>CM018691.1:58286425-59486425 GCA_009363875.1 Mikania micrantha | reverse complement strand
TGCTACTACATTCGCTTTGCCAGGATGGTAGCGAATTTCACAGTCATAATCATTCAACAGTTCAACCCATCTCCGTTGTCTCATGTTAAGCTCTTTCTGATTGAGAATATGCTGCAAACTTTTGTGATCCGTAAAGACTACACATTTTAGTGCCATAAAGATAATGTCTCCATATCTTCAAAGCAAACACGACTGCACCAAGTTCCAAGTCATGTGTAGTGTAGTTCTTCTCATGAATTTTCAGTTGTCTTGATGCATATGCAACAACCTTTCCCCGCTGCACGAGAACACAACCGAGACCTAGGTTGGATGCATCACAGTAAACCACAAAATCATCATTTCCATCTGGCAGTGTCAAGACAGGAGCATCACAAAGTTTCTGCTTCAAAGTCTGAAATGCCTCTTCTTGCTTTGGTCCCCACTCATAAGGTTTATTCTTTTGAGTCAAAGAAGTGAGCGGGAAAGCAATCCTGGAGAAGTTCAAAATAAACCGCCGATAATAGCCGGCAAGTCCAAGAAACAATCGAATCTCAGTTGGTGTCTTCTGTGTACTCCAATTCTTCACCACGTCAATCTTCGCAGGATCCACGTGAACACCCTTTTCATCGACTATGTGTCCCAAGAATTGAACTTCCTTAAGCCAGAATTCACATTTGGAGAATTTTGCATACATTCGTTCTTCTCTTAAGATCTCCAAAACCAACTTAAGGTGTTGCTCGTGCTCATCTTTGCTCTTGGAGTAAATCAAAATATCATCAATGAATACAATCATGAATTTATCCAATTATGGCCTGCAAACACGGTTCATGAGATCCATGAAAACCGCCTGTGCATTGGTAAGGCCGAAGGGCATTACCAGAAATTCATAATGGCCATATCTTGTTCTGAACGCCGTCCTGGGAATGTCATCATCATGTACACGAAGCTGACAATACCCAGACCTAAGATCGATCTTTGAAAACCATGCCGAGCCTTGAAGTTGATCGAAAAGATCATCGATGCGCGGCAAAGTATATCGATTCTTGATGGTCAACTTGTTCAATTCGTGGTAGTCGATACACATTCGGAACGACCCGTCCTTTTTCTTGACAAACAGGACCGGTGCACCCCTTGGCGAATGGCTCGGGCGAATGAATCCTTTATCAGTTAGTTCTTGTAATTGGCTCGCCAATTCTTGTAACTCCGAAGGCGCAAGTCTATAAGGAGCTTTGGCGACTGGGTTCGCACCAGGTACTAAGTCAATTCGAAATTCTACTTGACATTCTGGTGGAAGGCCCGGCAAGTCGTCTGGAAATACTTCAGGAAAATCTCTTATCACAGGAACGTCTTCAATGTTCTTTCCTTTCTCCTTTTTCTCCACAACATGTGCTAAAAACGCTATACATTTCTTCCTAAGGTACTTGTGTGCTTTAGTGCATGACATTAGCTTAAGACCTTTACTGGAAGTCTCCCCAAAAACTCTTAAAGTTTCACCCGAAGGTAAGCGAATACGAATATATTTTTCATAACAGACAATTTCCGCTTTGTGGGTGGCTAACCAATCCATGCCTATGATAACATCAAAGCTACCAAGTTGCATAGGTATAAGATCAATTGGGAAAACGTGATCATTTAAGTTCACCGTACATCCAATAATAACATAGTCAATATCAATAGTAGTACCATCAGCCACCTCTATGTTAAACAGCTTGTCTATCTTAGTACGTGTCATTCCAAGCATATATTCAAAATCATGTGAAACAAAACTCCTATCAGCACCAGAATCAAATAGGACAGATGCATAAGAGTTGTTAATCAGAAATGTACCGTTTACCATATCCTGGTTGGCCTGAGCAGCTGTAGCATTTAGTTGAAACGCTCTGCCTCTTGCCACCCTTTGGTTGTTTCCCGTCAGTCTCGGGAACTGGTTTCTGAAGTGACCCACATCACCACACTCATAACAGGCTCTTGACTGTACAGGCACATGGCGAATAGGCATACCTTGTATCGGTTGAGCATCCAGAGCTGGCAGTGCAAGGAGTGCAGGTTGCATCCTTTGTGCTTGCGGTGCACTCCGACAAACATTAGCAAAGTGACCATACTTGCCACAGTTGTTGCAGACACGACATGGCAAGTTAGGTGCGTGATGATATCTCTAAGTATTACATTGCGTATTGGCTCCAAAATTCCTGGTGTTGGAATTATTGGAGGACTGTTGAGTAACAGGAGTAGTAACAGCATAACTCCTGGCCTTCCGCTTCCTGTTGTTGTTTTTGGATGAACTAGGTGCCTCAGTCTTGACTTTGGTTTTAGTTTCCTTTGCAGCAGTCTTCAATTCAGTCTTCTTTGTTCCCTTTCTTGTGAGTGTTCCAGCCTCCAGTGTTTTAGGGTTGCTACCATAGACTGTGTCTTGGATCTGCATAGGTAGACCGCCTATGTACTTCACGATTGCTCTCTCCAATGGTGTCACCAGATGAGGTACCAGCAGACTATACTCATGAAAGCGAGAATTGTAGATTACATTCTCCCCGCTATCCTGTTTGAGTTCCCAGAACTCAATCTCAAGTTTCCTCATCTCACTGCGAGGACAGAATTCAGTGGTCATTAGGTTCTTGACCTCAGTCCATGTCAGTGCTAGGGCAGCATCAACTCCCCTAGTTCGCTTTTGGTCATTCCACCAAATCAGTGCTCTCTTTTGGAAAACACTGGTGGCATAGTGCACCTTCAGATTCTCTAGGCAGTCACTGTTGATGAAGGTGTTTTCAATGCTCTCAAACCACTGTAGCAGACCAGTGGCTATCTCAGAATCCGTAAACTTTTGTGGATAACAGGAGTTGAAATGTTTGAATGTGCAGATTGGTGGGTTTGCACTACCTCTGTTCTAATTGAGAGTCTGATTAGCTTGATTTAGTTGAGTCACCAATCCAGTAATGAGGTTTGCTAACTCTTGTATGCCAGAGTTGGCATTACCATTGTTAGCACCATCAGCGTTGCTGTTTGTATCATTTTCGTTGTGACGGCGTGGCGGCATGTTTCTGAGGATAATAGAAACATGTTACTACCATTTTCAACATAAGTCATACAAACTATGGTCAAATGAGTTCATTTCAACAGTTAGGATTGCATATAGGAACTATATTTTTCTCCTATCTGTCATTAAACTCATAACAAAGTAGTAATTTCCTAATATTATACTAAAGCATCCTAGTTGGTCATATTTATTATTAACTATTTATTCCTATGTTTCAAACATTCCCCACCCTATACTAACACTGACAAACTCCCAGTAGACAATGAAGTCATCATTGCCATCTGGAAGACTAAGGATAGGGGAGTTGCATAACTTCTGTTTAAGAAGTTGAAATGCATCTTCTTGTTTCTGCCTCCATATAAATGATTGACTTTTCTGGGTCAAAGTGGTAAGTGGCAACGCTATCTTTGAAAAGTTCGCGATGAACCTTCGATAATAACCTGCCAGACCCAGAAACGAACGAATCTCTATTGGAATAGACGGGGTAGTCCAGTTCTTAATTACTTCTATCTTCACTAGATCTACATTTATCCCATCTCTGTTAATGATGTGGTCTAAGAAATGAACTTCGTTTAGCCAAAATTCACATTTAGAGAATTTGGCATACAGTTGTTCAGCTCTTTGCAGTTCTAAGACCTTCCTCAAATGGTCTTCATGTTCTTGCTCCAACTTAGAATAAATCAGTATATCATCAATGAAGATGATAACAAACTGATCTAAGTACGGCCTACAGACTCGATTCATCAAGTCCATGAACACTGCCGATGCATTGGTTAACCCGAAAGGCATAATCACGAACTCATAGTGTCCATAACGAGTCCTAAACGTCGTCTTTGGTATATCATCATTGTTTACTCTCAGCTGATGACACCCGGACCGTAAGTCAATCTTAGAGAAGCAAATTGATCCCTGCAATTGATCAAGCAGATCATCGATCCTAGGCAGATGATATATATTCTTGATTGTCAACTTGTTCAACTCATGATAGTCGATGCACAAACAAAATGAATCGTCTTTCTTGTTGATAAAGAGAATCGGTGCTCCCCATGGTGTGTAGCTTGGTCGGATGAATCCTTTGTCTAGAAGTTCATGAAGCTGACTAGACATTTCTTGCATCTCAGACAGTGCTAATCGATATGGTGACTTCGCCACTAGACTCACTCTAGGGACGAGATCGATTTTGAACTCCACTTGTCGAACTGGTGGTAGTCTAGGCAAGTCTCCTGGAAACACCTCCGGATAATCTCTGATGACTGGCATGTCTTTCATCGTCTTCTTCTCAGGATTCTTCTCCACTACATGTGCTAGGAAAGCACAGTATTTCTTCTTCAGGTTCCTCGGAGCCTTGATGCGTGACACAATCTTCAATCCGCGGCAGGATTTCTCGCAGTTAACTCGCATCGTTTCGCCGGACGGTAACGGAATTCGACGTAACTTTTCTGAACATACAAATTCGACGTTATGTTTTGATAACCAATTCATTAAAATGACTACTTCAAAACTTCCAAGTGTCATTAGAATGAGATCGACAGAAAACGAGGGATCATTAAGCATAAGCTTACAATCACGCAAGATTGAATTCACAAGTATAATCTTAACTTCAGCTACTTCTACTGTATATGGAGTAGTAAGTGCTGACGGTTGTATATCAAATAAAGTTGCAACAGTGACAGAAACAAAACTTTTGTCTGCACTCGTATCAAACAATATTGAAACATAATGATTGTTAATGAGAAATGTACCTATGATGACTGTCGGCTCCTCGCGTGTCTCGGTAGCTCCGATGACAAAGGCACGAGCAGTGGTAGTTGTAGCTGTGTTGTTGAGATGTGGATGCTGGCTTCTGAAGTGTCCCTATGCTCCGCAGTTATAACAGACTTTTCCACCTGTAATTGCAGGAACAGTGGTTGCAGCAACAAGTTGAGTAGAACGACACGTTGCTGCCAAGTGTCCAAATCTTCCACACTTGAGACATTTTCGGCATTGAAGAGTAAGAAGATGATGATACTGGCACTTCGTGCACAATGGGTACGGACCAGTATACGGCTTTCTGGCTATAGCGCTTAGACATTAGGTGAACTTAGAAAATAGGTGAACCTAGTGTTAAGGTGAACGTAGACATTAGGCGAACCTAGATGTCAGGAGTACTTGAACACACTTCACTCATAATTATCATACATAGAATAAGACTGTGAAGTGGAACACTTGAGAAACATATGTATACCCTAAAATCTAGCAAAGGCATAATCGTGGTGCAATGCAACGGTGGTGGGACGGTAGCTGATGCGACTGTGGTCAAGTCTACGTATGCCCTATATAAAAGCTTGTTGCACTGCATCGGGAGTTTGTCAGTGTTAGTATAGGGTGGGGAATGTTTGAAATTTATTCTATCCCGAGCATATTTATTATGAACAAGTCGTTACTGACATATATATATATATATATATATATATATATATATATATATATAATGATTGTTATAAAAATCACATTAACAGAGCTAATATTTGAGTTTTAATACGAATAATACCTTTCAATTTTTATGGTATATTTGATAAAATCATGAGTTTGAAAACTATTGTTTTAAGGCGATTGAAAGCGAGTGTGTCTATATATATATAGGTTAAGGAGCAAATGGTAACACATGGTAATTGAGGTAACTTATAAACCCAATTTGATTGGTTGTCTAATTTAATGAATTTGAAATGTGTGGTCCATATTAAATCTAGAAAAAATGAGTGGTTGAGATTTCTTTAAAGGTATTTTGGAGATTTGTGAGGTGTACTTGATTTGATTTTAAAATAAAAGTTAACCCCCAATTTTTTAAATCTTCATAACTTTTATATACATTATTATTTTTTTTAAAAAAATACACCATTAAATTTGTCACATTTTTTATCTTTAATTCAAGTATAGTTTTGTCAAAAAATTTTTTTAAAGTTTTCGAAATTACACTGATGTAACGAGCTGAATTCTTTCAAAGTGTTCGTAATTACACTGATGTAACGAGCTGAATTTTTTTAAAGTGTTCCTAATTACACTGATGTAACGAGCTGAATTTTTTCAAAGTGTTCATAATTACACTGATGTAACGAGTCGTTACACTGATGTAATGAGCTGTAACTTATTATTTTTTTAACTTTAGAATTATCTAACTTTCTATCTTATTTGATATAAATTTATATAATTAACTAAATTTTATAATAAAAAATAAGTTTGTAATATATATTTAAGATGAGAGAAAAAAAATTTGATGGAAAATTTTTGTAAAAAGTGAAAAATTATTGTACTCATTTTTTTACGTTAGTGTAATTATGAATGCCCGGAAAAAATTTGGCATGACTATAATGAAATTAACGAAAATAATATGACAAGTTTAATGGTGTAATTTTTATAAAAAAAATAACATATTATAAAAAAGTTATAAGTGTATAAAAATCAGGGGGGAACTTTAATTTAAAAATAGGAAAATAGATGGTTTTTTAAGTGTGTGAAACTTGTCACTCTTATATTAAATTTGATTTTAACACAAAAGACCATAATGCCCTTTTGTATTAAAAGTTAATTAGTGACACATGTCACCGTTAGATTAATCATGGAAATTTGAACTATTGAATTTGAGTTATAAAGTTTTCTCAATTAGAGTGGGTTATTATATGATCCCTTCCCTATACACACATATGTACCTTTCATGTTCAAATGTGCATGTAAAAATTTAAGTTGAAACCATAATAATAATAAAGTCCAAACCTTCATGTCCAAACGTGTATCTGATTATTTAAATAACTACTCGTAGTAATAAAATCCAAATCATTATTATTAATCGTTTTATAAACACATATCTAAATTTCCCAAAGGTGGCAATCAATACGTGTATAATACCTTAGTCTTTGTGAAATTTGTCGACTGTTATCTTTATAGGTTAAACAATTGCATTATCTGGTTATATATATAAAAATGGTCAATAGTTCTAATACTATAATTTCTCGGTTTATCCTTTCTGTGTTTATTGCATGTCCCTCGATACTCGTCTCCCTCGCTTTGTTTAAATAACACACATACATCATGAATTGTACGTACATATTTGTGAACTTTTTCGTCCGTTGTACCGTCTACATTTATCACGGATAAAATGACTTAAAAAAATGCAGTAGAAGATCAGTGTGCGGGTATACCTTCCGAGTCGGTTCGCGTACGATAACTCGTTTAGTAGGAAGATTAACTTGGTGTATGGTGGTGGAAGTGTTGGTCCTTTGGTCCGAGTACCTTTTAAAGTTCATTATGATGTATATTTTACCCCGCATGTTGTTTTTAGGGATCTTTCATATATTTTTGCATAATCCAGTTTTAATAAATTTTTTCTTAAATGTTCTTTGTGATTATTTAATAATTACAGTTTAGTAGGAAGATTAACTTGGTGTATGGTGGTGGAAGTGTTGGTCCTTTGGTCCGAGTACCTTTTAAATAAAACCAAGTAACTTCAAAGTTTTTTAAATTACTTCTTAAATCCTTTTAGCCTTTTTTTTTAATGTTTTTTTTTTTAAAAAATAGGCCATTTGGTTTTTGTTTTGCTGATATTTTTGTGACAATTTTCATAATTTATGTTTTTTAAATTCGTCAATTGGTGCTTGTGATATAAGTTTGACTATCTTAAGAGCTTGGAAATTAAGAAGAAAATTCAAATTATGGGAAATTACATATCTACATTTATCTAAAATAGTTATACACAACCTAATAATGGTTATGAATTATTTAAAATTTATAATCCTTAAGTAGAGAAACATGCAAATGATGATAATTTGTTTACATTTTACTCTACTAAAGCTATCAAATGATCGAGCCGTGTAAAAAACTGGTTAGTTTAGGACATGTTTGATTTATAAATTTGAAAGAAGAGAAGAGCAATACCAGGTCATGAACATTTAAATGAGCCGCTTCATATTGATTGATGCAGAGTTAGCAACAAGTAGTGTTGTTATTAGGTTGAGGCTAGCACAAGAAATAATTGATGAGCTTCTTAAACATGTATTGTTTTCCTTTTGCTACTTTTAAGTTTTTAAGCATGATGTTTGCTCCACAGTTTACATGCAATTTGACATGTGAATTTTGAAATTTAAATTTCTCTGTAGTATGACCATTTTTTGTTATTTGTGTTGGATGTTTTTTTTTCAAGATCAATGTGTTTATGATGGATTTTTTTTCTTATTTGTGTGTATTATTTTAATGAGATTTGTAAAACTCTTGGCATAGATATACTACACTAATGTTATGAAAAAGAAAACTAACGAGAGCATTATCTATATTACGAGAACATTGATAAGTTAACAAGCAAACACCATGTAGCTACGGCCGCATACCGCGGGTTTTCGACTAGTATATATATATATATATATGTGTGTATATATATATATAGAGATAGAGATTGTATAATATGAAAACCCGATCTTGTAAAGAAAACCCTTAAACCCTATATTAGCCATTGATTTGGAATCTTAAAAATAAATATGTGGTACACATTAAATTAAATAGAAAATTGGGCTTTAATGGTCCACATAGGGTTTAATGTTTTCTCTTTAAGATCGAGTTTTCACATTATACAATCCATATATGTATGTATGTATGTATGTATGTATGTATGTATGTATGTATGTATGTATGTATGTATGTATGTATGTATGTATGTATGTATGTATGTATGTATGTATGTATGTATGTATGTATGTATGTATGTATGTATGTATGTGTGTGTGTGTGTGTGTGTGTGTGTATGTATGTATGTGTGTGTGTGTATGTTTGTATGTATGTAAAAACATATACAAACCGATACATAACATAGTATTTTAGATGTATAATAAAAATTATGAAAAAAAAAATATTAGCGATGCTTTTGTCGGAGTTAATCAGGTTTCCGCAATTAACGTGGGTTATTATGGGATCCCAATCCTATATGTGTGTGTGGAAAGGATAAATCAAAAACCTAGTTGTGTTGAGAAAGCATGAGAAAACTTGGTGTAAAGTTAAATTTTCTTTTTGTGTTTTGGTATTTAATATACGTTATTACAAGAAATAAAATAATCAAAAAATTTATATGTGATTTTTTACGTATATTGTCACATCCCGAGTCGGCGGGTTGGATCAACTTTCTCGTCGGGCGGAAGGTTCCCGGGGTGCGATATCGGGAATAATAATCATGATGATCAGATTGTTTACATTGCACATGATATATAATGAGAAAAATGCTAAATGAAAATAGAATTGCAAAGTTAAATTACATCCGTTTTGTTCATAATCTAACAATGTAGATCTACTATCAACTTCATAGTTCTTCTCTCTTTTATCTACACAAAATATACAAAATAAATCTCTAAAATGATGTTCAAAATATGCAGGTCCAAAAACACTAGGTCCACTATCTGGCATCCTAGTCCAAAAGCAATAAATTCTTAACTGACGTGTTCGTCACCTGATAAGTCATGCAAAAAGATCAAGTCAACACATGGTTGGTGAGTTCATATAGTTTTATATAAAAAATGAGTTTCAATAACCACTTGGATGACAACCTTAACCTCGCCATTAACCACCTATAACATCCAGTTCAATATGCTTATATATAGGGCATATGAAGGGGACAAGCCACAGCCACCGTCCCACCACATACCGAACCACATGATATATTGTTCCTGGTGATAATTAAGCATTTCATCCCATACCTTTGATTCATAGCATTTGATTACCCTAAAAATCTTTATCTTGATCCCCCGAAATGACAACCTTAACCTCATCAACGGCCACCTATGCAATCCAATGAAGTATGCTTATATATGGGGCATATGTAGGGGACAAGCCCCAGCCACCGTCCCACCATATACTGGACTTCTTAGCATATTGCTGTTAATGATAATTAAGTGTTTTATTCCATTCACCTTCATTTTAGATTTTGATTTCCACAAATTGAAATACCTCTGATTTCTTGAGTTTACCATGTATTCATGATATCCCAAAGCACTTGTAGAAACATAATATTAGATGTTTAATTAAATAAATAATTAATCATTTAAATACAACTAAGACATGATGATTGGGTCTTATTTGACTCAATCAATTAGACTTAGTTGTTGTTGGCATCCAAGTTGTACCTTCTCACACGTGGCCCATATCAGGCATGACCCAAATGAGTCTATCTGTATGTGTCGAGACTTTCATGATGTGCCCATATCAGCTTGACCCTCAGGCCTATTATACATGTCGGGCCTTTAGGATATCCTTTGATTCTTGAGCATCTTTGTTCCCTTGATTTCGTTTGATCGTTTTAGTTATGCCTATATAGCTTGACGACAAGAGTCTACTATTTATGACGGGACTTTCCGTGTGTCAAACGTGGTCTTGATTTACATACAACTGACATCCACCTTAACTTAAGCATTAATGATTTCATTATTTCATTGATTCACACACGGTTATGATTCCCTTGATTCTCTTAATTTTGATCTTTAGAATTCCATGATTTCCACAATGATTATAGATTCTTGAATATGATTCTTAGTTTTAGTGAACACACACTGCGTTAGATTTCCTTGAATTTGATCTTTCGCTTTAGTTCTCTTGGTTACATTTTGAGTTTAGACTCTTTGAATTTGATGGACTAAGTGTTTGTTTTAGAGTTTTAGAAATTAAGGCATTACTCATAAGAGTAATTAATTAATTCGTTAGTTAATTCTGCATAACATATACCTAGACAGAAGTCTAGGAGTATAAACATGTATATATGAAACATAAAATAAGTAAAAGCATTTACGTAAAACATATTTAAATAAAAGGTTTACGCATGCTTCTCAGCCCCGCGTTTGAAAACAAAAATGTTTAGAATAGAGGCAATGAACTCACCTGTGTTATTGTGCAAATGAATTATCACAAAATGCGCGCTCGTTACTTGTGGTCTCGGTGTGCATCTAAGTGTCCTATGTTACTAATGTGTTTCTAAGATTTCATCTAACTAGTCTAAACTCACTACCCATTAATAACCCTTATCCCACAAGTAATCGTTACAAGTCTTTAATTAAAATGTTTAAATTAATTCAATTTAAGTTAAACATTTAGTTATAAAATCATTTATTTAATTTAGTAAGGTTTATAATTCATTTTCTTTGATTAAAAACATAATGAACTTTAAGAGAAATTATAATTAAACATGATGGGCGTAGGTTAATCTCATTTGATTAACCTTGGCCCATTACTAGACCTTGATTGTTCGTGATTCATTATCAACTCTTTGTATGATCCATCCTAGATTGTTGAAATAACTATCTAATGTAATTATATGCTCTCATGAATTGTCTAAGTGTTAGGTGTTACCAGTAAAGACAACATTATAACCTTAGACCATGATCTTTGTTTCTCCATAGATTTCAAATGTGTGGAGTTTACATAACTTCAACACTCCATATTTAGTTGTTAGTGAGATTTAAGGAACCATTTTCATTAGAGCCCTACTTCATGTTTTCTTTGACCAATCCACATATTATAACCCATGATCAACTTCACTTAGTATATCTAACTTGTGTTCAACACCTCATGGTTACATTCTAGAATCATTTAGAATGTTTTTAGTGATTAACCCTAATAGTTTTCCTTCCCATGCACACACACATAAGATCAACCCATGCATGCAACACATGACCCATTCATGCACAAGGTAGTATACCCAAACTCATGTGAATAATCCACCCAACACCACGACCGTATGAGGGAGTTGACCGAACCAGCATGGCCGAAGGAAGGGCTTAGCCGTATGAGGCCTTGGCTAATTGAACCAAAACATAGACCGATTGGGTCCCGACCGAAAGGGCTTGGGCTGCATGGGTCTTGACTGAAGATACAAGTCCCGAATGAGGAGTGGCCGACTGAAGCCAACCCCGACCGAATGGGTTCCAAGCGAAGGAGGAGCCGGCTGAGAAGGGTATGGCCTGAATGGGCTGTGGCCGAATGGGTGCTAGGGCCAAACCAGGTCAGGAGAATGAACTCAGGCCGAAAGAAGGAGCCTTGGCCATTCGGCCGAAAGAGGTGCGGTGCTCATTTGGCGGCCTGTGGTGTCTCATTCGGTGGCTCGAATGGTAGCATGGCGGGATCTCCATTTTCGAGCAAATCACTAGACCTTGCCCTCTAGCACTTTCCTAAAACACCCTATAATGATTTCGTGGTGTTTCCCCTATGGTTTTAAGGAGTTTTAGCCAGCAAGAAAGGGGTTCGAACCTAGGGTTTTCAAAACCCTAAAACTGAACAAGAATCATGGATTTTTCTCGCATCTATCAGTTTAGAAGCTTAGACTCGTTGTACATCTGTGATCTACAAGCTACAATGGTCGTTCTGACACCAAAAACACTTGATTTCGTGGAGAAATGAGAGAGTTATGGCGTGAGCTTCTAGAGAGAGGGGAACGAAAATGGAAGCTTGGCTAGTTGGTGGTGGTTGTTGAGGCATTGAATGCCACAATAAATGGCTTCAATTTACCCGGTTACGTTCGGGTCTGTTCGGTTCAGCTCGGGTTCGCATAAGACGTCTGTTTTCCTCCATTTTCAAAACGAAACGTTACGGTACTAAAAGTAAAGTTTACAAATTTATTTAGGTTGTGATTCCTAATAAATTAACTAATTTATCTTTCGTTTATTTAAATTTTCAGAAAATATTTAAATTTACTGTTTATAATCGAATCGTACAGTCATCGCGCATTCTTTCGAATTGTCACCCGTACGAATTCGACGATAACTACACTTTTCAATATGGTTTTCTAATTATTGAACATCATTCGGAATGTTAAACTTTCAGATATAGTCGTACAGATCGTCACCTACTCGAATAATCCGTTAGTTTAGCATTCACATAACGACATCCATTGTTGTTTTGTTCTGTAAAACCTCACATACGTTTATACATAATGAAATCTTAGTAACAATCACATGATGGTTATATATTGCCAGGTAATTATCTGACTAATGAACCATAATTCTGAGTTTTGTTTCGGCAATGATTTTGAATCTGTTCTATGATAACATGAAACGATAATGATATATGAACAACAACAGAAATGTGTACCTGATTTACTGTTCATGTTACTGTTGAGATCACTGTTCCGGTGATGTTTCCGGCACTGATGTTACAGTCTCCCCTTGTTAGAGAAATTTTTTCCCGAAATTTAAGATTCGTTATCAGGTACGTCTTCCTCTATAAACAGTTGGGGATACTTGGACTTCATGTGATCTTCGCGTTCCCAAGTAAACTCAGGTTTCGCTCTTTGAGTTCCAACGAACCTTTACAATCGGAATACGGCTTCGCCTTAGTTGCTATACTTTGCGATCCATAATCTCCAAAGGTTCTTCTATGAAATGCAACTGCTCGTCCAGTTGAATTTCTTCGATTGGTATGATGAGTGATTCATCAGCAAGGCATTTCTTTAAGATTGAAACGTGAAACACGTCATGTACACCACTGAGTTCATCTGGCACTCTCAGCCTATACGCTATAGGACCAATACGTTCAATGATCTCGAACGGTCCTACGTATCATGGTGCTAACTTGCCTTTCTTCCCAAAACGAACTATGCCTTTCCATGGGGATACCTTTAACATGACACGGTCTCCCAATTGGAATTCCAATGGCTTGCGCCGTTTTTCGGCATAACTCTTTTGTCTGCTCCTTGTCGCTTGTAGTCTTTGTTCCATCTGTGCAATCTTGTCAGTAGTCTCTTGAATAAGCTCTGTCCCAGTTATACGGTTATCTCCCACTTCAGTCCAACAGATCGATGACCGACATTTTCGAGCATAAAGAGCCTCAAATGGTGCACTTCCGTTGCTGTTATGGTAACCATTGTTGTAGGAGAATTCAATCAGTGGCAAATGAGAGTCCCACTTGCCGCCAAAATCTAACACGCAGGTTCTCAGCATGTCCTCCAGGGTCTGAATCGTACGTTCGCTTTGACCATCCGTTTGTGGATGGTAAGTTGCACTTAGACTTAAGTGTGTCCTAGAGATTTCTGCAATGATTGCCAGAACTGCGATGTGAATCTGCTGTCTCGATCCGAAATGATAGACAATGGTACGCCATGTCGCACCACTATCTCATTGATGTATAGTCTTGCCAGTTTATCGATCGTGAGGGTCTCACGCATTGGCAAGAAATGAGCAGATTTTGTCAAACAATCAATGATAACCCAAATCATATCATGACCACGGGAAGTGCGGGGTAGCTTGGTAATGAAGTCCGTAGCTATTTTTTCCCACTTCCAGAGTGGAATCTTAGGCTGTTCCAGTAAACCTGACGGTTTCTGGTGTTTCGCCTTCACTTTTGCACACGTAAGGCATCGACCGACATACTCAGCTATGTCTTTCTTCATTCCCGGCAACCAATAAAATCCCCGTAAATCTTGGTACATTTTATCAGCGCCTGGAAGCACAGAGTACCTGGTCTTGTGTGCTTCACCAAAGATAAGTCTTCTCAGTTCGTCTACTGCCGGAATCCATATACGATCCTGGTAGTAGATAACTCCACCAGGCTTTGTTTCAAATTGTCTCTCTGCTCCACATTCCCGTTCTTTCTTCAAATTTCCTCGATCAACTGACTCTTGTTGTGCCTGAATAATCTTGTCACGCAAACTTCTCTTCACAGTTATTCCCATTGCTCTAACGCGCAAGGGTTTGACCCGTTCCTTCGGGCTCAAAGCATCAGCTACAACGTTCGCCTTTCCGAAATGGTAATTGATTACACAGTCATAATCATTCAGAAGTTCTACCCAACGTCGCTATCGCATGTTGAGCTTTTTCTGATAAAAGATATGCTGCAGACTCTTGTGATTAGTAAATATGGTACACTTAGTGTGATATAAGTAATTTCTCCAAATCTTCAATGCGAAGATTACAGTTCCCAGTTCTAAATCATGAGCAGTGTAGTTCTTCTCATGAATCTTTAATTGTCTTGATGCATAAGTGATAACTTTGTCCCGCTGCATTAATACACAACCAAGTCCCTGATGGGAGGCATCACAGCCTTCTGGGAGAGATAAGATCGGAGCATCACATAACTTCTGCTTCAATGTCTGGAAAGCATCTTCTTGTTTCTGCTCCCAAACAAACGGTTCGCTCTTCTGAGTTAGGTTGGTGAGAGGCAGAGCTATCTTAGAAAAGTTTGAGATAAACCTTCTATAATAACCTGCCAATCTCAGAAAAGACCGTATCTCCGTCGGTGTCTTCGGAGTATCCCAGTTCTTAATAGCTTCAATCTTATCCAGATATACATGTATTCCTTCACTGTTGACTACATGACCCAAGAATTGAACTTCTCTTAGCCAAAATTCACACTTAGAGAACTTAGCATAGAGTTTCTCTTCTTTCAACAGCTCCAAGATCTTCTTGAGATGTTGCTCGTGATCTGCTTTGCTCTTGGAATAAATCAGTATGTCATCAATGAAGACAGTTACAAACTGATCCAGATACAGCTTGCACACTCGGTTCATGAGGTCCATGAAAACCGCTGGTGCATTCGTCAATCCGAAGGGCATCACCATAAACTCATAACGCCCATATCTGGTTCAGAACGCCGTCTTCGGTATGTCTTCGTCTTAAACTCTGAGTTGATGATATCCAGACCGCAAATCAATCTTCGAGAAGTACTGTGCTCCTTGTAGCTGGTCAAACAAATCATCAATCCTCGGCAATGGATGACGATTCTTTATAGTCAACTTGTTCAACTCTTGGTAGTCTATGCACATTCGAAATTATCCATCCTCCTTCTTCACGAACAAGACCAGAAATCCCCAAGGTGAGTAGCTCGGTCTGATGAATTCTTAATCCAGAAACTCCTGTAGTTGATTTGACAATTCCTGCAGCTATGAAGGTGCTAACCTGTAAGGAGATTTAGCAACAGGGGTTGTGCCAGGAACTAAGTCAATTCGAAACTCTACCGGTCGTGCAGGTGGCAAACCTGGTAGGTCTTCAGGAAAGACTTCTGGATATTCTTTCACTACTGGTACGTCTTGGATCTTCTTCGTGTCTTTCTCTTTCTCCACCACCTACACACTTCTTCTGTAAACACTTACGCGCCTTTATGCAAGATATGATTATGACACTTCGTTTTGTTTGATCCCCTCTGACTTCCAATACATGATCATTCGTCACTGGAATTCGAAGCAGCTTTTTCGAACAGATGACCTGCACTCTATTGAGAGATAGCCAATCCATTCCAGCAATGATGTCGAAACTACCCAACTCATCGGTATCAAATCGATGGTAAATATATGGCCATTAAGTGTTAATGGGCAGTTCCTGTATACTGTACTAACTGTAATTTGTTTCCCGTTAGGTGCTTCTATGATGTAAGGGGAATCTAACTATTCCTATATAGAATCTAATTGGCATGCAAAATCGGTAGAGATAAAACTCTAATCCGCACCAGTGTCAAACATAATAGATGCATAAAAGTCATGTAAGAGAAATGTACCAGTGACCACGTTCGGGTCTTGGCGTGCAGCTGGAGCTCCTAAAGCAAAAGCTCCTCCAAGGGGTGCTGGAACTGCCGGTTGTGCCTTCTTCGGCCAGTTCTTTGCAAAGTGGCCATTTTCACCATAGTTATAGCATCCACCGTTGTTCTGGTTGTTGGGTGGAGAGAGAGCTAAAGCAGCATTGTTGACTACCTGATTTGGTGTCATCCTACATTGCTGGACCCAGTGGCCCTTTCTTCCACATCCCGTGCAGTGTCGGCAGGGATTGCTTACATCATGATGAAACTGGCATTTAGTACACAAAGGGTGTGGGCCAGTATATAGTTTCTTATGCACATTCTGCGGTCCCATGGCTACCTGGTTTAGCGGGGTAACCATAGCGTAGTTCTTTATCAACTTCTGCTTTTTTTTGGATGATGGTGGGGCTTCTTAGAGGATTCTTCTTTCTGTTTTCCCGGGTCAGCCTCTTTCTTCAGTGTCCTAGAGGCTACCATCAAATCAGTGAGTTTCCCAGACAAACTTACAGCAGACTCTATGGTAACAGGGTTTGCTGCAACACCTAAACCCTGAATGCAAGCGGGAAGTCCACCTACATACCTATCAATCCTTTTCTCTAGGGTTGGTACCATGTCTGGTACTAAGACTACCAACTCATGATAGCGGGCAGTATACCCCAGATGATCAGCTCCCTTCATAACATGGTTAGATAGCTCAGTTTCTATCCTTTGTAGCTCGTTCTTAGGACAAAATCCGTTTCTCAGAAGGGTCTTGAAGTCTTCCTATGTCATCGACATGGCTTCTTCTCTTCCTCTCGCTTGGATCTGAGAGTTCCACCAAGTCAAGGCTCGTTTGCTGAAGGTGCCAGCAGAGTAACGAACCTTGTGGTGCTCTGGACAACTGCAGAGGTCCAGAGTAGTCTCAATTTTCTCTATCCATTGGATTAGACCAACGGCTCCTTCATTACTGCTGAAACTTGGCGGCTTACATCCCACAAAGGATTTGTAGGAATACTTGAAGCACTGCCAGAATTCCCGTTGGCTTCTCCCGTTGAATTTCCAGAATTGTTGCTGTCGTTCCTTATACGGTTGAGCATCTCCGGAATCACCTTTTTCAGCTGATTAGTCAGCTGACTGCTCAATAGTGTTGCCAAGGAAACAGTAGCAGGATCCAGGTTCACGTTCGGGTCTGGAGGTGGAGTGTGTGGAGGAGGAGGAGGTGGCGGTGATGGTGTAGGTTGTCATCGCGGCGGCATTCTGATCACAACCGAAAAAAATCGGTTAGTGAAACGGTCGAACACTGAAGACATAATGCAAGTATGTAATTCCTATGTTCTCTACATGAAGGGTCCCTAGGTTATAGCCTAGGCCAAACCGTTTAAATAGATGACCTACGTTTCTCTATAACCATGGCTCTGATACCAATCTGTCACACCCCGAGCCGGCGAGTTGGATCGACTTTCCCGTTGGGCGGGAGGTTCTCGGGGTCCAATATCGGGAATGATAATCATGATGATCAGATTGTTTACATTGCACATGATATATAATGAGGAAATGCTAAATGAAAATAGAATTACCAAGTTAAATTACATCAGTTTTGTTCATAATTTAACAATGTAAATCTACTATCAACATCATAGTTCTTCTATCTTGTATCTGCACAAGATATACAAAATAAATCTGTAAAATGATGTTTAAAATATGCAGGTCCAAAAACACTAGGTCCTCTTTCTGGCATCCTAGTCCAAAAGCAATAACTTCTTAATTGACCTGTTTCTCACCTGATAAGTCATGCAAAAAGATCAAGTCAACACATGGTTGGTTAATTCATGTTGTTTTATATAAAAAAATGAGTTTGAATAACCACTTGGATGACAACCTTAACCTCACCATTAACCACCTATGCCATCCAGTTCAATATGCTTATATATAGGACATATGTAGGCGACAAGCCCCAGCCACCGTCCCACCACATACCGAACCACATGATATATTGTTCTTGGTGATAATTAAGCATTTCATCCCATACCTTTGATTCATAGCATTTGATTACCTTGAAAATGTTTACCTTGATCCCCCGAAATGATAACCTTAACCTCATCAACGACCACCTCGCTATCCAATCAAGTATGCTTATATATAGGGCATATGTAGGGGACAAGCCCCAGCCACCATCTCACCACATACTGGACTACTTAGCATATTGTTGTTAATGATAATTAAGCGTTTCATTCCATTCACCTTCATTTTAGATTTGGATTTCTACAAATTGAAATACCTCTGATTTCTTGAGTTCACCATGTATTCATGATTTCCCAAAGCACTTGAAGAAACATAATAATAAATGTTTAATTAAATAAATAATTAATCATTCAAATACAACTAAGACATGATGATTGGGTCTTATTTGACTCAATCAGTTAGATTTAGTTGTTGTTGGTGTCCAAGTTGTACCTTCTCACACGTGGCCTATATCAGGCATGACCCAAATGAGTCTACCTGTATGTGTCGGGATTTTCATGATGTGCCCATATCAGCTTGACCCTCAGGCCTATTGTACATGTCGGGCCTTTAGGATATCCTTTGATTCTTGAGCATCTTTGTTCCCTTGATTTCGTTTGATCGTTTTAGTTATGCCTATTTAGCTTGACGACAAGAGTCTACTATTTATGATGGGACTTTCCGTGTGTCACACGTGGTCTTGATTTACATACAACTGACATCCACCTTAACTTAAGCATTAATGATTTCATTACATCTTAATGATTTCATTATTTCATTGATTCACACACGGTTATGATTCCCCTGATTCTCTTAATTATGATCTTTAGAATTCCATGATTTCCACAATGATTATAAATTCTTGAATATGATTCTTAGTTTTACTGAACACACACTGCGTTAGATTTCCTTGAATTTGATCTTTAGCTTTAGTTATCTTGGTTACATTTTGAGTTTAGATTCTTTGAATTTGAATTTGATGGACTAAGTGTTTGTTTTAGAGTTTTAGAAATTAAGGCATTACTCATAAGAGTAATTAATTAATTCGTTAGTTAATTCTGCATAACATATACCTAGACAGGAGTCTAGGAGTATAAACATGTATATATAAAACATAAAATAAGTAAAAGCATTTACGTAAAACATATTTAAATAAAAGTTTTACGCATGCTTCTCAGCCCTGCGTTTGAAAACAAAAATGTTTAGAAAAGTGGCAATGAACTCACCTGTGTTGCTGTGCAAATGAATTATCACAAAATGCGCGCTCGTTACTTGTGGTTTATGTATCTTCAGTACCTTGGTTGTTTTAAGAGGATTATAACACGATAAGTATTTATAATCGGCGTATCTAGGGTTTTGGTCTCGGTGTGCATCTAAGTGTCCTATATTACTAATGTGTTTCTAAGATTTCATCTAACCAGTCTAAACTCACTACCCATTAATATCCCTTATCCTACAAGTACTCGTTACAAGTCTTCAATTAAAATGTTTTTAAATTAATTTAATTTAAGTTAAACATTTAGTTTTAAAATCATTTATTTAATTTAGTAAGGTTTATAATTCATTTTCTTTTGTTAAAAACATAATGAGCTTTAAGAGAAATTATAATTAAACATGATGGGATTAGGTAAATCTCATTTGGTTAACCTTGGCCCACTACTAGACCTTGATTGTTCATGTTTCTTTATCAGCTCTTTGTATGATCCATCCTAGATAGTTGAAATAACTATCTAATGTAATTATATGCTCTCATGAATTGTCTAAGTGTTAGGTGTTACCAGTAAAGACAACACTATAATCGTAGACCATGATCTTTGTTTCTCCATAGATTTCCAATGTGTAGAGTTTACATAACTTTAACACTCCATATTTAGTTGTTAGTGAGATTTAAGTAACCATTTTCATTAGAACCCTAATTCATGTTTTCTTTGACCAATCCACACATTATACCCATGATCAACTTCACTTACTATGTCTCGCTTGTGTTCAACACCTCATGGTTACATTCTAGCATCATTTTGAAGGTTTTTAGTGATTAACCCTAATAGTTTTCCCTCCCATGCACGCACACACACATAAGATCAACCCATGCATGCAACACATGACCCATTCACGCACAAGCTAGTATACCCAAACTCATGTGAATAATCTACCCAACACCACGATTGTATGAGGGAGTTGACCGAACCAGCATGGTCGAAGGAAGGCTCAGCCGTATGAGGCCTTGGCCGATTGAACCAAAACTTAGACCGATTGGGTCCCGACCGAAAGGGCTTGGGCCGCATGGGTCTTGACCGAAGAAACAAGTCCCGAATGAGGAGTGGTCGACTGAAGTCAACCCCAACCGAATGGGTTCCAGGCGAAGGAGGATCCGGCTGAGAAGGGTATGGCCCGAATGGGCCTTAGCCGAATGGGTGCTAGGGCCGAACGAGGTCAGGAGAATGAACTCATGCCAAAAGAAGGAGCCTTGGCCATTCGGCCGAAGGAGGGGGGTACTCATTCGGCGGCCTGTGGTGTCTCATTCGATGGCTCGAAGGCAGCAGGGTGGGATCTCAATTTTCGAGCTAATCACTAGACCTTTCCCTCTAGCACTGTCCTAACACACCCTATGATGATTTCGTGGTGTTTTCCCTATGGTTTTAAGGATTTTTAGCCGGCAAGAAAGGGGTTCGAACCTAGGGCTTTCAAAACCCTATAACCGAACAAGAATCATGGATTTACCTCAAATCTATCGGTTAGAAGCTTAGATCCGTTGTAATTTTGTGATCTACAAGTTACAATGGTCATTTTGACACCAAAAACACTTGATTTCGTGGAGAAATAAGAGAGTTATGGTGTGAGGTTCTAAAGAGAGAAAGTAGAGAAGGGAACGAAAATGGAAGCTTGGCAGGTTGGTGGTGGTTGTTGTAGCATTGAATGCCACACTAAATGGCTTAAATTTACCCGGTTACGTTCGGGTCCGTTCGGTTCCGCTCGGGTTCGCGTAAAACGTTTGTTTGCCTCCATTTTCGTAACAAAACGTTACGGTTCTAAAAGTAAATTTTATGAATTTATATAGGTTGTGATTCCAAATAAATTAACTAATTTATCTTTCGCTTATTTAAATTTTCAGAAAATATTTAAATTTACTGTTTATAATCGAATCGTACAGTCATCGCGCGCATTCGTTCGAATCGTCACCCGTACGAATTCGACGATAAGTACACTTTTTAATATGTTTTCTAATTATTGAACATCATTCAGAACGTTAAAATTTCAGATATATTCGTATAGATCGTCACCTATACGAATAATCCATCAGTTTAGCATTCACATAACGACATTCGTTGTTGTTTTGTTCTGTAAAGCCTCACATACATATATACATAATAGAATCCTAACTAATAATCACATGATGATTATGTATTGACAGGTAATTATCTGACTGATGAACCATAATTCTGAGTTTTGTTTCTGCAATGATTTTGAATCTGTTCTATGATAACATGAAATGATAATGATATATGAACAACAACTGAAATGTGTACCTGATTTACTGTTCATGTTACTGTTGAAATCACTGTTTCGGTGACTTTTCCGGCACTGATATTACATATATGTTACATATTTGGTTTTCATTCATACATACATACATACATACATACATACATACATACATACATACATACATACATACATACATACATACATACATACATACATACATACATACATACATACATACATACATACATACATACATACATACATATATGGGATTGTATTATGAGAAATCTCAATTTTAGAGAGAAAATTCTTACACCCTATATAGACTTTTCATTTGAAATCATAATAATCCTCCACATTAAAGACATTAAAATTGATTTTTATTCAAAACCCATTTTTTATTTAACTTTAATGTGTATTACATTCTTATTTTCAAGATTACAATTTGAGGGCTAAGATAATATATTAAGTGTTTCTCTTTATGATCAAGTTTTCACATGATACAATAACATTCATTTGTATTTTAAGAACTTTTCATATAAGATTGAGAACTTTTCGTATAAGATTGAGTTTTCACATGACACATTCTCATATGTGTATTCATTATGTATGTATGTATGTATTTAGTTAAGTATGTGTGTGTCTACACACACAGTCGTGTATAGCAAAGGTTTATGAATAATAATTATGAAATTTTATAGTGTTTTGATAATATATATTATTAAAAGAATTTTATTACATAAAACAATCTAATATAAAATTAAAGTATAATTACAATTTAAATATGTAAACATTTTTTTACACCACATTTATTGCGTTGTTTAAAATTAAGAAATTTGTCAATGTATTTAAACTTATACTACGAATTTAAAAAATTAAGAAAACTTTTATCAATTAATAAATTTTATAGTTAGTTATTATTAGAAATAATAATTTTTAAAATAGCAAACGTACGTATAATTTGTTAGAAAATATGGTACATGATTGTACATTTTTTATAAAAAAATATTAAAAGGATTTAACACTTATGAGAAAAAAACATTAAATTACAAAAATGTTATTTTATAAGAAAGAGTAAATGTCAAGATAGTTCTTGTAATTTAAAACATTTATAAAACATGTAGTCCGTAGGTCACAAGAAATCTATGAACCAATAGTGAAATATAAATACTGTATGTATCATAAATATTTAAAAATTAAAATATATGGGTAGTTTATGAAAATTAGGGAATAAAATGAAAAAAGTAAGCAAATATTTATCATTTAAATAAGAAAAGTAGATGTGATAATGCATGCTTTATTTGATTAGAGCTGAGTCATTTATATATATATTAATAGTAGAAATATATAAATGATATTAATGCAAAAAAAAAACTTTTTTAAACTTATTATTAGAGTCATTTATACAAACAAGCCCGGTACCCCGGTCCATAGAGTTGAGAGCAATATGCAACTAGTAAAAATGAATCTTTTAGTCCATCTTCGTCATCAATTCGGTCTAATATAAATTTTTATTGAATATAATCCCTCTCTCTTTACAGGGCTGTTTATGAGCCGAACCAAACCAAACGAGATTATGCTCGTGCTCGGTTAGTTTACAAATTAAGCGGCTCGGTTTGGTTCGCAATTGTAAAATCAAGCCAAATGATGTACTCGTTTCTCGGCTAGTTTTAAACCGAGTGGCTCGGCTTGGTTCGGTTTGTCTCATTTTCACAATAAAATTTAATGCAATTTCAAAATATTTATGTTAATTTCAAACTTAATAACTAAAAACCAAAGTTCAATCATAAACAAATTCAAAACAAAAATACAATATATAAATTATAAATTGTTTAAATACGAGAACATAAAAAGAATTTAAAATGTCGGAATAGTTTGTCAACTTCATTATTCATTATTTCAAATACATTAATATCATTAATTGTCAAAAACCTTGTAAATAATGAGTTGTTAATAAAAAAATTATTATTCCTATATATGTATA
The DNA here is from genome assembly GCA_009363875.1 of Mikania micrantha. NCBI lineage: Eukaryota > Viridiplantae > Streptophyta > Magnoliopsida > Asterales > Asteraceae > Mikania > Mikania micrantha. The sequence continues at coordinate 59,462,462 of CM018691.1, read as the reverse complement.
TACACAACACACACACACAGATATATATATATATATATATATATATATATATATATATATATACATACTGTAGATCTTCTGATTTTGATCTTGATCGTACAACGGAATCCTATTATTAATAAAATATATGTGGAATCTATATTTGATCTATATGAATCAAAGAAGAACAAGCATTTCAATACTCATCTCTATTTGATTAATCAATCTGAACTGATTACAATGAAATACAATCTCACACAGAGAAAATACACAGAAAGTTTCCAAGAGTTATGACAAAACTAGGCAAACCTCCAGTATAAACAAATTGTCAGCTGAACGTAGCCGAACCCATAGATTTGCTAGCCGAACCCATAGATTTGCTAGCCGAACCCATAGGTTCGCTGGACGAACCTGTACAATCAAACTAGCAAGGTTCGCCGAACCTGCTAAGGTTCGTGGGCCTGACGAACCTCAGCCAAACCTCCACAAACCTATCTATAATTTACATATTTTGATAAGCAACCTATTACAAACATGTACTAACAAACTCCCCCTTAATAGTTGCTTCCAAAATCTTCAATCTCTGTCTTCAGTCTTCACTTTGAACTCCACGTGTTTCTCCACACGCATTATCAGCAACACGAATTACAACAGACCTTGGAATCTTAGATAATCTTTCAGCTTCCAGCTTAGCATCTCTCTCATCTATCTCTTTTTGTACTTTCATCAACTCAACATACAGATAATTAACATCTTCCTAGTTACATCCAGAATGTATACCCAGAGTTTAACACATCCGAGCAATTGTTTGAAATTGAACTGCCATGTCTTTGTAACTTATTCCAACATCATGAAATCCATCATCCGCAAAAATTTCAGCTACATTTAGCAAATCAATGTCTTCTTTTGAACAGTTTACTATCCAAACAGGATCCAACATTCAAATCACTCTCCATTTCTCTTCTTGTCACAGAAGAATAACAGCTTCAGATGTCTTTTCATCATAGAACCAGAACTTAAAATAAGGATTCCAATTCTGTTCTATTATCCTCAAGCTTGGTCTTGTATAAGCTTTAGGCTTTGAATATCCAAGTAATTTGTCTTTGACTTGTGGAACAAGCAAACTCCATCTAGTCTTAGCCTCTTTCTTTAATAACTTCTCAAACATATCATTATGTTCAGTCTGAATTGGCTTTATCATCTTCAATCTGGATAACTGCATACATTCAAAAGATGGTAAAGACATAATATCCAATGCCTTTCCAACATATTGACATCCATCGGTCCTTTTAACTACATAACATCCTTTATCCTTCATGCTTCCAGAAATGTTGTCAAAATAACCATAGCTAACAATTCTTCCTTTCATCTTTGACTTAGATCCAATCTTGAATCTTGTGAATTGTCTAGCTTGGTTTTCTTGAACTTTTCCTTCAATATCTTCAATCATTTGCTTGAAAATATATAAATGAACAATTATATATTGATATTCATCTTGATTTTCCTTCCACATCTCCATATAAGTATTTGCTTTAATCTGATCAACTGATGTTCTTGTCACACCTCTTTGAACTTCACAATCAAATATCTTCTTCAAAGTTTGTAGATTATACAAATTCTCATCCATTTGATCATCTTGTTCAAAGTCAAATAAATCAATTTGATCATCTTGTATAAAATCAAATAGTTGATCTGAATCAACTTCAAACATATCATAAAAATCAATCCTTGAATAACCACCTACAATTTCTCCTTCCTCCAACTCTTTATCTTTAGATATTTCAACAAACATTTTCTGCAAATGTATGTCACAATGTTGTTTAAACAAATCAATAAAAGTAGGCAAAGAATATTCAACAATCTTCTTTGGATATTCCATATCAGTTAAATCTTCAATATCAACATCTTTACAATCTGTAGGTTTATCAGAAGAAACAACTGAAATAGGAGTAGTATCAAATGAAATCTTCGAAGGATCATAAATCACTATAGCACCAATCCTAGAATTCAATCCACCTGAACTTCCCATTCCTGTTATATCACCATCATCATCTTCATCATCACCATGATAAACATTAAAGCTTGGATGTTCATCAACATCTTAGTCCTCATAATCTATCTTCTCATCTTCTTCTTCATCATCAATGTTAACATATACATGCTAAGAAGTAGCACCAGTAGCCTCAGCTTGATTAACCTTGACTCTAATATCATCAATCTTTTTCTTCAAGTCTTGATTCTCTTTCTTCAAAAAATCAATATCATACTTTGTTGTGTAGTCAAAGTCTCCAAAGAAAAAATCTTGTCACTTAACAACTTCTTTTCAATAGGATCTTCTTCTCTCCACTTCAACAACTGAGAAATCTGACTTTTCATCACATCTAAGTCATTTGAACTTGAAGAAGAAGGTTGTTCAGCTTCAACTTTCTCCTTTTCCATCTTATACATGTCAAACTCTTTTGACAAAATAGATATCCTTCTTCTAATCTCAGAGTCATCATCACCTATAGAGAAGTTTAAATCCAAGTCATCTAAACCTTCAAATAATGACTCTCCTCTGGAAGTAGAAGCAACTTGAAAAGTTGTTGCTTGAAATGATGTAGTCATTGTTGTAGCATACATGAAAGAAGAAGTGAAAGTAGCAACGTTTATAAACTCAGGAGTTTGAACAAAAGAATCTGTCTGCATGTGAACTGGTGATCTAGAAGCTTCTGCTTGAACTAATGAAGCAATAGAAACAGGAGTAGACACAGAAATATAAGCAGGTACAGTAGTAACTACCATAGGAGATGATACAATTATCCTAGGAGTCCTTGTCTTCTTCTTCTTAGGCACCTTTGCCATCCTCTTCTTTTTCTTTGGTCTTGAAGTTTCAGTCTCATCCACTATGAAATTAGGATTATCTGCCTCTTCCCTTGCACTTTACTATGATGTTGAACTGATCTTTTCTTCAATATTTTAGTCACACTACTATCTCTTATAATAGTCTCTAATTCAGACTCTGTTTCTATAGACTCTTCACCTTCATCATCAACTTCAACATTTTCAGCATCAACATGAACAGAAGTAGTATCCTCTTGTTGTCTTTGATCTTCTTGTTGACCTGGAAATATTACTTGAAGAGGAACCAATGTAGAAGGAGTTACACTTGGTCCTTGAGTTTGCTCTTGACTTTGTGGCTGGGATTGCGAAGACTGAGCTTGTGACTCCCTTGCTTGTTGTCTAGGACTAGGAGGAGGATGTTGTTGTTGATCATTATCATTTTCACTAAACATTTCACTATCAGAACTTGAATCTTCATGCCTCCAAGCATCATTATTAGGAGCAACATAGTTAGCTCTTGCACAATGACATACTAAATCTTTGATCAAAACATCATCACTGCTCTTCTGATAAATCTTGACCTGACCAAGACTTTAGTCAGTCATACGCTTTAGCTTGAGAAGATCAGCAGTAACTCTTGGTAGATTCTACTCTGGAAATCTCTCATCAATCAGCATCTGGATGAATCTGGGATACATATAAAATATGTCCTTTGCTTTGGTAATGTTATCAGACATATATCTGAAGATCATCGCTGAGAAATTGAACGATTTGTTCAATATCAAAGCTACCATAGCAGAGTTCATCAAATGTTCCTTTTCTCATACTCAGGCAGTGTAACAACACATGAGCCAAGAACTTGTATTGCAGAGGAAGCTTTCCCTTCTTGATAGAGTGCTCAATGTAGACTCCAAAATAACGTATCCTCAAGAAGCAACCCTTGATACATCTTTCAGGAATGAGTCTCATTCCAGCAGGTTCTCCACCAACTGTAAGACCCTCCTAATATCCGCTTCAGTAACCTGAATGGCTTGACCAAGCACATTCGCATCAATAACATAGTCTTCATCAACAGTAATTAACCTTGCTGAGTCCCAGAAGCTTTGAACATGAGATCTGTAAATCTGACAGGAGTTAGATATGGCATGATAAATCGTTGATCTTCTCAAAAACTCGATCATAGGTCGGAAATCTTTGCCATTCTTTGTTATAGGATCCAGATACGCACAGAGATTATGTTTATCTCCGAATGTAAGATTCACCATTTCTACAATCAGAAAAGAAACAAAATAAAAACAAAATTAACAAAAATAAAAAAATAAAAAATTTTAAAAAAATTCTAAGTGTTGAAACCAGCGAGCCCTCCCTATGCCTAACCTAAATTTAAACAAACCTCTTGATCAGACAAACCTGTTAAATCTAACGAACCTCTTAATGAACGAACCTTGACATTTAAACGAACCTTCAGATCAAACGAACCTTGACCATCAAAGGTTCGGTTCAAAGACATACAGAAAGGTTCAGCTCGAACCTTTAAAATTCAAACGAACCTTTAAAAATCCGGCGAACCTAAGATCACTCAAATACCTGATCTATTTCAAAATCAAATTTTCAAATCTACGAATTAGATCAAAAAAATTATATCCAGAGGTTCGTCATTAACTAAATGAACAGTATTAATAAAAACATTATGTCCATAAATCATATTTAAACATGTTTTAATACCAAACAACAAGTTCGACTAAACCTAACTAAAAATCAACAAATCTCATAATTTAGCCGGTCAATCTTCAAAATTTTTACCTATAAATGTTCACAAGACAATTCTGAATCAAACGATATATGGAAAAAAGTTTCTGAGATCCTAAATCAAAAAATCTAAAATCAATTGTTGCAGGTTCGTGAAAGTGATATGATGAAAGTGACGAACGTATCACACGAACCTGTACTTATACTAACCTGTTGAGAAACCTTTTTCATGAACCTTTGACCAACCAGTTGACCGAACCTGTCAACAAACCTCTCAGGCGAACCTGTGAACAAACGAACATGTCCAACGAACCTACTCACAAACCTTTCACACGAACCTCCAAGCAAACTTTTTGAAATTTAATTTTATTTAAAATTTTAAACAAACCAATGTTTTAATGTTTCAAAATCAAAAACAAATAATCAAAACTTATTGATTTAACATCAGATAAAAGGAAAAAATCTTTTTGTATTTTTCAATGTTAGAAGAAACACACTACAAATTTAACAAATCTAACTATAAAAATATAAACTAATAAAACAATCACATATGTTTGTTTGAGAAAGATCCAGACATGAGATCATATTGTATTACAACCATCAACATATCTGATTGAATTTATGAATATATTTAATATCAAATTACAACTCAAAGATGATTGTCAGTATAAAACCTTTTTAAATTTAATTACTTAGATAACATATCAAATGAAAACAAAAATATCAAATACTTTATGTTATCCATTTACTTGAACACATCCCCAATTTATGAATAACTAATCAAACAATAATGTTCTTGAAACAATATATTTCAATTTCAACTAGCTTGATCAAGCAAAAACAACACAGAATTTCTTTTGAAAATATCAAAATATAAAACAATTTGAATTTGTTCAAAATCTTGGATACAACGTTGATACTTACGTATGCTCAGATGATCAAGAAAATGAACGAAACAATAATTTAAGATTAGCTTTTAACAATTAGATCGATATTCTCATATACGTAGAGATTGTCCAAAACTTAATCAATAACCAAAAAAACAAACTAGAATCATTTAAAGATATAACAATCAGGTCAATACGTCAATATACGCAAAGAATGTTTCATCTTTAAACTAAAACAAAAGAAAAAGCAAATTTAGAATTTCTTTTAAAAATTAAACACATGATCAAAACTAGTAATTTAACTTTTGTTCAAGAAACATTTAGTAAGATTAACAACCACTCATTCAGGACAAAACTATGTACTGTATTCTAAGCATCTGTTTTTCATAAAGCATAATCAAAATTTTCTCAAATGTTATCTCAACTAAGTTATAAACCCACCAACATATCATACTAAGTAATTGTAATTGCTCTTTATGTTTATGTTATAGTACGTGTCACACCCCCAATTTCAACTAACGGAATCATACCGTTTGGGAACGTGACAAACCAGGATCTCAGATCATTAGACATAGCGAAGACCTCTATATGAATTTCAAAACATACGTTGGTCTTTAAAAACATAATATTCAGAGTTTACAAAAAGTTGCGGAAGCGTTTCAAATCAAAACCAATAAACTGTTGATAAGTAAAACATTACAAATCAAAATACTGAAATATTCAAATTCAAATGTTCAAAGTTTATAATGCATGAGACTCTATCTTCCTAGTCCATGCCAGCTGTTACGCGCGCCTTAGCGTCCTGAGAAAACATGCAAATCAAGTCAACACAATGGTTGGTGCATAACACAGGTTTTAAGTAATCATAGAGTTCAAAACATCAGTTTGAATAACAAGTTTGTAGATAACATAATCACAATTACACAGTCATGATAGCTAGTCATATAAACTATTTACATACGTGTTCGACACCGAAGCTGACTAGTTGCCATGCTATAGCATGTTTTCGCCTTGCCACTATTGTCTATCACAACAATAGTAAAAATGTGTTTGGTCAGTCAAACACCTGCGTAGATCCCATCTACCAGGTGAGGTTTGTCAAACCTAATAGATCTATTTCCAACTACCACGCTTTGCATTACAGCAAACTAAACGGTTCGAGGTGTGTAAGGACTTTCAAGTGATATGTTTTCACGTAATGTAAACAGATAACTCATGCAAGTGTTATGTATCTAAAAATCAGTTTGTTGCACATGTTTTCTCCCCCAAAACAGTTTAAAATAAGAAAGGGGCCGTGTACGCACCTTTGATGATAGTAGAATGATCAAGTATGTGTGAACTTGCGTAGAAATCCTCTACGAAGAATCTGTGATTTAAACAATAACCTATTGTTATTCGAATAATCGTTTTGTGCTTAAAATCACATACGTATCAACATACGTATGTTAAAGTGTGAGAATTAGGCATACGGAAGTACGCGTGTCATTGAAATCGATTAAATAAAATCATATCTGATTTTATTCAATTTATCGTAATTATACGCGATTTCGTGTTCGGATTAAAATATGGATTTTATCATTTCAACACGTTCGTATTCTCATTACGGTTCCAACGCAACTTGAACGGATGAAAACGGACTTGAAACGAACAAGTTATGCTCAAAATACAAACTAACATTGAAAATCCAAAAATTTGGTTGGGCCGGGACTCGAACCCGCGACCCTCAACTCCAACACACACGCCCTTAACCAGTTAAGCCCGCTAGGGTTTCGCGAAAGATATCAGAATTAAATTGTTTTAATTCCTCTTCCAACCCAAATCCTATTCCTTAATATAGCCGAAGCAATCATACTCCAAATTGGTCCTCAATTCGAACCTGATAGCCCTTAAAACCATAGGGTTTCTATTCCTTAGATCCAACCGATTCTATAACCGGTTTTAATTCGAATTTAAATTAATATAACACACTTAATTCGATTGTGTAATCATTCGGACTCAATTTCATAAATCCTTCACTCAAAACCTAACAATATGTGATGATATCATGAAATTGATATGTGGAGATACATAATCGGTGGTTTTAGAATCTGATATCACCATTTAATTTGACTTTTAAACCTTCCAAGACTAATTCCCCCAAAACCGTTTAACCCAAGAACCCTAGATCTTGTTCTTTATCAATTCACTATAATGAAATGAAATTAAATCATGGATTAGCTTCATCGAGACTCCCTGAAACTAAAAACAACCTTTAATTTGATCTTACAGCTCGATTAATACAGAACCCCCAAATCCGTTCTCATTATAAACCCTAGAATTCAAAACCATCCAATTCGTTGATGTTTTCTGAAATTGACACATTCTTTTCACTGATCGGTATCTTATGAAACTTTTAGCATGATTTAATTTGATTAAATCACACGTTTTGATCTAATCCCCCAAAACAACTCTAACAACGAACCCTAGTAATCGGCCTCCATCAATTCGTTGTTAGAACATGGAATTAACATAGGCTTATGTTTAATCGACTACTTTAGAGTGTGTAGAAACGATTTCTTACCTTGTTTGATGATGAATTCAAGTAGATTGACTCACGGGTTGTTCTTCGGTTCCCTCCACGACCAATTCTTCTGCTCGATGCTTCTGCTCTCAAATTCTAGTGTGTAAAAGGTCCTAATGATTCCGACTTGGGTTTATATAACATCAATTTGGTGAATTGATGTCGCATTATACCACATTGAACCCAACCGACTTCGGTTACCCTTTTTTTAGCCATTATTTCACATAATTTCGGCAATTATGAGTTTTCCAACGGTTGATAACTGTTGTTCATCATTAGTGTGTAATGATTGCATAGTTACTTCAGCTAATTGTAACAGATTTAGGCAAATTTCGAATTCCATACACCAATTGGCCGAATTTTGACTTGTAGAAGTCAAAATTGGAACTAAATTCAATTACAAGTCTTAATCTCTAACATCTTAACACTTAAATACTGATTTTTCTTAATTCCTAAATCCCCATAGATCTTTCTGAGTCAAAACACATTATTTTGATTAACAACATTACCTTAAAAATCCTAATTTATCATTAATTGGGCCAAATTGGACTGCCACCGGCTAAATTAATCCAATTGGGCTTTTTCAAATCCAATTGGGCCTCACTGGGCCTTCTTGGGCCTACCTTGGCCTTCCCTAGGCCTACTTTGTTTACATTGGGCCTTATTGAACTTCTCTTGGCTTTGTGGGCCTACATTGGCTATGTTGGGCCTAATTTATCTTGTTGAGCCTCCATTAACCTTATTGGGCCTTCATTGACCTTGTTGGGCCTTCATTGGCCTTATTGGACCTTGATTGGCCTTATTGGGCCTTGATTGTCCTTGTTGGGCCTTCATTGGCCTTATTGGGCCTTGATTGGCCTTATTGGGCCTTGATTGTGTTTGTTGGGCCTGTGATAGCACCAACTCCCGTTAACAAGGTTAGTGTGAAAAGTCGGATTGTCACATCATCCCCTTGTTGAAGGAATTTTCGTCCCGAAAATTAGCAAGTGTTAAGAGTAGTTAGGAAACTACTTACGAGTTTAAATCGTACGTGTTAGTGTGATTTGATCATTCTGTGTGCTTGTGTGTACTCACACACAAAGTCTAATGCTTGCAACATCACAACTCAATTGTGATCGTTCAATGTAACTGTTTTGCGTGTTCACTAGTTAGTTCACCTAACTGTGACTGTTTGTGTTTGATCTGTGACTGTTTGTGTTTGATCATACTGTGTTGTGTAGCCTCACACCTAGTGAGTGTCTGAAACTGTTTGTACTATGCAACCCCGCACATAGCAAAGTGTATGTAACCAATGTACTATGCAACCCCGCGCATAGCAAAATGTATGTAACCAATCGTGTATGTACTACCATAACATGTAACATATGAAATGTAGCACATAAAACATATAAAATGTAATGTAGCACAAATATCTGTAACAAAATCAATTGAATAAATAAAACGTTTGTGCTTACAGTTTGAAATTTGCAGTGTTGATGTGTGAAAGCATCACGTCATCCCCTTGTTGAAGGAAATTTCGTCCCGAAATTTAACGTGCGCTCTCAGTGTTAGCAGTAGCTGTCTTGAATAGATGAGGATATTTCTTCATCATTTGATCTTCCCGTTCCCATGTGAATTCAGGACCCCGTCTTGAATTCCATCGGACTTTGACTATCGGAATCTTGCTTTGCTTCAGTTGTTTGACCTCTCGGTCCATGATTTCTGCCGGTTCTTCAATGAATCGTAACTGTTCATCTACTTGTATTTCTTCCAATGGTACAATCAATGTCTCATCAGAAAGACATTTCTTTAAGTTTGACACATGAAAAACATCATGAACTCCACTGAGTTCATCCGGTAGTTTGAGTTGGTACGCAACCGGACCAATCCTTTTCAAAATCTCAAAAGGTCCTACGTAACGTGGACTAAGCTTGCCGCGCTTGCCAAATCGTATCACACCTTTCCAAGGTGATACTTTTAGAAGAACTCGGTCTCCTACTTGAAATTCCAACGGCTTGCGACGTTTGTCTGCGTAACTCTTCTGTCGATCCCTAGCCGCTGCCATACGATTCCGGATTTGAACTATCTTCTCTGTTGTCTCGTGCACCAGTTCAGGACCTGTTAACTGACTGTCACCAATTTCAGCCCAGCAAACTGGTGAACGACATTTGCGACCATACAAAGCTTCAAACGGTGCTGCTTGAATACTTGTATGATAACTATTATTGTAAGAGAATTCCACCAACGGTAAATGATTCTCCCAGCTATCACCAAAGTCAATTACACAAGCTCGTAACATATCCTCAAGCGTTTGAATCGTTCGTTCACTTTGACCGTCGGTCTGTGGGTGATAAGCGGTACTCATATCTAAGCGAGTCCCCAATAACTTATGAAGAGATTTCCAAAAGTTGGAAGTAAACCGGGCATCCCGATCTGATATGATAGAGATTGGCACGCCATGCCGTGCTACTACTTCCTTGATGTAAATGCGAGTCAATTTCTCCATCTTGTCAGTTTCTTTGATTGCTAAGAAGTGTGCAGATTTCGTTAATCGATCGACAATTACCCATATCGTATCACAACCACTTGGTGTACGGGGTAACTTAGTAATGAAATCCATCGAAATCTGTTCCCACTTCCACATCGGTATCTCTGGTTGTTGCAGTAAACCAGATGGCTTCTGATATTCAACTTTGACTTTCGAACAAGTCAAACATTTGCTAACGTACTTAGCAATATCAGCTTTCATATGAGGCCACCAATACAGTGCCTTCAAGTCATGGTACATCTTGTCTGATCCCGGATGGACTGAATATCTGGACTTGTGTGCTTCGTCCATCACGAGTTCCCTTAAACCTCCATACAAAGGTATCCACATTCGATCAATGAAATAACGAATTCCATCAGGTTTAACATTCAATTGTTCTTCCATTCCTCGTAAAGATTCCGGTACTAAGTTTTCCGTTTTCAAAGCCTCAATCTGAGCACTATGTACCTTGTCAGGTAAATCAGTATGTATTGTCATCATAAGTGCACGAACCCGTCTTGTTCCCGTTGTATCTTTTCTGCTCAAAGCATCGGCTACGACATTAGCCTTTCCCGGGTGATACTTAATTGCACACTCGTAATCGTTCAACAACTCGACCCATCGTCGTTGTCTCATATTGAGCTCCTTCTGATCAAAGATATGTTGCAAACTCTTATGATCAGTATAAATAGTACACTTAGTTCCATACAAGTAATGCCTCCAAATCTTCAAAGCAAAAACCACTGCTCCTAACTCCAAGTCATGAGTAGTGTAATTCTTTTCGTGCGTTCGTAGTTGTCTGGAAGCATAAGCGATCACTTTATCCCGTTGCATCAACACACATCCCAAACCCTGTCCAGATGCGTCACAATACACCGCAAAGTCTTCCGTTCCTTCCGGTAAAGATAGAATCGGTGCACTGCAGAGTTTCTGTTTCAATAACTGGAATGCAGCTTCCTGTTTATCCGTCCAGTTATACTTTGTTCCCTTGTGCGTCAGAGCTGTAAGTGGTTGAGCGATCTTTGAGAAACCCTCAATGAATCGTCGATAATAACCCGCCAAACCAAGGAATTGTCGTACCTCGGTAGGGGTCTTTGGCGCTTCCCAATTCTTAATCGCTTCAATCTTCGCTGGATCAACATGTATACCCTTTTCATTAACTATATGACCCAAGAACTGTACTTCTCGCATCCAGAAATCACATTTCGAGAACTTAGCGTACAGTTGTTCCTGTTTCAACAGCTCTAGTAGCAATCGAAGATGTTCAGCATGTTCCTCCTCAGACTTTGAATAGATGAGAATGTCATCAATGAAAACAATGACAAACTTATCCAGATAAGGTTTACAAACACGATTCATGAGATCCATGAATACAGCTGGAGCGTTTGTCAACCCAAATGGCATGACCAAGAACTCATAATGGCCATAGCGCGTCCTGAATGCTGTCTTTGGAATATCCTCCTCCTGGACTCTTAATTGATGATAACCCGACCTGAGGTCAATCTTCGAATAGTAACTCGAACCTTGCAACTGATCGAACAAATCGTCAATCCTGGGTAACGGATACCGGTTCTTGATTGTAACCTTATTCAATTCCCGGTAATCGATACACATACGGAAAGTTCCGTCCTTCTTCTTTACAAACAATACTGGAGCTCCCCACGGTGAAAAACTAGGTCGTATGAAACCCTTATCCAACAATTCTTGCAATTGTGTGGATAACTCTTGCATCTCAGACGGTGCAAGTCGGTAAGGCGCCCTAGCTATCGGTGCTGCGTCTGGTGTAAGATCGATTCGGAATTCCACCTGTCTCACAGGCGGTAATCCCGGCAAGTCTTCTGGAAATACCTCCGGAAATTCACAAACTATAGGTATATCTTCAAGTTTCTTCTCAGCTACCGGCTTTTCAGTTATAAGTGCTATAACTGCTGTATGACCTTTCCGCAGACATTTGTGTGCCTTCATACAAGATATGAGACGCAGTGGCGTACTGCTCTTCTCGCCTTGTACATATAATGTCTCCCCCTGCGGAAGAGGTATGCGAACAATCTTTTCATGGCATACAATTTCAGCCTGGTTCTTGGACAACCAGTCCATGCCAATGACTACATCAAAACTGCCTAAGGCAATAGGCATCAGATCAATCTCTAATGTCTGACCCATCAAATCAAGAATACATCCCTTATAAATGTTTTCTACTACAATCAACTTACCATCCGCTAACTCCACAGTATAGGGACTATCTAAGGCAGTGGGACTAACATCTAGTGACTTAGCAAGTGAACTAGATACAAAACTCCGGTCGGCACCGGTGTCAAATAACATAGAGGCATAGTGATTATTTAAGAGGAACGTACCCGTAACAATGTTGGGATCCTCCCGCGCTTGACGTCCTCCAATCACGAACGCCCTGCCTCTAGCACCGTTATTGTTGTTATTATTATTGTTGTTGTTGTTGGTGCCATTGCCATTACCGTTGCCACCTCCATTACCATTACCATTGTTGTCCCCGCCTTTCTTTAGTTGTGGGCAATCTTTCTTGAAATGACCCATCTTGCCGCACTCAAAACAACCTTTCTGCGCGTTGTTTTGATTGTTATTCTGGTTGTTATTATGGTTGTTATTGTGGTTCTGCAGCTCTCCGCGACAATCCTTAGCCGCGTGCCCAATCTTGCCACACCTCTGGCACTTAGCTCTGTCACATTGGTTACCCGCATGATGGTAACCACACTTGTTGCACTTGGGGTGCTTACCAATATAGCCCCCCGATGATGATGATTGCTGACCACTGTTGGAATTATGATAGGACTTGTTTGAGTCCTGCTTCCTGTTCTGCTGTTGGTTGTTACCCTTGAAGTTGTTATCCCACTTTCTCTTGTGATCTCCTACCTTGGTAGCAGATGTTCGCTTAGGCAGGGTTCCTTGTAACACTGCCTGATCAGTAAGCTGATGCGCTAGACGAACAGCTTGTTGGATAGTGGTGGGATTTGCTGAAGTCACCAACCCTTGAATCTGAGGCACTAGTCCTCCAATGTACCTTTCGATCCATTTACTGGCTGGAGTAGCCATGTGTGGTAGCAGTCTGGCCAGTTCATGCGATCTGGTCGTGTATTCCTCAATGTTTGACCCCTCCATCTTGAGGTGCCAATACTCCTCCTCCAACTTCTGCATTTCACTACGAGGACAATACTCCTCTTGTAGCAAAGTTTTGAAGTTGTTCCAGGTCAACGCATTTGCTTCTCCCAACCCCAGAGTCTGAACATTGGAGTTCCACCAAGTCAGTGCTGGACCCTCCAACGTTCCAGTAGCAAATTTCACCTTGCTGTCATCAGGGCAGTTGCACATTTCGAACACAGACTCGGCTTTTTCAATCCATCGGAGAAGTCCTATAGCCCCCTCCGACCCTTTGAAGTTGTGAGGTTTGCAGTCCAAGAACATCTTGAATGTGCAAACTTGTGGGTTAATCAATCCCCCAGCTGGACCCTGTGGCCCTGTGTTGTGTGTCTGAGCATACTGTGCAATAGCCTCTGCGACTCTGTTGTTAATTAGCTCGTTGAGCTCAGCAACAGTCATATGTACGTTTCCCTCAGCCATTAGTTTCCTATTTATAAGAAGTGTTAGCACGAAGTCAAAATCCAATGTAACATGTGTAAGTAAAACAACAAACACAACATGTAATATAATCAACACAGTTGTTGGAAACAAACAATAATTCTTCCATAAATAGAAACTTTCTTTGAGTACAATACTTTTTGAAATGAAATACAAAATTTCAAATTACTAAGGTAGGAACACAACCCGTTCCTAATAAGTTTAAATAAACTAAGAAAGAAATGAAAATAATCAGTCGTCCTCAACGGTGGATTCAGGATCGGACTCAGCAACTGGTGCTGGTTCCTCCTCCTCATCCTCGTCCTGTTCCTCATTCTCAACTACTACTAAGTCCTCTAAAGCTTCAATTCTGCCTGCCAAGATCTCCTCTCGGTTCTCTGACTCTTCTAGACGACCAATCATGTTGATCATCTCATCCCGCATGTCATGAACTAGATGGGCAAGTTCATCTTGCCTCTCAATGGCATCCCATAACTCCTGAGATCTCTGTATGAGCTTGTCTTCTGCTGTATCCAGATCCTCGCGCAATTTGGCGATCTCCTCGGCGTCCGTCCTTCGCCTCTTAGGCTCAGGAGCATCTAGTGCGGGTGGTGGATGTGTAGATGGTCCTGCAGCATAGAGTCCCTGGGCATTCACCCATGGTGCCTCCACCGGATCCTCATCCGGGTCCTCAACTGGATCCTCATCTGGATCCTCCTCTGGATCCTCGTCTGGATCCTCGTCTGGGTCTGAGTCATCCATCCCATACGGTGGAGGTGATGGAATAGGTGGTGGTGGTGATGATGGTGGTGCCGGAACTATCGGCTCCTCGTCCTCGGAATCATCAATGATAACATAAGGAACTGATGATGAAGCCATGCCTGTTACATAATATCATATGTAAGTGCAGTGCCATGGAATACGTAAGCAAGTCAATTACATAATGTCATATGTAATTTCTAAGCAATACGTATTAACAGATGTGTCTAATGTCTAACAGTCATAGTCTAGGCCTACAAATGCAAACCTAGTTCGCTATAACCAATGGCTCTGATACCAATCTGTCACACCCCCAATTTCAACTAACGGAATCATACCGTTTGGGAACGTGACAAACCAGGATCTCAGATCATTAGACATAGCGAAGACCTCTATATGAATTTCAAAACATACGTTGGTCTTTAAAAACATAATATTCAGAGTTTACAAAAAGTTGCGGAAGCGTTTCAAATCAAAACCAATAAACTGTTGATAAGTAAAACATTACAAATCAAAATACTGAAATATTCAAATTCAAATGTTCAAAGTTTATAATGCATGAGACTCTATCTTCCTAGTCCATGCCAGCTGTTACGCGCGCCTTAGCGTCCTGAGAAAACATGCAAATCAAGTCAACACAATGGTTGGTGCATAACACAGGT
Organism: Mikania micrantha; assembly: GCA_009363875.1. NCBI lineage: Eukaryota > Viridiplantae > Streptophyta > Magnoliopsida > Asterales > Asteraceae > Mikania > Mikania micrantha. The sequence continues at coordinate 59,446,946 of CM018691.1, read as the reverse complement.
TTTAAGTAATCATAGAGTTCAAAACATCAGTTTGAATAACAAGTTTGTAGATAACATAATCACAATTACACAGTCATGATAGCTAGTCATATAAACTATTTACATACGTGTTCGACACCGAAGCTGACTAGTTGCCATGCTATAGCATGTTTTCGCCTTGCCACTATTGTCTATCACAACAATAGTAAAAATGTGTTTGGTCAGTCAAACACCTGCGTAGATCCCATCTACCAGGTGAGGTTTGTCAAACCTAATAGATCTATTTCCAACTACCACGCTTTGCATTACAGCAAACTAAACGGTTCGAGGTGTGTAAGGACTTTCAAGTGATATGTTTTCACGTAATGTAAACAGATAACTCATGCAAGTGTTATGTATCTAAAAATCAGTTTGTTGCACATGTTTTCTCCCCCAAAACAGTTTAAAATAAGAAAGGGGCCGTGTACGCACCTTTGATGATAGTAGAATGATCAAGTATGTGTGAACTTGCGTAGAAATCCTCTACGAAGAATCTGTGATTTAAACAATAACCTATTGTTATTCGAATAATCGTTTTGTGCTTAAAATCACATACGTATCAACATACGTATGTTAAAGTGTGAGAATTAGGCATACGGAAGTACGCGTGTCATTGAAATCGATTAAATAAAATCATATCTGATTTTATTCAATTTATCGTAATTATACGCGATTTCGTGTTCGGATTAAAATATGGATTTTATCATTTCAACACGTTCGTATTCTCATTACGGTTCCAACGCAACTTGAACGGATGAAAACGGACTTGAAACGAACAAGTTATGCTCAAAATACAAACTAACATTGAAAATCCAAAAATTTGGTTGGGCCGGGACTCGAACCCGCGACCCTCAACTCCAACACACACGCCCTTAACCAGTTAAGCCCGCTAGGGTTTCGCGAAAGATATCAGAATTAAATTGTTTTAATTCCTCTTCCAACCCAAATCCTATTCCTTAATATAGCCGAAGCAATCATACTCCAAATTGGTCCTCAATTCGAACCTGATAGCCCTTAAAACCATAGGGTTTCTATTCCTTAGATCCAACCGATTCTATAACCGGTTTTAATTCGAATTTAAATTAATATAACACACTTAATTCGATTGTGTAATCATTCGGACTCAATTTCATAAATCCTTCACTCAAAACCTAACAATATGTGATGATATCATGAAATTGATATGTGGAGATACATAATCGGTGGTTTTAGAATCTGATATCACCATTTAATTTGACTTTTAAACCTTCCAAGACTAATTCCCCCAAAACCGTTTAACCCAAGAACCCTAGATCTTGTTCTTTATCAATTCACTATAATGAAATGAAATTAAATCATGGATTAGCTTCATCGAGACTCCCTGAAACTAAAAACAACCTTTAATTTGATCTTACAGCTCGATTAATACAGAACCCCCAAATCCGTTCTCATTATAAACCCTAGAATTCAAAACCATCCAATTCGTTGATGTTTTCTGAAATTGACACATTCTTTTCACTGATCGGTATCTTATGAAACTTTTAGCATGATTTAATTTGATTAAATCACACGTTTTGATCTAATCCCCCAAAACAACTCTAACAACGAACCCTAGTAATCGGCCTCCATCAATTCGTTGTTAGAACATGGAATTAACATAGGCTTATGTTTAATCGACTACTTTAGAGTGTGTAGAAACGATTTCTTACCTTGTTTGATGATGAATTCAAGTAGATTGACTCACGGGTTGTTCTTCGGTTCCCTCCACGACCAATTCTTCTGCTCGATGCTTCTGCTCTCAAATTCTAGTGTGTAAAAGGTCCTAATGATTCCGACTTGGGTTTATATAACATCAATTTGGTGAATTGATGTCGCATTATACCACATTGAACCCAACCGACTTCGGTTACCCTTTTTTTAGCCATTATTTCACATAATTTCGGCAATTATGAGTTTTCCAACGGTTGATAACTGTTGTTCATCATTAGTGTGTAATGATTGCATAGTTACTTCAGCTAATTGTAACAGATTTAGGCAAATTTCGAATTCCATACACCAATTGGCCGAATTTTGACTTGTAGAAGTCAAAATTGGAACTAAATTCAATTACAAGTCTTAATCTCTAACATCTTAACACTTAAATACTGATTTTTCTTAATTCCTAAATCCCCATAGATCTTTCTGAGTCAAAACACATTATTTTGATTAACAACATTACCTTAAAAATCCTAATTTATCATTAATTGGGCCAAATTGGACTGCCACCGGCTAAATTAATCCAATTGGGCTTTTTCAAATCCAATTGGGCCTCACTGGGCCTTCTTGGGCCTACCTTGGCCTTCCCTAGGCCTACTTTGTTTACATTAGGCCTTATTGAACTTCTCTTGGCTTTGTGGGCCTACATTGGCTATGTTGGGCCTAATTTATCTTGTTGAGCCTCCATTAACCTTATTGGGCCTTCATTGACCTTGTTGGGCCTTCATTGGCCTTATTGGACCTTGATTGGCCTTATTGGGCCTTGATTGTCCTTGTTGGGCCTTCATTGGCCTTATTGGGCCTTGATTGGCCTTATTGGGCCTTGATTGTCTTTGTTGGGCCTGTGATAGCACCAACTCCCGTTAACAAGGTTAGTGTGAAAAGTCGGATTGTCACAGTACGATACAGATTTGCTTCTACTTGTTACAATGTACTATCATTTCTCATTTGGTCGAATCAATTTCTCAAACTTTTAATTTTTTTTTATTTCTTTTAATGTTTTTGAATTTTTCAAAATTTTCTCCCCCTAAAAACTAAAACACAATACAAACGAAACAATTAAAATATTTGATGTTAATTCAATAAAAATTGATTATGAAGGAAATTGATTTGGAATTACCTCACCCATGACCCTAATGCCATTTAATTTAAGTAAATACTCAAAACGGTTTTTATCAAAAGCTTTGGTGAGAAGGTCTGCTCGTTTCTCATCCGTATGTATCTTCACCACATCAATAAGTTTCTTTTTATAGCAATCTCGTATGAAATGAAACCTATTATCAATATGTTTAGTATGTGAATGATACACAGGATTCTTTGTTATAGCAATAGCAGCCTCATTATCAACATGAATTGGGGTAGTCATAAAATTCAAACCATAGTCCCTCATCTGTTGTTGTACCCACAAAACTTGTGAACAACAACTGGCAGCAGCTACATACTCAGCCTCACAAGTCGAAGTAGCAACAGATGTTTGCTTTTTACACTGCCACGAAACTAATCGTTCCCCCAAAAATTGTGCACCTCCAGTTGTGGATTTCGCATCTATCTTACAACCTCCATAATCGGAATCACTGTAGGCAGTGAAGAAAAAGTTATCATCCTTAGGATACCACATACCAGTGTCTGGTGTACCCTTCAGATAACAAAGAATCCTTTTGACTGCAATCAAATGAGACACTTTAGGTTTTGATTGATATCTAGCACAGATACTTGTAGCAAATACAATATTTGGTCTTGAGGCAGTCAGATACATCAAACTTCCAATAATTCCACGATAAAGAGTAGCATCAATTATCTCCCCCTTAATATCAGGCTCAATCACGTGATTAGGCTGAATGGGCTTGGAAATCGGTTTTGAATCAATCATGCTAAACCGTTTTAGCACTTCTTGAATATATTTTGTCTGATGAATAAAGATTCCATCATCAGTTTGATCAATTTGTAAACCCAGAAAAAATTTGATGTCTCACATAGCACTCATTCAAATTTCTCAATCATCACTTCTTTAAACTCCAAACAAAGTTGTTCATCGGTAGATCCAAAGATAATATCGTCTACATAGATCTGAACAAGAATAATATCCTTGCCCTTTTCCCGATAAAACAATCATTTGTCAATCTAACCACTATTGAACCGATGTTCAATAAGATGAGTCGATAATGTCTCATACCAGGCACGCGGAGCCTGAAGAAGACCATACAGTGATTTGTCTAAGAGATAAACCTGATCTCGATGGATAGGATCCTCAAAGCCTGGTGGCTGACAAACATACAATGTTTCCTTCTAAGAACCATACAGAAATGCATATTTGACATCCAACTGAAAAACTTTGAATTTCTTGTGGGCAGCAAAATTAAGAAAAAGTCTAATTGCTTCCAACCGTGCCACAGGTGCAAACACTTCATCGTAATCAATTCCTTCAACTTGTTTGAAACCTTGAACCACTAAACGAGCTTTGTTGCGAACAATTACACCTCCCTCATCTCGTTTGCATCTTAACACCCATGTAGTACCAATTTTCTTCTCGCATTTTGGCAAATCCACCAAATGCCAAACACCCAACTTCTAAAACTGATTTAGCTCTTCTTGCATCGCCTCCACCCAGGCAGTCTCATGCAACGCTTCAATAACAGTCTTAGGCTCAACTTGTGAGATAAAAGCCGAATGCATCAAGAGCTCTTAACTTCCATGAGTTCTTTCTAACTCAACATATAAACTCTCCTCATTTGTGACTTGATGTACATGAACTCTAGTGACAGGCGCTTGCGGGACTTCCACATTATGATCCAAATTTGTAATATTCTGATTAGTGTCTTGATCATGAGAAATAGCATCATCAAAAACATCTTGATCATTATCATATGACCAATCATCATTAATTACTTCTGAAACGCCTTCCTCATATGGAGTATGATTACCATCCTCAGAATGATGAGAAATACCTTGATCTTCAGAATGCTGCAAATCATATAATATTTGTAAGGTTATTTCATCATCAGAAACATTTGGAGACAAATTAAAAGACTCAAACATTTTATCATAATCAAAAAGCCAATCTGGTCCTTTTCTGTCTGGTATAGGTGTATGTCTTTGAACATCCACATGATACCATAATTCCACAACACCCGTACGTTTATTAAACACACGTTTGTTAGGAAGACTATAGCCAAGAAAGAAACCCTCTTCAACTTAAGAATTGAATTTTGAGTGTTTCTTCAGCATGGTACAAGGAGCCCCAAAAGGTTCCAAGTGTTCCAAATAAGGCTTTCGATTCTGAAGCAGCTCATAGCATGTTTTATTGTGTCTTTTAACAATCAATACTCTGTTAAGAGTAAAACAAGCTGTAGCCATAGCTTCACTCCAAAATGTAATGGGGAGTGTAAAATCAGCTAGCATCATTCTTGCAGACTCAATCAACGTTCTGTTCTTTCTTTCAGCTACACCATTCATTTGGGGTTCATATGGTGCACTGAATTGCTTCTGAATGCCCTTTGAATCACAAAATTCTTCCATTTTCATGATGATTAAACTTAGTCCCATTATCTGAACGTACACGCCTTACTCTCAACTTATACAATGCCTCCAACCTATTAATCAACAAAACAAAATTTTCATAAGTATCTGATTTATGCTTTAAAAACATTACCCATGAAAATCGAGAAAATTCATCAGTTACCACAAAAAAATAAGATTCACCACCTATACTTTTCACATGTATTGGTCCAAACAAATCCATGTGAAGAAGTTAAAGTGGCTTATCAATAGAAAACATTGTCTTTGTTTTGTGTGACTTCCTTTTCTGTTTACCCTTTTTGCATGACACAGACACATCAAGAAGCTTAAAATGTTTAACCAGTACACCCTCAACTAAATGATTGTGTACTAGATGATTCATCTTCCTAATATGAATATGTCCCATCCTTTGATGCCAAGAACGTGTATCTTGCTCTGTAGCTTTAGACATCAAACATGTCTCCACTTTATTCACCGTCTCCACCTTTGCCATGTCAAGCACATACAAATCCTTGCTCTAATCAGCTGTCATCAGAATCCACTCCTCAGGAATCCGAAATCCTTGGTTAAGTACATAACACCTATCTTTATCAAACATCACCTTGTATCCTTTATCACAAATCTGCGAAACACTTAACAAATTGTTAGTTAATTCTTTACAGAAATTAACATTATCAAATGAAACCTTTCCATTCGTCAAACTACCCAACCCAGTAATTTGACCTCCTTTGTCTCCTGCAAAGTTCACATAACTTTTTTTAATTTGCCTGAAATCCTTCAACAAATTCGACTCTCAAGTCATGTGCCGTGAACATCCACTATTAACAATCCAACGACTATTGATATGGCCCATGGATGCCACCTGCATAATAAATTAAACTTCTATCAGTATCAAAAGGGATGACCCTCGCCATTTCGGCGTCGAGTCTCCCTGAATGGACCCCTGCCATTCTGTTGTGATGATCTACTCAACGATCCATCATCACTATTTCCATCTTCTTTCCAAGAAATTTGATCACCTGACTTGTATTTTAATTTCCAAAAAGATTTTTGACTTACCATTTTGTTTTGAAAATGATTTTGAAGAAAATTTGGCAAAAAAATCATCATCAGATGATGTCACCATTTTTACAAGTGTTTTCACATTCCTTTTGTTATCAAAAACTTGTTTCTTATGATTAATTTCTTCTTTCACCCAAACACAATCAGAATCAAATTTCCGAAAAACTCTCATTTCTTCTTCACTAGGTTTCACTTTCCTAGAACTTCCACCTGACCTATTCACCCAACTCTCATCATCTGAACTCTTTTTGATTCTGTTGTTTGGACAATTAGCAAAAATATGTCCTTTTCCACAACAAGTAAAACACTTTCGTGTATCTCTTGGTGAATAAGACCTAAAGCTGCTACAATCAGTAGAACTGAAATCCAAATCACAATCAGCAATCAGATGACCAAATTTACCACAACGGTAACATTTTTTATCTTTCAGATGATTCTTTGGTTTTGATTCATCATAATACTTTGATGAACTGAAAGGTTTAGAATCAACCTTTGCAAATGAGAATCTGTTTCTCAAACCAGTTGATTTTCTCTTTGAATTTGTCATTTTATTTTGAAAATTCTTTGATTTATCTTTATGTCCAACTCCAAACTTATCAAAGAAAAAATCCACTTTGTCAACCTTTTTAGAAATCACGTTATGCTTTTGAAAAATACCACTAGACTCTCCTTTATGTGTTGCAGATGACTTTACATACACAATCTGTTTGAGATTAGTAGATGGTTTAGTTTTCATCACTGGTTTAGAAACAAGATTTGGTTTATTCACCACCTTCTCAACTAATTTCATCTCAACTTTTGACTTTAGAGACTTCAGACTCTTTTTATCTCCAGTTTTAAATTGATAACCATTCTGTCTCAAAATATCAGGTGAATATACTGATTCAGTAATGTTTTCAATAATAGGAGCATCATTATCAAAAGACACTTTTTCATCAGATGATCCTCCAGAAAGTTCAACAACTTGTTCATACCTATGGTCATCCAAAGAGACAGGATGAACTTCCACCCAATTCTGCTTTAGCTCTCCCACCACCCAACAACCAGAACAATGGTGGATGCTAAAACTGTGGCAAAACTGGCCATTTTGAGAAGAACTTCCCAAAGAAAGGACTACAGGCAGTCCCAGCACTCCGTGGAAGAGCTTTCGCTATAGGGGATCCAGCTGCATGCCAAGACCCGAACATGGTCATTGGTACATTTCTTTTACATGACTTTTATGCATCTGTTCTATTTGACACTGGTGCAGATCAGAGTTTTATCTCTACCGATTTTGCATGCCAACTAGATTCTATATAGGAATAGTTAGATTCCCCTTACATCATAGAAGTAGCTAACGGGAAACAGGTCACAGTTAGTATAGTATGCAGGAACTGCCCATTAACCCTTAATGGTCATACATTTACCATCGACTTGATACCGATGGAGTTGGGTAGTTTCGATATCATTGTGGGAATGTATTGGCTATCTCTCAATCGAGTGGAGGTCATCTATTCTGTAAAGTTGCTTCGAATCCCAGTGACGAATGATCATGTATTGGAAGTCAGAGGGGATCAAGCAAAACGAAGTGTCAAAATCATCTCTTACATAAAGGCGTGTAAGTGTTTACAGAAGCAGTGCATAGCTTTCTTGGCTCATGTGGTGGAGAAATAGAAAGACAAGAAAAGGATTCAAGACGTGCCGGTAATGAAAGAGTATCCAAAAGTATTTCCTGAAGACCTACCAGGTTTGCCACTTGTGCAACCGGTAGAGTTCCGTATTGACTTAGTTCCTGGAGCAACTCCTATTGCTAAATCTCCTTACAGGTTAGCACCATCAGAGATGTAGGAATTGTCAAACCAGTTACAAGAGTTATTGGATAAAGGCTTCATAAGACCGAGCTACTCACCTTGGGGAGCTCCGGTTTTGTTCGTGAGGAAGAAAGACAGATCATTCCAGATGTGCATAGACTATCGAGAGCTGAACAAGTTAACTATCAAGAATCGGTATCCATTGCCGATGATTGATGATTTGTTTGACCAGCTGCAGGGAGCACAGTACTTGTCGAAGATTGATTTGCGGTCTAGATATCATCAGCTGAGAGTGCAAGATGAAGACATCCCAAAGACGGCATTCCGATCCTAATATGGGCATTACGAGTTCATGGTGATGCCTTTCGGATTGACGAAAGCACCCGCGGTTTTCATGGACCTTATGAACAGAGTGTGCAAGCAGTATCTGGATCAGTTTGTTATTGTCTTCATTGATCACATACTAATTTATTCCAAGAGCAAAGCAAAACACGAGCAACATCTCAGGAAGATCTTGGAGGTGTTGAAAGAAGAGAAACTTTTTGCCAAATTCTCTAAGTGTGAATTTTGGTTAAGAGAAGTTCAAACTCTGGGTCATGTAGTCAACAGTGAGGGAATACATGTAGATCCTGCCAAGATTGAAGCAATAAAGAACTAAGATACTCCGAAGACACCGATGGAGATACGTTCTTTTCTAGGCCTAGCAGGCTATTGTAGAAGGTTTATCTCAAACTTTTCTAAGATAGCCCTGCTGCTCACCAAGTTAACACAGAAAAGCGAGCCGTTTGTTTGGGAACAGAAGCAAGAAGATGCCTTTCAGACTTTGAAGCAAAAGCTATGTGATGCTCCAATCTTATCTCTCCCAGAAGGTTGTGATGACTTTGTAGTATACTATGATGCCTCCCATCAGGGACTTGGTTGTGTATTAATGCAACGTGAAAAAGTTATCGCGTATGCATCAAGACAGTTAAGTATTCATGAGAAGAACTACACTACTCATAATCATGAACTGGGAGCAGTGGTATTTGCTCTGAAGATTTGGAGACACTACTTATATGTCACGAAGTGTACCATATTTGCTGATCACAAGTGTCTATAGTATATTTTTGATCAGAAGAAACTCAACATGTGGCAGCGTCGTTGGGTTGAACTTCTGAATGATTATGACTGTGTAATCAAGTACCATCCGGGAAAGGCGAACGTGATAGCTGATGCCTTAAGCCGGAAGGAAAGGGTCAAACCCTTGCGCGTCAGAGCAATGGGAATGACTGTGTAGACAAGCTTACATGACAAGATTATTCAGGCACAAGAAGAATCAGTTGAACGAGGAAACTTGAAGAAAGAACTCGACTGTGGAGCAGAAACACAATTCGAAACAAAGCCTGATGGAGTTATCTACTAGCAGGACCGAGTATGGATTCACTCAGGCGCTGATAAAATGTACCAAGACTTAAGTGGATTTTACTGGTGGCTGGAAATGAAGAAAGACATAGCTGAGTATGTCGGCCGATGTCTTACGTGTGCCAACGTAAAGGCGGAACACTAGAAACCGTCAGGTTTACTGGAACAGCCTGAGATTCTGCTCTGGAAGTGGGAACAAATAGCTATGGATTTCATTACCAAGCTACCCAACGCTTCCAGTGGTCATGATACGATCTGGTTATCATTGATCGTTTGACAAAATTTGCTTATTTCTTGCCATTGCATGAGACCTTAACGATGGATAAGCTGGCGAGACTGTACATCAACGAGATATTGGTACGTCACGGTGTGCCATTGTCTATCATTTCGGATCGAGACAGCAGATTCACATCAAGGTTCTGGAAATCATTGTAGAAATCTCTATGGACACACTTAAATCTGAGTACAGCTTACCATCCACAAACGGACGGTCAAAGTGAACGTACAATACATACCCTGGAAGACATGTTAAGAACCTGTGAATTAGATTTCGGTGGTAATTATGATTCTCATTTTCCACTGATCGAATTCTCCTACAATAACAGTTACCATAGTAGCATCGGATGTGCACCATTCAAGGCTCTTTATGGTCGAAAATGTCGGTCACCGATCTGTTGGGCTGAAGTAGGAGATAATCGTATAACTGGGCCAGAGCTCATACAGGAAACTACTGACAAGATTTCCCAGATTCAACAAAGGCTACAAGCGACAAGGAGCAGACAAAAGAGCCATGCCGATAAACGGCGTAAGTCGTTGGAATTTCAAGTGGGAGACCGGGCTATGTTAAAGGTATCTCCATGGAAAGGCGTAGTCCGCTTTGGAAAGAAAGGCAAGTTAGCACCACGATACGTGGGACCGTTCGAGATCATTGAACGTATTGGTCCTGTCGCGTATAGACTGAGGCTACCAGATGAACTCAGTGGTGTACATGACGTATTCCATGTCTCAAACTTAAAGAAATGCCTTGCTGACGAGTCACTAGTCATACCGATCGATGAAATTCAAGTGGACGAGCAATTACATTTCGTTGAAGAACCTTTGGAGATTATGGATAGAAAAGTTAAGCAACTAAGGCGAAGCCGTATTCCAATTGTAAAGGTTCGTTGGAACTCAAAGCGCGGATCTGAGTTTACTTGGGAACGTGAAGATCACATTAGATCTAAGTATCCCCAACTGTTTACATAGGAAGACGTAACTGATAACGATTCTTAAATTTCGGGACGAAATTTCTCTAACAAGGGGAGACTGTACCAACAGTGTCGAAACCAGTGCCGGAATAGTGATCTCAACAGTAACATGAACAGTAATCAGGTACAAAATATACGTATTTAAGTGTATGTCACATTGATATCATGTATCATTACCATTTTATATTATCATAGAACGAATTCAAAATCATTTCAGGAAGTAAAGATCAGAACTATGGTTCATCAGTCAGACAATTATCTGGCGATACAGAACCATCATGTGATTATTTGTTAGGATTTTATTATGTATAAACGTACGTGAGGCTGTACAGAACAAAACAAAAACGGATGTCGTTATGTGAATGCTAAATTGACGGATTATTCGTATAGGTGAAAATCTGTACGAATATATCTGAAAGTTTAACGTTCTGAATGATGTTTGATAATTAGAAAACCATATTGAAAATTATAGTTATCGTCGTGTACGTACGATTGACGATTCGAACGAATACGCGCGACGACTGTACGATTCGATTGTAATCAGTAAATTACATATTTTTGAAAATTTAAATAAAATGGAAGATATTTAGTTAATTTACTAGGAATTACCACGTAAAATAATTTTATGAATTCTTGTTTTAAAACCGAGAAGTTTCGTTACGAAAATGAAACGAAAACGACGTTTTAAGCGAAACCGAGCAAAACCGAACGAATCCGGGTATTTCTAAACCATTTAATGTGGCATTTAATACCACAGCCACCACCACCTACCAGCCCTCATCACAATTTTCGTTCATCTCACTCTCTATACTCTCTCTCTAGAAGCCATAGCCACAACTTCTTCATTTCTCCACAAAATCGAACGTTTTTGGTGTCAAAACGACCACTACAACACATAGAACTCGAAGTATAGCAGATCTAAGCTTTCATCCATCAGATTTGAGATAAAACCATGTTAAAGTTTCGGTTTTAGGGTTTTGAAAACCCTAGATCGAGCCTCTCCTTGAAACCTGCCAAAACACCTCAAAACCTTAGGAAATCACCATAATATACACTTAGGATGACTTAGGAACTTGTTGTACACCATGGGATAGCCATTTGATTGAAGAACCATGGCTGCAAATGGAGGTGCTCGACAAGCCGAATGGCCACAACCAGTTAGGTCGAATGGCCTTAGCCGAACCACACCCTCATTCGCCGAATGGCTAGCCGAAGCAGTTCTCCTTCATTCGGCCACATCTCCTTCGGTCGGCCATGCATATTCGGGCCATGCCGTCATTCGATCGGCCTACTGTTTTGGTCCTTGCTATTCGATTGGCGTAGAACACTCATTTGGCCCACCCTTCATTCAATGGTCGTGATCGTTCGTTCATGATGATTAGGGTTGGGTGTGGGTGCATGCATGGATAGTGTGTGTGTGTGTGTGTTTGTGTGCACGAGGAATATATTAGGGTTTCATTGTGTGCAACCAACTTGTGGTGAAGTGAATTTCTTTAAATGACTAAGGTTGTCATTTCAATTGTGATGGGTTAAATTACATGGGGTATCTAATGAAATCTATAGTAGGGTTGTACTAAAGGGAGTTTTTATAAATCACGTTATAACCTATACATAAATGTCATCATCTTTTGAGATTAACACATTGAAAATCTATTGACAAACAAAGACCCTAATCCTAATGTGATGGTGTTGTTCCCACAAATATCTCCTAACACTTATGCGGGTTATAAGAACACATAACTAATTTGAGTGGTTCATTGAATTACCTAGAATAGGTTATGCAAGGAAGAGATCAAAGACTCATATAATAGGCAAGAACAATTAATGGGCTAAGGTTAATCATATGGAATTAACCTAAGCCCATCATGTGTTAAATATACTTTCTTTTAAATAAATGATGTTTTCAGTAAAAGAAAATTTACTTATAAATTCTATTAAATTAATTAAATGATTTTCTAAATAAATGTTCAACTTAAAATGAATTTACTTAAAACTATTTAATTATAGACTTGTAATGATTACTTGTGGGATTAGGGATTTGTTATGGGTAATAACTTTAGCCTAGATAGAGGGAACTCTAGAAACACTCTAGTAACATAGGACACTTAGTTGCACACCGAGACCACGACCCTAGATACGACGATTATAAATACTTATCGTATGCGAATCCCCTTAAAACAACACAGGTACTGAAGATACATAAACCACAAGTAGCGAGCACGTATTTTGTGATAATTCATTGGCACTGCAACACAGGTGAGTTCATTGCCCCTTTTCTTAACATTTTTGTTTTACATACGCGGGGCTGAGAAGCATGCGTATATTATTTTCTTTGGATAATATTTACCTAAATGCTTTTACTTAATATGCGTGTTATATGTAAAATGGTTTTCCTAGATCTCATCTAGGTAAACTAATTTCAGACTTTAAAAATAAGTTAACTATTCATCATGGATAGTTAACAATTTTAAAAGACAACGAACTATTTTATAGACAAAGAACTATCATTCAAGATCTAATTTCAAAGAACTACGGATCTAAACAAAGAACTGTTTTCAAAGATCTAATTTTCAACGAACTAACAATCAAATCAACGTACTATTACCATAGAACTAAAGAACTATACGAACTACGGACGGTACAAAAGAACTATAAAAGCCTGTATATCAAAAGAAGTCCTAGCTAGACTGATGGATTATAGGTCGCATGTTTGATGAGGTTTACAGATCTCCTTCACTACTAAGAACCCTGATTGCTAGACTAATCTACTCAAATTGACCAAGGCCCAATCATTAGGTCTTAGATTTTTATTAAATGTTTCCTTATTTAATTAAATAAGCATTTATTGAATTGTTTCTACAAACGTCATGGTTGATCATGATTGCGTGATGAACTTAAGCAATCGATAGAGATTTCAAATTTGTGTATCTACAAGATCTAAGAACCGAAGAACTAGTTTGTGAAAGGTAGGTAAATGTAACATCAGTGCCGGAACCGTCACCGGAACAGGATCTTAAACAGTGACCTGAACAGTAAATAGGTACAAACCATATACATTTCAGTACATTTCATATTCATGTCAGTTGTCATTATCATTTGGGTTATCAAACAAAAAGTTCATAAACAATTAACAGAAAGAAAGTTCAGAAATAGGGTTCTTGAGTCAGATAATTATCTGACAACATAGAACCATCATGTGATTATTTGTTAGGATTTATTATGTATAAACGTATGTGAGGCTTTACAGAACAAAACAAAAGGATGTTGTTAAGTGAATGCTAAATTTACGGGTTATTCGTATAGGTGACGATCTGTACGAATATATCTGAAAGTTTAACGTTCTGAATAATATCCAATAATTAGAAAACAATATTGAAAAGTATAGTTATCGTCGTGTTCGTACGGGTGACGATTCGAACGAATACGCGCGACGACCGTACGATTCGATTTAAACAGTAAATTAATATTTTGAAAAATTTAAAATAAATAAAAGATATTAGTTAATTTATTAGGAATCACAACTTGGAATAATTAAATAAATTCTATTTTATAAACCATGTCGTTTTATCGCGAAAACCTCGCGAACCGGCATTTTACGCGACATCGAACGAGACCGAACGACGGGATATTTTTCAACACATTAAATGGGGCCATTTAATACCACAACCACCTCTCTTTCCACTCTCTCTCTCTCTAACTCGTTTTCTCTCTCTCTCTCTAAATCTCTTCCAAGAAAGACCTATTTTTCCAAGATTTGAAGCTCAATTTTGGAAGGATTCAAGCAAGCTAGGCGTCAAAACGACCCTCTCTTGACGAAGAACACGAAAGTACAAGGAATCTAGTCATTTGTCCATTGATTTTGAGGTAATATTCGAAATTAAACTCGGTTTTGTATGAAGATAGTAACCCACGTAGTTTTGTAGATTTAATTGACTTAGAACACCTAAACACGCTAACATAGATACGGGAAAACAACTAGTTAGCTATAGTAATAGTGTGAAGCAGGTTAAACATGATGGAACGATGATGGTGATACAGGTTTGGCATCAACAAACCTGCCGAACCCTATACAACTTAGCCAAACCTTCATCTTGAAGGCCGAACCTAGAACGAACCTTTCTTCTCCTTGGCGAACTCAAAAGAAACTGCAATGAACCCTGAGCTGAATCTTTGAAGTCTGCAAGGAACCTGTAGCCATCAACCTAACCGCCGAACCCTAGAGCCGAACCTGTTGGCACACCTCACGAACCCTGTGAACCTGCCAGTCACAACCTGCAGCGAACCTGTGGTTCATGTGCATGCCGAACCTCATAGCTGGCTGCCACCTACGAACCTTTATACGGCGAACCATAACTTGTAACCCTAATTCACGAATCTATAAGAAACGAACCTTATTTAGCCAAAGCTCTGTGGACAACGAACCATGCATGGCCGAACCTTGGCCATGCGAACCTAATTAGAAACGAACATGTTGCATCCGCTAATCTACCATGGGCGAACCTTTCCTCTCAAACGAACCAAAAAAAAAACCTTAGGCGAGCCCTGGAACCTATGAACCTAGGATGACGAACCTTTTCTCCTTAGTTAGCCAAACCCCAGTTAGTACACGAACCTAGGGACATGCAAGGGGTGGCCGACCCTTAGGGTTCGTTGGAGTTAAAAGATGACCGAACCTTTCCATTTAAAGTCAGCCGAACACTTGGATAAATCCAATAGGTTCGCTGCCCTAAATGGGAACCCGAACCAGAATGTGGTATAAAAAGGTTGATGTCGAACTTATGGCTATCAAAACTAAGGTAGAGAAACGATTTCATAAGGTGCATGCATAGGATACTCAAGGCATGTGTGTGCATGGGTGCATGAAATACAAACTAGTGTCACTGAATTAAGGAAAGATAATGAAATCAATCATGGGTTAGTTACAATTTCATAACAAAGGGTTTCTTTAAACATTAACAATACAACTTAGGGGTTACACCTATTTTAATTAGTGGAACACCCTTGGGATTTTCGTTGAATAATTGGGAGCAAAACAAAGAACTAAAGGATCTAAGAGCGATTAAATCATGGAAATTTAATCCAATAAAGATCAACCGTGGGCTTCGTTGGGCTTAACATGTATAATTTAAGTCCATCACATGGTACTTAATAATTTAAATAAGTTAATGATATTTTATTAAATAATGTAATTTGTAGACCTAATTAAATTAGAATAATGATGCTTTATATATATATATATATATATATAAATGTTTTACTTAGAGTGTTATTATTTTGTTGGGAGATTGTTGTAAATGGACAATGTAATTGTCTGGTTTTTTTAACAGAAAACAAAGGAAACTCTGCCCAAATTTTATAAAAATAAATGTAAGTTTCTATAATTAACTATGGTATTTGGGTTATAAATGGGTATTTGAACTAGATCAAATAGCGGAAATCATATAAGCACTTAATAAATTAGGACACTTAGTTACACACACCAAGACCAAACCTTAGATACGACGACTATTACGTGTACTTATTGTATTCAAACTCTTATAAAACCACTCAGGAACCGAAGAAACCTAAGCTACAACAAGAGCGCGTATTTTGTGTTAGATCATTTACATAGCAGCACAGGTGAGTTCATTGCCCCTTTTCTAACATTTTTGTTTTGAAACGCGGGGCTGAGAAGCATGCGTAAACTGTTTGTTTAAATTGATTACTTAAATGCTTTTATTTAACATAAGTTTTTA
Source organism: Mikania micrantha (assembly GCA_009363875.1). Taxonomy (NCBI): domain Eukaryota; kingdom Viridiplantae; phylum Streptophyta; class Magnoliopsida; order Asterales; family Asteraceae; genus Mikania; species Mikania micrantha. The sequence continues at coordinate 59,430,443 of CM018691.1, read as the reverse complement.
TATGTAAATTTTGACCTAGAATCATGTCTAGGTGAATTTTATGCAGGTTTTACTAAATTCATCTACTTATAATTTAAGTGGATAATTGGGTTAAACTAAACATTTCAACTAATCAAACGAAACATTTAGACGAAACAAGTGTGTCATTTCAACGAATCAAAACAAGATATTTTGACGAATCAAGTGGGTGATTTCAACGAATCAAATAAAACATTTTGACGAATCAAGTGGGTGATTTCAACGAATCAAACAAAACATTTTGACAAAACAAGTGGGAAAGTTCAACGAATCAAACGAAACTATCTTTGCAAAGTTATTATTCAAAGTTCAACAAATCAAGTGTTTGATGAACAAAGAATCAAGAGTACCTTTGATCAACGAATCTAGTATTCCATGATCAACGAATCAAGTACATCTTGTGACAGAATCAGACGAATCAATAAATCATTTTCAAGGGAAAATCTGGGAAATATCAGAGATAACATATGCCAACACAACGAATCAAGAACGAAACAAGAAATCCTACATTTCAAGAAGTCCTAGCTAGACCGTTTGACTTGTAGGTCATATGTTTGATGATATTTTCAAAATTCCCTAACTACTAAGTACCTTGATTGACAGACTAGTCTACTCGAGTTTGACCAAGGCCCAATCATTAGGACTTAGATTTTATTAAATGTTTATTTAATTATTTAATTAAGCATTTATAACTGTATCTACAATTGCTGTGGTTGATCATATTGTGTGATGAACTTATGGAATCAACATGGATTCCAAATGATTGTAATTACATGGACAAAGAACAGAAGTATTTTTGGGTTTAATGAGAAGGGTAAAAATGCTTAACTATTATTAACAACAGTGTCATATACGGATTAGTATGTGGTAGGACGGTGGCTGGGCGAGTGGTAAGCTCGACCCTACATATGCCCTATATATAAGCATACCGATCCGGATATTACATGTGGAGTTAATGAGGTTAAGGTTTTTTCCAAAAGAGGTTTACAAATCATTTTCAAATTCTAAACTATATGAACTCACCAACCATGTGTTGACTTTATTTTGCATGACTTCTCAGGTGATGAACAGGTCAATAGGAAGCTTATGCTTTTGGACTAGGACTTCAGATAGAAGACTTAGTATTTTTGGGACCTGCATAATTTTTGGAAACATCATTATACAATTATTTTGTGTATCTTGTGCAGTTACAAGATAGTTATTTTATGATGTTTATGATAGATTTACATTGTTAAATTATGAACGATTTGGATGTAATTTAACTTTGTAATTCTATTTTATTTAGCATTTCTCATTTATATCATGTGCAATGTAAACAATCTAATCACTTTGATTATCACTCACGATATCGCGCCCCGAGAACCTTCTGCCCGACAAGGACTCCGATCCAACCCCGCCGGCTTGGGGTGTGACAGTAAAAATGATTAATTATCATTAACAACAATGTCATATGTGGTTTAGTGTGTGGTGGGATGGCGTCTGGGCGGGTTGTAGGCTCGACCCTTTCGTATGCCCTGTATATAAGCATACCAATCTGGATATTACATGTGAGGTTAATGAGATTAAGGTTGTTACCCAAGAGTTTAGCAAATGTTTCGTGTGCATGTTTAGAACTATGATGAAAATGGAAGTGAAAGGTAGGTAAAAATGCTTAATTATCATTAACAAAAATGTCAAATGTGGTTTAGTATGTGGTGGGATGGCGTCTAGGCGGGTTGTAGGCTCGACCCTTTCGTATGCCCTATATATAAGCATACCGAACTGGATATTACAGGTGATGTTAATGAGGTTAGGGTTGTTACCACAAAAGGGTTTGCAAAGCTATTTTTAAAATACTAAACTATATGAACTCACTAACCATGTTTTGACTTGATCTTTTGCATGACTTCTCAGGTGACGAAAAGGTCAATTAAGAAGTTACTACTTTTGGACCAGGATACCAGTTAGAGGACCTAGATTTTTGGACCTGCATACTTTTGAAACGTCAGTTTACAGATTAGTTTGTATATCTTGTGCAGATACAAGATTGAAGAATTGTGACGTTGATAGTAGATTTACATTGTTAAATTAGTTTGTAATTTAACTTTGTAATTCTATTTTCATTTAGCAGTTTCTCATTTATATATCATGTGAAATGTAAAGAATCTGATCATTTCGATTATCATTCCCGATCGCGACCCGGGAACCTTCCGCCCGACGAGGAAGTCGATCCAACCCACCGGCACGGGATGTGAGAGAGTGAGAGACGAAGGGTCATGAGAAAGCTTCTCATTTTGGAGAAAAGTATGAAAACTCATACTAAACAACAAATTTACAAAAAAAAAATCATATTTTTTATTATAAGGATATAAATGTTATAATAAACAAAAGAGTTGATTACGCGGATAGTCCCTATGGTTTACCCAGATTGCACTGGTGGTCCCTAGCTATCAGAAATTACATGCTTGGCCAAATACTTTGCAAAATTGTAACATGGGTGGTCCTTGGGTTGGATGGCCATTAGCTTTTTGGTTATTTTTTCACAAATGTTGAAATTACCCTTGTCTCTTACCTTTTTCATACTGCACGCACCAAACACACACATGTGTAGTGTAACTGACCCTTCATACTTCACATCCACAATTACCATCCACAACCATGTCAAATTTTCCACCGGTGCCATCCACATCCACTGTCGACCACCACCCCTTCTCGACCATCTCCACCGACGCCTCCCAATTTAAGAAGCAACCTTTCATCTTCTCCGGCCGATCTACGCCATCGTCACAGGCACCAACATGATGATGTTGAGATCAAAGGACCCACATCAGCGTCCATCTGCTTCTGATCCGTATTGCAGTTTCGTGAATTGCATTTTTGTATTGCAGGTTCGTGATGATGACATTGAGATCAATTTAAGAAGCTTATTGAAGCAAATCCATTGTTCGTGAGAAATTTCAATTCTCCTAATCTCAAAAAATTGAAGCAAATCCACTTCGAAACTCGTTCTCATCGTCTCACCATTGCTGATGTCGAAGCGACTGACGACGGACCATATATGTCGGGGATCGAAGCGCTAATCTGTCGGATCATGGTGGAGCAACGCTGTTGCGGTGACTCCTCTCGTTACAGAGGAGATGGTGGCGGTGGTGATGTGCCGAAGGAGACGGTGGAGGTTGGATGAACCCTATTAGTACCCTTATAGCATGAGCTTCGGTTGTTAAAATTGAAGACTGAAGACTGCAGCTGATTCTATAAGAAGATTTTTTTTTTCGTATTTGTTACTAGTTTCAATATAATGTTTATGTTTGTTTTATTTTATTTTTTTTTGTTTTGTTTGTTTTTAACTACTTTTTAATATGTATAAGTGTTGGTTTTATCAATTCTATTAGTATCGAAGGTAATCTCATCGATACTAGTATTATCGACAGTAATACTATCGGTTGAACATATTAAGATTGTAAATTTCTCTCTACTTGTACATTCATCATCCAAGAAATTAATACAAGGAGATTGATTGTGTGTGATTGATTAAATTCTTCATAATTCATTACATTTTTGTTCAAACTTGATATTTTGGATTCCGCATATAATACTTAGTTATACCATATCATTAGCTCCTATCCACGGACCTACAAGTGGTATCAGAGCATTTTGCTCGATTGTGATCTTGATTGAACGAAATTTTTGAACACTTTTTGATGATAATTTGATCAATTTTGATAATCAAATGATCGCTTATTATTAAAGATTGGTTCATGCACTTGAAAGCTTGTAAAGATTCAAATTTTTCTAGTTTGAAGTTGTTAAGTTCGAAGAAAACGGTTATTGAGTTGTTTAGTATCGATATTGCTAGTATCGATAGTACTTTTATCGATATTACTAACAACGACAAGTTTTTCATCGAACTTACTAGTATCGACGACACAGTACTGTCAACACTGCTAATATCGACAAATCAGGTTCTAAATTTTTCATAAGTGTTGATTAATTCAGCAAAACATCTCCAATAGCCAATTTATCTTCATTATCTTCATTGCTATCTAATAATGAGGCTGGTACAATGACCAAGCCACCAAAGCTAGTTTCTTTGAGTGAGTACTCATCATGGAGTACTCGATTTGAATCATTTCTGTGCATAGTCAATCCAAGTCTGATAATACCATTAATTGAAGGATATGAGCAACCTCAGCTCAATGGGGTTTACAAAAATGTCTCAAGTCCTACTGAAGATGAGAAGAAACTTTAAGATTTGGAAAAAAAGGCTTATGCTTTGCTCACTACAGCACTTCCTAAAGAGATTTTTCAATATTTTAGGTCACACAAAAGATCGAAAGCATTGTGGGATGCTTTAGCAAAAAGATTTTAAGGGAGTGACTTAAAAGAAGCAAAAGAACACTTCTCAAGAAACATCTTGAAGTTTTAAATTTTTTAGAAAATGAAACATTCGAGGAATTGGTGACTAGATACACTTTACTTTTAAGTGAGTTTAGCAATCTGGGTTATCAGGTTTCTTTGGAAGAGAAAAATGATAAACTTTTAGATGAACTTCCATCTTCACAGGAGACATATGTCATGATCATCAGAGAAAAAACTGACTTACATATTACTGAGCTTCATGTTTTGATCTCCAAACTTCAATCTTTTGATCTAGACATACATAAGAGAAAGATTGGAAATAAGTTTTCCACTCAAAATCTAGGCCTTTACATGAAACCCATTGTAGCTCCAAACACATCTTCAGGAACAGTTGCCTTTTTATCAAGTACTGAAGATGGTGACATATCTGCTGTTATTGATGACACAACAAAAGTATGTTTTACTTCTGAAACTGTCAAAGAGAAAACATTAGGCTGTAGATCAAAGTTATTGAATATGAAGGTGCCACAAGAACATATAGCCTTTTTCATGCAGTTTATGAATGCTTATGATACTGTGGTGTTGGATGATGCTCAGAGATTGACAGATAAGGATATGGATCAATTTGATCCATATGACTTGGAAGAAATGGACATCCTTGTGGCAGATGGCCATGTTAACTAGAAGAACAAGGAGATTTCTTCAAAGGACTGGAAGAACTGAAATTTCAGGGAATTCAAAGAAGAAGCTTGGTTTTTCTAAAAAAAATAAAGTGCTACAATTGTAGAAATTTATGACATTTTTCCAGAAAATGTGAGATGCCAATAAGAAACAACTCAATGTTTGAAGCTGGTTCTAAATCTGACAAGTTTGGTCCTCGAAGAGGGGCTCCTGCTACTTCTTCATCTGCAGCCACTGCAAGTTCAAAGGCAACTCCTCCAGCTAAAGAAAAACCTTTACTTGTAGAAGATGAGTGTGATACTGATAGGTCATCTTATGCTGAGGAGGTTCAAGTAAATGATGAATCTCATGTTGCATTCATGGCTCAAATAAGTTCAAAAAAGGTTGAATTATCATCAGGAAGAAATCTTAATCTTAAACCAAATTGTTTAAAATGTTGTACTTATTCAACCAAACTTGATATGGTTGCTAAGCACAATCAGTCATTGATTGATGATGTCATCTGTTTAGAAGATAACGTTAAAAAATATCTAGATAATGTAATAAAATATAAAAATAAACATGAGGAATATAGTGCTGATATTAAAATGTTGACTTTGCAATTAGCAGATAAACAGGACATTATCAATCACATGATTGATGATGTCACACCCCCAAATTCTCATGTGTGATGTCAGTCCTCATGGGTGTGACGTGGACAGAATCGCAACTCATGGTCATATAGAACAATTCTATATGTGTTTGCAAAATACATTGTTTGACATAAGTACAACCATATAGTTTAATAAATAAGCAGCGGAAATAATAAGTTTTAATCATGCAGCGGAAACATGTTTAAATGTTGCAGCGGAAATGATATGGCAGACACTACATTGTTTCAAAATACATAACAGAATAAATATTGTTCAAAGGACACGGTTATGCATGCATAAATTCCTATGCTCAATCCAGGTGTGCACTCCTGATGCATACTCAACTAATTATCTAAGTATACAAGTTTAAGAAAACGTGTCAACACAATGGTTGGTGAGTTCACTGTTTTGATATACATATATAGTAAGAAAACATGTGTCATGCTGTTTATTAAAATGTTAGTCCCGAGCCCTAGGCTACAAGTGTCAGTGCATCACTATCGAACTAGACTTGTTAGTCCTTGGGTCAGCTATGTCTTGTAATAACATAGCAAGATAGGTAGAGATTTCACGTGTCCTGACCTCCAGTCAGTATTGTGCCATGTGGGGTTCGTCACACCCAAATAGATCTATTCAAAGTCACCTCGTTGTTTGTACATTAACGGTAAGACTTTATGAGGGCCTGTTATGATTACAACACTTAATGATTGTCTAATAAACCCACATACACATAAAATGTTTGTACAATACTAATGTGTAAGCTCCTGTGTTGCAGAGTAGCCGGTCACCGGCTACCTATATCGTATACCATACGTGAGTTTGTTTAAGTGACCGTGTTGGTGTACGTGCTCGTGTTTGTGCTCAACCCTCGGTTGTTAAGTTTGTCCGTGTTGGTCCACATTGACCATGTTTACTCAGGTCGGTCCACATTGACCGTGTTTGCTCGTGTTTGACCGTGTTTGACTGTGTCAAGTCAACGACCCGTTGGTGAACCGTGTGTCGGTTGTGATTCGTGTAACATTCGTGATTGTGCACGTTGTCTGCAAAACACACAATTCGCGTTCATGGACATCTTACTATTTATAGTAAGTTTCCATTTTTAGCAAGTTCTATAACACATATCGTTTTAATGGTTCTAGCATGCTCGTTAGTCCTACGTGATCATGTTTGCACATAGCACATTATCATAAGTGGTTAAATAAGCATGCAAGTTATTTTTACACATTAAAGTTTCCTTAAAAGGAAAGTTTATAAATCTAGCATGCTTATCATCGAAAACCATCTAACTTATCATGCATTCATCATATCAAGTAATATTAAGTCATTTAGCATGCTCAAAACATACCAAGCATTTCTAAATCGGTATTTCACAAAATAAAGTTACTAAAAATAGTAACTATGAAAAATAATTGTCAAATGATCATTCTACACATTCCAAATCCATTTTTATAGTACATAACCTCATTTTATATAATCATGCATCATCTAAACATACCCATTTAGCCTACGTTATCATCTATCAATATTTGGAGTAGAAAAGTTACTAAATATAGCAACTAGACCCAAAATGACCACAAATCAATTCCAAACCAAAACTCTTAACCTTATATCATCATATTATCATTCAAATAACAAATCTATACACATGCATCCTTACAATCTCATCATCATCATAAAGTTGTAACTAAAAAGTAACTAAAAATGGCTAGTATACCTATACCCCTATTTTAAACATTTCAACAACGTGAAATCATGTAACACATTACCAGCATCATCAATAATCATCAAAAATTCATCTAAGAACCTTAGATCATGCATGCATGTAGGTATTTCACCCATTCATGACCAAACCATGCCTTATACACATACTCATATTCATAGATCGTCATGAAACACCAAGATACTTTATTAAATCAACATAGTTCATCAATAATCATGTAAATATCAACAAACCCAGATTCAATCATCACTAAATTCGTGCATGTGTAAGATGAGTGCTTGCATGTGGGTTTTAAGCATTGCATGTGTGTTTGTGTGTGTTTTTAAGCTAGTAGAGTGGTAGAACTACCTTCTAATGCTTCCCAATCCCTGAGATGATGCTCCAAACAGCTTCTAGGATCCTGGATGACAAGGTTTTCCAGCAACAAGATGGCGATGGTGGTGGTTTGAGCTCCAACTCCTCTCTCAAGCTTCCAAAGCTTCAAGATGGCTCCAATGGCTTCCAATGGCAGGTTTAGGGGGTTTGAGAGTGTTTTGGGGAAGATAAACTCGTGCTAATCGCGTCTGAGTTCGACTAAAATGATGAGCATAGATTGAATGATGGTTTTGTGTTGCTCAAAAGATTTTAAGCTGTGAGAGCTATCAGGCGTACCGCCCAGCGGGAGTGCTTGGTGCCCGGCGTAGAGCGCGGGTCAGCCGGATGAGGGGGCGCCAATCCCTTTCTCGCCCGCACCGCCTAGGTTCAGGAGTCGGGCTCAGGCATAGTGCATGGGCCTCTGAATGTACCCAATAGGCCCAATTTCATAGTTTGAGTCTCTTTTCACCCGTTTCTCGACTGTAACGCGTCGTTTGAGCATCGTTTGAACTCTAGTTGTCAATTACGAACCTTGATTGACCCGCGAAGTGTCTTTGTGACTAATTTTTGTGACGTTCACCAATGTTCGTGATTTTTTTGAGACGTGTGTGCGTTCTTCGATAATTCCTCGAATTATCGTGTTTGTATTAGTGTCCGTAGTGTCATGCCATGTGTCACACTAAATTAAACTAATTCTAGTGCCACGTATGCAATTATCAACGAAATAAATATTTAATATAATAAGATGCTAACATGGATTTTACAGGGTGTCACATCATCCCCTTGTTAGAAAGAATTTCGTCCCAAAATTCAGCTCGTGTTGCCCATGTTTTCCTGTTCCGCGAACAGGTGTGGATATTTCTTTTTCATCCAGTCTTCACGCTCCCACGTGAATTCTGGTCCGTGTCGCAAATTCCATCGCACTTTAAGTATTGGTATCTTGTTGAGTTTAAGCTTCTTGATTTCATGTTCCATAATCTCAACCGATTCCTCAACGAAGTTTAATTGTTCATCGATATGTATCTCCTTAAGAGGAATGATAAGTGTTTCATCAGATAGAAAATTCTTGAGGTTTGATACGTGAAATACATTGTGTACACTGCTTAGTTCGTTTGGTAGGTTTATCTCATAGGCCACGGGGCGTATTCGTTTGGTGATCTCTAAAGGTCCAATGTAGCGAGGATTCAGCTTACCTCATTTGCCAAACCGAATAACTCCCTTCCAGGGCAAGACCTTGAGCAACACTCTGTCTCCCACCTGGAATTCCAACGGTTTGCGGCGTTTGTCAGCGTAGCTTTTCTGTCTGTCTTGGGCTGCTGCCATTCGTTTGCGTATTTGTACGATTTTCTCAGTTTTTTCGTCCAAAATCTTGGGCCAGTCAGTTGACCTTCTCCATCCTCCGCCCAGCATATGGGTGATCGGCACTTACGTCCGTAAAGTGCCTCGAATGGTGTAGCTTGTATGCTTGTGTGATAGTTGTTATTATACGAGAACTCAACTAACGACATATGAGTCTCCAGCTACTGCCAAAATAAATGACTCATGCATGAAGCATGTCTTCTAATATTTGTATAGTTTGCTGACTTTGTCCATCGGTCTGTGGATGGTAAGGGATACTCATGTCCAATCTCGTACCTAGTGCCTTATGCAAGGACTTTCAGAAATGCGAAGTAAATCGACTGTCGCAGTCTTATATGATCGAGATTGGCATTCCATGTCGAGTGACCACTTCCTTCATGTCAATCTGAGTCAATTTATCTGGTTTGTCAGTCTCCTTGATGGGTAGAAAGTGTGCAGACTTCGCTAGTCAGTCTACGATAACCCAGATGGCATCGCAACCACTTGCCATCTTAGGCAGTTCAGTTATGAAATCCATGGAAATTTGCTCCCATTTCCACATCGATATCTCGGGTTGCTAAAGTATACCTGATGGCTTCTGATACTCGATTTTAACTTTTGAGCACGTCAAGCACTTACTTACGTAAGTTGCTATTTCGGATTTCATCTTCGGCCACCAGTAGGTCGTCTTCAGATCGTGGTACATTTTATCAGAGCCTGGATGTACCGAATACCAGCTCTTGTGTGCCTCATCCATTACCACATTTCTCAATCCTCCATGATGTGGAATCCAGATCCGATCCATGAAATAGTATGCTCTGTCCGTCTTTACCTCTAGGTGCTTGTCCACGCCACGCAAGGATTCCTGAGTGAGGTTTTCGACTTTCAGAGCTTCTTGTTGAGCGTTCCTGATGTGTTGTGGCAATTCGGAATGAATCGTGATTTGTAATGCTCGTACGCGTTTTGTTGTTTCTTTACGGCTCAAATCGGCCACTACGTTTGCCTTACTAGGGTGGTACTTGATGGCGCAATCATAATCGCCAATGAGTTCAACCCATCTTCGTTGTCTCATATTCAGTTCTTTCTAATCGAAGATGTGCTGGAAGCTCTTACGAATTGTAAAGATTGTACACTTCGTGCCGTATAAGTAATGTCGGCAAATCTTTAGGGCAAACACCACGGCTCCCAACTCTAGATCATGAGTTGTATAATTCTTCTCATGTACCTTCAGCTATCGTGATGCGTAGGCTATGACCTTCTCGCGTAGCATCAATATGCAGCCGAGTCTTTGTTTCGAGGCGTCGCATTACACCACGAAGTCATCACATCCTTCCGGCAAGGATATGATTGGCGCAATGCATAACTTTTTCTTCAACAATTTGAAAGCAGATCCATGTTTCTCTCCCGAGTCGAACTTCTTGTCTTTGTGAGTCAGGGATGTCAGTGATTGAGCGATCTTTGAAAATCCTGCAATGAATCTTCTGTAGTACCCTGCCAAACCTAGGAATTGTTGCACCTCAGTTGGAGTCTTTGGTGCTTCCAAGTTCTTAATAGCTTCAATCTTGGCTGGGTCTACATGGATTCCCTTCTCATTGACCACGTGTCCAAGAAAATGGACTTCACGAATCCAAAAATCACATTTGGAAAACTTTGCGTATAGTTGCTCGTTTTCAACAATTCCAAGACAAGCCTTAGATGTTCAACATGTTCCTCCTGATTCTTAGAGTAGATCAGGATATCGTCAATGAACACTATTACGAATTTGTCAAGATAGGGTTTGCACACTCTATTCAAGTGGTCCATGTATACGGCTGGTGCGTTGGTCAATCCAAAGGGCATGACCAAAAATTCGTAATGTCCGTATTGGCTTCTAAAGGCTGTCTTAGGAACATCTTCTTCCTGTATCCTTAGTTGATTGTGGCCCGATCTCAAATCGATCTTCGAATAGTTGCTTGACCCTTGTAACTGGTCGAACAGGTCGTCTATTCGTGGCAACGAGTGTCTATTCTTGATCGTCACCTTGTTCAGCTCCCTGTAGTCGATGCACATACGGAATGATCTGTCCTTCTTCTTTATGAACAAGACCGGTGCTCCCAGGGTGAGAAGCTCGGTCTGAAGAATCCCTTGTCTAGCAGTTCCTGCAACTGGTTAGACAGTTCTTGCATTTCGGTTGGTGCTAATCGGTATGGTGCCTTGGCAATTGGTTATGCTCCTGGAGTGAGGTCTATCTGGAACTCGATTTGTCATTTCGGTGGTAGTCCAGGTAAATCCTCGGGAAATACTTCAGGAAAATCGCGGACTACGGCGATGTCCTCAATCCTCCTTTCCTTCTTTGGTTGATCCGTGGTAAGGGCTAGTATAGCTGTGTACCCTTTCTGCAAGTACTTGCTCGCCTTTATGCAAGATATGATGTTCAAAGGTATCCCTCGTCGTTCTCCCTGAATCAAGATCTATTCTAAGTTCGGTAACATTACTTGTACGATCTTCTCGTTGCATACGATCTCAGCTTGATTCGCGGATAGCCAGTCCTATACAACGACCACATCAAAACTCCCGAGAGTTACCGGCATCAAGTCGATTTCGAGCTCATGATCCGCCAGAATCATGACGCATACTCGAAAGACCTGTTGCGTTTCAATCAGTTAGCCGTCGGCTAACTCTATGGTATACCTATAATCTAGTGGTGTTGGGGTGATATTAAGCAATTTGCTAAATTCATTTGATATAAAGCATCGACATTATTTAAAAGGAACGTACCGGTTACGATATTCGGGTCATCCTTGCCTTCTCCCGAGCCAATCACAAAAGCTCGACACTTGGCCGCACCTCCTCCGGCCTTCTTCAACTGCGGGCAATCCCTACGCATGTGTCCCGGATTTCCACATTCACAACACCCTTTAAGAGTGTTCTGGTTGTTTTTCTGGTTGTAGTTGGGGTTGTTGTTGTTTGGCAGTTTGGTCTTGCATTCTTTGGCCACATGGCCATGTCGTCTGCACTTCAGAAAACGGTACCTCTCGCGTTGCTCGAAGTGGTGATAAGAACACCGGTTGCACAAAGGATATTGTAACATCAAGTACCAGATCGTCCGGCAAATCCGTACGGTACGTGTACTTTCTACAGTAACTATGTGTACTTATATGATTGTGAACAGTATTTGTAATAACAGAATCCTAAATACAAGAAATCGTTGTACGTATTTTCGTATAAAATTAAATACATTAAGTACAACGTACATTTGGAACATTAGTTACGTTTATTAAGTGAAAACTTAATTACAGTTAACACAACAAATCACGAAAAACAACGATGCTCAAACAATACCCAGAAACAAATCGGTTGCGATCTGATGTCCACAAATGACAGGAATCAGATGACCGACAAGTCAGTACAAGAACAATGTGAAAACAGGAAGTTTAGTTGAGTCCGACAGTGAGGAAACACAATCCAAACACAATTACAGTGTTATTTCAGAATAACGAACTAACAGTGTGTTTGCGTGGGTGACGATTCACACAAACATATCTGTGAGTTTAGAGTTCTGAAATAATGACTGAAAAGTAGAAAACAAAAGTCAGAAAGCAAAACCATCGTCGTATTCGTTCGGGTGACGATTCGAACGAATTACGCGCGAAGGTGACGCGATCTGACGAAACGAAAACGAAAACACGACACGAACGAAAATAATTTAATAAAATAAAATAAATGACATTTTACAATTTTGAAACTCATCAAAATAATTAAATTAAACTCTTTTAATTAATTCCATTTAAATTACGCGTAATTTTCCGGAAACGTAACGAAAACGCGAACCGAGCAACGAAGACAAACCCGAACACCCTCGGGGTATAAAAACACTTAAATGAGTTAAAATTTCTCATTCTCCACTTCTTCTTCCTCACCAAAACCTCCAAACCCGGTTTTGAAAACCCTCTCCATTTTCAAACTTCAAATCACCATAACTTTCTCATTTCTCAACGAAATTGAGTGATTCTTTCGCCTAAACGAAGCTCTTGATGCCCTCTACACAAAAGTACAACAGATCTAAGCCAAACATCACTGAATAGCGAGGTATGAGGCTGTGAAAGTGGGCGATTTTAGGGTTTTCTACCCATTTTGTAAACCCTTGTTCAAAACCGTGTTCTAGCCTTCTTCCTTGAACTTTGGTCGTTTAAAACCGCACCTAGCCTACCCCAACACCTCAAACCATCGAGGCCCAAGGTTGGAAGGGGTGTTGGACCACCAAGGTCGACCACGACCTTCTTTGGGGTCGAATGGTCTCATTCGGCCGAATGGCCAAGGCCTCATTCGACATCTTCATTCCTTGGACATTCGACAATCCTACTAATTCGGCCAACACCATCTCATTCGGCCCTCATACTCCCTTTTTCTCATTCGACCACCCCCTCTTCCGGTTAGCCTCCCATTCGGCCACCTCTTCCATTTGTTAGCCGTGACAAGCAACCCTTAGGTGTAGGCTACTGGAAATCATCTTGGTAACATTGAGCAGATTCAACACACTTTGTTTGCTCAAAAGATCCACCCACAAAACCCTAATGGGCCCAAGTCGTTTCCAACAGGCCCAACAGTAGGCCCAGTTTCATTCTGGTAGGCCCAGGATGGGCCCAACATCATACTACTCAGGCCCAAGTGTATCATGGCCCAAATAACCTGTTCCAGCCCAGTAGCCCTAGTAGGCCCCAAATATTTAACCAAAAACCTTGTTTTGGCCCATATCCATTAGGAAATTCAAGGACAAATTGGCCCACAGTTGTTTCAGCCCATGTAAGCAAGGCCCAGCTTGGCCTATGGACTATTTCGGTGAAGGCTCGAGACAAAACTCATTGGGCCCAGCAAAATCAGCCCGAGGCCCACAGAAACTGATTCAAGGCCTATTTTGAGGCCCTTGTCCTCATTATGGAGCCACTTTGCTAATAACTTGGCCAACAGCCCATTTCTGGCCCACTTTTGAATCCTACAGCCCATTCTAACTATAGGCCCAACAAATCTTGCCTGGGCCCACCTTTGGCCCAACAATTTCCCTTGTGGCCCAATAGAGGCCCATAAGAACACTTTAATTCTAGGCCTTGTAACATTTGGCCGGGCCTTTGTATTCCAACAGCCCATATCATTGGTCCACACATTCCAATAAGCCTCCCAACCCTCCATTGTTCAAGAACTATTCCAAGGCCCATAGATTTGGGCCCAAGGCCCAACTTGTTACACCAAGGCCCAACAAGTAACTTGGTCACATTGTTCGGTCCATATGCCATGATTAGGCCCACATGGGTTCACTACATTTCATAAGATCAAAATAAGATATGTCAAAAGGATGTTTGCTTAATTAATAAATAATTATGCAATAAATGTTCAAAACGTACAAGATCAACAAAGACGAGTTGGAAACTAAGCACTAAGTCTTTCATCAAAACAAATGGCTTATAACTAATGACAAGATGATAACTTATAATGTCATTGACTTGAATCAAACATATGGGACCGAACAAGGATCATGACCAAGTCTTACGCGTATTAGCCAACTTTAGGGCTAACACCTACATTTATACACACAAAACCCTACAAACTTATACTTATAAGTCTTAACAACGTGAAATCAATACAGGAACGTGAAAAACAAACTAAATTACAATACAGAGCGCGTGCAGTCTTTCGTTTAAGCTAAGTCAACTCAACAGCTACAAGGTGAGTTCATTGCCCCTTTTCTAACATTTTTGTTTTAAAACGCGGGGCTGAGAAGCATGCGTAAACTGTTTTATGTAAATTGTTTACTTGAATGCTTTTATATGTTTACATGTATAACTGTTATCTTAGACTCCTGTTTAGGTAACTGTTATGTATCAAAGAACTATTTCAAAGAACTATTTTCAAAGAACTAAAGACCTCAAACAAAGAACTATTTTTCAAAGATCTATTTTCAAAGAACTAACGATCTATTTCAAAGAACTAAGTACAAAGAACTATTTTGAGGAACATCTGGGAAATGCTCAAAGATAACATGTGCCAAAGAACTAAAGAACTAAAGAACTATGGACGGTCTAAAGAACTATGAAAGCCTATATATCAAAATATGTCCTAGCTAGACTGATTGATTATAGGTCACATGTTTGATGAGGTTTACGGATCTCCTCTACTACTAAGTACCTTGATTGACAGACTAGTCTACTCGAGTTGACCAAAGGTCCCAATCATTAGGACTTAGATTTTATTAAATGTTTATTATTTATTTACTTAAACATTTATATTGTTTATACAATTACTGTGGTTGATCATGTTGTGTGATGAACTTGTGAAATCAACATGGATTTCAATTGATTGTAAACACAGGACAGCAACAGAAGAACTTATGGAATGGTGTTAAGGGTAAAAATGCTTAACTATCATTAACAGCAGTGTCATATGCATATTAGTATGTGGTGGGATGTTGGCTAGGGCTTGTCCCTTACATATTACATGTGGTGTTAATGAGGTTAGGGTCTTTACCAAAGGAGACTTTCAATTCATTTTCAAATTACAAAACTATATGAACTCACCAACCATGTGTTGACTTGATCTTTTTGCATGACTTCTCAGGTGACGAACAGGTCAATTAGGAAGTCATTACTTCTGGGCTAGGACTTCTCTTAGAAGACTTAGTATTTTGGACCTGCATATTTTGAAGACATCATTACACATACCATTTTGTATATGTTGTGTAAATACAAGATAGAAACTTATGATGTTAATAGTAGATTTACATTGTTAAATTATAAACAATACTGATGTAATTTAACTTTGTAATTCTATCATATTTAGCATTTCTCATTTATGTATCATGTGCCATATAACAATCTGATCAATCCGATTATCACTCACGATATCGCGCCCCGGGAACCTTCCGCCCGACGGGACAACCGATCCTATCCCGCCGGCTCGGGGTGTGACAGATTGGTATCAGAGCCATGGTTATAGAGAAATATAGGTCACTTAACTAAACGGTTTGGCCTAGACTATAACCTAGGGACCCTGCATGTAGAGAACTTAGAATTTAAGATCTATTGCATTGTGTCTTCTGCATTCGATCATTTCACTAACCAATATTCATTTGGTTATGATCAGAATGCCGCCACGAAGACAACCTCCCCTGTTGCAATCATCACAAGACCAAGCTCCACATTCCTCAACACCATCACCAAATGACTCACCACCGCCACCTCCTCCTCCACTGATCACAGAGGCATCAGGTACAGGCACGACTCCCATACTGGATCCTACTACTATCGCTTTGGTGACCCTACTGAGCAGTCAGATGACTAATCAGATGAAGGAAGCAATACCGGAGATGTTCAACCTTCTCCGTAACGAGATCAACAACACTGGCAATTCATCAGGAGAAACCAGTGGGAACACTGGTGGTACTTCAAACCACTCTTATAAGTCCTTTATGGGCTGCAAACCACCCAGCTTTAGTGGGTCTGAAGGCGCCGTTGGATTAATCCAATGGATTGAAAAGATTGAGGCTACTCTGGACCTCTGCAGCTGTCCAGAGCACCATAAAGTCCGATACTCTGCTGGAACATTCAACAAGCGGGCTCTAACCTGGTGGAATGGTCAGATCAACGCTCGAGGAAGAGAAGAAGCTATGGCAATGCCATGGGAGGACTTCAAGGCGTTACTGAGAACAGAATTCTGCCCCAAGAATGAACTGCAGAAGTTGGAAATGGAGTTATCCAACCATGTGATGAAAGGGGCTGATCACATGGGGTACACTACTCGTTATCACGAGTTGGTTGCTTTGGTGCCAGACAAGGTACCGACTCTAGAAAAGAGGATCGACAGGTATGTAGGTGGACTTCCCGCCTGTATTCAGGGTATGGTTGTTTCAGCCAATCCTACCACTGTCGAGTCAGCAGTGAGACTGTCTGGGAAACTCACTGATCTGATGGTTTCCTCTGGAGTGTTAAAGAAAGAGGCTGATGCTGGCAAGAACAAGGAAGAGTCATCAAAGAGACCTCATCATCAACCCAAGAAGAAACAAAAGGTCATCAAGAACTACACGATGGCCACCCCTCTCCAACAAGTAACAGCTGCACCAACAAACCCCAACAAGAGACCCTACAATGGTGCATATCCTTTGTGTGCCAAATGTCAGTACCACCATGCTGCTGACACTCCCTGCAAACACTGCACGGGATGTGGAAGGAAGGGCCATTGGGTCCAAACCTGTCGAATGACACCAAAACAAGCAGCCAACAATGCTGCTTTAGCTCTCCCTCCCCCTGCTAACCAGAACAACGGTGGATGCTTCAACTGTGGTGAACAAGGCCACTTTGCAAAGAACTGCCCTAAGAAGGCTCAGCAGGCAGTTCAAGCTCCTCGTGGAAGAGCTTTTGTTATTGGAGCACCAGCAGCACGCCAGGACCCAAATGTGGTCACTGGTACGTTTCTCTTACATGGCTTTTATGCATCTGTTCTATTTGACACTGGTGCGGATCAGAGTTTTATCTTTGCCGATTTTGCATGCCACCTAGATTCCATAGAAGAACAGTTAGACTTCCCTTACATTATAGAAGTAGCTAACGGGAAACAGATTACAGTTAGTGCAGTTCACAGAAATTGCCCATTGACACTTAATGATCATACATTCTCTATCGATTTGATACCGATGGAGTTGGGTAGTTTCGACATCATTGTTGGAATGGATTGGCTTTCCTCTAACCGAGTGGAAGTTGTCTGTTCTGAGAAGCTGCTTCGAATTCCATTGCCCGATGATCGGGTATTAGAAGTCAGAGGGGATCAAGCAAAACGAAGTGTCAAAATCATTTCTTGCATAAAGGCGCGTAAGTGTTTACAGAAGCAGTGTGTAGCTTTCCTGGCTCACGTGGTGGAAAAAGAGAAAGACAAGAAGAAGATACAAGACGTACCAGTAGTAAGGGAGTATCCAGAAGTATTTCCTAAAGACCTACCAGGTTTGCCTCCTGTGCGACCGGTAGAGTTCCGAATTGACTTAGTTCCTGGAGAAACTCCTATTGCTAAATCTCCTTATCGGCTAGCACCTTCGGAGATGCAGGAATTATCAAACCAGTTGCAGGAGTTATTGTACAAAGGATTCATTAGACCGAGCTACTCGCCTTGGGGAGCTCCGGTCTTGTTTGTGAAGAAGAAAGACGGATCGTTCAGGATGTGCATAGATTACAGAGAGCTGAACAAACTAACCATCAAGAATCGGTATCCATTGCCGAGGATTGATGATTTGTTTGACCAACTGCAAGGAGCTCAGTACTTCTCTAAGATAGACTTGCGGTCTGGTTATCATCAGCTTAGAGTTCAAGATGAAGACATACCGAAGACGGCATTCCGAACCAGATACGGGCATTACGAATTCATGGTGATGCCTTTCGGATTAACGAACGCACCAGCGGTTTTCATGGATCTCATGAACCGAGGGTGCAAGCCGTATTTAGATCAGTTTGTTATTGTCTTTATCGATGACATACTGATTTATTCCAAGAGCAAAGCAGAACACGAGCAACATCTCAGAAAGACTTTGGAACTGTTGACAGAACAGAAGCTCTACGCCAAGTTCTCTAAGTGTGAATTTTGGCTGAGAGAAGTTCAATTTCTGGGACATGTAGTCAACAGTGAGGGAATACATGTAGATCCTGCCAAGATTGAAGCAATAAAGAATTGGGACACTCCTAAGACACCAACGGAGATACGGTCTTTTCTGGGATTGGCGGGTTATTATAGAAGGTTCATCTCGAACTTTTCTAAGATAGCTTTGCCTCTCACTAAATTAACTCAGAAGAGTGAACCGTTCGTCTGGGAGCAGAAACAAGAAGATGCTTTTCAGACATTGAAGCAGAAGTTATGTAATGCTCCAATCCTATCACTCCCGGAAGGATGTGATGACTTTGTCGTTTACTGTGATGCATCCCATCAGGGACTTGGTTGTGTACTGATGCAACGGGACAAAGTTATCGCCTATGCATCAAGACAGTTAAAAGTTCATGAGAAGAATTACACTACTCATGATCTTGAACTGGGAGCTGTAATCTTCGCACTGAAGATTTGGAGGCATTACCTATATGGCACTAAGTGTACCATATTTACAGATCACAAGAGTCTGCAACATATTTTTGATCAGAAGGAGCTCAACATGTGACAATGCCGTTGGGTCGAACTTCTGAATGATTACGATTGTGTGATCAAGTACCATCCGGGCAAGGCAAACGTTGTTGCTGATGCCTTGAGCCGGAAGGAACGGGTCAAACCCTTGCGCGTTAGAGCAATGGGAATGACTGTGCAGACAAGCTTACACGACAAGATCATACAGGCACAACAAGAGGTGATTGAACGGGAAAACTTGAAGAAAGAACTTGATTGCGGTGTGGAGAAACACTTGGAAACAAAACCTGATGGACTTGTTTACTTCAAGGATCGTATCTGGATTCCTGCAGTAGATGAGTTAAGGAAGCTTATTTTCGATGAAGCACACAAGACCAAGTACTCTGTACATCCTGGTGCTGATAAAATGTACCAAGACTTGCGTGCATTTTATTGGTGGCCGGGTATGAAGAAGGACATAGCTGAGTATGTTGGTCGATGCCTTACGTGTGCAAAAGTAAAGGCAGAACATCAGAAACCCTCAGGTTTACTGGAACAACCCGAAATTCCACTCTGGAAGTGGGAACAAATAGCTATGGACTTCATTACCAAGCTACCCCGCACTTCCAGTGGTCACGATACAATTTGGGTGATCATCGATCGTTTAACCAAATCTGCTCACTTCTTGCCTATGCGTGAAACTTTCACGATGGATAAGCTGGCAAGATTGTACATCAATGAGATAGTGGTACGCCATGGTGTGCCATTGTCAATTATTTCTGATAGAGACAGCAGATTTACTTCAAGGTTCTGGCAATCACTGCAGAAATCTCTAGGGACACAGTTAAATTTGAGTACAGCTTACCATCCACAAACGGACGATCAAAGCGAACGTACAATTCAAACCCTAGAGGACATGTTAAGAACTTGTGTTCTAGATTTTGGTGGTAATTGGGATTCTCATTTGCCACTAATTGAGTTCTCCTACAATAACAGTTATCACAGCAGCATCGGTTGTGCCCCATTCGAGGCTCTTTATGGTCGAAAATGTCGGTCACCGATCTGTTGGTCAGAAGTAGGAGATAATCGTATCACTGGGCCAGAACTTATACAAGAAACCACGGACAAGATAGCTCAAATACAACAAAGACTACAAGCAACACGAAGTAGACAAAAGAGCTACGCTGATAAACGGCGCAAGCCGTTGGAATTCCAAGTGGGTGATCGTGTCATGTTAAAGGTTTCCCCTTGGAAAGGTGTAGTTCGATTCGCGAAGAAAGGCAAACTAACACCACGATACGTGGGACCGTTCGAGATCATCGAACGTATTGGTCCTGTGGCGTACAGATTGAGCTTACCAGATGAACTTAGTGGTGTGCATGACGTGTTTCACGTTTCGAACTTAAAGAAATGCCTTGCTGACGAATCACTCGTCATTCCACTTGAAGAAATTCAAGTTGATGAACAGTTACATTTTATCGAAGAACCTTTAGAGATTATGGATCGCAAGGTCAAGCAACTGAGGCGAAGCCGTATTCCGATTGTAAAGGTTCGTTGGAACTCAAGACGCGGACCCGAGTTTACTTGGGAACGTGAAGATCATATGAAGTTAAAGTATCCCCAACTGTTTGAAGAGGAAGCTGTACCCGATAACAACTCCTAAATTTCGGGACGAAATTTCTTTAACAAGGGGAGACTGTAACATCAAGTACCAGATCGTCCGGCAAATCCGTACGGTACGTGTACTTTCTACAGTAACTATGTGTACTTATATGATTGTGAACAGTATTTGTAATAACAGAATCCTAAATACAAGAAATCGTTGTACGTATTTTCGTATAAAATTAAATACATTAAGTACAACGTACATTTGGAACATTAGTTACGTTTATTAAGTGAAAACTTAATTACAGTTAACACAACAAATCACGAAAAACAACGATGCTCAAACAATACCCAGAAACAAATCGGTTGCGATCTGATGTCCACAAATGACAGGAATCAGATGACCGACAAGTCAGTACAAGAACAATGTGAAAACAGGAAGTTTAGTTGAGTCCGACAGTGAGGAAACACAATCCAAACACAATTACAGTGTTATTTCAGAATAACGAACTAACAGTGTGTTTGCGTGGGTGACGATTCACACAAACATATCTGTGAGTTTAGAGTTCTGAAATAATGACTGAAAAGTAGAAAACAAAAGTCAGAAAGCAAAACCATCGTCGTATTCGTTCGGGTGACGATTCGAACGAATTACGCGCGAAGGTGACGCGATCTGACGAAACGAAAACGAAAACACGACACGAACGAAAGTAATTTAATAAAATAAAATAAATGACATTTTACAATTTTGAAACTCATAAAAATAATTAAATTAAACTCTTTTAATTAATTCCATTTAAATTACGCGTAATTTTCCGGAAACGTAACGAAAACGCGAACCGAGCAACGAAGACAAACCCGAACACCCTCGGGGTATAAAAACACTTAAATGAGTGAAAATTTCTCATTCTCCACTTCTTCCTCACCAAAACCTCCAAACCCGGTTTTGAAAACCCTCTCCATTTTCAAACTTCAAATCACCATAACTTTCTCATTTCTCAACGAAATTGAGTGATTCTTTCGCCTAAACGAAGCTCTTGATGCCCTCTACACAAAAGTACAACAGATCTAAGCCAAACATCACTGAATAGCGAGGTATGAGGCTGTGAAAGTGGGCGATTTTAGGGTTTTCTACCCATTTTGTAAACCCTTGTTCAAAACCGTGTTCTAGCCTTCTTCCTTGAACTTTGGTCGTTTAAAACCGCACCTAGGCTACCCCAACACCTCAAACCATCGAGGCCCAAGGTTGGAAGGGGTGTTGGACCACCAAGGTCGACCACGACCTTCTTTGGGGTCGAATGGTCTCATTCGGCCGAATGGCCAAGGCCTCATTCGACATCTTCATTCCTTGGACATTCGACCATCCTACTCATTCGGCCAACACCATCCCATTCGGCCCTCATACTCCCTTTTTCTCATTCGACCACCCCCTCTTCCGGTCAGCCTCCCATTCGGCCACCTCTTCCATTTGTTAGCCGTGACAAGCAACCCTTAGGTGTAGGCTACTGGAAATCATCTTGGTAACATTGAGCAGATTCAACACACTTTGTTTGCTCAAAAGATCCACCCACAAAACCCTAATGGGCCCAAGTCGTTTCCAACAGGCCCAACAGTAGGCCCAGTTTCATTCTGGTAGGCCCAGGATGGGCCCAACATCATACTACTCAGGCCCAAGTGTATCATGGCCCAAATAAGCTGTTCCAGCCCAGTAGCCCTAGTAGGCCCCAAATATTTAACCAAAAACCTTGTTTTGGCCCATATCCATTAGGAAATTCAAGGACAAATTGGCCCACAGTTGTTTCAGCCCATGTAAGCAAGGCCCAGCTTGGCCTATGGACTATTTCGGTGAAGGCCCGAGACAAAACTTATTGGGCCCAGCAAAATCAGCCCGAGGCCCACAGAAACTGATTCAAGGCCTATTTTGAGGCCCTTGTCCTCATTATGGAGCCACTTTGCTAATAACTTGGCCAACAGCCCATTTCTGGCCCACTTTTGAATCCTACAGCCCATTCTAACTATAGGCCCAACAAATCTTTCCTGGGCCCACCTTTGGCCCAACAATTTCCCTTGTGGCCCAATAGAGGCCCATAAGAACACTTTAATTCTAGGCCTTGTAACATTTGGCCGGGCCTTTGTATTCCAACAGCCCATATCATTGGTCCACACATTCCAATAAGCCTCCCAACCCTCCATTGTTCAAGAACTGTTCCAAGGCCCATAGATTTGGGCCCAAGGCCCAACTTGTTACACCAAGGCCCAACAAGTAACTTGGTCACATTGTTCGGTCCATATGCCATGATTAGGCCCACATGGGTTCACTACATTTCATAAGATCAAAATAAGATATGTCAAAAGGATGTTTGCTTAATTAATAAATAATTATGCAATAAATGTTCAAAACGTACAAGATCAACAAAGACGAGTTGGAAACTAAGCACTAAGTCTTTCATCAAAACAAATGGCTTATAACTAATGACAAGATGATAACTTATAATGTCATTGACTTGAATCGAACATATGGGACCGAACAAGGATCATGACCAAGTCTTACGCGTATTAGCCAACTTTAGGGCTAACACCTACATTTATACACACAAAACCCTACAAACTTATACTTATAAGTCTTAACAACGTGAAATCAATACAGGAACGTGAAAAACAAACTAAATTACAATACAGAGCGCGTGCAGTCTTTCGTTTAAGCTAAGTGAACTCAACAGCTACAAGGTGAGTTCATTGCCCCTTTTCTAACATTTTTGTTTTAAAACGCGGGGCTGAGAAGCATGCGTAAACTGTTTTATGTAAATTGTTTACTTGAATGCTTTTATATGTTTACATGTATAACTGTTATCTTAGACTCCTGTTTAGGTAACTGTTATGTATCAAAGAACTATTTCAAAGAACTATTTTCAAAGAACTAAAGACCTCAAACAAAGAACTATTTTTCAAAGATCTATTTTCAAAGAACTAACGATCTATTTCAAAGAACTAAGTACAAAGAACTATTTTGAGGAACATCTGGGAAATGCTCAAAGATAACATGTGCCAAAGAACTAAAGAACTAAAGAACTATGGACGGTCTAAAGAACTATGAAAGCCTATATATCAAAAGATGTCCTAGCTAGACTGATTGATTATAGGTCACATGTTTGATGAGGTTTACAGATCTCCTCTACTACTAAGTACCTTGATTGACAGACTAGTCTACTCGAGTTAACCAAAGGCCCCAATCATTAGGACTTAGATTTTATTAAATGTTTATTATTTATTTACTTAAACATTTATACTGTTTATACAATTACTGTGGTTGATCATGTTGTGTGATGAACTTGTGAAATCAACATGGATTTCAATTGATTGTAAACACAGGACAACAACAGAAGAACTTATGGAATGGTGTTAAGGGTAAAAATGCTTAACTATCATTAACAGCAGTGTCATATGCATATTAGTATGTGGTGGGATGTTGGCTAGGGCTTGTCCCTTACATATGCCCTATATATAAGCATACCGATGTGGATATTACATGTGGTGTTAATGAGGTTAGGGTTTTTACCAAAGGAGACTTTCAATTCATTTTCAAATTACAAAACTATATGAACTCACCAACCATGTGTTGACTTGATCTTTTTGCATGACTTCTCAGGTGACGAACAGGTCAATTAGGAAGTCATTACTTCTGGGCTAGGACTTCTCTTAGAAGACTTAGTATTTTGGACCTGCATATTTTGAAGACATCATTACACATACCATTTTGTATATCTTGTGTAAATACAGGATAGAAACTTATGATGTTAATTGTAGATTTACATTGTTAAATTATAAACAATACTGATGTAATTTAACTTTGTAATTCTATCATATTTAGCATTTCTCATTTATGTATCATGTGCCATATAACAATCTGATCAATCCGATTATCACTCACGATATCGCGCCCGGGGAATCTTCCGCCCGACGGGACAACCGATCCTATCCCGCCGGCTCGGGGTGTGACAGATATTTTCCCTAGTATACACCCTTCCCTTGTCGTCAGGTTGGGTGGCAGTGAAAGCTCTTGCTGGTGATGATCTTGGTTGTTACTGGTGTGATGAGTGAGACTAGTGATGGCTGGGTTCCCACTTTCTCTTGTGGCTTTTTTGAGGTTTCAGATGTTCGCCTCGCTTTGGCAGCTTTCCCTAAGCTACCTCTTGATCAGTCAGTTTGTGAGCCAGTCGGATTGTAGGTTGGATCTGGATGGGGTTAGAGGCTGTGACCATGCTCTGAATTTGCTCGGGCAGTCCGCTGATGAACTGCTAGATCTTCTTATACTCTAGGGTCACCATTCCCGGGCACAGTTTACACAGTTCGTGAAACCGTGTGCAGTATTGCTCAATCTCTGAGCCCTTCATCTTATGAACCCATAATTCCTCCTCCAGCTTCTTGATCTCATTTCTGGGGCAGTACTCTTCCTGCAGCATTCTGTTGAAATCTCCCCATGTCATCGAGTTAGCTCCGTCCAAATCCAATTTTTGGACATGGGTATTCCACCATGTGAGGGTGGTCCCTCAAGAGTACCGGTTGCTTATTTAACCCGGTGTTCATATGATCACTTGCACATTGAGAAGACAGATTATGCCTTCTCCACCCATCGGAGCATCCCAAGGGCTCCTTCTGTTCCCTTGAAAGTATGGGGATGGCAGTTCAGAACTGTCTTGAATGAGCACCCCTTGTTGGTGCTGCCATGTGATCCTGTTTGTCAGTAACCAATGTCGCGTGTTAGTCATAGTGGCGGCATTACTATGTTAGTAGGGTTAAGCGAGTGTTAGTACCGTTGTTTGTACCGCTTGTTTCGCTATGTTGACGACTTGCTTCGTACTCAGCAATCGCCTTGTTGACTCGGCGATCAACCATCATCTTGATGGTTGCCGCACCGATTGTTCGCTTGGGCTGGCGGGCATGTGTTCCTCCTCCAGTCATAGTCGGTTTCTATACGGAAGGGATAGTGTTAATCATCATTGGTTGGAGTGTTAGTCAAGTGTCAGGTTAGATGTCATGTTAGTGATAGTCAGGATCACGATACAAAGTAAATAAAAACAAAACATCATTTCATTAACGATAACTTGAGGTACAGTGATTTTCAAAATGTAATATTACTATCAAATTCATGTGAGCACATCCCGCTCATCTAGGCGTACTAAAGTAAAATAAACTGAAATAAAGAGATCTAACTGATCCGAAGCTATGGTGGAATGTCAGTCTCTACTGTCCGCTGGATCGTCATCCTCGTCATCTTCAGGGTCCTCTTCGGGGTCCTCATCGAAGTCGCCTTCTTTGAGGTCCTCTGCCTCGAACTGAGGCTCCTGCTCCACAATAAGCTGCTCGGCCCAAGCGTTCTGGAGTATCGCCTGGTTTTCCTCGTTCGCTACCTCCATCGCAGCTAATCGCTCGCCTTGGTCCTGAACTACTGCAGCGACCTATCATTATCGTTCCTCCAGTTGCACTGCCCAGTTCCGGAGCGCTGCAATCTCGTCAACTACCTGCTCCCGAAAATAGTGTATCTGTCCTCGGAGGTGCCGGTTCTCCTCTCGGAGAGCTTTGACCTCCTCATCCCACTCATGCGACTTACGGGCCTCCCGGGCGGCTCGAGCAACATGGGCCGCGAAAGCCCGCTGGAGTGGCACACCAAGTGCAAGGAGTCGATGTGCTCGCGGGTCATCAGTCTGTAGTCGTTGGAGAGATACTGTCTCCTCTATAACCCAGTCCCATACAGTGGGTGGGTACCAAATCCATGATCTAGCGTGTTTCGCTAAACGCGCTCTCTCAGCCTCCTCGACATCCACATGGGATACAATGTCCCGTATCCTCTGACGGTCCTCCGTCAGCTCACGCTCCGCGGGGCGTTTCCCTGAGTTTCTCCCATCATCGTTGCTGTTGGCCATCCTGTAATCTTGAATCAGTAAGTAACAGATAAAATTAATAATAAAACCTCATTGTGCAATGTCTATGTGTAGTGTCTAATGTTGAGGAATGGCTATAGTCTAAGTTCACTACATGGAAACCTAGTTCTCTATAACCAATGCTCTAATATAAGTCTGTCACTCCCCCAAATTCCAACGTGTGGTGTCAGTCCACATGGTTGTGACGTAGCCAGAATCGCAGCTCATGGTCATATAGAACAATTCTATATGCGTTTTTCAAAATACGTTGTTTGAATAAGTACAACGAGTTTAATAAAGAAGCAGCGAAAATAATAAGTTTTTAATCATGCAGCGGAAACATGTTTAAATGTTGCAGCGGAAATGATATGGCAGACACTACATTGTTTTCAAAATACATAACAAAATAAATATTGTTCAAAGGACACAGTAATGCATGCAAAAATTCCTATGCTCAATCCTGGTGTGCACTCCTAGTCCATACTCAGTTAATTACCTGAGAATACAAGTTTAAGCAAAAGTGTCAACACAATGGTTGGTGAGTTCACTGGTTTTGATATACATATATAGTAAGAAAACATGTGTCATGCTGTTTATTAAAATGTTAGCCCCGAGCCCTAGGCTTCAAGTGTCAGTGTGTCACTACTGAACTAGACTTCTTAGTCCTTGCCTTCGTTATGTCTCGTAATAACATAGCAAGATGGGTCGAGATTTCACGTGTCCCGACCTCCAGTCAGTATTGTGCCACGTGGGGTTCGTCACACCCAAATAAATCTATTCAAACTCACCTCGTTGTTTGTACATTAACGGTAAGACTTTGTGAGGGCTAGCTACGATTACAACACTTAATGTTTGTCTAATAAACCAGCATAGACATAAAATGTTTGTAAAGTAATAATGTTTGAATCGATTCAACAAGTATTCTTCCCCTATTTGAAAAGATTGTAAATGAGTAAAGAGGGGTCGTAAACTCACCTTAGAAGTGATCCGAAAAGTAAATGTGTAAGCTCCTGCGTTGCTGAGTAGCTGGTCACCGGCTACCTATATCGTATACCAAACGTGAGTTCGTGTAAGTGACCGTGTCGGTGTACGTGCTCGTGTTTTTGCTCAACCCTCGGTTGTTTTGTTTGTCCGTGTTGGTCCACATTGACCATGTTTGCTCATGCCGGTCCACATTGACCGTGCTTGCTCGTGTTACACTATGTTTGACCGTGTTTGATCGTGTCAAGTCAACGACCCATTGGTGAACCATGTGTCGGTTGTGATTCGTGTAACATTCATGATTGTGCTCGTTGTCTACTAAACACACAATTCGCGTTCATGGACATCTTACTATTTATAGTAAGTTTCCATTTTTAGCAAGTTCTATAACACATATCGTTTTAATGGTTCTAGCATGCTCGTTAGTCCTACGTGATCATGTTTGCACATAGCACATTATCATAAGTAGTTAAATAAGCATGCAAGTTATATTTACACATTAAAGTTTCCTTAAAAGGAAAGTTTATAAATCTAGCATGCTTATCATCGCAAACCATCTAACTTATCATGCATTCATCATATCAAGTCATATTAAGTCATTTAGCATGCTCAAAACATACCAAGCATTTCTAAATCGGTATTTCACAAAATAAAGTTACTAAAATAGTAACTATGACAAATAATTGTCAAATGATCATTCTACACATTCCAAATACATTTTAATAGTACATAACCTCATTTTATATCATCATGCATCATCTAAACATACCCATTTAGCCTATGTTATCATCTATCAATATTTGGAGTAGAAAAGTTACTAAATATAGCAACTAGACCCAAAATGACCACAAATCAATTCCAAACCAAAACTCTTAACCTTATATAATCATATTATCATTCAAATAACAAATCTATACACATGCATCCTTACAATCTCATCATCATCATAAAGTTGTAACTAAAAATGGCTAGTATACCTATACCCCTATTTTAAACATTTCAATAACGTCAAATCATGTAACACATTACCAACATCATCAATAATCATCAAAAATTCATCTAAAAACCTTAGATCATGCATGCATGTAGGTATTTCATCCATTCCTGACCAAACCATGCCTTATACACATACCCATATTCATAGATCGTCATGAAACACCAGGATACTTTATTAAATCAACATAGATCATCAATAATCATGCAAACATCAACAAACCCATATTCATTCATCACTAAATTCGTGCATGTGTAAGATGAGTGCTTACATGTGGGTTTTAAGCATTGCATGTGTGTTTGTGTGTGTTTTTAAGCTACTAGAGTGGTAAAACTACCTTCTAATGCCTCCAAATCCCTGAGATGATGCTCCAATCAACTTCTAGGATCCTGGACAGCAAGGTTTTGCAGTAACAAGATGGTGATGGTGGTAGTTTGAGCTCCAACTCCTCTCTCAAGCTTCCAAAGCTTCAAGATGGCTCCAATGGCTTCCAATGGTTGGTTCAGGGGGTTTAAGAGTGCTTTGGGGAAGATAGATTCGTGCTAATTGCGTCTGAGTTCGACTAAAATGATGAGGATAGAGTGAATGATGGTTTTGTTTTGCTCAAGAATATTTTAAGCTGTCAGAGCTACCAGGCGTACTGCCCAGCGGGAGTGCTTGGCGCCCTGCATAGCCCACGGGTCAGCCCGATGAGGGGGCGCCTAACCCTTTCTCGCACACACCGCCTAGGTTCAGTAGTCGAGCTCAGGCGTAGTGCCTGGGCCTCCGAATGAGCCCAATAGGCCCAATTCACAGTTTGAGTAAATTTTCGCCCGTTTCGCGACTGTAACTCGTCGTTTGAGCATCGTTAGAACTCTAGTTGTCAATTACTAACCATGATTGACCAGCGAAGCATCTTTGAGACTAATTGTTGTGACGTTCACCAACGTTCATGATTTTTTTCACACGTGTGTGTGTTCATCGATAATTCCTCGAATTATCGTGTTTGTGTTAGTGTTCGTACTGTCATGCCACGTGTCACATTAAATTAAACTAATTCTAGTGCCACATATGCAATTATCAATTAAATAAATATTTAATATAATAAGATGCTGACCTGGATTTTACGGGGTGTCACAGATGAATTGAAGGATATAACAAACAAATGTAAATCGATTGAGTGCTTGTCTAATCCTCAAACGATTTTTGATAACATTGTGGCGAATCATGTGAGCAATCCAGGTACCCAAGGGATTGGTTATAAGAATGTTCCTCCTCCAATTAACCATCTTTATGGGTCCCTTCCTGAAAATCCAAATGTTATTCCATATGTGGCTAAATCCGTTAAGAATTTAGACATGTTTGCAAATGATTTAACTTGCTTGTCTAGTTCTGTCAGTATTAAACATGTAGGAATAGGGATAGAGGATTCAGGGATCAAGAAAGAAGTTTGTGATGGTGATGAAGAAGATAGTAGAGATGTGTCTGGTTTAAAATTTGATGTTAAACATAAATCTAATGTATAAAATTTGTTTAACAATAACAATACTTCTGAGTTTTTCATAATTGAAGATGTTGACATTAATGATGAAACTTTTAAAAAGGAATCTGATATTCCTAGAGACCGATGTCTTTTTGTTGAACCAGACAACATAATCTATTATACTCTTAAAGGAAAAGATGAGATCCTTTGTGATGATGTTCATCCTTTAAATTTGATTAATCTAGCTTTGATTGATAAAGTTTTTAAGAAACCTAATTCAAATATTTTCAAAAACCAGATCCGGTATGTGAAAAAGATTGGGTAATAAAAGGAAAGCATAATTTTGATAAAAGACAAACTGATCAATAGGATCTTGACAAATTATTATGTCAATCAAATGTTGTTTTCTTCAAAAATAATAGTGCAAGGTCTTCATCACACACTTCTTTGTAGGACCTCGAAAACAACAAAGTTCCTTGCGGATTCTGCTCGACAGGCCCTTAAATAGTGCGGAATCCTATTCGGGGGTTTCCCAATCGACATATAGATACCCCGTGGTAATCCGATGATTAGGAATCAACGTTTTGATCGAAATCGAACACCATGAGTCGGAGAATGTAGTTGGAATGCAAGTGGCGGCTCTAAAAACTATGTGATTTGACTTCAGGAGTGTTAATCATTCTATTTTTGCAGGTATTTATAGGGATCTGCAGTTTGTACGAATGAGTCACATGAATCACTCACTCACATGAATCACGATCCACCAATGAGCCTGTCATACGAATAAATTAGTTTCCTGATTCCTTCGCTAGACTGGACGTTCATTAGGTGTTCATTCGTGCGAGTACACTCGAATTTAGTTTCATTCGTACGAATGGTCCTGTTTGTGATATAAAGACAAAGTCAAACACGTTAAACATACACAAACAATATAAAATACTTGATTTCATTAATCATATCCACTTTGTACAATCAAGATAGATTACATTGAACTAGGGACACTGTATGCATCAACATACTCCCCCTTGGACCTAGTTCTATACTCTGTCAGCACCGGTCTTCAAAAACTTGTCTGAAAGAGCCTTCCTGTCAAAACCAACATACACATCAAAAGCAAAGCAGATTCTGATTACTCTCATATACTGTAGTACTTGCTCCATATCAGAATTGTCAAACAAAACCTTAAACTTGTAGAGGACCTTGACATCTTCTTCTATCAAGTTTGTTAGCCCCATAGGGTCAAATACCCTAACCGAATCCCACTTTCCTTACTTGCATAGAACTATCATTGCCTCATAAGTTATGCCGTCATAATACCACCATTGGAAATTACTCGCAAAGCCTTGAGGCATTTTCCTGAGAGGAATAGTCTTCATAACTTTGGGAGGTAGCCACCTCAGGATGACTTTATGCTTTCTTTTTGGAGAATCAATCTTTGGCAGGTAGAATCTTTCAGGTTTTTGAGGCAGGAAGTTCACCCATCTCTTTATGTATTCGAACTTAATTTGCCTGGCAAACCAAGACGACATCCCAGAGTCTTCACAATAGAGCTTGTTCAGACGTGCTAACTGATTAACCTAGAAACCTCGCAACGTCTTGAAGTCATGCGTGAATTTAAAGTACTGAATTCCCCATTCCCTATTCACTCCATAGCATCCTAAATCTTTGAAGTACGCCCAATTAATAATGAAACCTCTAGATTTGTATCCTTTGGTTTTGTAGACTTTTGCGTATTGAACTGGAGTGGGAGGAATGCTATATATCTTGAGTGTCTGCAGTACGTAGCCCACTCTACCTTTCTATTTCGAAGGTCTGTTAGTACATATTTGTAATAGGTTGCTATTCAAACATGTAAATTATAGAAAGTTTTGTAAAGTTTAGATTTGTAAAGGTTTTGCATCGGTTCGTCTGGCCCACAAACCTAGGTAGGTTCGGCGAACCTATCACATTGATAGGTTTGGCGAACCTACAACCTTAGAAAGGTTCGGCGAAGCTATAGGTTTGGCAACCTAGGTTCGCCCATCGAACCTCAAGGTTCGGCTGGCGAACCTAAGGGTTCGACTAGGAATAGGTTAGGCTAACAGGTCTATAAATATAGAAGGTTTGTCTGATTTTCTCACAACTCTGGGAAAATTTCAGACAACTTCAGAAACTGTGTGTCTTTTTCTCTGTGTGAAAAATCTCTGTGTGAGATCTGTAAACATTGAAGATTGATTAATCAAATGAAGATGTTTATGAAATTGCTTGTTACTCTTTGATTCTTATAGATTAAACATGGATTCCGCACGTGTTTAATTGTTCATAGAGCTTCTTGATACGATCCAGATCAGATTCACCATACCAACAGTGGTATCAGAGCATTTGGTGAAGTTCTATACAAGAAATTCAAGTAATTTGAAGATTTGAAGATTAGAAGATCAAGTTATGGATCAAAATTCTTCTTTTCATTGTGATTGATTGTTGTTTTGTGTGCAAATTCATCATCAATTGTTATGGAATATTATAATTCATGGATTTATGGTGTTGATTTGAAGAATTGGAAGGATTTTCTTCAAATTTTGGAAGGTTTTGTCTCCAAAATTTCAAATTTTGCAATACAGGTTCATGAGCCGAACCTGTGGAAAGGTTCGTTGTTCAAGACATTTTTCTGAGGTTCGTTTGGGTTTTCGGAACAGGTTCGTGGATTTTCAGCTAAGGTTCGTTGCTTTTCTGCAAGGTTCGTGGGTATTCTGCAAGGTTCTTCTGAAGGTTTTCTGCAAGGTTCATTGCTTTTTAGAAGAGGTTCGTTGCTTTTCAGCAGAGGTTCGTCTGAATTGAGGTTCGCTTGTCTCAAGGTTCGTGATTAAGGTTTGTTTCTTGAGGTTCGCAGCCTGAGGTTCGTGTGATTTGAGGTTCGTGACTTAAGGTTCGTGTGGTTAAAGGTTCGTGTAACTTGAGGTTCGTGTATTCAGGTTCGTCACTGAAGGTTCGTCTAGTTCACAGCTTGTTGAAGGTTCGCCTGATTGATAGGTTTGTGAAGTGATTTTTCTGAAAAGGTTCGCTGTTAAAAATCTTGAAATCATGGCGGAGATGTATGCTGCGATGGAAAGTCAGAATTCTAAGATTCATAACATTATGATTAGTGAAACCGAAGTTGGAAGCACGAATAAAGTTCCTAAGTTGTTGGATTTGGCAGACTATGACAATTGGAAGGGTTGTTTTGAAACACACCTTAATGGAACAAATACTAATCTTGGGGAACGGATTTTATCTCCTTATGAGAGACCTAGAGTTGTGGGAATTGATTTGTATCAACTCTTAGAAATATTAGATGTTGATGAAAGAAAGAAGTATGATTCGAAGAAGAAAGCATACTGGATGCTAAGCCAAGCCATTCCAAATCGGATTTTACATCAATTTGATGAGCACAAGACGTCTTATAGTCTATGGAATGCTTTGAAAGCTAGAGTTGAGGGAAATACAAATCTGAAAAAGATGAAAGCTACAGACATTCGCAAGGAGTTTGAAAACTTCAATTTTATAGACAATGAAAGTTGGAAGCATTGATTACTAGATACAGACATTTGCTGACAGAAGTTAGAAAGTGTGGCATTGAATATACTGAAGATGAAAAGATTGATTGCCTTGCAGATGCTTTGCCTGAAAAATTAATTCTTTAGTTCTAATTTTGAGAGAGAATTTACCAGGAATGACCTTGGTAGAATTTGTTCAAAAGCTTGAAGAGCAAGAGATGAAGGATAAGCGAAAAGCTCGAAGAGTGAATGTTACACAAGATCCTTCATTATATGGTGGATCTGTAGTTACACCACCGGCTTCATCTGCTAAGGTTCAGATAGCATTTGTGTCTAGTACTTCTGAAAGTTCTGGTTCATCTTATTCTACAAACGAGAAGAATTCTGACTCGACACCATCTCCTGTTCAGCTAAATACTATAAATCTGGGGAAAGTAAAAGTCGAAGCTGTGACACCTGACAATTTCAGGTAAATTGCGACTCTTACATTCTTTATATTTCACATTCATACTTGTTGCATTTCATTTAATTATGTTTGACTAGATGAGTCAGACACACACAACTACGAAACGATAGTTTGAGGAACTATCAAATTGTACATTTGCACATTGGTTTTGGAAACCAAGTGTAGCAAACACAACACTAACGCAAAACAATAATTCGAGGAATTATTGAATTGTGCATCACACGGTGATTAAGATTAATCAAGCATGCAAACACTTTGTAAGATACGAGCACAAACGACCAAAGATAATTCGAGGAATTATCGAAACACACATGAGTCTCACGAACGTTGGTGATCAATCAAACTTATATGTTATTATATGATTATGTGCTAAACATGCATTAGATGCTTAGGATAAACGTTAGGAATCGAGTACGAGCGAAACCGAATCATCGGAATCGAAAAACAAGTAAATGGACTCTTCGCGGTACGCGAAGACCCCCTAGCGAAAGGCTTCGCGGTACGCGAAGCAAACCGGGAGTCGGGACTCTCGAATCCCATCGCGGTACGCGGTAAGAATTTTTGATCGGCCTTCGCGGTACGCGAAGGCCATGCAGATCAAAAATTTTATAAAACCAACCCCAATTCATTTTCATCCAGTTTCCTTGTGATTTCACCGAGCTCCTTCATCAACCCTCGACCCAAACCACTGAAATCAAGCCTTCAAATCTGCTGGTAACATCCTTGGAGCTATTCTTTGCATCGGTGGACCATTTGGAGCCCTTGGAGCTTGGAGAAGAAGCAAGGAAGCTATAAACGACCATCAATCACTGATTCTGCATCATCCGCCACCATTCCCACTGAATCTAGGCTTCTAAGGTAGTTTTATGCGCTTATTAGTTGTTAGATCGTACATGCAATGGGTAAACGCCCACATGCAACTCCATATGGTTATTGTGCTCGAAGTCGTTGGCGATTTGATGTGTATTTGTTGTAGATTTACTTATTTTAGATTTTAGAAATGTTAGATTTGAGTCTTGGTTAAGTTATGTTTGATTTGGTGATGATTCTGGCACACTTGCCATAAAAGGAAACTTTTATGTTGCAAGTAATGGATTTGTGATAATCTAGACATGTTAGACATGTCTAGATGTTGTTAAATGTATATTGAGGTGTTTAGAAACACATTTGATTATTTGGATTTGGTCAAAATCATGATTTTTCATAAACTTCCCAAATACGGAAACTTTTCAAAATCAAAAGAGGGCTTTTGATGTTTTAAAGTGTTTTGACGAACTTTGATTGATGAAACATGTTTAGAAATGATTTTTAACATATTTAGAAACTTCATTTTGTGAAAACGAGCTTTTAAACGGATACTTTCCAAGTAAGGAAACTTTATTTGGGCAAAACGACATAAATGGTGATTTATGAGCAAACGACATATTTTAAGGGTTTAAAATGTGTTTTATAAACATATTAGAAGTATTAACTTTATGAAATGGGATTTCATAACCACACTTTCCCAAATCGGAAACTTTCCAAAAATGGTAATTTGTATGATTAGGGTCATAGGATGCATGTAAGTGTCCTGCTTGTATTTATGACACATTGGATGGTCATAACACAAGAAAAGTGTCACCAACGATTCGTCGAGTCTCACTAGTCAACACACACACTCGGTTGAGCACACCAACACTTGGAGTTGCATGGATTACAACACACCACGAAACACATAATCACACCTATATGCTTATAGGTGCATACTAGCAGGTGCTAGCCTTCGCAAGACGCGAACACACATATTCACACCGAGACTGCTGTAACAGGTGAGTTCATGGCCCCTTTTTACTTTTCTACCTTTGGGGGAGAAAACATTGCATGCTAAACTGTTTTATGAACAACAACTCATTTTATTTGCATATGGACATGCTTTATCACTATATGTATATGTGTGGACCACATCACAACTAAAAGTCCTCGCGATACTCCACGGACCATTAGTAGCGCGTAGCGCCTAGCGTGGTATTCGTGAATAGTACTATTTGGGCCTGACAAGCCCCACCCATTGTGTTGACCCTTTTACTCGCATGTTTTCTCAGGAAGCTAAGGCACGCACTTAAGGATAGGATGCTAGGATGGAGTCCCATGCATAAGCTTTAGTTTCTTAGGATGTTGAGAACACTTATCATTTTATTTTGATATGCTTTGTATTGTAAAACTATTTTAATCGCTTCCGCAAACTAATACTCTGTTTCGTTTTGAAAACCGTATTAATCTTATGCTTCCGCAACCTATGAACTTAAACTGTTTTGATAATACTAAACTTCCGCAACTCTGATTTTACTAAACTGTTTTATCCAAGTTATTGGATGTATGTATGTAACCATACATGTAGGTCTCGCAACACTGTGTGACCGGAGACTGCGATCCTGCATTAACAATCAGCCGTCGCGCCCCCGTCTGGGACGGGAGGGCCGGTGTGTGACAGATTGGTATTAGAGACACTCCTGTGCCGTTCGGGATGTGGGGCAAACCTCATCCAGGGCTATGAGTCCCGGGGGGTGTCTGGAGGACACCTTAGGCAGCTCCTACACGCCAGAGAGGCTAGCGGAGCAAACCTCATCGAGGACGATAAGTCCCAAGGGGGGTGTATGTGACACCTTAGGCAAATCCCACATCGGCCGTGGACAGGAGAGATCCTTGGTTCATATGTAATAACCCGCCTCTTATACCAACAACGCGTTTTGGGGCTTAATGGTAGTGGATGAGAGGAGAATTCCACAGTTAAGTGTGCTCAGGTGACAGCAATCCAGGATGGGTGACCCCCTGAGAAGATTTCACCCGGGCGACCAAAAGCAAAGCCGTGAGCTATAATTTGGCAAAGCGGACAATATTGCTGGTAAAACGAGGCGGGGTGTTACAGAAGCTGTTCGGGATCACATGTCGATTCTATCTTGTGTAGTCAGTGCATATGATGAACAAGTTGCATGACAAATTGGAAATGCTAATTTCACATTTGAAGATTATGAACAAAGTGATGATGACGAAATGGAACTAATTGATACACAATGGGCGCTGGCTAGTGTTATTCGAAGAATAAATCGTTATGAGAAGAAGACAGGCAAGAAATTCACTTTTGACCGCAACACCAAATTTGGGTTTAATCCGAAGACTACTCAATGCTATAACTGTGGTGAGCTAGGTCACTTTGCCAGAGAATGCAAGAATCCAAAGAAACAAGGGAATCTAAACCCATTCAAGCCGAAGGAAACTTATCAGAAAAAGAAACAAAAATCTGAAGAATCATCATCTAAAGCTTTGGTGAGTCAAGCTGATGAGGGATATGACTGGGGGAAGCAATACGATGAATTGATGGGTGCTTTTATGGCTTCGTTGGAGGAAGATACTGGTAAAGGCAAAGAGAAAGTGGATGAGGTAAATGAGGATCTGTTAGAGATCATAGATAAACTTAAAGAGATGAATGCTCAGCTAAAGATAATTGATCTTGGTAAAGAAAATGAAGATTTGAAAATCAAAGTTTTACAAAATAACCATGTTGTGTCTGTGCATCTTGAATCAGTTCAAAAGCTAAAGGTGGAAGTATCAGCAGCAAAAGCTGAAGTTGAATTGCACAAGAGCAAGCTAGAAAACTATCAAAATTCTCAATACGTCATTGATTATTTTGCTGCCTTGCAAAGATCATCAAATGATAATGCTGGATTGGGTTTTCATTCTGTTCCACCTCCTCCTAGTTATGTATCAAGACCACAACTTAATCTGGATTTGGAAGTTCATCATGTTTCCTTAAAGAAAATTGTGTCTTAACAAGTGACTGAGGATGTGGGAGGTTCATCGTCTCTTGTTAAAGTGTTTGTTGATTGTGATGCTCCTATTATTGAGGACATCACAGAATCAGAATATCCAGCTGATATTCTCAGACAGACTTGTTATCACTTTAAGATTGTTGAGAAGCAGAGTTTGAAGTTTCAGAAATCAAAGTCTGAAATGAAACCATCTAAGAAAGCAGTGGTTAAATCAACTGTTGTTTCCAAACCAGTGCTGAAAGTCAAAACTACTACCAATATCAAACCAAATGTGTTTGTCAAGTCATCCACTACACATAAAGGAGAGACTAGTGGTGTTTCTAAAAAACAAAATGGTTTTTCTGAAAAAAGTTAACAAGGTGGTTAACAAGGTTGTTGACAAGGGTAATAAGTTTTGGGTTGGAATTAAAGGAAAATAAAAATTTTCTCAAAATCAAAAGAATAATTCCAAGATAAAAGCCAATGGTTTGAGAAACACGGTTTCATCTACATCTGTTGCATCTAAATCTTTCAGTTCATCTAAGTGTTTTGATGAACTCAAACCAAAAAGTTTTTCACAAAGAAAATGCTACAGATGTGGTAAAGTGGGTCATGTAATTGTTGATTGTGAGTTGGATACTTGTAACAGATTTAGGTCCTTTACTCCAAAAGAAACACGAAAGTGTTTTACTTGTAGTGGAAAAGGACATATTTCTGCAAATTGTCCATATCATAAGATCAGGAAGAGTTCAGTTGATGACAGTCGGGTGATTAAGTCTGGTGGGAGTCCTAGGAAAGTGAAGCCTAGTGAGAAGGAAATAAGAGTCCTCAGAAAGTTTGATCCTGAATGTCTCTGGGTTAGAGAAGAAAATAATCAGAAAAAGAAAGTTTTTGATAACAAACAACATGTCAAAAAGTTAGTCAAAGTAGTGACATCATCTGATGATGATTTTTATGACAAATTTTCTTCAAAACCATTTTTAAAACAAACTAATAAGTCAAAATCTTTTTGGAAATTGAGATGCAAATCAAGGGATCAAATTTCTGGGAGAAAGGATGATAACTGTGAAGATGGGTCTTTAAACAGTTCATCACAACAGAATGGCAGAAGTCCATTCAGGGAGACTCGACGCCGGAAGGGCGGGAGTCATCCCTTATGATGCTGATCAAATTTTTAATTTATTGTGCAGGTAGCATTCATGGGCCATATCAATAGTCGCTGGATTGTTGATAGTGGATGCTCACGGCACATGACGGGAGAGTTAGGTTTGTTGAAAGATTTTAAGGCGATGAAAGGGAGTTATGTTAATTTTGCAGGTGACAAAGGTGGTCAGATTACTGGGTTTGGTAGTTTGACTAATGGTAAAGTTTCCTTTGACAATGTTAATTACTGCAAAGAGTTAACTAACAACCTATTGAGTGTGTCACAGATTTGTGACAAAGGCTATAAAGTGATGTTTGACAATGAAAGATGTTATGTGCTTCAACAAGGAATTCATATTCCTGAAGATTGGATTCTGATGACTGCCGATAGGATACGCGGTGGAGACATGTCTGGTGTCTAAGGCAACTGAGCAAGATACGTGGTCTTGGCACAGACGGATGGGTCATATACATATCAGGAAGATGAATCATTTAGTACACAATCATTTGGTTGAGGGTGTACCGGTTAAACACTTTAAACTCCCTGATGTGTGTGTGTCTTGCAAGAAGGGTAAACAGAAAAGGAGGTCCCATAAAACAAAGACAGTGTTTTCTATTGAGAAACGACTTGAGCTTCTTCACATGGATTTGTTCGGACCTATCAATGTGAAGATTATCGGTGGTGAATCATACTGTTTTGTGGTGACTGATGATTTTTCTAGATTTTCATGGGTCATGTTCTTAAAGTTTAAATCAGAGACTTATGAAAATTTTGTTTTGTTGGTTAACAGGTTGGACACATTATACAAATTAAGAGTAAGGCGTGTTCTTTCTGATAATGGGACAGAGTTCAAGAATCATCAA
This sequence comes from Mikania micrantha, assembly GCA_009363875.1. Classification (NCBI taxonomy): domain Eukaryota; kingdom Viridiplantae; phylum Streptophyta; class Magnoliopsida; order Asterales; family Asteraceae; genus Mikania; species Mikania micrantha. Next base: position 59,390,531 of record CM018691.1, on the reverse strand, counting down.
ATGGAAGAATTTTGTGATTCAAAGGGCATTCAGCAGCAATTCAATGCACCATATGAACCACAGATGAATGGTGTAGCTTAGAGAAAGAACAGAACATTGATAGAGTCTGCTAGAACCATGCTCGCTGATTCTAAACTCCCCATTACATTCTGGAGTGAAGCTATGGTGACGGACTGTTTTACTCTTAATCGAGTTTTGAATGTGAAAAGACAAAATAAGACATGCTATGAATTACTTCAAAATCGAAAACTTAATTTGGAACACTTGGAACCTTTTGGGGCTCCTTGTACCATGCTTAAGAAAGATGCTAAATTCAACTCTAAAGTTGAAGAAGGTTTCTTTCTTGGCTACAGTCTTCCAAACAAACGTGTGTTTAACAAACGTAAGGGTGTTTTGGAATTATGGTATCATGTGGATGTTCAAAGACATACACCGATACCTGAAGGAAAAGGACCAAATTGGTTTTTTGATTATGATAAATTTTTGAGTCTTTTAATTTGTCTCCAAATGTTTCTGATGATGAAATAACCTTGTAAATGTTATATGATTTGTAGAATTCTGATGATCAAGTTGTTTCTCATCAAGCTGAAAATAATAATCCACCTTAGGAAGGCGTGTCAGAACTAATCAATGATGATTGGTCATCTGATGATGATCATGATGTTTATTAAGATGTTGTTTCTCATGATCAAGATGTTGATCAGAATATCACAAATCTTGATCATAATGTTGGAGACCCGCAAGTGCCAGTCACTAGAATTCATGTTAAAAATCATGTTGAACAGATCATTGGAAATCCATCTGCTGGAGTGCAGACAAGAAGTCACGAGGAGAGTTTGTTTTCTGAGTTGGAAAGAACTCATGGTTCTCAAGAGTTATGGATGAATTCTGCATTTATTTCTCAGATTGAGCCAAAATCTGTTACTGAAGCATTGCGTGAGCCTGCCTGGGTGGAGGCCATGCAAGAGGAGCTGAATCAGTTTCAGAAATTGGGTGTTTGGCATCTAGTTGATTTGCCAAAGGGCGAGAAGAAAATTGGCACTAGATGGGTGTTAAAGTGCAAAATAGACGATCAAGGCGTAATTGTTCGAAACAAAGCATGTTTTGTGGTTCAAGGTTTCAAAGAAGTTGAAGGGATTGATTATGATGAAGTGTTTGCACCAGTGGCGTGGCTAGAAGCAATTCGACTATTTCTGGCTTTTGCTGCCCACAAGAAATTTAATGTTTTTCAGTTGGATGTCAAGTCTGCATTTCTCTATGGGTCTTTGAAGGAAACAGTGTACGTTTGTCAGCCACCGGGCTTTGATGATCCTATCCACCAGGATCAGGTTTACATCCTCGACAAAGCACTGTATGGTCAACATCAGGCTCCGTGTGCCTGGTATGAGACCTTATCGACTCACCTTATTGAACACGGGTTCAATAGTGGTCAGATTGACAAAACACTGTTTATCGGGAAATGGGCAAGGATATTATTCTTGGTCAGATCTATGTAGATGACATTATCTTTGGATCCACCGATAAGCATTTGTGTTTGGAGTTTAAAGAGATTATGATTGAGAAGTTTGAAATGAGTGCCATGTCAGACATCAAATTCTTCTTGGGTTTACAAATTGATCAGATTGATGATAGAATCTTCATTCATTAGACAAAATACATTCAAAATGTGCTAAAATAATTTAGCATGCTTGATTGTAAACCTATTTCCACGCCCATTCAGCCCAATCACGGGATTGAGCCTGATCTTAAGGGGGAGCTAATCGATGCTACTTTGTATCGTGGAATAATTGGAAGTTTGATGTACTTGACTGCCTCAAGGCCAGATATTGTATTCGCTACAAGTATATGTGCTCGCTATCAATCAAAACCTAAATTGTCACATCTGATAGCAGTCAAGAGAATTCTTCGTTATCTGAAGGGTACACCAAACACCGTTCTGTGGTATCCTAAGGATGATAACTTTTCCTTCAATGCCTATAGTGATTCTGACTATGGAGGATGCAAGACTGATGCAAAATCTACAACTGGAGGTGCACAATTCTTAGGGAGTGGTTAGTCTCTTGGCATTTCAAAAAGCAGACATCTTAGGGGAACGGTTAGTTTCACCAAGGCCTTTGATAAAAACCGTTTTGAGTATTTACTCAAATTAAATGGCATTCGTGTCATGGGTGAGGTAATTCTAAATCAATCTCCTTCTTAATCAATTTTTATTGAATTAACATCAGATATTTTAATTTTTTGTTGTTTTATGTTTTTAGTTTTTAGGGGGAGAAAATTTTGAAAAATACAAAAACATTTTAAAAATCAAAAACACAAAAACATTATAAAATTAAAATTTTTGAGAAATTGATTCGACCAAGTGAGAAATGAGAGTACATTGTTTGCAATTGGAAACACATTTGTATCATACAAAAACTTAAACATAAAGAGCAGTTACAATTATTAAGTTTGATGTGTTAGTAGGTTTATAATTTAGTTAAGATGAAATTAGACAAAAGTTTGATTATGCTTTATAAGAAACAAATGCTTAAAATACAGTACTTAGTTTTGTCCTGAATAAGTGGTAATTTTTCTTACAACATGTTTCTTGAACAAAAAGTCAAGTTACTAGTTTTGATCATGTGTTTAATTTTCAAAAGAAATTCTAATTGTGTTTTTCTTTTATTTTAGTTTAAAGCTGAAACATTCTTTGCGTATACTTGCGTATCGACCTGATTATTATAGCTTTAAACAATTTAAATTTGTTTCTCTTTGTTTGGATTAAGATTTGGACAATTTCTGCGTATACGAAAATATCGATCTAATTGTTAAAAGCTTAATCTTAAATTATTTTTTAGTTCATTATCTGGATCATCTGAGAATACGTAAGTATCAACCTTGATTCCAGATTTTGAACAAATTCAAATTATTTTCTATTTTTTTTATTTTCAAAAAGAAATTATGTTTTATTTTTACATGATCAAGCTAGTTAAAATTGAAGTAATTAGTTTCAAGAACATTTGTGTTTGATTAATTATTCACAAATCGGGGATGTGTTTAAGTAAATAGATATTATAAGGTATTTGATGATTTTGTTTTAATTGACATCTTAACTAAGTAATTAAACTTAAAGAGGAAAAATATACTTACAATCATCTTTGAATTGTAATTTGCTAATAAATATATTCATTAATTCAATCAGATGTGTTGATAATTGTAAAATAATATGATCTCATGTCTCGATCTTTCTCAAACAAAAAGATGTGATTGTTTTGTTATTTTAGTTAGTTTTGTTAAATTTGTAGTTTAGTTGTTCTAAATTTTTTTTGAAAATTTACAAAAAGATTTTTTTTATCTGATGTTAAATCAATAATTTTTGATTATTTGTTTGACGTTGAAACATTTAAATATTGATTTGTTTTGAAATCTTAAATAAAAAATCAATTTTTTTTTCAAAAGGTTCGCCTGAAAAGGTTCGTTGGAGAGATTCGTTGAATAGGTTTGTCGAATAGGTTCGTCCAATTGGTTCGTTCAACTGGTTCGCCTAAGAGGTTCGTTGACAGGTTCGGTCAACAGATTGGTCAAAGGTTCGTGGAAAAAGGTTTGGTAATAAGTTCGTGTATAAATAACAGGTTCGTGTTAGAGGTTCGTCACTTTTATCATTTTGACAGCCGCGAACCTGCAAGAGAGAATTTTTTCGATTTTCGATCTAAAACCTCCTAAGCTTTTTCGTTGACATCATTAGACTTGTAATTAAATTGTTATTATTTTTAGGTATAGATCTTGGAATTTGACCAACTAAATTAAGAAAAATGACCGGTTTTAGGATTTTTTAAGTTGAACTTGTTTGTTTGAGTCAAATCTTGTGAAAATCTAAGTTTTGGTCAAACTGATTTCATTAAACTTGTTCATCGTTGATTTTCGAACCTTGGGATATAAATTTTATCATGTATTTCGAAGATTTGAAAATTTAATTTTGAAACTGGATAAGGTTTGCTGGATGAACAAGATTCGCCTGGATGAATTAAGGTTCGCTGGATCTTAAAGGTTCGTCTGAATCTGATAAGTTCGTGACGAACATCTGATTTTCAAAAGAACTGAACCTTTGTTGGTCAAGGTTCGTTTGACCAAAAGGTTCGTTTAATATGAAGGTTCGTTCAATGAAGGTTCGTTCATATAAGGTTCGTTCATCATAAGGTTCATTCAAATTGAATAGGTTTGTCTGAACAACAGGTTCGTCTAGAATTAGGTTCGTCTCAGGGAAGGTTCGCTGAGTTCAACACTTAGAAATTTTTTTACTTTTTTTTAAATTTTGTTTTAGTTTTGTTTTTTTCTGATTGTAGAAATGGCGAATATGACCTTCGGGGACAAGCATAATGTGTGTGCATACTTGGATCCTACAACCAGGAACGACAAAGATTTCAGACCGATGATAGAGTTTCTTAGATGATCAAGGATCTATCATGCCATCTCTAGTTCTTGCCGAATCTACCAATCACACATTCAGAGCTTTTGGGAATCTGCTAGGCTGATATATGTTGATGAGGAGTATGTCATAGAGGCGAATGTTCTTGGACAAGCAATTCGTGTTACTGAATTTGATATCAGAAGGATGTTGCAATTCGGAGGAGAACCTGCTGGTATGACACTCATACTAGAGAGGTGCATCAAAGGGTGTTTCTTGAGGATCAGATATTTTGGAGCTTACAATGTTACATCAATCAAGAAGGGCAAACTTCCTCTTCAATACAAGCTGCTAGCACATGTATTGCTTCATTGCCTAACTATGAGGAAGGGAACATTCGATGAGTTACGGGATTTGATGCTATCAGCCATGGTAGCATTGATATTGAACAAACCATTCAATTTTTCTGCTATGATCTTCCGCTACATGTCTGACAACATTACAAAAGCCAAGGATAGATTTTATATGTATCCTCGTTTTGTTCAGATGTTGATTGATGAGAGACTGCCAGACTAGATGTTGCCAAGAGATTCTGCAGATCTTCTCAAGCTCAAACACATGACTGACTCAAGTCTTGGTCAAGTCAGGGTGTACCAAAAGAGTGGTGATGCTGTGTCGGAAAAGGACCTAGTTGGTCACTGTGCCAGGGCTAATTACATAGCTCTTGAGGGTGATGCATGGAGGCATGCAGAGTCTGGTTCTGATACTGAAGCATTCAGTGATGATGATGATAATCAGCCACAACCACCACCTCTTCCTCCAAGACAACAGACAAAGAAGTCAACTGCTCAGTCTTCTCGTTCACCACAACAAAGCCAATCTCAGACTCAAGGACCAAGTGTAACTCCTATTACCTTGGTGCCTCTTGATGTTATCTTTCCAGATCAACAGGGTGAACATAGACAACAAGAAGATACTTCTGTTCATGTTGACGTTGTGGTTGAAGATGAAGACGAAGAGTCTTCTGATACTGAGTCTGAGTTAGAGATGATTGTACAAGGGAGTACAGTGATTAAAAGATTGAAAAAGAGGAATGCTCCAGCATAATCTACAGAAGCACAAGAAGAGAGAGCTGATCCTGATTTTGTAGCTGAAGAGCCTGAATCATCTAGGCCAAAGAAGATTAAGAGAATGGCTAAAGTTCCACCAAAGAAGAAGGCTAAATCTCCTAAGATCATTGTATCTTCATCTGTTGTTACTTCTATAGCTTCTTCATCTATTCCTGTTGTTACATCTTCTCCAGCTGCTATAGTTACTTCTTTTTCTTCACATACTACTATTCCAGTTTCTGTTTCTACAGTTCTAGGAGGCTTTGGACAAGCTCCTGAGTATGTGAATATGGCTTCCTTTGTTCCTTCTTTCATGGAGACTACAACAGTGAGGTCACACCCCGAGCCGGCGGGCTGGATCGACTTTCCCGCCGGGCGGAAGGTTACCGGGGCGCGATATCGTTGTGATAATCGAAATGATCAGATTGTTTACATAGCATATGAGATATAAAATGAGAAATGCTAAAATGACATCAATACATAATTACAAAGTTAAATTACATAGTCACGTTCATAATTTAACTAAGTAATTCTCCCAAAAGAATCACTATGGCTTCTATCTTGTAACTGTACAAGATATACAAAATATGATTCAATGTTCTGTCATATCAAAAGTATGCATAACAAAATAAAGCTAGGTCCTCTAAAAGTCCACTAGCTTAGCTCTTGAATATGGCGACTACACCTGTTCGTCACCTAAGAAAAACATGCATTTAAACAAAGTCAACACTAGGTTGGTGAGTTCATAAGTATGTTAATTGAAAACCTAGATTCATTCACATGCACAATCACAATGTTAATTATGCTTCTTGTATGTTGTTTGATTCACCAATTCTCCTAATGGCTTCTCAATAGTTATATTTACATGTAATATATTATCCTAGTAGTGATGTTTATATATAGGGCATATGTAAGGGAACCAAGCCCTAGCCAACATCCCACCACATCACTACTAGAACTCCACACGACTTGCAATACAACTATTGATTTCCATCTCCATTCCACATGTTCATCTCATTGTTGTTCACCTGTGATATCATGTATAGGATATTATAGTAGTAAAGTTGTAGTTATCAAACCGAAGTATTGATAACCATTATATGTATTAAGGATATTAGATTTACTTAATCTGCTCCTTGTGTTATTCTATTGCTTGTGGGGTTAACTATTGATTCACTTTTAAATATGAAAAGTGTTAGTTAACTATTTGTCCTTTTTTCTCAACGCGAAGTGCATAGAGCCTAAAAGGAATCCATTGCAATCCTCACGTAATCAGATTTCAACGAATCCGATTTACCTCTACAACTTTGTGATCCCATTGCCCTCATCGAAACTGTTACTAATAATATGACATGAGAGAAAATAAATTTCTCAGTCTACTAGTCCACAGGTAACGATGGATAATGTACATCGATGTTGTTGTTCTTCTCAATGTGGGATGTTCTCAATGTGATTAAAAAGATTGAATAAGAACTTGTCTTATCACGTTATGTTAATCATTGTGTGAATGATGATTGTTATCATGAATTTACGTTATCATGATTATCATTCCATGTAATCCATATGTTCACCATATAATCCTTAAGCCGTAGTAAGAACTAGTCTTAATACCCTTAAGTGACGCAGGTGGTGGATAATCAATGCTTCATGTTATCGCATAACATGTTTTAGGTTGTAAACTGAGCGTTATAAGTACTTGACTTATCACACTTAGTTTATTTTAATGGTGAATGACATTAAGAAGATGTTTTATCTTCTAGTCATTCATGTTTTGTGTTGTGTCATCATGTTTCTCTGTCATTGTTCTCAGTGTTTGTTTATGTATGAATTTCCCCAATGTTTGCTCATGTAAGAATAACTAAGTGTTGTAAGATAAAATCTTACAACTATGTTATTCTAATGTGTTGATGAATTAAGAAGATATATTATCATATTCATCTTAGTAGCCCTGACATATCGTGATCATACAAGCATGCATACAATGATAAGCGATAATAAACAATTTAATATTATCTAAATCAAAGTATAAGCAATATGTTAAACATTAAACTTTTAAATAAATAAAAGTTAAACATGTTTCTCAGCCCCGTGAGTTTAAAATCAGTTAAGATTAAAGAAAAAGGGGCATATGAACTCACCTTGTTGTGTAGTGGTTGACTTAGCTTAAACAAGAAATGCACGTGCTCTTGATTGTACTTGAGTTTGTTTTCACGAACCTGTATTGATTTCACGTTGTTGTAGCTTATAATTATAGGTTATATGAATTCATGTGTGTGTGTTTGTGTTAACCTTAGAGTTGATTTGCCCGTTCAGTCTTGGCTATCTTTCGGCCCTGATTAATTGTTAAGGATTTTGACAATGTTAGACTTATAAAGCTTAAATTAACCCCCTTGTTACTTAGTTCAAATTTCACTTGAGTCATTGTCGCGATAAAATGTTCTAAGTGTAAAACTTAGGTTTTAGAGTATATGCCAATTATCCTTTTATCTTTTGTTGTATGGACCGTTTCCATTCCTATTGGGCCGAAGGACTTGAGCCCAATGCATGTATACGGTTCATTTGGGCCATGATGGGCTAAATCTATCACGTGGGCTAGACCAGTTGTCATTGGGCCGAATGTGTGGCTATTGGGCCAAGGTGATAGCGTGTGGGCTACTTACTGTTTGATCATTATTGGGCCGAATGTTGTGTACATGGGCCGAGAGCTTCACATGGGCCAATTACACATTGTTGGGTCGGATCAGTGGGATTTGGGCCGGCTGGATTGTTTAATCAAATGAAATACATCGATTAGTATTGGATTCTAGCTAAACTAAGTACAACCATGGATCTTGCAACCGATTCGTCCCAAGGTCAACGAACCTAGAAGTAGGGTTCGCCACTGGCTCGGAGATGATAGGTTGGAACTGGCCGAAGGTTCGGCTCTTCTAAGGTGATAGGTTCGGCCATAGGTTTTCCAGGTTTGTGGCAGTAATATAGTTCAGCTGAGGATGATGAAGTGCATGAGTTCGTGGAGCCATGGTTCGGCTAAAGGAGTCGAATAGGTTCGTCCGGCTAGGATCATAGGGTTCGGTAGTGCTGCATTGGTTCGGCAAGTGGAGGGTTCGACCACTTCTGCATAAGGTTCGGCACCAGTGAATAGAGGTTTGGCGGTAGAAAGATTCGGCCATGGTAGTGTTAACATGAAGGTACGATTGACCCTGTAAGGTTCGTAGTATGTTGTAGGTTCGTGAGTAGCACAAGGTTCGTAGGTTGATGGTTCGCCACTCCTCTAGGATTCGCAACAGGTTCGGCCACCCCACCTGCCAAGGGTTCGGCTGGTCGGGTTCGACTGGAACATGAAGATTCGCGACCCATCTAGTTCAGCACCCTACGAACCTGTACCCCCCATCACCCTCGTCACACCTGGTAGAGTTGTAGGGATGTTCCCTCGTCATGGATACACGCTAGATAAGGTTTTCGAGGATGTGGTTGCAACAAAGAAGATGGCTAACCGATTTCATGAGTGGATCGGACAAAACCCCTTAAAACCCTAATTTTTCAGATTTTTACATGCTCAATACCTCAAATTTGGCCAGGTAAATCTTCAGATCCTTTGTACTTCTAGGTAGAGGACTTCACAAGCTTCGTTTAGGCACCGAGTTTGCAAGATTTCATCAAGATTTGAGGGAGATTCAAGGATTTGAGGGAGATTCAAGGGTTTGAAGATCAAACTTTTAGAGAGAGAGAGGTTCCGAATTCTAGAGAGAGGAAGGTGTAGGTGGATGAAATAAATGAGATTAATTGCTTGAAATGGGGATTTTATACCTTGGGGGTATTAAGGTTTGTTTTGGTTACTCGGTTTGCGTTTTCGTTGCGTTTTCGGAACGTACGCGTAATTTACGTGTTTTAAATAAAAATAATGTTATTTTAATTATTTGATGAGTTTCAAAATTGTAAAATATTATTTATTTTATTTTATTAATTTATGGTCGTTCGTGTCGTGTTTCATTTTTCGTTTCGTCAGATCGCCCCACCATTGCGCGTATTCGTTCGAATCGTCATTCGAACGAACACGTCGATGGTTTTGCTTTCTGACTTTTGTTTTCTACTTTTCAGTTATCATTTTAGAACGTTAAACCCACAGATATGTTTGTGTGAATCGTCACCCACTCAATCACAATGTCAGTTCGCTATTCTGAAATAACAGAGAAATTTGTGTTTGAATTGTGTTTCCTCACTATCGGACTCAACTAAACACCCTGTTACCACATTGTTTCACACTGATTTGTCGGCCATCTGATTCCTGTCATCTATGGATATCAGATCACAACCAATTTGTTCTTGTTACTTGTTTGAACACTGTTGTTTCTCTAGATTAGTTGTGTTAACTGTACTTAGGTTTTCACCTAAATACTAACAACTATCATTTATAATGAGTGTTGTGCTTACGGCATTTAAGTTTACACAGAAATACGTACAACTGTTTCTTGTATTTTGAATTCTGTTAATACAAGCATTGTTCACAAACATGTATGTACACATAGTTACCGTTGAAAAGTACACATACCGTACGGACTTGCCGGCCGGTCAGGTACTAGTTGTCACAAGTGACAACATCATTTCAGGAGACTTCATTTCATCAAGCTTCTACTTCCAGAGATGATTCTTTATTTGAAAGTTTAGATGACTTAGGAGATCTCAATTTCACTGTTGACTATGATGACACAGAGCTCAGAAGAAGGATTTCTATGCTTTCAAAGGAGTTTGATCTTTATAAAATGGAAAAGGAGAAGGCTAAGGTTGATCAACCACCATCTTCTGGAACAAGTGAACTAGATGAGATGAAGAATCAGATTGATCAGTTGATGAGATGGAGAGAAGAAGATGTAGCTGAAAAGAAATTGTTGAATGAAAGGATTGCTTCTTTGGAAATATATGATTGATATTCTGAATGTTGATATTGCAGAGCTACAGAATCAGAATAGTGATTTAAGGCAAAGGATTGATGATTTGCAAGTCAAAAGTTCTCAAGCTGAAGCTTCTGATGCTGCAAAGGTGTTTATAGATGTGGATGATGAGGAAGAGGAAGAAGAAGAAGAAGAAGAGAAGGTGGATTATGGTGATTCTGATGTCGATGAACATCCAAGCTTAAATGCTCATGATGATGATGAAGAGGATGATCGTGATATGGGAGGTGTTAGTGGTGGATCTGGTGGATTGAATTCTATGACTGGAGCTATGGTTGTATATAATTCTTCTAAGATTACTGTGGATGCTACTCATGTTACTGCTGTGTCTTTTGATAGGGCTACAGATTGTATTGATGATGATTTTGAAGATTTAATGGAAATGGAACAAAAACAGATTATTGATTATTCTCTGCTTACATTTCTTGATTTGTTTAAGCAACATTCTAATATTGATTTGCAGAGATTGATTGTTGAGATATCAGTGGAAAAAGATTTAGAAGAAGGTGAAATAGCTGGAGGTTATTCTGCAAAAGATTTCAATGATATGTTTGATGTTGATGCAAATCAAATGTTTGATTTTGAGCAAGAGGATGATTTGGATTTATTTGATTTTGAGAAGGATGATCCAATGGATGAAGACTTGTACAACCTGAATACTTTAAAGAAAATATTTGATCTTGGAGGTGTGTCAAGGACATCACTGGCTCATGTTAAAGAAAAGACTAACATAGACTATTGGAAAGAAAATCAAGATGAGATGAAGTATATTGTAGATCATTTATACATCTTCAAGCAGATGATTGAAGTAATAGATGATAAAGTTCAAGACAACCAAACTAAACAATTCAAAAGATTCAAGATTGGATCCAAGTCGAAGATGATTGGAAGAATTGTTAGTTATGGTTACTTTCACAATATTCCTGGAAATCTGACTGATAAAGGATGCTATGTGGTAAAGCGAATTGACGGATGTCAGTATTTTGGTAAAGCTTTAGACTTGATGAGTTTACCATCTTTTGAGTGCATGGAGCTGTCAAGATTGAAGATGGTCAAGCCTATTCAGACTAAACACAATGAAACTTTTGAGAAGTTATTGAAGAAAGAAGCTAGGTTTGGATAGAGTTTGTGTTCTCCTCAAGTTAAAGACAAGATACATGGATATGCAAAGCCAAAAGCATTCAAGAGACCAAGGTTAAGGATGATGGAACAGAATTGGAATCCGTATTTCAAATTCTGGTTTTATGATGAGAAGACAGCTGAAGCAGTAATTTTGTTGAAACAAGAAGACCAATGGAGAGTTATCAGATTGTTAGATCCAGTTTGGATTGTCAATTGCTCAAAGGATGATTTTGATTTACTTAACATGGCTGAGATTTTTGCTGCAGAAGGTTATCATGATGTGGGGATAAGCTATAAAGACATGGCAGTTCAGTTTCAGACCATTGCTAGAATGTGTTACATTTTGGGTATACATTCAGGTTGCAATTAGGAAGATGTGAACTATCTTTATGTGGAGCTTATGAAGGTTCAAAAGGAAATGGATGAGAGAAATGCTATGTTGGAGGCTCAAAGGTTAGCCAAGATTCCTCGTTCGGTTGTGATACGAGCAGTTGATAATGTTGTTGGAGAAACTAGTGGAGTTGATGACAAAACTAAAGATAAGGCTGATGACAAGACTGAAGACAAAGCTGAAGGCAAAGACTAAAGAGTTTTGATAGCAACTATTAAAGGGGAGTTTGTTAGTACATATTTGTAATAGGTTGCTATTCAAACATGTAAATTATAGAAAGTTTTGTAAAGTTTTTGCATAGGTTCGTCTGGCCCATGAACCTATCACATTGATAGGTATGGCGAACCTACAACCTTAGAAAGGTTCGGCGAACCTATAGGTTTGGCAACCTAGGTTCGCCCAGCGAACCTCAAGGTTCGGCTGGTGAACCTAAGGGTTCAGCTAGGAATAGGTTCAGCTGACAGGTCTGTATATATAGAAGGTTTTTCTGATTTTCTCACAACTCTTGGAAAATTTCAGACAACTTCAGAAACTGTGTTTGTTTTTCTCTGTGTGAAAAATCTCTATGTGAGATCTGTAAACAGTGAAGATTGATTAATCAAATGAAGATGTTTATGAAATTGCTTGTTACTCTTTGATTCTTATAGATTAAACATGGATTCCGCACGTGTTTAATTGTTCATAGAGCTTCTTGATACGATCCAGATCAGATTCACCATACCAACAAGGTCTTCTGCAAAAGCCTCTTTATCTCCTTCCTTCTCGTCAATCTTACGTTTGAGTTTATCCTCTGAATGTTGGCAGGATAGATCAGTGAATGTTAGTAGCTCTTCTTCTACAGAGGTGTACTTTACAGCCTCTTCACCATCAAGATCTTCTAAGATGACCTCATCAATGTCATCATATGATTTAGGAATCAGGAGATCTGAAGTAGGAACCGAGGAGTCATCAATGAAAACCTCGTCAGGATTTAAACTGAATAACTCAGCAATCTGTTCCTTTGTTAGAGAGTGTATAATATCTCCCTCTTCCTTATCGTATCTCACTGAGTGCTGTATAATGCCCTAAGCGTCAAGAATCATGGTCAAAGTATCATCAAGACGACGTTTTAAAGGAACAACTTCTACTTCCTCAGTGACTTTGCCTTCTTCAGCATGCTTTGAAGATGATTCGGGAGCTTATCGTGTTTTTTCTTGGTTCTGATCTCACCTGTAGATGACTGCCCTGAAGTGCTAGACGAACTGGCAGTGGCATCCCTAGCTCCGTCATTGTCATCTGTATCATCATCATCAGCGCTATCATAATCCACCTTTTCCTCCTCAGATTCATCATCTTCTTCTTCATCCTCTTTCTCTGAATCATCAGATTCAGGTTTGGAGGCCTCAATCTTGGGTGTAGACTCCTTTAGACTTTCAACTGCCTCAGATAATCGTTCATTGTCAGTCTCCAGGGTAAGGATCATCTCATATTACTCATATACAGTCAGGGAGAGCTGATTGTGCTCTTTCGCTGACTTGAGCAAATGATCCTCAAGATCAGCATTTTGGGCCCTCAAATCAACCATCTGATCAGCAGCCTGCAACAGTAAAGCATCCTGCTCATTAACTCTTTGTGTCAGTTGGGCTATGCCTTGATCCTGTTTGTGGTTCCTCTCCATCAACCGAAGAACCAAACTGTTCAGTGTGCTGAGCTGTTCAGCAACTGAAACAGTTGGTATGTAAGTATCTGTACATGTAATGGAGGCACCAGAGGAGGCAACTATAAAAATAGCAGCAGCAGCATAGGAGGTCTGGGGAAAGTAGTAGTGTGACGTGTAGGAACAGCCCTAGACCTGGACAGTGAAGAACTCATAACTGTTGCAGCAGGTGCAGCAGTGGACGCTGCAACAGAAACTGACTCTGTCCACCTTTGCAGGACAAATCTAGTCCTCCTCTTCTTGGCGACTGGTGAGGAAGATGTCTGTGGAGCAGTAACAGTGGAGGTATGATGAGGTGGAAGAATATCAAACTCTGGAACAAAAGAGGGATCCTCAATCTCCTCAATACTGGAGGCTTGTCCCCTTGGCCTCTTCCTGATACCTATAACCTGAGATTTGAGGCTAGCAGTGACACACTCATGCACAGTCTCTTCCAATTCTGTGTCATCTGTGGCAGCATCAGCTCCACCCTTAGTGTTCTCCATGTCAATACTTTGGTTATCCTTCCCCTTATCACCAGCTGTAGCCACACTGATATCAACAGAAGCAGAAATAGTGGTCGTAGAAGCTAAAATAGTGTCAACTCCTTGGTGAGCATCACCAGCAACATCCCCAATATCACTAATACCCCCAGCATCTCCAACATGTCCTCCATCACCACCCCCATCACTATCACCATCATCACTGTCTCCTTGAGAGTCAATTATGTACTCAACATCAGAGTTAGAGTCGTCATGTCTCCATCTCCTCTTGGCAGATGCCACATAAATTGGGTTGATGAGATTTCCAAAGAGACGACGATCTGCAGGTCTAGTATCCGTTTGCCTGCATGTTTTGACACGGTCGAGCGTAGTATCGGTCATATGCTCCAACCGGATGATGTTTGCATTTGTCTTGGGGAGATCAGGCAACTTTGCATCAAAGATCATCTCGAGGAACCTGGGATACATCAGGTACTTTTTGTCACCTTTCGAGCTGACATTCTCCTTTGTATGTGTGAAGACCATCTCAGAGAAGTTGAAGGGAATGTTAAGTATCAATGCAACAAAAGCAGACTGGAGTGTCTCTCACAGCTCATCGAATCCTCCTCGTCTTGATCCCAGGCAGTGCAGTAGTACATGACATAAATACTTGAACTAAGGACAGAGGCAAGCGTTGTTCAGTACTCCAATAGTCAAATCTCCATCGTACTTGCACCTCAGGAAACATCCTCATACAAGATGCTTGTCCAAAAGGACAGGATGATCATGCATATCCTGAAACACACATATTCTCCTAATATGCTCTGCTGAAACAACCACGTCTCTTCCTCCAACGACTCCCCGAATAACAGTAGGCTCCACTGAGCAATCGCTATCAACTGACTCCCAAAACGATCTCTGGTGTGAAAGATATGGAATATGCATCGTAGAAATCGCAGTGAAAATCCGAGAGCGTCTCAGAAATGTAATGATCTAAGTAATGTGAGCAGCATTCTTCAGGACAGGTCAAGATATACACAGATGTTCTTCGGAAATGCTCTAAGAGCAGCCATTCTGCAATCAGTAAAAATAAATGATTCAGTTCGGATTGACAAAAATGAAAACAATTGAAAATTTTTAAACAAGGTTCTTCATTCGTGCGAATGAATATAACAAAGTCTTATACACGAATGAGACCTCAAAAGAATCAAGCTGGGACATGAATGAGAACAATACACGAATGAGATGTTAGCTCAAACTCATTCGTGTGACTGAGCTCATTCGTTAGAACGCAGGGACGAATTAAGTCCTTCGTGTGACAAGTCGCACGAATGAATGATCATTCGTTCGACCGTAAGTTCTAAAACCCTTACTCGCAAAAATCCATGATCAATGCACAAAAATGATCAAAACACAATCAAAAAGGTCTGATTGATTGATTTACACCGGTTTTAGATAGATTTAGGTCCATTTTCCAAGTTTATTCGACTGAAATAAGTCTGAAACCTAAAACCCTACCAATCCGAACGATTTTTGCACCAAATCATTTCACAGATGATGAATATTGATTCAAACTATACCTGAAACAATGAGGAAATGATATATGATTAGAATATCTCACAAGAAAAACAAAAATCGAAATTATGGTTAATACTTCTCGAATGGGCGAATGGAAGCGTACACACAGTTAACGAAAAAGAATAGGGACGAATGGTTCTTCGGACGAATGTGAAGACTTAAATACATGTATCATTCGTGCCAGAGGCTCATTTGTGTATAAGATCCATTCGTCAGTGATGTTCTTGCGAATTAACCATTTGTTTGACTAATTCATTTGGGCGAATGAACAACCAAAATGATTCATTAGTGCAAATGAGTGAACAACCTTAATTCTTTTTGGCCATATGTCAACAATGAGCACTCAAACACCACAACTATGAAGTTTTTTCTGGTTTGATGATAAATTAAGATAAGATTGAACATCTGAATAAACAAATGATCATTTTTAAAATAGATGAAAAATATTTTTGTATTTTTCTGGTTAATAAGAAACTATACAACTAAAAAGTAGCATATATACCAGAACATACCAAATCAACATCCCTAAGTGTTATACTTATGACGCATTGGGTTTATGATGCAACTATAGATATAATTGTCCATTTTAAACCTGATCATACTTCATTTCTTAACAAATCAGTGATCACCCAGATCTTCTGACTGATTTACCCATTCTAGTCAACCAATAAAGATCAAAACAAGTTTATAACTCTTCTTTGCATAACTTAATACCTAAGATCATAAATTCTATAAGGTTCCAAGTTATTTTATTTTTTCATTTTTCTTTCAAATAACAATTTCAGTTCAATACATTCTCTTGGACAGCTTCATCTAGGTCTTTACAAAGCAATATGGCACGTGTCAGAACTGTATTGACTGAGAATTTTAGTTCTATCGAAATGGATTGCTTCAACTAGGCTGCAACCCAGTATGTGGAACATATATGGAATCGAACTTATTTTATTTTTGTATTTTTCTAGCTTATCCTATCTGAATGGACTGCTTCAGCTAGGCTATGACCCAGCAATGTAGCACGTGTACAGAGTCGGACTTACTTTTATGTTCATATGATTCAATCATTCTTATCTAAATGGACGCTTCAGCTAGGTTGTGACCTAGCAATGTGACACATATACAGACTTGAACTCATGAATCTTTAGAAATCAAATATAATCCTATGATACCAGGTGTATGCATAATTTGAATTATAATCTATTTATCCCTTAGGTTAGTCTTCTAGAGTAGATCCACATATCATACATTTTGAGCAAACACTAATTTTCTAAAAACCTGTAAAGAAGGCCTATCAGTACATCATATCATAACACCCATGTGCTTTCAGTTTATACATTCAATATTGCTTCAAAGAATATGACTGATTAACATATCAATTCCCAACTAAGATTTTCTTATTTTTCAAAATTTATTAATGTTTTTGGTTTTTCAATATAATACCTTTTCTCCTCCTAAAAACATAAAACTGAAAATCTTTTTGGGTTTTTGAATAAGTAAAAGAAATGTAAAGGAAATTCTGTACATACAATAAAGAAAAATGATCATTTGTTTGACTCAGATGAGGGAATGACTTCAGTTTTCTGAAAAACACCATTAGTCTATAACAGATATAGAAGTCTGGGTTTATCAAAATATTTAGTGTAAAGACCGGCTTTTTGGTGACCGGTGTGAATCTTAACAACATCGATTAATTTCTTTTCAAAACAATCACGTATATAGTGATATTTTATGTCGATGAGCTTTGTCTTTGAATGTTGAATAGGATTTTTAGTGACAGCAATGGCAGCAGTATTATCAAGAAATATATGAGTGTTAGAAAAATTTAACCCATAGTCCCTCAGCTGTTGCTGAATCCAGATGATTTGAGAGCAACAACTTGCAGATGCAATGTATTAAGCTTCACATGTGGAATTAGACACCGACGTCTGCTTCTTGCACTCCCAGGTAACTAGGCATTTTACAAAGAGCTGACACCCTGCATATGCTGACTTGAAATTTCTTTTGCATCCACTATAGTCTGAGTCACTGTAAGCAGTAAGTTAAAAATTATCAGCATTAGGATACCATAAGCCTAGATCTGGAATACCTTTCAGATAACGAAAAATCCTCTTCACAGCAATGAGATGAGATACTGTTGGTTTTGATTGATAGCGTGCACACAAGCAAGTAGCAAACATGTTGTCTGGCCAAGAAGCG
The DNA here is from genome assembly GCA_009363875.1 of Mikania micrantha. Classification (NCBI taxonomy): domain Eukaryota; kingdom Viridiplantae; phylum Streptophyta; class Magnoliopsida; order Asterales; family Asteraceae; genus Mikania; species Mikania micrantha. The sequence continues at coordinate 59,372,648 of CM018691.1, read as the reverse complement.
GTAAGATACATATGATATCCGATCATTCCCCGATATAGAGTGGCATCTATTAACTCCCCCTTTTCATCTGGAGTAATCTCTTGATTTGCAGCCAGTGGGGTACCAGCAGGTTTTGCATCTGACATACTAAACCGGCTCAGAATGTCACCAACAATTTTGGTTTGATAAATAAAGATCCCTATCCCAGGCTGATTCACCAACAATCCAAAAAAGAATTTCATTTCTCCCATGTAGCTCATTTCAAACTTATCCTTCATAACTTTCTCAAAATCTTTGGACATAACACCATTTGTAGATCCAAAGATGATATCATCCACATATACTTACACCAAAAGCAAATCTCCATCTTTTTCTCAAATGAATAATGTGCAGTCAATGAATAATATACTTACACCACATATATTTTATGTCGATGAGCTTTGTCTTTGAATGTTGAATAGGATTTTTAGTGACAGCAATGGAAGCAGTATTATCAAGAAATATATGAGTGTTAGAAAAATTTAACCCATAGTCCCTCAGCTGTTGCTAAATCCAGATGATTTGAGAGCAACAACTTGCAGATGCAGTGTATTAAGCTTCACATGTGGAATTAGACACCGACGTCTGCTTCTTGCACTCCCAGGTAACTAGGCATTTTCCAAAGAGCTGACACCCTGCATATGCTGACTTGAAATTTCTTTTGCATCCACTATAGTCTGAGTCACTGTAAGCAGTAAGTTAAAAATTATCAGCATTAGGATACCATAAGCCTAGATCTGGGATACCTTTCAGATAACGAAAAATCCTCTTCACAGCAATGAGATGAGATACTGTTGGTTTTGATTGATAGCGTGCACACAAGCAAGTAGCAAACATGTTGTCTGGCCAAGAAGCGGTAAGATACATATGAGATCCGATCATTCCCCGATATAGAGTGGCATCTATTAACTCCCCATTTTCATCTGGAGTAATCTCTTGATTTGCAGCCAGTGGGGTACCAGCAGGTTTTGCATCTGACATACTGAACCGGCTCAGAATGTCACCAACAATTTTGGTTTGATGAATAAAGATCCCTGTCCCAGGCTGATTCACCAACAATCCAAGAAAGAATTTCATTTCTCCCATGGAGCTCATTTCAAACTTATCCTTCATAACTTTCTCAAAATCTTTGGACATAACACCATTTGTAGATCCAAAGATGATATCATCCACATATACTTACACCAAAAGCAAATCTCCATCTTTTTTCTCAAATGAATAATGTGCAGTCAATGACACCTCTTCTGAACCCGTTGTTTAGAAGGTGAGTAGAAAGTGTCTCGTACCACTCTCGCGGAGCCTGGTTTAATCCATATAATGCCTTGTATAGCTTGTAGACTTGGGCATGGTGTAATGGATCTTCAAACTCGGGAGGTTGATTGACATACACAACTTCATTAATCACACCATGAAGGAATGCCCTTTTGGCATCCATTTGATAAACTTTGAACTTCTTGTAGGATGCATAAGCCAAGAAAATTCGGATTGCTTCAAGAAGAGTAACAGGTGCATACACTTCAATGTAGTCAATCCCTTCAACATGTATAAAACCTTGCACCACTAGACGTGCTTTGTTTTTGACTATGATCCCATTATCATCACGTTTACAGCAAAGAACCCATCTACTGCCAACCACATTAGCACCCTTAGGCCTACCAACCAGCTGCCAAACTCCAAGCTTTTTAAATTGCAGCAGCTCTTCCTACATTGCTTCGACTCATGATTCTTCTTTTAAAGCTTCGGTAATAGTTATGGGTGCGACTTGAGAGATAAAACATGAATGGGCACAGAAGTTTAAATCTCCAAATCAAGTATGTCAGCAAGGCCACCTGAAGATAACTGATTCCTGGTCTTTACTCCATCATTAAAATTTCAAATGTTCATCTGAGGATGTATGTTGTTAATTCTACCCACCGGATGAGCAAGAACAACAACTTCTGGATCAAGATTATTAACATTAAGATCCTCAAGAGAAGGTACAACATTTTCAACATCTGGTTCTAGAACACCTGGCTAAGAGTGAGGATCATCTGAGTCTGAACTGTCATCATGTGTATGCATATGAACTGGAACAGATGAAGGTTGCATTGGTTCATCATGTGCGTTTTGTGCATCATACATCATTTGAACAACAACATCTTCATCAGAATACATGGGGGCATATTGAAAGAGTCAAATTAACTTGGATAATCAAACATCCAATCTGGACCCTTTCCAGGTGAAGGCATAGAATATATTTGAACATCCACATGGTACCACTCCTCCACATTATGAGTTGATCTGTTGTATACACTTTTATTAGGAGTGTTGTACCCAAGAAAATAGCCTTCTTCCACTTTCTCATTGAACTTACCTTGCTCATGTTTCTAAAGCATTATGCATGGAGCACCAAACAGTTCAAGATACTTAAGATATGGTTTTCTGTTATGGAGCAATTCAAAGCAAGTTTTCCCACGTCTCTTGACAATCAACACCTGGTTCAAAGTATAACAAGCATTAGCCGCCGCCTCATTCCAGAATTGAACCGGAAGGGATGAGTCAGCAAGTATAATCCGTTCAGCCTCAATTAACATTATGTTCTTGCGCTTACCAACACCATTCATTTGAGGGATATATGGAGCACTGAATTTTTGAACAATTCGCGTTCATTGTAGAAAGTCTCCATTTTATGATTCTTGAATTCAGTCCCGTTGTCTGTTCTGAGCATGCAAACCTTAAGCTTATACAATGATTCAAGCTTAGTTACTAGAACCTGAAAACACTCAAACGTTTCAGATTTCTCCTTCATGAAAAACACCAAAGAGTATCTGGAGAATTCATCAGTAATGACTAAACAATATTGATCTCCAGCAATGCTCTTGCGATTGACAGGGCCGGACAAATCCATCTGGAGAAGCACAAGAGGAATAGTAATTGAATGGAACTTCTTAAGTTTATGAGACTGCTTGGTTTGCTTTCCTTCCTTTCATTAAATGCATACATCAGACAGTTTGAAGTTCTTTAAACTCACTCCTTGAACCAGGTTATTGTGAACCAAATGATTCATCTTGCGTAGACTCAAATGACCCATCAACTTATGCCGAACAGCAGAATCTTTCTCTGCAGCCTTTGACATAAAACATGAAGCTGTAGAAGATGTAGTTGAAGCTCTGGCCATGTTGAGAACATACAAATCCTGCTTTCTAGGAGCTGACATCAAAATCCAGTCTTCAGGAATGGTGATACCTAGCTTGAGAATGTAGCAGCTTGAATCATCAAAAAAGAACTTTGTATTTCTTATAACAGATTTGTGACACAGAGAGAAGATTATTTTCCAGCTGCTTCACATACTTCACCTTGTCAAAAGAAATTTGACCATTTGAAAGAATTCCTTCTCAAGTAATAAACCATCCTTTGTCTCCAACAAATGCTACATACCCTCCTCTAATTTGAATGATATTGGTCAGAAGAGATATATCTCCAGTCATGTGCCTTGATGCCCCACTATCAACAATCCAAGTGATGTTAAAAGCAGCATTTAGAGCAATCTGCACTTGCACAAATCATTAGTTGAAATTGGGAACCTAAGCCTTTACAGTCTTGGGTTGACCCAATGAGTCGAGGATTTTCATCTCAGTCCATTGTCCATCTTGAATCATTTTATCTAAAAGATTTAAAGATTTTTCAATGTTTGAAACTAAAGTCTCAGAAGACTTTGCCTTTTAGATTGCATGTTTGCTAAAAGAGTTTTTCAAATAAACAGAGGATGGTTTGGATTGTTTGACATGAACAATCTTGGGTATATTAAAATCAACCATTATCCTGTTACCTTTATCTTTAGACTTCATGGGAGGTGGGCGTTTGGGTTTGACTTGAGTGATTGACATATTTGACCTCATTAACAAAACATTGATTTGTTTTTCTATATGGTGAAAAATGTGGTCTAATCAAATTAGGGCAAGATCTAGCAAAGTGCCCTAATGCACCACATTCAAAAAAAGCTCATTTATCTTTAGAAGAAATTTGTTTTGTTTTATTATGAAACTGTTTTTTTTTTAAATTTAGAAACATGGTTTCAATGAAAATCAGTTCATTTGTCTTGTCATTTTTGAAACCCAAACCCTTTGTCCCATTAAAAACAAGATTGTGAGTCTTGTTGGACCCACTTGCTTCACCTTTTCGTGAAGCCTTCACAAAGTCTATGGCATTGGAGAATTTTGAAGGCAGATTTGTCTTAAATGGGATTGGGTCAACCCTTTTGACACAAGATGTCTAATTCTTAAGAATAATAGCATGGGGTGAAGAATCAGAATCATCTTCAGAATCAGAGACCCAATCCTCAACCACTCCTTCCACAAATGATTCTTAAGATAATGAAGAACCCTCATCTGAAATGACTCCAATAGGATCAATTACTAATGGAGTTTTAACGTAAAAATCTTTGATTTCTTTTTCATTAGGAGAATTAACAAAACAGTTTAAAACTGGTGGAGGACAATGGTTGTACTTTGCTTCTTTACCTTTCCCTTTTAGATAAGTCCCATCACCGATCATGGGCTCAATGATATATGAAGCATTTTCATATCTCATAGTCGCATTCGAATATGGCTAGCTTCTTCTTTGTCTCATTAATGGTGTTGAGATAAGAAGTGATAGCATCTTGCTTATTAAGCACAGCGATCTTAGCCACATGTAATTGGATGTTTAATAAATCAATTATTTCTTGAAAATCTTTTTCTTTTGATTTTAAAACTCGATTTGATTCGATACATTGATTGTGATAACTGATAAGGTCCGCATTGGCTGTTTGATAAGCAAAGACCTTACTTTCAAGATCAACAAAATAAAAACATTTGGAGTCAACTGATGGACAGTCATCATATACCTGACCATTCTGAGATGATGAAGTAGTATCCACTATCAAAGAGAATTGTGTACTTGTTGATCTTCAGATTCAGTATCAGTTTCTCCTTGAGTTTCTGAGTCTGAGGTGCTTTCATCTTTTTATCCTAATGCATCATCCAATGCAGAGTTCCTTTTACATAGCCACCACTATCACCTGCTTCAGCTTCCTTCATGATTTCAGCAACACAACCTTTTTCTTCTGCTCCTTTATCAGGATCAAATCTGAACTCCCAGTTCTCTCCTTCATCATTTTGAATCATCAGGGCCTTGTTTGCATTTGAAGAACTAGCAGGAGAAGGAGTCTCAATAGGTACTAATCGTCTTTCAGGATTTGCAGAAGATGATTGATTCTTAAAAGGATTATTGTTTCCCATCTTCTTTGGCTTGTTGCACTGTCTAGCAAAATGTTTCTTTGTCATCACAATTGTAGCAAGTAACTGAGGACATGTCAAAACCAAACTTTGAATCCTTGTTCAGGTTGATATCCTTCCCTTTTCTTCTAACAAAATCCTTTGCCCTTCTGACTACACTTGCCAGACCCCACATAATATTAATCCTTTCCATATCATTTGTATCAATCTGTGAGTAATCTTCATTTGCTAAGTGTTGATTTCCAATCTGTCCAGCTAACAATCCATCATATGAGCTCATAAGAGTATATAAGAGGCCCATATGCTCTTTAGCTATCTCCACTGTCACTTTGTCAAAATTATATGTCTTCATGTTGATAACAGAATGACTATCCTCTGAGTGAGATGTAGAAGTGGCAGCAGACTGACTAAAATGAGCTTGATTTGAGCTATGTACCTCTTTGGTCTGAGATAAAAAGGCAGTCTTCAAAGCAGCATGTGAAGAAGTTCTTTCCACAGTGGAGTAGAGTAGTAGATGGAAGGATCTTGAACTTGTGCCACTCTCTTGCTTTCCACTAGTTTTCCATCTCCTGTTCCTTCAGCTTTTGAATAAAGTCATTAATATCCATGGTGGCAAGCATCTCACTCTACTTTAGCAACATAAGAAAAGATTCCCACTTGGAAGGTAATGCATTAGCCAGACATTAAGTCTTCTCTTCAGTTTTCTTGACTTGAAGGTTGCAGAACTCACTAAGAAGATGATAAAATCTGGCAATAAGTTCATCTAGAGACTCGTTTCTCACATACATAAATCTGTTGAACTCTTTCCTTAAAGCTTTAGACTTGATATTCTTCAGTACATCATTCCCTCCGTATCTCTAATGCAAAGCATCCCATAACAATTTGGAAGAAGTGAACTATCTGAACTGATGGAATATGTCAATGGCAATAGACTGAGACAGTATTGCATAGGCCTTCTTCTCAAAATCATATAACATTCGTTGAGGTTCAGTCATCCGAGTGACAAGCATAGATGTTCCATCCTCATTGAGTGGTCTCAAATACCCACCTTCAATCATCATCCATAGATTGGTGTCCACCCCATTGATGTGGATCTCTAACCCCTACTTCCAGTGTGGATAATCATCCAAATAAAGCAACTTTGGAGCTTTGTTAGAGTTCTCTGTCTCCGTTTCTGTAAGTAATAAGTTCTGAATCCGGTGGTTCTGGTTTGCCATCAATGCAAGTTAATCCATATCAAAGAAAACACTCTGATTTGACACTTAGACAATTTGCAGCTCCTTGGAACGAATGAGAATGACATGTGGGAATGACGGGTACGAATATATGGAATTCACACAAATGAAGTAACGAATAGGAATTTTAAACGAATGAATAGCTGAAACGAATGAAGATTAGGAAGAATGGAGAAGTCAAGTATGAATGTGTTTTGATTCATGACCAGCTCTGAGTTACAAATGAACTAGTAATACGAATGAAGTGAGAAGGACGAATGAATAATCTATCAAGCGAATGAGAAAGCCATTCGTGCAAGATACGAATGAATGAAGATCTATTCGTGTGATTTTAGAATGAATGAATGGCTATTCGCTTGGAATATATATTCGTGTGAATACCTATTAGCTCAGAAACCCCATTCGTACGATCTAGGTTATCAGCCACACAAAAATCCTTCAATCTTGATTACAAGAGTAAAATTTCACACCAAAAATTGTAGACAACTTCACAATAACCTTCCCAAGGTTCGTGAATCAACAAATTCGCAAAAAAACCACAAAAACACAAGTTTTGCAACAGAAAAGTAAACTTTTGAAGAAGAGAAAACATGGTTTCTGCCGAGAATCAACAAAACAGGCTGGAAATCACTAGATTTGATTGAAAACAAGCAGAATCAAGAGCCGAAGCTCTGATACCACTTTGTAGGACCTCGGAAACAACAAAGTTCCTTGCGGATTCTACTCGGCAGGCCCTCGAATAGTGTGGAATCCTATTCGGGGGTTTTCCAATTGAAATCTAGACGCCCCGTCGTAATCCGATGATTGGGAACCAACGTTTTGATTGAAATCAAACACCACAGGTCGGAGAACGAAGTTGGAATGCAAGGGGCGGCTCTGAAACCTATTTGATTTGACAGGGAATGTTCAGGAGTGTTATTCATTCTATTTTTACAGGTATTTATAGGGATCTGCAGTTCATACAAATGATTCACACGAATCACTCACTCACACGAATCACGATCCACAAATGAGTCTGTCATATGAATGAATCAGTTTCCTGATTCATTTGCTATACTGGACATTAGTTAGGTGTTCATTCGTGCGAATGAACTCAAATTTAGTTTCAATTGTACGAATGGTCATATTTGTCATATAAAGTCAAAGTGAAACATGTTAAACATAAACAAACAATATAAAATATTTGATTTCATTAATCATATCGACTTTGTACAATCAAGATAGACTATTACATTGAACTAGGGACACTGTATGCATCAACATTCTTCTTCATAAGCATTACCATGTGTAAATTAGGATATACATAGTGGTAAATCTGTTGAGTCTAAGAAGTCTGGTAGCAATGGACCTATAGCTTCACTTGCACAAGAGTCCAGTTCAAAGTATAAGGTTCAGAAACTAAGTCTACCAAAGGATGATAGTCAGTCACAAGTTGTTCTTTTCAAGAGGAGTATGAAGAAAATGCCTACTAAGCCAATTAATCTGACTTATTTTATCACAACAGCATTCACTGCACATAGTTCAGCATCAAAATATCATTCAAAACCAGTGAAGTCTGTTCATTCTTTTCCACTTATGGAAAAGAAATTTGGTAAACAGAATGTCAAATCCACTTTTGGAAATCCAAAACTGATGAATTGTGTTAAGTCAAAATTTGTTCCAAAGAATATGATTAAATCAGCTAAACAAATTGTATATCATCAAACTGAGACTATTCCTTACAAACCTATTCCTAATCGAATATGGACTATTAAGACAAAAGTCTCTATTGATGAAGCTCAAGTTGTTTATTCCATCCATCTGAAAAGTCACACGACTAAGACATGGATTCCAGTCCCTAATTGATTTGCTTTTATGTGTGCAGGACTCATTATCAAGTACTTCAAAGAATACATGGTATATTGATTGTGGTTGTTCTTGGCACATGACTGAAAATTTGGATCTTTTGACAAATATTAAGCGCACTAATGGTGGATTTGTTAAGTTTGCTGGAAACACTGGTGGATATATCACAAAAGAGGGAGTGTTATCGAATGACAGAATAAGATTTGAACATGTAAGCTTTGTGGAACACAATTTGTTAAGTGTTTCATAAGTATGTGATAAAGATTACTCTGTCATCTTTGATAACAAAGCGTGTTACATATTGAAGCATGGAGTGATGAAACCTGATGACTAGATTGTGGTGATTGCTCCAAGACACAATAATACATATCAACTGGATATGTCATCTGCCACTTCATCTTCTTAACTTACATGTTTCTTTTCTCAGGCTACTGAAAAAGATTCAATTTCATGGCATAGACGAATGAGACATGTTCATTTACGTAAAATGAATTTTTTGATCAAAAATGGATTAGTTGAAGGTGTTCCGTCACAGTTTTTTGTGAAGTTTGATCACTGTATTTCCTGTCAAAAGTAAAAACAGCGCAGGCAATCATATAAGCCTAAAATTAATAATTTCATCAATACTCCTCTAACTATGTTACATATGGATCTTTTTGATCCAGTCTCCGTTAAGAGTCTCGGTGAAAGATCTTTTTCTTTAGTAGTTACTAATGATTTTTCCAGATTTTCTTGGGTTTTCTTTTTAGCTGCTAAATCGGAGACTCTAGAGATTTTGAAGAATCTGATTATCAAAATTGAAAATGAATTTTCAACATATGTAAAGTTTTTGAGAAGTGATAATGGCACTGAATTCAAAAATCATAATATGGAGTTGTTCTGCATTCATAAGGGTATTTCTCATTAGTTTAATGCTCCTTATACCCCTCAACCAAATATTGTTGTAGAGCGGAAGAATCGTACTTTGATTGAAAAAGCGAGAGCTATGCTTGCAGATACTCATCTTCCGATTACTTTTTGGGCTCAAGCGGTTAATACAACATGCTATACATTGAACAGTGTTCTCACTGTCAAGAAGCATGGCAAGACATGGTATCAATTGCTTAAAGGCAGAAAGCCCAATCTTGCCCATTTGGAACCTTTTGGAGCTACATGTACTTATTTGAAGATGACTTCTCCAAAATTTGAAACTAAGGATGTGGAAGGAATATTTTTGGGATATTCAGCTAACTCCTTGAACAAAAGAGTTCTTAACTTGGCTACAAGGATGATTGAAGAGGCATACAAAGTCACTGTATGCAGATTCACTGAAACATTGCCTGGAAAAGGTCCAGAATGGTTGTGTGATTATGATACAGTCTTTGATTGTTTTCATAACTTGTTTTCTTCTTCCTCGAATGATCTTGCCGCATCTTTAAGTGATACTATTAATATTCATGGTTCCTTATTTCCAACATTTATTCTTGAATCTTCTGAAGGGGGTTCTCCTGTTTTTCCTGATAATTCTTCTTCATTTGTTCCTGAACAACATGAAAATTCTGAAGATTTGCATTATGAAAATGAATTTCATGATTCAATTAATGATCTATCTGTTATTGTTGAATCTGAAATTCAGGGTGAGATTTTACCAGAATAAGATACACATATGACAAATCTTGAAGAAGAAATAGCCGTGGACGAGATTGCGAATCATAGAGTTAGTATAAATCATCCAATTGAAAATATCATAGGTGATTTGAATTCTGAAGTCAAAACAAGGAGTTAGAATGCTCAAGATGAAGGAGATGAAGTTTTATCGTCAAGAATTTAGGAGACAATGAATTCCTGCTTATACTCATGCTTTATAAGTCTGATAGAGCCAAAGAATGTTAAAGAAGCATTGAAGTAGTCTTCCCAAATAACAACCATGGAAGAAGATTTGAGTCAATTTGAGAAGCTGGGAGTTTGTAGGTTAGTAGATTGTCCTGAAGATGTTATTCCCATAGGTGTCAGATGGGTGTACAAATGTAAAAAGGATGATAAGGGCATCACTGTGAGGAGCAAAGCTAGACGTGTTTTCTAGTGTTTTAATCAACATTAGGGCCTTGAATATGATGAAGTATACGCTCCTGGTGCAAGAATTGAAGCACTTCGACTGTTCCTTGCATATGCTTGTTGCAAAAAGTTCAAAGTCTTTCAATTGGATATCAAGAATGCCTTTTTATATGGCAAAGTGAAAGAAGAAGTTTATGTTGTTCAACCACCTGGGTTTGAAGATCCAAATAATCCTAATAAGTGCTATTGTCTTGATAAGGCTTTGTATAGATTACATCAAGCACCTAAGGCGTGGTATGAGACATTTTCAACTCATTTGCTGGACAACGTTTTTTCAAGGGGAAAGATTGATAGTACTTTGTTTATCTTGAAGAAGGATGATGACATTTTGATCATTCAGATATATGTGGATGGCATTATCTTTGGCGCTACAAATGAACAATTATGCAAGGATTTTGAAGCGGTTATAAAGCTGAAATTTGAAATGAGGGCTATGGGAGAATTAGATTTCTTTCTGGGAATTCAAGTAGATCAGAAGAAGGACGGATTATTCATACATCAGAATAAATATGTACATGACATCTTGAACAAGTTCAAGATGAATGATTGTACATCGATTTCTACTCCTATCTGTAATCAACATAATTTAGGGAATGATGAGAATGGTATAGATGTTGATCAACATCTATATTGTTCAATGATTGGTTCCTTAATGTACTTAATTGCTTCCTGACCCGACATCATGTTTGCAGTTTGTTTGTGTTCTAGATTTCAGGCAAAGCCTTAAGATTCACATATTAAGGCTATGGAAACGAATTTTTCGCTATTTAAAGGGAAAACCAAGTCTTGGACTTTGGTGCCCTTATGATGATTGCATGAATTTTATATCTTTTTCAAATTCTAACTATAGTGGCTGTAATCTTGACAGAAAATCAACAACCAGGGGTTGTCAATGCTTTGGTAATAAACTAGTAACCTAGCAATGTAAGAAGCAACTTACTGTAGCCATCTCTACATGTGAGGCTGAGTATGTTGCTGCTTCAAGTTGTTGTTCACAAGTTTTGTGGATTCAACAACATATGCGAGATTACGGTTTAAAATATACAACAACTCCTATTTTTGTTGGTAACACAGCTACTATAGCCATTACTGAAAATCATGTTTCACATAAGAGAACAAAACACGTTGATATTCGTCATCATTTTATTTGAAATTGTGCAGAGAAAAAGTTAATCCAAATTTTGAAAATTAATACAATTGACAACATTGCTGACATTTTCACAAAAGCTTTAGATTCAACTCGTTTTTCTTCTCTTGTAGAAGGACTCGGGATGATCAATTTTAAGTGAAAGATTTTGAGAAATTACACTTGAAAGTTTGTTTTAATTTTTAGTTTAAATTTTTAGTTTTTATCTTTCAATTGTGATTTTTAATAATTTTTGAAAAATATAAAATCTTTGAAAATTGTGTCCAAGGTTTATAAAAAATGATAGGAATTTGACTTATTTGAATTGATTGTTCTAAATGATTAAAATTTTAATTTGTTAACATTAATGCATATGAATTTGATGATAACTAATTAGTGTATTAAAGTATATAAGTTATGTTTGATTTGAGTGAATAATTAAATTTGAAATTTTGAAAAACTTAAATACTTTACTTTGAATGATACTAGGCAAAAAATTTCAAAATTGTATGAATTAATGAGTTCTCTATCTTAAAATTAATTTGCACTACCTAAGCTTCAACAAAAATGGATTGAGAGTTGATTTATATATACACATATAATGCCATCAATGATCAATTAAAACATATACTAAATTTTCTATGTTATATGTCAATATAGATCTAGAAATTCATAGCATTCATTTATTAATATCCATAGTGATTCTTTGTTGTGTGTTTCACACAGACCTGTTCTCACTAGTGCATACTATTAATTTATTGATCTATAAAGTTTTAATCAAAATGATGAACTTTAATTCAATTAATTTATTATATATGAAAAAAGATTAATGACATTATATATTTTATTCTCAATAAATTATGAGGTTGAATAGGTTAATATCTAATTAAGTATGACACTCATTTAGAATCATTACTTAAATTTATCAAATAATAATGATTGGTATTTATTTCAGTTTAGTATTTTGAGTTTTAATCTTCAAATTTTAAAATTGTTCATTCTTTGATTATATTGCTTATATGTTTAGATACATAGATTAATATAATTGTATTTATATGTCTATTATGTTGAAAAATTTTAATTTTGAAAATTTAGAAACTTTAAATTATAATAATAAGATGAATATGATTTCATATGGATCTTATCAGAGATTTTATCAAAAAAAACAAAAAGATTTTATTTTTGTAGGATTTTTAATAAAATTTCAAAAATATTTTACATTTTTACCTTTCAAGTGTATTTTTCTTAATTTTTGCACTAAAAGGTATTTTTGATGTTTATTTTGAAATTTTCTTGATACAATTTAAAGTTAAGTTATACTTGAAAATTTTTCTTTTCTTTGCTTCGATATTAATAATATGGATAGTATATTATCAATACTATTCTATCGATAGTGTTAGTATCGAGGAAATTGATTTTGCCGATACTATTAGTATCGATATTAATATTTTCATTATAAATAGTATTGATACTGTTAGTATTGATATTATTAACATCGATATTACTGTGTGTGATTTCCGTGTGTTCTTTCATTGATATTGAGTGTTTGCTCATCATTTGTGTTAGTGGTGTAAATCAGTATTTCTTAATCACGTTTAAATACACAATGGCTGGTAAATCATCTTATTTCAATATCATTTCAACATCATTTTAGTGATTTTTATTCGAACTCATGTTGGTTTTCAATCCTTAAAACTAGAACAATTGACGGATCAACCAAAGGGTTTTCATTGCTAAAGTGTTAATCGGGGTTGTCTAATTTGATTGATTTAATTTTATATGTTAATTTCATGATTTGAAATTTTTGAATTTTTGAATTTGGTTTAAGTATTCATATGTCGATACTATTAGTATCAATGAACACTGTAGCATCGATAGTAATAGTATCGATGGGTATGTTCAAAATTTTTCTAAGTATTATATTTCTACACTTAGAACTGATATTAGTTTGTCGATATTCTTAGTATCAATATTATTTATATCGATGAAATGTTCAATATTTTTCTTAAGTGTAGAAAAATATTCGGTGTATCAATACTATCAGTATCGATGATATTAATTTTAGATGCTAATTTCATGATTTGAAAATTTTGAATTTGGTTTCATCTGTCGATACCATTAGTATCGATGAACATTGTAGCATCGACAGTAATAGTATCAATGTGTATGTTCAAAATTTTTCTAAGTATTAAATTTCTACAATTAGTACTGATATTAATTTGTCGATATTCTTACTATTGATATTATTGATATCGATGAAATGTTCGATATTTTTCTTAAGTGTAGAATAATATTCAGTGTATCGATACTATCAATATCGATGCTATTAATATCATCGATACTATACTGATAGTATCGATGAAATCCATACTTAGCAAAATTTTGGGAATTTTTAAATATTTAAAAATTTTAGTTTAATACTAATTGTTATTTTTTCTTTGACACAGGACAACGATTATACAACGACAAGCATAATGTTATTGCTTTGTTAGATGAGGAGATCGAAGAAGCCTCTAAATTTTTACAGGTTATTTCCTTCCTGAAATGATCTAGGATCTCACATGCAATTTCTGCAAATCATGTGATCATGATTAATCATATTACATCTTTCTAGGAGAATGCAAACTAAGATTGTGCTGCTGAGCCACCAGTCCTCAAATCCAAGATAGATGATATGGTGATTCAATTCTGTGTAGAAGATCTTCAAGCTACTCTAAGATTTTAGGTTTCAGATGATGATTCTATGAATCTTCCTAATGATCTTATATGTGGAGTTTTTAATCGTATGGGATACAATAGTGATGTTACTGCTTCTCAGTTGGTTAAGAAGCATCTCTTTGGACAATGGAGACATCTGTTTGATGTGGTGATCATGTGTTTATCTATTAGGAAGTCTGGGATTGACACTCTGTCAAGACCTTTTCAGTGTCTCACTGCTACATTGATGTTGAATAAACCATTCAATATCAGTCAGTTAATTTTTGATTCTATGAAGATTCAGTAAAGTTTTTGACTAAAGCTAAAGTAATTCAACTTGCTAAAAATGATCTACAGAATGCTCCACAGAGTCCAATTCAGAAAAAGAAATACAAGAATAAGAAAGAATGTGTTGGAAAGATTCTTGCTTGGAAATATGAAGTTGAAAGCAAGTTGTTTATAATTAAGAGTATTGACAGAGTACAGTATTTGAAGAAATCAGTCAAGAGCTTTCATCAATTTCCATTGAGTGAATTAAGAGTTTTAGCAGAAATAAGGTTGATTAATCGAACAATAAGAACAGGGGTTTGAACAATGAAGTTTGAATTATTAAAACCTCATAAGCTAAAGAAGATACCAATTATTGGTAGTCTTGACTGGATTACCAGCAAATGGAAGGTGAGATATGAATCCATAGATGGTATTTGGATGGGTATACCTCTGAAGCTGTTTTTGAAGATGTAAACAAAGTGGAATTTTGCAGAATGTTTGATCCAATACTCTTAATTAATCTATCAGAGGAAGACTAGAGAATGTTGGAAATAAAACAGGTTCAATACCGTAAATATCATAGAGATGAAGTAATGCAGTTTAAGAAGGTATTAAATGTGTGTATTAAGCATAAAATTTGTGCTAGTAGCCATCTACCTTTGCAGTGGAAAGAATGAAGATTAACACTGAGTTGTTGCTAATGGGGAGTATGTTAGTACCCTTATAGCATCATCTTTAGATGTTAAAATTGAAGACTGAAGACTACAGCTGATTCGATATGAAGATTTTTTTTGTATTTGTTTTTATTTTCAATATAATGTTTATGTTTGTTTTATTTTGTTTTTGTTTTGTTTGTTTTTGACTAGTTTTTAAAATGTATAAGTATTGGTTTTATTGATTCTATTAGTATCGATAGTAATACTATCGATACTATCGATACTATTAGTATCGATAGATATGCTTATAAATAGCTTAGATTCAATGTGTTTAGTATCAGTTGACCATAACTCAGAATATTAATGTGACAATCGTCATTTTACAGGCTTTAACCTTTGACTTTACATCTTGATTTTATGATTTGTAAATATATAATTGGTTCTAAGCTACTTGATACGCAAGATTTCGTTGAAATCAAGTTATTAAAACTTGGTTTATTATTCACATAGATTTATTATCTGATCCATGTTATTATAGTCATGATTATAATATAGCTACCCGGATCTAGCAAATTTTAAATTCAAAATGCATACTTTAAATAATCAAATCAAACAATTAAGAAGTTAACTTATTTTAAAACGTATAATTTAAGCCCAATTCTATAGTAACCCTTAACAGTGAACTGAATTCTCAAATAAAACAAATTAGTTGGTAATTTGAATGTGAGTTTATTACTTAACCCAAATCTCTAATAAACATTAACAGATAGTTGGATTCTTAATAAATTAAAATAAATGAATGGATAATTTGAACTTGCCTTAAATTTCTTACTTAAATACATTAACGTTTACATTATTATAATTATCATTATTATTATTATATAACAAAGTTTGGTCAAAACAAGTTACACGTTGAAAACCGAAGATGGTCATTAAAAAATGTTATTATCCTATGTTATGAGTCGGCAACAAACTACCCGCAAAGTTGGGAAGAAATCCAAATAATAAGATACAAACCATTCGTGAGAGCCCACGTTTGATTCTTTATCAGTTCAAAGAACGATTTCCTTCAGGAGACTCCATTGAAGCTATTGGTGTTTGCACCAATGTGCTGAAAAATAATTACACTACTAGTAGTACATTATGGTATATAGCTAACTTATAACTTAGATGTAACAAAACAAAATGCCTCCACTTCGTGAAAACACCGAAATCAATGAGATTGCTACACTCATCACTGATCAACTGACGACAGTTATACCTGGAATGGTCAGGCATATTAATAGCTCACTTAGAGAAGAAACTGGAAATGAAAGAAACTCAAATTAAGGTTCCTACAAGAGTTTTATAGCATGCAAGCCTGTTGAGTTTTGTGGAACTAAGGGTGCTGCGGAGTTTGGTTCTTGCTCGTTTAACAAGCGGACTCTTACTTGGTGGAACTCGCAACTAAGGGCGAAAGGCAGGGATGTAGCATTAGTAATGACTTGGGCTGAATTTGTGGAACTACTGAAAAGGGAATTTCTTCTAAAGAACGAACTGCTGAAATAGGAAAGTGAGTTAAGGGGACATAAGCTAGAAGGTGCTGAACACATGGCCTACACAACCTGATTCCATGAATTGGCTAGTTTAGTGTCACACATGGTGATACCTTTGAGCAAGTTGATCGATAGGTATGTCAGTGGGTTGCCTCCTTCTGTCAAAAGCCATGTCCTTGCTGCTCGACTAGCCACATTGGAGGATGCTATTGGGTTGTCTGTTACCTTGATTGATGAATTGGTTAATAATGGGTTGTAAACTAGGAAGGACTCAGGAAAGACTAAGAAGCTAGAATACCAGTAGAATAAAAAGCAAAAGACGGGGTAACGTTATGTAATGGCAGCTCTGTTAAACTAAGTGTCTCCAGCTGCACAGCCTTCTACTCAGAACAATTACGTTAGGAAAGCTCCAAAGTGCTCTAAGTGCCAGTTTCATCGTTATGGCAAACAGTGCATCCATTGCACTCATTGTGGAAAGTTTGGTCATTGGATAGCCAAGTGCAGGATACCCCGTGGTGACAACCACAATGCAGTGGTAGCGGCACCTGCAACAGATAATGGGGGCAACAACAATAATCGTGCTTGTTATGAGTGTGGGGATCCAAACCATTTCAGGAACCGATGCCCCAAGTTGAGTAAAAACAACAATCAAGTTCCAAAAGGAGGAGCTTTTGCCATCGGAGCGAATGAAGACCGTGAGGATCCTATTGGTGTCACGGGTACGTTTCTTATTAACCACTACTTTGCTTCTATACTGTTTGATACGGGGGCCGATAAAAGTTTTGTCTCCAATGAATTTGAGCCTATCTTAGAATTATGTACTATTAGAATGGAATCCCCGTATACTATAGAGTTAGACGATGGTAAGCAAATCACTGTAGATAAGATTATCCAAGGTTGTACCATGACTCTAGATGAACATTCATTTGATATTGATCTTATTCCTATGGAACTTGGTAGTTTTGACATAGTGGTAGGAATGGATTGGTTATCTCGTAATGGGGTAGAAATCATCTGCTCTGAAAACTCATACAAATTCCTTTATCCGCCGGTGAGACATTGAAGATATATGGAGAAAAACCCAGACGGAGCTTAAAGGTCATTTCATGTATGAAGGCGCGTAGCTACTTGAGGAAACAATATTATGCATTCCTAGATCACGTAGTGGAAAACAAGAAGAATGAAAGGAAGGTTCAAGATGTCCCCATAATTCGAGATTATCCCGAGGTGTTTTCAGATGACTTGCCCAGACATCCCCCAGTCCGAAAAGTAGAATTTCGAATTGTTCTAGTGCCGGGAGAAAATCCTTTTGCCAAGTCTCCTTACCGACTCGTACCATCCGAAATGCAAGAATTATCCAGTCAGTTACAAGAGCTTCTTGACAAAGGATTTATACGACCAAGTTTCTCGCCTTGGGGAGCTCCGATGTTGTTTGTCAAGAAAAAAGATGGTTCATTTCAGATGTGTATTGATTATCGGGAATTAAACAAGTTGACAATCAAGAATCGGTATCCGTTGCCGAGGATTGATGACTTATTTGATCAGTTGCAACGTGCAACTTGTTTCTCTAAAACTGATCTCCGATCTGGTTATCATCAACTCAGAATTCATGAGGATGATATTCCTAAAACAGCTTTTCGAACTAGTTATGGACATTATGAGTTCAGGGTTATGCCTTTTGGGCTAACCAATGCTCCGGCTGTATTCATGGACTTGATTTATCGAGTCTACAAACCCTACTTGGATCAATTTGTCATTGTATTCATTGAAGACATATTGAACTATTCTAAGTAAAGTACGGAGCATGAGCAGAACCTTAGGCAAATTTTGGAGACACTAAAGAGGGAACAACTTTATGCAAACCTTTATAAGTGTGAATTTTGGATGAATGAAGTACAGTTTCTGGGTCACATTGTTAATGAGAAGGGTATACATGTGGATCCTGCTAAGGTAGAGGCTGTTAAAAAGTGGGAAACACCAAAGACATCAACAGAGATTCGCTCATTTTTGGGTCTGGCAGGATACTGTCGGAGATTTATTGCAAACTTTTCAAAGATTGTTGTACCACTCACCAAGTTGACTCAAAAAAAATCAGCCTTTTAAATGGGAGCAGAAACAAGAAGAAGCCTGACAAACCCTAAAACATAAATCATGCAACGCTCCTATTCTTACTCTTCCCGAATGCAACGATGACTTTGTCGTTTACTTTGACGCCTCGAACCAAGATCTTGGTTGTGTGTTGATGCAACGACACAAGGTTATTGCTTATGCATCTAGACAACTTAAGATTCATGAGAAGAATTACACTACTCATGATCTTGAGTTAGGAGCTGTAGTGTTTGCATTATAAATATGGAGACATTATTTATATGGCATGAAATGCACCATCTATACTTATCAAAAAAGCTTGCAACACATATTTGATCAAAAAGAACTCAACATGAGACAAAGTAGAAAGGGAAAAAAACCATCCCGTGTTCGTGCTAAGTCAATGATAGTCCAAACCAGTCTGATGTGAGGCCCCATTCCTGGGCGACCCCACAGAGGTTGGTTTCATCATAACACATAGCTCTTAAACTAAAAACTTTCATAATCATGCAGCGGAATGTAAACATAGTTTGATAAACAGAATACAATAAAGTGTCTGTATCAAAACATATCAAATTGCTAAAACCATCGGATTCTCTATCTTGATGCCCCGAACTCCATGTATCCTTTCTCCTTAGCCTTAACCTGACATACATGCTAAATCAAGTCAGCTTACGCTGGTGAGTTCTAGTTTTCATAAAACAACATTAAACAGACTTAACATAACATCATTCCATTCATACAATCCATAACCTTAGCACATAACATCTCGAACATTATCATCATACATTCCACTGTCACCCTACGAGCAGTGGGCTTATGCCGGCACAAGGCTCCATACCCAGTTATAGTCTTGGTTGACTATCATACCCAGTTATAGTCGTGGTTGACTATCATACCCAGTTATAGTCGTGGTTGACTATCATACCCAGTTATAGTCGTGGTTGACTATCATACCCACTTATAGTCGTGGTTGACTATCATACCCAGTTATAGTCATGGTTGACTATCATCTGTACATTCCCCTATAACACGTATAGGGACATCATTCATTCATCATACATTACATACTAGCATCATATCATCATTCATCGTATTCATCATAACATCATAACATTTCATGCTAGTATCTTGTTATCATATCATGTCATGCCAGTAACATTTCATCATATCATCATAACCTCCTAGCAATGAATACATGTCATGCTATCATCATATCATCATATCATACATTCTGGCATTCATGAACTTTTCATACTAGCATCTTATCATTCTAGCATTCTGCCCTACCAGCAGAGGCACATATCATATCATAACATATCATGCTAGCATCTTTACCATCATGTCATATTATCCTAACAGCTTAGGACTTCATCATAGCATGTTATCTTATGACTATCATCATAAATATTGTCATCATACTTCAGTAACATTCATTCGTCATACATAGCATTTTTCCATACATTTTCATCATGCATAACACACATACATGCGTACGTAATCATGGCATATCATCATTCGTTCATCATCATCATAAGCACATAACATCATGGACATAAAAATAAGCATGTATGCCAGCCCAAAACATAGTTACACATAACATGTTAAAGTGGGGCATCTAGAACTCACCCGATAGTAAACTCTTGTTTCCTTAGCTAGGCCTTAAGAACCTACATCAGTTACATCGTCTCATTACATTACATTACATTACGTTCTTAGACTTAGAAAATATTCTAAGTCCTCATAGCCTACTAGTTCACCCTCCTAACTACAAGTCCTCGAAACTGGATAATATTCGATACACTTGTAGTTCACGCAGTACTCATGTACACCAAACCCGTGTACTCGAAATACTAGGATACACGAAATATCCAAGGTACACGAAACCATGGTGTACTCGAATCTCCATGTGTACTCGAACCAGTGTATTTGAAATAACCCTTGTACTCAAAATCGTCATGTACTCGAATCCTTTGTAATCGAACCCGAACATGTATTTACTTCCAAGTATGGTTTCAAGTACCCTTTGTGCATGATTTCGTGTACTTATCACTTTCGTCATTAAACACCTCAGAAATTCATCTAAGGCTTTGGGGAGCTAGTTCTAGGTTCCTTAGGTTGTTACTAACACATTGGAACCTCAAAGTCTCGAACTTTATGCATAAAGGTGCGAGCTTTATGCACGAGTTCACTTCTGTATAACAATCCTAACTTTTGTATAAAAATCCTAAATTTTTAGTTTAGATCACTTACTTGATGCTAGATGATCACTCATGTGGCTTCCCGTACGTTCCCTCTTCTTCTAGAGCGATTTACAGCCGATTCTTGAGATTCTTGAACTTCCACTTCGAGTACTCGAGAGAAACAGTGCTTATAGTCAAAGGTATGCATGTTTCCCAAGGAACTACTATTTATAGGGCAGTATCCTCGTACTCGAAATGTGGGATTTTCGACTACAGTAGTTACGAGAACTGGTGTACTCGAACCTCCCATGTGTACTCGAAATTGAGTTCGAGTACACGATTTCGAGCCTTTAATTTGTTTTATTTTTCGTATTTTCCCTACACGTATATTATCCGTCGCGCATGTGTAAATTCAAATAACGTGTGTTAGAAAAATTTGGGATGTTACTTCTGAAAGACCAGATTCTACAAGCTCAAAAACAAACAGTAGCCAGGGATGACTTAAAGAATGAGTTAGCATGTGGGGCCGAGAAACAGTTTGAGACACGTTCCGATGGAATACTTTATTTCCAAGGATGAGTTTGGATTCCAGATTCAGATGACCTTCGTGAGCTCATTTTAAATAAGGCTCATAAATCTAAATATTCATATCATCCAGGATCCGATAAGATCTATCACGATCTTCGGGAATTTTATTGGTAGCCTGGTATGAAAAAGGATAGTGCAACATACGTGGGAAAGTGCTTAACTTGTTTGAAGGTTAAGGCCGAACATCATAAATCGTCAGGTTTGTTAGAACAACC
Organism: Mikania micrantha; assembly: GCA_009363875.1. Taxonomy (NCBI): domain Eukaryota; kingdom Viridiplantae; phylum Streptophyta; class Magnoliopsida; order Asterales; family Asteraceae; genus Mikania; species Mikania micrantha. Next base: position 59,350,843 of record CM018691.1, on the reverse strand, counting down.
TGAAATTCCTCAATGGAAATGGGAACAAATTACAATGGACTTTATTACTAAACTCCCGAGAACATCTGACGTCACGATTCAATATGGGTTATAGTTGATCGGTTGACTAAGTCTGCACATTTTCTTCTGATTAGAGAAAGCTACAAGATGGAAAGGTTAGCCAGAATTTACATAAATGAAATCATAGTCAGACATGGAGTACCGTTGTCGATCATTTCTGACAGAGATAGTCGTTTTACATCAAGGTTCTGGCAATCACTGTAAGATTCTCTGGGGACTCGAGTGAACCTTAGTACCGCTTATCATCCACAAACTGATGGGCAGAGTGAAAGGAAGATCAAGAATTTAGAAGATATGTTTTGGGCGTGCGTGGTTGATTTTGGTGGAAACTGGGATACGCATTTGCCTCTTATTGAGTTCTCCTATAACAACAGTTACCACACAAGTATTAAGTGTGCACTTTTTGAGGCGTTGTATGGGAGGAAGTGCCGATCACCTGTATGTTGGACAGAAGTGGGTGATAATAAAATCACAGGTCCTGAACTTATTCAAGAAACAACTGACAAAATATTGCAAATACAAGAAAGACTTAATCGCCCGAGACCGTCAAAAGAGCTATCCGAACAGCAGAAGGAAACCCTTGGAATTTCAAGTTGGTGATAAAGTGCTGTTGATAGTTCCCCCTTGGAAAGGTGTTGTCCGATTTGGTAAAAAGGGAAAACTTGCACCACATTATGTAGGACCGTTTGAGATTTTGCAAAGAATTGGTCCTATTGCATACAAACTAAAGTTGCCACAAGAGCATAGCAGTATTCATGACACGTTTCATGTGTCCAATATTAAAATGTGTTTGGTAGATGTCACTTTGCATGTTCCGTTAGACGAAATTCTGTTAAACCGTAACTTTAAATTTACGGAAGAACGAGTATAGATCATGGATCGTGAAATCAAAAGGCTTAAATGCAGTAGTATCCCAATTGTCAAACTTGGAATTCGAAGCATGGTCCAGAGTTCACCTTGAAACGCGAAGATCAAATGAAAGTCAAATATCCATACCTGTTTAATCAAGAATCTACCGAACATGTCAAAAGTTGAATTTCGGGACGAAATCCTCTTAACCGGGGGACGCAGTGACAGTCGTCATTTTACAGGTTTTAACCTTTGACTTTACATCTTGATTTTATGATTTGTAAATATATAATTGGTTCTAAGCTACTTGACACACTAGATTTCGTTGAAATCAAGTTATTAAAACTTGGTTTATTATTCACATAGATTTATTATTTGATCCATGTTACTATAGTCATGACTATAATATAGCTACCCGTATCTAGCAAATTTTAAACTCAGAATGCATACTTTAAATAATCAAATCAAACAATTATGAAGTTAACTTATTTTAAAACGTATAATTTAAACCCAGTCGTATAGTAACTCTTAACAGTGAACTGAATTCTCAAATAAAACAAATTAGTTGGTGATTTGAATGTGAGTTTATTACTTAACCCAAATCTCTAATAAACATTAATAGATAGTCGGATTCTTAATAAATTAAAATAAATGAATGGATAATTTGAAGTTGACTTCAATTTATTTCTTAAATACATTAACGTTTACATCATCATCATCATCATCATCATCATCATCATCATCATCATCATCATCATCATCATCAGCACCACCACCACCACCACCACCACCACCACCACCACCACCACCACCACCACCACCACCACCACCATCATCATCATCATCATTTATTATTATTATTATTATTATTGTAGCATAGTCAACAAGCTGGGGCGGGATATAACCCAGTTGATTTCAATATTCCAGGCAGCCGAAGACCGGGCTGCCATCGCTAAAGCTAGAATCGAAGAGCTGGAAAACAAGGTCGTCGATCCAGTCCCAGAAGAACCTGACACTAAGGAAGAGGAACCAGTGTCGGATGCTGATTCTGATTCCACTATCGATAATGCCTTCGATTAACTTAGCATAGGCCTAATAGAGACAGGTTGCGTCTCTTTACTCGAAACTTTGGAATACTAGTGTCTTGGGTATTAAATGAATTGTAACCAGTACGACTTATTATATATCAAGACTAATAACTGTTATTGAAAATTCTGTCTATGCCAATCAATACATGTTTTCCTACCGTATCAATCACACGCTACATTAGTCATTAGATCTATACTAACACTCATTCTCGCTATGAAGATCATGGCTGGAAGACACGAAGGACGCAGGAACGCAGTAGGACGAGGAAACATTAACCTCACTGCAACAGAACTAAATGCACTCATCAACGAGCGAGTTGATGAAGCACTAGCTGCACGAGAGAATAATCGTAACCAAAACCCACCGAACCAAGGAGCAAATCCTAAACCACCCCACTGCACATTCAAAACATTCTTAGACTGCAAACCACATCCTTTCAATGGAACGGAGGGTGCTGCCGGTCTCCTTCGATGGATTGAGAAATTGGAATCGGCTTTCATCCTGAGCAATTGTAGGGTCAATGCTCGTGTGAGGTACGCAACAGGAACCTTAGAGGGAGCGGCCCTCACTTGGTGGGACACAAATGTTCAAACCATAGGATGGGAAACATGTAATGCTCTACCCTGGGAAGAGTTTAAAAGAATGATGAACCACGAATATTCCCCTCACGACAAAGTTCAGAAATTAGAAATGGAATTCCGGAACCACCGGATGATCGGTTCTGAGATCGAGGCATACACTTCCCGATTTTATGAGTTGGCACGCATGTGCCCAGAAATGGTGACCCCAGCCTACAAACATCTCGAAAGATACATTGAGGGATTGACACCAGAGGTTCGGGATATGGTGCTATCCGCTGACCCCACCACCTTGCGACAAGCCGTTTACTTAGCCCATGAACTGACTGATACGGCAGTTATTCAAGGATTATTGCCTCCACCTGGATCAGTAATCAAAACCACCGACAACAAACGCAAATGGGATAACTCTCAAAACGAAACCCCCACTCTACAATCACCCAAACGACGTAAGGGTACCTATGCTGGCAAAAATCCAAAGTGCAACAACTGTGATTATCATCATCAATGAGGACCGTGTGAAAGATACCAGTGTCAACGTTGTGGAAAGTTAGGTCACACAGCTGAGAACTGCAGGGGTGAACTAGTGACCAAAATCCCACGGCCACAACAGCAGCAATACAAAGCACCAAAAGGATGCTTCGGATGTGGAGAGCCAGGGCACTTTAAGAGGGACTGCCCCCATGTGAAAAACAGTGGTGACGAAGTACCGAAGAGTTGCTTCGAATGTGGAAATCCAGGTCACATCAAAAAGGACTGCCCGCATCTGAAGAACAACAACAATAACGAGAACAACAATGGTCCGATGGGACAAACCCTCGTGATTGGGACTACTGAATCCAGAAATGATCTTAACCTTGAAACGGGTACGTATCTCTTAAACGGTCATTGCACTTTTGTATTGTTTGATACTGAAACTGAGGAAAGTCTTATATTTAAGTACCTTAGTAAATACTTGTCATAACCCCAATATCCTTAAAGGCTAAATACACCGTGGAATTAGCTGATGTTAAACTGATTGTAACTGAGCACATTCAAAGAGAATGCACTTTAAAGATAGCAAACCATAAATCTTAAGAACGACCTCATGCCAGTTATATTAGGCATTTTTGACATAATAGTGGACATGGAATGATTGTCTAAAAACTAAGCTAAAATCGTTTGCCACGACAAGGTTGTGCGCATACCCCTCCCTAGTGGAGAAACCTTAGACATCAACGGTGAATGGAGCAACACTCCTCTGCCCCCATGTGGAAGTAAGAACAAATCCCCATGGACGTCATTACCAAATTACCCCGTACTCCTAGTGGAGGTGACACTATCTGGGTAATCATGGAACGACTAACTAAGTCAGCAAACTTCCTTGCGATTAAGGAAAACGATAAGATTGGAAGAGCTAGCCAGAATCTATGGCAAGGAAGTGACCTTGCAACACGGAGTACCGATCCCCATCATTTCGGATCGAGACGCTAGATTCACTTCTAATTTCTGGAATTCACTGCCAAAGTCGCTTGACACTCGGTTGGACATGAGTACAGCATACCACCCACAAACTGATGGCCAGAGCGAACGCACCATACAAACTCCTGAAGACATGCTACGAGCGTGCGTAGTAGACTTCGACGATAGCGGGGAAACTCACCTACCGTTGGTGGAGTTCTCCTACAATAACAGCTACCACACAAGTATCAAGGCGGTGCCTTTTGAGGCCCTCTATGGCAGGAAATGCCGATCACCTATCTGTTGGGCGAAAGCGGGCGACAGTCAACTCACAGGCCCGGAACTCGTACACGAAACAACGGAGAAAATGGTGCAATTCAGAAATCGCATGGCAGCAGCTCGGGACCGTCAGAAGAACTATGCCGACAAACGCCGAAAGCCACCGGAATTTCAGGTAGGAGACAAAGTCCTTCTGAAAGTTTCACCTTGGAAGAGCGTCATTCATTTCGGTAAACGAGGCAAACTGAACCCACGGTATATTGGACCATTCGAGATCCTGAAGAGGATTGGTCCGGTAGCATACCAACTCAACCTTCCAGCGGAACTCGATGGAGTTCACAACATATTTCATGCCTCAAACTTAAAGAAGTGTTTATCTGATGAGACACTCGTAATTCCACCAGATGAAATCCAGGTGGATGAACAACTACGGTTCATAGAAGAGCCGGTAGCGATCCTGGACCGAAAGGTCAAACAACTAAAGCAAAGTCGGATTCCGATTGTCGGAGTCCGATGGAACTCGAAACGCGGACCTGAATTCACGTGGAAACGTGAAGATCAGATGATGCGCAAATATCCCCATCTCTCCAAACAACGTCGAACACCGACAACAACGAATAAATTTCGGGACGAAATTCCTTTCAACAAGGGGATGATGTGACAACCAGAAAATTTTTGTTTCTCAACCACTCTTGCTTCTCAAACACTATCGACAACAACCAAATTTCGGGACGAAATTTCTTTCAACAAGGGGATGATGTGACACCCGGCAATTTCAGGTAAATTGCAACTCTTAAACTCTACGTATTTCACATTCATACTTGTTGTATTTCATTTAATTATGTTTAATTAGATGAGCTAAACACAAACACAAAACAATAGCTTGGACTATTATTGTGCATTACACGTTGAGTAGGATTAATCAAGCGTGCAAACACTTCGTAGACACGAACACAAATTATCGAAGATAATTCAAGGAATTATCGAAACACACACACGAGACTCACGAACGTTGGTGATCAATCAAACTTATGTGCTATTTGTATTTACGTGCTTAAACGAGCATTAGATGCTTTAGATAAACGTTAGAAATCGAATACGAGCAAAATCGTATCATCGAAATCGAAAAACAAGGAGATGGACCCGTCGCGGTACGCGACAAGTCCCTCAGCGAAGTTCTTCGCGGTACGCGAAGCAAGCCGGGAGTCGAGACTCCCGAATTTCATCGCGGTACGCGATAGAAGATTTTGATCGGCCTCCGCGGTACGCGAAGGCCATGCAGATCAAAATTTCTTTATAAACAACTCCAACTCATTCCCATTCGTTTCTCTTTCATTTCTCCGAGCTCTTACACTTTATACTCGACCAAAGCTTACTGGAACCACCATCCATACCCCCTAGAAGCATTATTGAAGCTCTTCCTTGCAACCTTGGAGTGATTTGAAGCTATTGAAGCTCAAGGAGAGTTCTTGGAAGCCATCTACAAGCTAGGAGCTCATCATCAGCCACCATTTGGATTCCAGAATCTGTTCAACCACGGATTTAAGCTTCTAAGGTAGTTTCTTGTGTTTATCTATAGTTAGATCGCACATGCAATGGGTAAAAACCCACATGCAACTCCGTTTGGTTATTGTGCTAGAATGTGTTGGTGATTTGATGTATTAGATGAGTTAGATCTACTGATTTTGAAGTCTAAGATGTTAGATTTGAGTTTTGGTTTAGTCATTGGTTGATTTGATAATGTTTTGGTGCACTTGCCATAAAAGGAAACTTTTATGTTGCAAGTCTTCGATTTGTGATGATCTAGACATGTTAGACATGTCTAGATATTGTTAAATGTGTATTGAAGTGTTTAGAAACACATTGGGATATTTGATTTTGTCAAAAACTTGGTTTTATAGAAACTTACTAAAAATGGAAACTTTTATAAATCAAAAGAGGGCTTTTGATGTTTTAAAGAGTTTTGATGAACTTTGATTATTGAAACATGTTTAGAAATGATTTCTAACATATTTGGAAACCTTGATTTGTGAAAACGAGCTTTTAAACAAGTACTTACTATTTTAGGAAACTTTATTTGGGCAAAACGGCATAAATGGTGGTTTATGCGCAAACGATGTGTTTTAAGTGTATAAACGTGTTTTTACAAACATACTAGAGTTATTAGTTTTATGAAATGGAATTTCATAACCACACCTTCCTAAATTGGAAACTTTCTAAAAATGGTAACTTATGTGACTAGAATCATAGGATGCATTTTAGAGTCTTATGTGCGTCAAGGCACATAAACACAACAATCGTGTCACCAACGATTCGTCGAGTCAACACAAGTCAACACACACATACTCGGTTGAGCACACCGACACTTGGAGTTGTATGGAATACAACGCATCACAAAACACATACTTACACCTATATGATCATAGGTGCTTACTAGCAGGTGCTAGCTTTCGCAGACGCGAACACACGAAAACCGGAAACTGCACTACCAGGTGAGTTCACGGCCCCTTTTTACTTTTCTAACCTTTGGGGGAGAAAACACTGCACTACAACTGTTTTAGAACAACAACTCATTTTATGGACATGCTTTATCATTATATGTATATGTGTGGGCCCCTATCACAACTAAAAGTCCTCGCGATACTCCTCGGACCGTTAATAGCATAACGCCTAGCGTGGTAATCTTGAATAGTACTATTTGGGCCTGACAAGCCCCACTACACCCGACTGGAGGTCGGAACAGTGCAATATTGACCAACACTTTGCCATTGTCTCGTGATAACATGGCGGGAGGCACAATCTGTCAGCTTCGGTACCATCCACAATATAATATAACTGTATTGACTAGCTATCAATCGATACTGCATGGTAATGATATGTAAATATGCAAAACTCTTACTTTAAACATTTTGATGTTTACTGCTTATGAAAAACCTGTGCTCTCACCAACCTTTGTGTTGACCCTTTTACTCGCATGTTTTCTCAGGTAGCTAAGGCACGCGCACAAGGATAGGATGCTAGGATGGAGTCCCATGCATCAGCATTAGTGTCTTAGATCATCGATGACATTTAACATTTTTACTTGGTTATGTCTTGTATTGATAAACAACTTTCAATCGCTTCCGCAAACTTTAAATTTATGATGTTCTGAAAACTGTTTTAAAATAACGCTTCCGCAACTTACGAACTGTATTTGTTTTGATGTTGTATAACTTCCGCAACTCTGATTTTGCAAATCGATTTATCCATGTAATTGGATGTACGTATATAACCAGACATGTAGGTCTCGCATGTTGTGTGACCGGAGACTGCGATCCTGACAATCTGTTGATGCTCGCGCCCCAGGAAGGGACGGGATTTCTCGGGGTGCGACAGTATGGCTCATCTAATACGTATACGTATATATTATTAAATAATATGAATACTATAGTGAAATGACGTGGTTTTTTCTATGGTTTCGGTGGTGTTTGAAAGAGGTAATAGTGATTGATTTGTTCTTATATAAAATTGATGTTTGTATAGAGCTTTAGGTTTTGTTTTCTATTACTTTCGTAACATATATTTATGGATTTTGTATGATTTTATTTTTAATGAGAAATTAGTATAGATTTCATGATGAAAGATTTGATTTTGTTATGTAACTTATGCTTCTGCAAATGATATATAATACATATTATCATGATTGTATTGTGATAACCCGCCGCAACGCACGGCTGGGTAAAACCTGGTTATCATTAATAGTCAAAACCTTGTAAGTTAAGTGTTAATAAGAAAAATATTATTTCTATATATACACACACACACAACACACGCGCGAAAACCGTGAAAACCTTGTAAAAATCATGAAAAAAATGTTTTTTTAAATTTTTTACAGGTTTGTAACATTATTGGGCACATTTTAATAAAAAAAATCAACAAAGCACCGACCATATATTTTTAAAAGAAAATATTTTATAAAACCATGTAAAACATACGTAATACTGTGTCAAATCTGACGAAATTTTTTTACGTTTTGTTACGTATGTTTTACATGGTTTTATAAAATATTATTTTTTAAATATATGCTCGGTGCTTTTTTAATTTTTTTTATAAAAATGTGCCCAATGGTGTTACAAACCTGTAAAAAAAATTCAAATAAAATACATTTTTTTACATGGTTTTCACGGTTTTCGCATTAAAGAGGGTAATGATTGGTTGTTAACTCACCTTGATTGAGGTAACTCATTAACTCTAGCAAAATTTGCCCAAATCTTTGAATTTTTTTCATGGCCTTTTTATTCCGTTTTTGTGTTTTTTCTAATTTACAAACGTTTAGAAATTAAACCAAGTGTAATTTTGTGTTACACTGCAAGTTATTATTATTTTTGCGCAAATTACACTAATGTAAGATCCTAAACGGTGATAGATTAGCATAAACACAAAAAAGAACCCCCTATTTATGTATAATAAAGGCCATGAAATTTTTTTTAGAGATTTGGCTAAATTTTGTTTGAGTTAATGGGTTTTCTCAATTAAGGTGGGTTCTTATTTATTTGAGCCCAACCCTATATATATATATATATATATATATATATATATATATATATATATATATATATATATATATATATATATATATATATATAGGATTGGGTTCAAATGCTAACCCTCATTTATGGCACTAACCCATTAACCCTCATAAACCAATCAGAATTGAACACATAGCTTTTTCTTTTATTATTTAATAAGGGTAAAGTAGTAATTTGCTATATTAAATACTTTACCCCCTCTTTTTTTATACATCCATAACTTTTTTATGCTATAATATTTTTTTATAAAAATTGCACCATTTTACTCGTCTTATTTTTCTCTTTAATTCCGTTATAGTCTTGACTAGGTTTTTTTATTTTTTTTCGTATGTTCGTACTTACACCAATGTAACAATTATAAAAATAACAAATTATTTGTAACGAGTTGTAACGAATTTCGGTTTACATTGTTATAGAATAAATACGGTTTACGTTTAAGAGTGTAAACGACCCAAGCCGATCCCGAGCTAGTTAATTACGTTATATTCTTGACTAGGTTTTTTTATTTTTTTTCGTATGTTCGTATTTACACCAATGTAACAAGTATAAAAATAACAAATTATTTGTAACGAGTTGTAACGAATTTCGGTTTACATTGTTGTAAAATAAATACGGTTTACGTTTAAGAGTGTAAACGACCCAAGCCGATCCCGAGCTAGTTAATTACGTTATATTCTTGACTAGGTTTTTTTATTTTTTCCGGATGCTCAAAAATTCGTTATATCTACTAGATTGTAAATATGTTTTAATACTTTAAAAAAATTATATCTACAAGATTGTAATGACATTTTAATACTTTTAAAAAAATAATATAACATTTTGTTGATAAAAACCAAAATTCATTATATATACAAGATTGTAAATACGTTTTAATACTTTAAAAAAATTATATGTACAAGATTGTAAAGATATTTTAATACTTTAAAAAAATAATATAACATTTTGTTGATAAAAACCAAAATTCGTTATATATACAAGATTGTAAATACGTTTTAATACTTTAAAAAAACTATATCTACAAGATTGCAAATATATTAATACTTTAAAAAAATAATATAACATTTTGTTGATAAAAACCAAAATTCGTTATATCTACAAGATTGTAAATACATTTTAATACTTTTAAAAAATACTATAACATTTTGTTGATAAAAATAAAATTCGTTATATCTACTAGATTGTAATATGTTTTAATACTTTAAAAAAATAATATAACATTTTGTTTATAAAAACCAAAATTCGTTATATCTACAAGATTGTAAATACATTTTCATAATTTAAAAATTATATTTACAAGATTGTAAATACATTTTAGTACTTTAAAAACCAAAATTCGTTACAAAATCAAGAATATAACGTAATTAACGAGCATCCAGAAAAAATAAAAAACCTAGTCAAGAATATAACGTAATTAACGAGCTCAGGATCGGCTTGGCTCGTTTACACTCTTAAACTTAACCCCTATTTATTATACAACAATGTAAACCCAAATTCGTTACAACTTGTTACAAATAATTTGTTAGTTTCATAATTGTTACATTGGTGTAAATACGAACATCCGAAAAAAAATAAAAAAACTTAGTCAAGACTATAACAGAATTAAAGAGAAAAAAAGACGAGTAAAATGGTGCAATTTTTATAAAAAAATATTATAGTATAAAAAATTTGTGGATGTATAAAAAAAGATGGGGTAAAGTATTTAATATATCAAATTATATTAATACCCTTATTCCATTTTCTTTCAAATCAATTACATTATTATATTATAGTTTAATATCAACCATTAGATTAGCATCTTGTAATTTGATCATTCAATATGGTTGGGTTAATGGGTTATTGATGAATCTTAGAGTTAGTATTAGATCCATTCCCTATATATATATATATATATACATATATGGTGGAGTTATGGTAAAAATGCTTAAATTGTTGAGAAGTGTAAGAATGACTGTGGACCAGTAGGTATATAATTTAATGGTTGAGATCAAAGTTGTATTAAAAAGTTAGTGGAAGGGTATTTTAGTCATAGACACTTTTGTTGACTTTTATCACTTCCCCCCCCCCCCCAATTTTTTTAAACGGTAATAACTTTTATATACGATATTATTTTTTGAAAAAAAAAACTACACCAAAAAAACGAGCATTTTTTTATCTTTAAAACGAATATACTATTGTTATATAAAAAATGTTTTCCTACACCTTTAATATTTATGATGCATCATTGTATCTTTTTGTTTGTTATTTTGTCTTTAAGTTTGTGATTGTTTTTTTTTCTTATCATTGTGTCATATCTGAACGTAAAACATAATTATGAGTATATTACACATTAGCCTAAACGTAAGACACAATGATTGCATATCACACAATGTTTTGTAGATAAAATACAATGATGAATATATTACATAATAACTGTTGTATAAACATATTATCGTCGTGTCATATACGTTGTCATCTGTAATGCACGTATTACACAATGGTTAGGTTAGGTCAAGAGTTTTAGAAACAATGGTTATAGACATCGTCGTGTTTTGGTCACTGTGTCTAAACATAGTATCTGTTGTTTCATATATGTTGTCATTTGTAATGCACGTATTGCACAATGGTTAGGTTATGTAAAAATTTTAGAAACAATGGTTATAAACAGCACTGTGTTTTGGGTCATTGTGTCTAAACATAGTGTCTATTGTATCATATCTGTTATCATCTGTGATGCACTTATTGCATAATGGTTATTAGTAAAACTCATAAAAACACAATATACAATAATACACAAGTTTGAACATAACACAATAGACACAATAATGATACGTAATACACAACAATCATGTTTTGTGGATATACAATCTGTACAACCAAAAAAAAAAAGCTATACATGTAATATAGTCTTTTACGTCATGTATATTTTGTATATACTTCTTTATTTTTTTTTATTTCAAACTTATTCATCTAGTTTAATAATTGGGTGTATTTGTTAAGGAAAATATGCAAAACCTTTTATTTGTATAAACGCATGCATGATCGAAATTGTAACAAACTAAACGCCTTTTCACATAATTTATATACCCCAGATTCATTGAACCCAGACTACGTATTGTTTGCCAGGATAAAATTTCTAAATACCCTATCTTGAAAATTTCTTCCTAAAATACCCTTTCTTGAAAGTTAATTACATATTTAATCTAAGTGTCAATATTTCTTCTCACCTTTCTCACTAATCTCACCATTTTTACTTGAATCTAATCCTATATATATATATAGACATACACACTACTATATAACATTATAATATATATAGAAATGACACAATAGTATTATACCAAAAACTCTTAAAATTAAGAGTTTTACAACTCTTAAACATAAAGTGCAACAAAAAAAGCTTTAAGAACCATAAACTAAATAGGTTTTATTTACTTTTTAGTGTATCCCACATTGATACATTTAAAAAATAAAGTGTCATATGATACCTATAAAAGAAATTATGTCAAATCAAATAAATTACTTCTTTACACTTTTGTCATATCGTATTTGGCATTTTAAATTATGAATTTTATCATAATAAATTTTTGAGTTAAAAGAATTCATTTGACAAAAATTATGTGGTTAAGCTTTTTACGAGCCAAAATTAGTAGCCTAATTGTTTTGTTTTCTGCCGCATCGCGCGGGCATCTCCCTAGTATGTGTGTGTGTGTGTATTCAAGATCATTTATATATTATATTATTTAGGTGTCTGATATATGTAATGACGTTTTGAAAATTTAGACCTGGACCATCAAAGTTTTTAATTTTGAAAATTAGAAAACAGAGATAAGGGTATTAAATTGGAGAGATTTACTTAAAGATTTGGGTTTTCTTTTAATTCAAAAGATTGGTTGCTCGTAATATGGATTTTGTGAGTAATTGTTATTTTTATAACATATTTATGAGGATTTTATATAATTTAATGTTTTTATGAAAAATTTGTATAGAGCTCGTGATAAGAGATTTGATTTCGCTATGTAACTTATGTTTCTGTAAATGATATATAAATATAATACTCATTTTCGAGAGCGTACCGTGATAACCCGTCGCAACGCTAGGAGAATAATCCTAGTTTAAATAAAAACAAAACTAGTTATAAGAAGAAAGAAAGAAAAAAAAACAAAGAAAATCTAGTTATAACCTATAGTGCAATGACGTGTTTTACAATCTCATCTTAAAGAGAAAAGTTTGAAGTTTTCTTTTAAATATTCTCATGATGAACCATATGGAAAATCACCAAGTGGGTGGTCTTAAAGTATAAATTAATTAATAATACAATAATTGTTATATTGACAAGACATGATTATCAAATCAAATTGACTTATTGGTGTTCTTTAAAACATTTAATTATTAATAAGTTGATAAATAATTTACATATATTATTGGACATAAGGTAGCAAAATGGATATAAGTGATCATAAGCGGTGTTTGCGAGTAAACCTAATCATTCATGTAACAGATGAAGAGTAGATGCATTTTTATTGTGCTTTAAAAGGAATATTCAATGAATGATTGAGTCCCTCAAATAACAAGAGAACCCGAGTGATTTGCTTAACTTTCGATTAATACACACTTTTGTGCTTTCAATACTAGCTAAGGGAATGATATAAAACCAAAGAACTTTTCCTTTACCTTTTCTAAGGCTATGTTTTCGAGTTTATACAAGGGGAGGAAATAAAAGAAATAAAAGAAAAAATGTAACATTTTAGTGTTTTTAAGTTTTATTTCTTGAAAGAAATGAAATGAAAGAAAAACAAAACACGTTACATTTTCGAGTTTCACTTAAAAAAGAAAATTAAAGAAAAACTAGACAAAATTATTTAGTTTTATCCTCCTTTCATTATGTTTCCCTTCTTGTTCTCTCATTAAATATACTCAGAAACACAACATGATTTTTATTTTTCTTACCTTTTCTTTTTAAATGAAACTCGAAAACAATCATTTCCTTTTGATGAACTCTCATGAACATACGACATGTTTTCGAGGGAGAAAAAAAATATGGAAATCAAGGTAAAGGAAACGAAAAGATTGAAAGAATTTCCTTCCATTTCCTTCCAACTTGGAAACATACCAATCGGGTTAAAGCATAATTTTACCGTCAACAATTCATAGCAATGAAATATCAAAGGAATCGATTTGGATGTCAGAACCCTGGTTTCAGTTCATCAATGGTGGGAATCAAATCTGTACATGTATTCAACCAAAATTACAAACAAAATTATGATAATAACATGAGTCAAGAAACGAGTTTTTGAGTCTTTCGTACCGATAAAATACAGTCGGTCAACTTATCTAACTATTAAATTTTACTCACAAAAGCAAAATCGAATACACAAATATCTTATTCAGATGATCAAACGGATCCAAATTCAAAATTCAAATCGAATTCAACAAAACAAAACCTAGAAAATTATCAGACCGGTGGTAATTCATCAATTCAGTATTAATCACACGAACGAAGAGAGAAAATCACACAATATTCGATCCGATCGAATCCTTACCGAAATCAATCGACGTTTTAGAACCGATCGGAACCGTAGTTCGAGATGCGTACCGTGACGAGAAATTACGAACCAGAAACTCATTCTCCGTTTCATAATCTCCATTCTCCAACGGTCCTTCGTCGAAATTGAGCGCATAATCGAGAGGATCGTATTGGAACTTGAACGAATGTCGATCGGAATTTTTGTTCCGGTTGAACCGGCGAATGAACGTCTTCCATCGCGGACCGGCGATGATCTCCGACCACTCTCGAATCTTCTTCAAGGCGTCAATTCCTCGTGACCAGAGAGTTTGTGTCGGATTGTGCTCCGGTGAAGATGAACGCACTTTCTGCCACCGGTAGGGTATGCAGAAACAACACCGGCGATCAACGAAGAGGAATTGTGACGGTGAATCGTGGTTGGATTCGATAGCTTTTTGAGGAATTTCAGTGTCCATGTATTAACATGTAGGATCATGAGTGAGGTTGTGAGTGTTTGTGGAAAGTTTAAACCCTTTTTCGCAAGGTTGAAGGATATGGCGCACGCCCATTGTATTCACACACACAGACAATAAATGTATATAAAATGCCAAAAAATTGAAGCATTTTAAGAGGGACCGGTCGTATTTTATTTTAACAGCTACGAGTCTATACGAGACGTATAGTTTCATTTGATATCTATTAATTCAATAATAATTGGTATTGTATACGTCTCGTATATATTTTATAAAGGTTATATGCCTATATGAAGTATATAGAAAGTATGGAGGGAGTGAGAAAAACATGACCTTTTAGTATATAAATCATAAAGCTTGTAAAACTATAAGAAATGTATATAAACTATGGAGGAAGTGAGAATAACATGACCCTTACCCTTTAATAGTTATAAATTGAATATTACAAAGTCAAAACTAGTAGACATGTTTGGTTGGAATAAACTTGATACGTTAATAGGTTTATAATTATATTTTTATAGTTTTTTAAAAATGTTTTTGTTAAAACAAAAAACCACTACTACAGCAGATCTGGGCCAGTCAAATGAGGAGATCAACTTGTCAATACATCAGAGCATTATGGGTCGGATACGATGCCCTGTCCATGATACTGCAAACCTGCTAAGAACAAAACACTGTTAGCCTCACCACAGGGGAGGGTCCCTTGCGATCAGCCTCCAGCGTGGGAATAAGTATCGGAGCATACTGTAATTCTAGAGAGAAGTATTAGAGAGAGAGAAGAAGAGTGGAGTGTAGATTAATGTGTGCCACTACCTGATCAGGGGCTGCTATTTATAGTCTTGAGGGTCACTGGGGTCACTGGGGTCCCTAGCTTTGTCAACCATGCATTTCCTTTTATGGGAGGTGCTCTCCTTATTATCCTTCAGACTCTTCTTTATTCTATATTTGTTCTTTTAAAGGTGACTGCTATCACTTTTTGTCATAATTGACTTCTATCACTTGTTTGTGAATTGGTGTATAGGTCTTATCTTTTTGCCGTCAAATACGAGCTCGGTGCTCAATGTTTGACTTGGAGAAGAAGTTGGAGAAGCTTAGTGGACCGTTCGAGTCATCCTGTCCATTATGCGCTTCCTGGTTTTATGTGGGCAGGATACATTATCCCGTCCATAATGATCCTACCCTAGTTATCAGCCCCCAGTTACTGTTATTAACGTGACATTTTACATAAATGACTCTGTTTCTTCTTCCAGTTATCAGCCCCCAGTTAGTTAGTGTTATCAACTGTTTCTTCTTCTTCTCGGTTCCTTCTCAAATTTCCGGAGGTTTTATTTTTTCTCCATTGTTTCTTCGTTCGAAGCTTCAAGTATCGCAGGTTAGTTCCAGTTTTCTTGTGTTTCTTTATTTTTTTTTCCGAAAATGACAAATACAAAGCGTGAAATGCTTTTCCGCTGTTGCGAGTTATCGGAGAAGGAATTCTCCGAAGTTTGTGTTCGGTATCACATCGGACCGAAATTTCGTCCTATGCATCTTGATTCATCGAGTAACATCCGGGAACCACCTCCTAGATTTATCGGATTGTACACTTGATTTTTTGATTTTTCCAATCTCAGATTACCGTTGCCGTTGTTTCTTTTAAATGTGTTGGAACATTATGCGGCGCACATTTCACAAATGGCACCGTATGGTTTGAACGTTATTTTGAATTTTCATATGGCTTGTCGTGCGTTATGCGTTAGGCAGTGTGTCTTCACTAGGGTGTTTGTATGACATCCTCCTTTCATTTGGTATTATTACTTTGATGATGAATGAACTTTTAATAGTATTTTTTGATTTTTTGACAGAAATGGATGTTATATCGATTCTTAGTTTGGAATCCCATTCTGATACGAAGTTCTCATCCTGTCGACACAAACCTGGGGATAAGGTTCTCCTGAAGTGTGATTTCCATGAAGTTGGTAGTGGATATACTAGTGTGATTGGTGGGACAAAATAGGGTTTTGTGGAGAATGAAAAATAGGAAAAACCTCAATGTCACACCCCCTGCGCCGCGTGCGGAATCCACGGCGCGGTGACGATCGATGATTGAATCATGCACAAGTATTGAATAAGAACAACCACAATGCATTACTAAGTTTCATAAAGTTTAGACAATTGTTTAGTTACAGACATTCTATCTATCTATCAAAAGAAAGACAACTACATACCCAAAATATAGTTTACAAAATAAGACTTCAAACAAGACAATTAAACAATCAGGATTTTAATGTGTTTCTAAATCCATCCTAGCATGTTTCTTCATCTTGTTCTATCTTAAAACGGTCTCCTTAGTTGTCTTTTAGAATGTCTTAAATCTGATTACCTGAAACACGTGAAAAGTAACTGTCAACTACAAAAGTAGTTGGTGAGAACAATAGGTTTTAACATTTGTAAATATATATATTTATTGTAAGGCATATGTAATAAACAGTGAATGAAAATACATGGATGGTTGCAACCCAAACTAACATCAAGTCTGTAAAACGTGTGCAAACAGTCAAAAGACTGTTTACTAGAAAAGCCAACATATAATCAAGTCCCAAACTACGTTTGGAGTTAGAAAATGTATCAGCAACTTTGATATAACCATAATGTACCCAATTATGCAATTAGCTTTTAAAACAAATTTAAAAGCTAACTCCATCTTTGGTCTGTCCAAATGTGTCCACTCTCCCTTGTTGTGATCACCCTGTACTAATGCTAAATGAATATGTAACTTGATGTGTGTATAAGTTTGTTCACAATGATGAACACCATGTTTTTGAATACTTTGACTTGAAACCATTGATTGAAATGCCTTATTTGATTATCATGATTTGAAAACCTTGCTTGAGTACCATGAATGAAAAACCTTTCTTGAATACCATGAATTGAAATCCTTTGTTTGAATCCCACCATGAAAACTATTGATTTGAAACCTTGTTTTGAAACCTTTGATTTAATACAGCGAATAGTGTCCTTGTATAATAACAAGGTTTATAAATATCGTTTTATCGAAAACACAAGATTTTAGTAAAAGAGTTTATAAAAACTTATTCTTTGAAAGTGTTTAACATTTATAAAACCATTTGTGTAAAATTGATATAAAACAGTTTAAAGAAAATTTATAAAACCTTCTTAGTAGAAAAATGTTTAACAGTTGATAAATTCTTTTAAGACAATTGAGAAATCCTTTAAAACAGTTGATGAATCCGTTGAATTTGTACAGTGAACCTGTAATGTTTGCATAATAGCATAAATCCTGAATATTGAAATATGATTGTAATAAGAGTAATTGGTCACGTGTTCCACCCCAAAACAGTTGTAAAACAGTAAAAGAGGGGCTAAAGTTCTCACCTATCTGCAGTAGACTCTGAACTATAACAAGTAGCAACTAGCAAGCAAGACTTCTAACTGGTTCCTATATCATTGTAATCATACATAGTATATAAGATTTATGATTGTATAGCTTTGATTTATTGATTGACTTGTTTTATCATGAACATGATTAACTCTTGAATACATGATTTTTATGATTGAAGAATATTATGCGAATCCAGATTGATTACATTTGTTTCAATTTAAGCTTGTCAAGAAATAGAATGGGAATTCAGTTAAGTTTTATGTCAATTGAGATGTTTCAATCTCAAGATGTGTTGTAACCCAAATCAATTGGGCCCAATACTTATTGTTGGGCCGATCTAATCAACATGGGTCGAATGGTTGGGCCAAGAGTTATGAATGTGGGCCAATTATGGGCCTTAACCAATTGGGGTACTTGTTGGGCCGAAGCAAAGAAAATGGGTCAAGAAGTAAAGTTGGGCCGGTTTATTGATGTTGAGCACAGCAAGGATTTGGGCCGGTGGACATGGGCTATGAATATCCAAATCTGTTGGACCAATCATAGCCATGTTGGGCTGATTAAACAAGCGGGTCTTTGGGCTTGTTCTAAGATTTGGTCGACTAAGCTAGATCCATTATCACATGATGGTGCCGAATTCAATCAGCGAACCTCAACTAGGGTTCGGCCGTGATGCTCCCATAGGTTCGGCCTCCATGTGAAACACAGGTTCGTTCCTAGCTAATGGAGGTTCGTCCCCATGAGGTTCGCCTGTTAAGGAAGAAAGGTACGTTGCCTAATGTTTGGCCATAGCTGCATCGTAGGTTCGCTTGACTAGAATGGTTCGACTGTCTCGGGTTCGGCTATGCTTCACCTCCATGCTAGGTTCGTGACCACTCCCTAGGATTCGCCGCATGTCCTTAAGGTTCAGTGATGTCATGGTTCGTGTATGTTGAAGGCTCGGCTGACTTAGGTTCGATGGAGGGTTCGGCAGGTGCTAGGAGGGTTCGTTGCTAGTACACAGGTTCGGCCTAAGCAGACTGATGTTGGTTTCGGCTGAACAAGGTTCGGCCCTTGCCCCCGACGAACCTGTTTCAGTTCCACCATCATCATCTAAAACCAAGGTTTCGAAGTCGTCCATACATCAAGGTGTACCAGAAGGGGTTTCGAGGGTTCCTGGTCATGTGACAAGGGTTCTAAAACCGGTTGAAGCTCATGTTCGACAACACACAAAAAAAACCCTATTTTTCAGCTTTTTCACTCGATCATACCTCGTTTTTGGCCGGATAAAACCTCAGATATGTTGTACTTCCTTGTAGTACTCGCCGAGAGCTACGCGTGGACACCAAGAACACCCAAATCCGTGGAGAAACGAAGGAGTTACACGCGTTTGAAGCTTGGATTTCTAGAGAGAGAGAGTTCACGAAAATTGTAGAGAGAGAAGGGTGAGGGCTGAAATTTATGAGCCAAAATGAAAGAAATAAAGGCTTTTATGCCCCGGTGGTTTTCACGCGTGTTCGGTCTCGCTCAGTGCCGCGTTTTCGGGAATTTTATGCGTAATAAAATCTTTAAATAAAAAGAAGTTGTTTTAATTAAAAGAATTTATATTTTTATCATAAATGATGAGTTTCAAAATTGTAAAACGTAAAATAAAATTATTTCACTTATTTTTACTCTTCGTTCGTTGCCAGATCGTTAAACTAATACAATTACGTGTATACCCGCAATCGCGTATGTTTTTCGATCGTATTACTTATTTATTGTCGTTTACTCGTAATTATAAGTTCAACCTTCGTATCATTATGGATCGTCACCCATAACTATACTCAGTCTCGCTTACGCATTACGATTTTGTTTTATTAGTTGTCATACTATTCGTCATAACACTACGCACTAACACTATCCCATTACACCGAACGCAGTATATGTATAGGGCATACCCCAGAGTCCAGCTACCTGCCTTATCTGACGCCATCCCACCACTGTTTCGATATAATACGATACTGTTCTTGCCTAGCATAATCGACTGTAAATAATTTATACATACTTGTTCCTAATTAAAGAATTCCTATAACACACAAACACAAATATGAACACTTGAATCACACTGTAAATACTGAATCAAATACACATTGTACTAACACTGTTTATGCCTGCTATGACTATATGCACAGATGTTACAATCTCCCCTAGTTAAGGGAATTTCGTCCCGAAATTAACTAGCCGAAGGTACTGTAAAAAGATGAGGGTACTTAAGCTTCATCTGGTCTTCACGTTCCCAGGTGAACTCAGCACCACGTTTGCCCTCCCATCGTACCTTTACGATCGGAATACGGCTACGTTTTAGTTTCTTGACTCCATGATCCATGATTTCTACCGGACGTTCTATGAACTGCATGTTGTTTTGAATTTGATGTCTTCAGTGGAATCTGAACATCATGATCCGCCAAGCATTTCTTAAGATTTGATACATGAAACGTATCGTGAACATTGCTTAGCTCCACTGGAAGTTTGAGTTTGTAGGCTACGGGACCAATCCTTTCCAGGATCTCAAAAGGTCCAACGTACCTTGGTGCAAATTTCCCTTTCTTCCCAAATCGGACAAC
This sequence comes from Mikania micrantha, assembly GCA_009363875.1. Classification (NCBI taxonomy): domain Eukaryota; kingdom Viridiplantae; phylum Streptophyta; class Magnoliopsida; order Asterales; family Asteraceae; genus Mikania; species Mikania micrantha. The sequence goes on along the minus strand of CM018691.1, from coordinate 59,330,064 downwards.
GCCTTTCTAGGGAGAAACTTTGAGTAAAACTCGTTCACCGACTTGAAACTCAAGCGATTTCCGACGTCGATCGGCATAACTCTTTTGTCGATCCCTTGCGGCCTTAAGCCGTGATTGAATGATTTTGATCTTGTCTGTTGTTTCTTGAATAAGTTCAGGTCCTACGACCTGTGAGTCACCAACCTCGGTCCAACAGACCGGTGATCGGCACTTCCTACCATATAAAGCTTCGAATGGTGCACATTGAATGCTTGTATGGTAGCTGTTGTTGTACGAAAACTCGATGAGTATCCCAACTCCCACCGAAATCGATCACACAAGAACGAAGCATGTCCTCGAGTGTTTGGATAGTCCTTTCTCTTTGACCATCGGTTTGGGGATGATACGCCATGCTAAGATTAACATGGGTTCCCAAGGCCTTTTGCAATGTTTGCCAAAAGCGAGTAGTGAAACGACTATCACGATCGGAAATGATCGATGTTGGAGTACCATGACGAGCGATGATTTCGTTGATGTACAAAGTGGCTAACTTCTCCATTTTGTAATCCTCTCGGATTGGGAGAAAGTGGGCGGATTTGGTGCGTCGATCAACGATCACCCAAATCGAATCGAATCCTCGCGGAGTTCTCGGCAACTTAGTTATGAAATCCATGGAAATTTGTTCCCATTTCCATTGTGGAATTTCTGGTTGCTGCAGAAGTCCCGAAGGCTTTTGATGTTCTGCTTTGACTTTGGAACATGTTAGACATTTTCCCACATAAAATGTTATGTCTTTCTTCATTCCTGGCCACCAGTAAGATACCCGTAAGTCTTGGTACATCTTATCGGCCCCAAGATGAACTGAGTATCGCGACTTATGAGCCTCATCACAGATGAGTGTGCGCAATTCTTCTGACTTTGGAATCCACATGCGACCGTTGAAGTATAAAACCCCATTAGCTCGAGGTTCTAGTTTACCCTCAACTCCTCAGTCTAAATCTGTCCTCAGTTGATTGTCGATCACTACTTTTTATTGTGCAATACGAATCAGATCTTTCAAGTTGGTTGTGTGTTGATCTCCATGGCTCTTACACGAATTGGCTTGACTGGTTCCTTACGACTAAGAGCATCCGCCACCACATTGGCTTTACCCGGGCGGTAACGAATCTCACAGTCATAATCAGTTAGAAGCTCAACCCAACGCCGTTGTCTCATGTTGAGTTCCTTCTGATTGAGTATGTGTTGCAGGCTTTTGTGGTCCGTATAGATAACACATTTAGTACCATAAAGGTAGTGCCTCCATATCTTCAAAGCAAAGACCACCACCCCTAACTCAAGGTCATGAGTAGTATAATTCTTCTCGTGCACCTCAAGTTGTCTTGAAGCATATGCAATTACCTTGTCCCGTTGCATAAGTACACAACCGAGTCCAAGGTTTGAGGCATCACAGTAGACAATGAAATCATCACTGCCTTCTGGGAGTCTAAGGATAGGGGAGTTGCATAACTTCTGTTTAAGAAGTTGGAATGCATCTTCTTGTTTCTGTCTCCATATAAAACCTTAACTTTTCTGAGTCAGAGTGGTAAGTGGCAAGGCGATCTTTGAAAAATTCGCGATGAACCTCCTGTAGTAACCTGCCAGACCCAGATTTGAACGAATCTCTGTTGGAGTAGATGGGGTAGTCCAGTTCTTAATTGCCTCAATCTTTGCTGGATCTACATGAATCCCATCCTTGTTTATGACATGCCCTAAGAAGTGAACTTCCTTTAGCCAAAATTCACATTTAGAGAATTTGGCGTACAGTTGTTCAGTTCTTAACAGTTCTAAGACTTTCCTCAGATGATCCTCATGTTCTTGCTCAGTCTTGGAATAAATCAGTATATCACCAATGAAGATGATAACAAACTGATCTAAATATGGCCTGCAGACTCGATTCATCAGGTCCATGAACACTGCCGGTGCGTTGGTCAGTCCAAATGGCATAACCACGAACTCGTAGTGTCCATATCGAGTCCTAAACGCAGTCTTTGGTATATCCTCATCATTTACTCGTAACTGATGATACCCGGATCGTAGATCAATTTTAGAAAAACAAGTCGCTCCTTGTAATTGATCAAACAGGTCATCGATCCTAGGCAGAGGATACCTGTTCTTGATTGTCAACTTGTTTAGTTCACGATAATCGTTGCACATACGAAATGAACCATCTTTCTTCTTGACAAAGAGAACCGGAGCTCCCCAAGGAGAGAAACTCGGTATTATGAAACCTTTGTCTAGAAGCTCTTGGAGTTGACTAGACAGTTCTTGCATCTCAGACGGTGCTAATCGACATGGTGACTTCGTCACTGGGTTTGCTCCAGGAACGAGATCGATTCTAAACTCCACTTGTCTGATCGGTGGTAGTCCAGGCAAGTCTTCTGGGAATACGTCCGGATAATCTCTCATGACCGGAACGTCTCCAATTGTTTTCTTCTAAGGTTTCTTCTCTACTACGTGAGCTAGGAACGCAAAGTATTTCTTCTTCAGGTACTTCCTAGCCTTGATGCACGACACAATCTTCAATCCGCGGCAGGGTTTCTCGCCGTAGACTTGCATCATTTCTCCGGACTGTAGAGGAATTCGAATAAGTTTCTCCGAGCATACCATCTCGGCGTGGTTTTTGGATAACCAATCCATTCCTACTACGACTTCGAAGCTTCCAAGTGTCATAGGAATAAGATCGATAAGGAAAAGATGATCGTTCATTCTCAATTCACAATCACGAATTATTGAATTCACTAATATTGTCTTACCATCCGCTACTTCTACGGTGTAAGGAGCATCAAGTATAGATGGTCGTTTATTAAACAGGGGAGCAGTATTAGCAGAGACAAAACTTTTATCAGCACCAGTGTCAAATAGGATAGAAACGTAATGATCATTAATGAGAAATGTACCCGTGATGACTGCCAGGTCCTCGCGTGCTTCGGAAGTTCCGATAACAAAGGCACAAGCAGTAGCAGTTGTAGCGGCTGGGTTGAGTTTTGGGCACTGGTTTCTGAAGTGTCCTTCTGCTCCATAGTTGTAACAAGCCCTTCCACCAGTAGTAGTATGATTAACGGTGGTAGTTGTAGCAGCAGCTAGATGAGCAGATCGACATGTTGTAGCCAAGTGTCCAAATCTTCCACACTTGAGACATTTTATGCATGGAATAGTGGGTAGGTGATGGTATTGGCATTTGGTGCAAAGTAGAAACAGACCAGTATAAGGCTTTCTGGCCGTAGCTGGTTGTGGAACGACAGTAATGGGAGTGGCTTGTTGGGCTGATTAAACAAGCGGGTGGACATGGGCAATGAATATCCAAATCTGTTGGACCAATCATAGCCATGTTGGGCTGATTAAACAAGCGGGTCTTTGGGATTGTTCTATGATTTGGTCGACTAAGCTAGATCCATTATCAATTGATGGTGCCGAATTCAATTAGCGAACCTCAACTAGGGTTCGACCGTGATGCTCCCATAGGTTCGGCCTCCATGTGAAACACATGTTCGTTCCTAGCTAATGGAGGTTCGTCCCCATGAGGTTCGCCTGTTAAGGAAGAAAGGTTTGTTGCCTAATGTTCGGCCATAGCTGCATCGTTGGTTCACTTGACTAGAATGGTTCGGCTGTCTCGGGTTCGGCTAAGCTTCATCTCCATGCTAGGTTTGTGGCCACTCCCTAGGGTTCGCTGCATGTCCTTAAGGTTTGATGATGTTATGGTTCGTGTATGTTGAAGGCTAGGCTGACTTAGGTTCGATGGAGGGTTCGGCAGGTGCTAGGAGGGTTCGTTGCTAGCACACAGGTTCGGCCCAAGCAGACTGATGTTGGTTTCGACTGAACAAGGTTCGACCCTTGCCCCCGACGAACCTTTTTCAGTTCCACCATCATCATCATCATCTAAAACCAAGGTTTCGAAGTCGTCCATACATCAAGGTGTACCAGAAGGGGTTTCGAGGGTTCCTGGTCATGTGATAAGGGTTCTAAAACCGGTTGAAGCTCATGTTCGACAACACACAAACAAAACCCTATTTTTCAGCTTTTTCACTCGATCATACCTCGTTTTTGGCCGGATAAAACCTCAGATATGTTGTACTTCCTTGTAGTACTCGTTGAGAGCTACGCGTGGACACCAAGAACACCCAAATCCGTGGAGAAACGAAGGAGTTACACGCGTTTGCAGCTTGGATTTCTAGAGAGAGAGAGAGTTCACGAAAATTGTAGAGAGAGAAGGGTGAGGGCTGAAATTTATGAGCCAAAATGAAAGAAATAAAGGCTTTTATGCCTCGGTGGTTTCCCCGCGTGTTCGGTCTCGCTCAGTGCCGCGTTTTCGGGAATTTTATGCGTAATAAAATCTTTAAATAAAAAGAAGTTGTTTTAATTAAAAGAATTTATATTTTTATCATAAATGATGAGTTTCAAAATTGTAAAACGTAAAATAAAATTATTTCACTTATTTTACTCTTCGTTCGTTGCCAGATCGTTAAACTAATACAATTACGTGTATACCCGCAATCGCGTATGTTTTTCGAACGTATTACTTATTTATTGTCGTTTACTCGTAATTATAAGTTCAACCTTCGTATCATTATGGATCGTCACCCATAACTATGAACACTTGAATCACACTGTAAATACTGAATCAAATACACATTGTACTAACACTGTTTATGACTGCTATGACTATATGCACAGATGTTACCCTCAAATTGTCCCAAAGACAGACAAGGCTGCAATTGGTGGGAGTATTACCCACTCGATCTTCCAAACGTACCCGAAAAGCTGATATGGCTACTATGTCGTTGAAGGATGATTCTTCATCTTCAACAGGGTCCTCTTCAAAAGGTAAGACTCTATTGGTCAATGACCCTGTTTCAAAGAAAAAAACGAATGATAGTTCTGATATGGACCCTGCAGTTGCACCTGAAAAGTACGTCCCTCGCTGGGATGTGCGTAATGGGGATGTGCTAGGGTCCAGTCTTGTTTGCCATAAATTGGTCAATCATTTGCCCCTTTAGGGGAAAAATGATTGTTGATGCTTTCGGCAACAAAGTTTACTCATTATTTGCTCAACTTGGTGGTGTTTTGCCTGTTACACTTAGCCGTTTTGAGGCGTGTGCATCCAGTGTTACCTATTCTGATAGGCAGGTGAATGTCATTCGGAGGCGCTTAGGGGATAGCCAAAAGGTGGTGGCTGAGTTGAAAAGCATGGGGCGACGATTGTCGAGCTGTCTTAGGCGCTAAAGGTTAGCAAAGATGCTATTCAAAATGAGCGCCAGAAGTACGAAGGTCTGAAGAAGAATCTAGACGTGTTGAAAGCGGATCGAAAGTGGTTGATTAAAGAAGGTTTTAGTCATGTAGGTAAACGAGTAGTGGGAAGCGGTGGATTTCGATCAACCTTTGGGGCGTTGCAGAAGGCCATATTTCGCCATAGGTTGCATGTTGGTGTGCAGTCGGGGTACCGCAACTGTTTGAAGAATAAGGCGGTGAATGAGACTACCTAGTTTAGGCGGATGCCGAGAAATTAATGCAGGAGGCTGCTTTTAACTTTGATTCCCATTTTTCCCACTTGCAGGAGTTAGCTTCCTTGTCTGGAGAAAGCTTGGATGTCCTTAAGGCACTTGAGCCTGTAGGAGTCAATTATGGCCTTCCCATTACTTGAGGAAAAGAATTTAGTGGTCAGACTACCATTAGTTATGCTAGGAAGGCTACTTGTGGGTTAGATTTTGGGAGTGTTTCCAAAGGTGCCCATCCTGGCTCATGTTTGCATTCAAAGTCTATGATTCCTCCCAAGGAGAAGACATGATCAAAGAGTAAGGATGTCAGAATTGAAGATGCTATGTTGGGAGCCAAAGGTCTGGATGAGCTTAACATTGACCTTCATTGATGGAAGGTGCAATTACTGGGTCCAAAAATGACAATAGTGGACCTTCTGGTTGTGATGCCGCCGTGGGCGCATGAGGGGATGCCTCTAAAGTTGCTGATGGCGAAGCAAATGTAGTAGTAACGGCTGCAGTTGATGATGGGAAGGATGGTGAGAAAGCCTCGGATGCTTAAAGTTCTTGAACAATTTCCCTGTTTATGTATTTTGGTACTTTGTTCTGACTTTGGTATGCTGAAACATGTTAGTTTGTGCTCTGCTCTGGTGACTTGTCAGCCATGGTTTCTAGTTTGTTTGTTGAAGACAACTTTATGTGTTATGATGGTCATTACTTGATTTCTATGATCAAGAATTTTAAGTTTTTTTTTTTACTTATAAGCATATTTGTCTTGCAGACTTTATAGGCTTCCGGATATAGGAAGATCATTATGCATGAAATGCTTTTCTTTATTGTCGTAAGTATAATGTTGAAAAAAGAAAATCTTCTATTTTGGTGATTGCTGGGCAGGATTAGATCATTGCACCTATCATTCCTACTCCTTTGTTGCACCTCTCAAGGCCGGAATGAATCCATTCTTTGTAAAATTATTGGGCAATGTGACACTTTTATCTGTGTACCTAATGCGTACTTGTTGGGCAGTACAACTCCAGAACTTGTTTTTGGAGTTAAGAAATTCTTGAGTAGGATGAGACCAATACCCGTGGAATATATATGATTTTGTTGGTCAGGATAAGACCAGAACCCGTTTTTAGAGTTAAGAAATCCGTGGGTAGGATGATACCGATACCCATGAAATATATATCCTTTTGTTGGGCATGATAAGACCGTAACCCCCCTTTTTTTCCTTTTTTGGAGTTAATAAATTCCTAGGTAGGATGATAATGATACCCTTGGAATTATTGGTATTATTGTACAGGACAAGGCCGAAACCCATTTTTGGAGTTTAAGAAATTCTTGGGTAGGATGAGACCGATACCCATGAAATGTATATGCTTGTTGGGCAGGACAAAGCCGGAACCCGTTTTTAGATTTGAGTAAATCCTGGGTAGGATAATACCGATACCCTTGAAATGTATTTGCTATTTATAGGCAAGACAAGGCGGGAACCCCTTTGTAGATTTGAGTAATTCCTGGGCAGGATAATACAGATACCCTTGGAATGTACTTGCTATTGCCGGGTAGGACAAGGCCGGAACCCCTTTGTAGATTTGAGTAATTCCTGGGCAGGATAATACCGATACCCTTGGAATGTACTTGCTATGGTTGGGCATGACAAGGCCGAATACCCTTTTTAAATTTGAGTAATTCCTGGTCATGATAATACCGATACCTTTGGAATGTACTTGCTATTGTTGGGCAGGACAAGGCCGGAACCTCTTTTTAGATTTGCTTTGAGAATTATACATCATCATGTACCAACATCTTCCTCTTCCTTAATACGATCAACTGTTGGCATACAAAAGGTGGATGTGTGTCTCCACCATTTCATAATAATACTTAAAAAGGAGAAAAAGAGCATAGTTATTTAAACATAAAAACGACAAAGACTAACATCCTTCCAATTGCTAGGTATGGGCTTGCATTCTATTGTTTCCGGCTTATGAGAGCCTTTTTGTGGGCCTCTCTGACCTGGTATGGCCTTTCCCATTTGACCCCTAGTTTTCCATCGGGCTGTTGCCTACTTGCGTCGTTCATTCTCAACACTAGACCGCCCGGCTTGAAGTTAGTTGGTTTAACCCGTTCATTGTAGTATTGGGACTCTGTCAGAAGTTCCAAATTGACGAGGAGTTGTTCATTGTTGTCATATTCCTAGATGGATCTTTTATTGATGAGCCAACTTGACACTTTACATAGTCATCTTGATTCTTTTCTTGAACAAAGAATAATCATTAGTATGATAGATCCTATCTTCATGAAATTCACAGTACTTGAGAATTTCTGTCATCCATTTGACTCATTGGTCGAGGAGGTTGAAAAGTATAGACTTCTTTAGTAGAAAATATTTATTTCATAGTCATGGATAAAGTTGTAAACTAAACAAGTATATGTTTGTCTTCACAGTGTGATGTGTGGTGGTGAGGTATTTGTTCAAAAGGTCTACGAAAATCATGATGATGTCCTCAAGATATTCTTTACATGAAGGGTTGAGAAATAGGAATGACACTTTGGCTTGTTCGATTTGAACAATATTGTGGGCATCTTCCATTATGTATCATGATATTCCTGTCATGTCATATGAGGACCAAATGATATATGCGTTAGAGAGCTTGGGCATCTTAGCCCGTTGACATACTTTTAAGTCGAAAATTTGTCCTTGAAAGATATACATGAATATTTTGATACATTTTTTTATAATATTAAGGAAAGGATCTTCTGGAAGCACCTTTATTTGTCAATATAAATATGTTTTGTGAAACAAACTTATTAATATTAAGGTGTTGGAAGGACCAAACTAATAAAGATGAGAATGTTGGAGTCCAATTTATGAAAAACAAGGTTCTTTTCGGTGTAGACTTGTGAATCTAGTGATTCTTTGAAAAATTCTTTGAAAGGCCCAAGCTTATCAACATCAATATAATGTTTGGACAGGAATTATGTAAAGTATGATACTTATGAATAAAATAATCCATGAAAATGATTGTTTGTAATGACCAGACTTATGAAAAATAAAGTGATCAATGGTACATAATTATGAATAATGAGGTCTTTGGAAAGGATTGTCTAGAGTGATTAGACTTGTAAAAGTGAAGATGCGTAAGACCAGACTTATGAAAAATAAGGTGCTGGACGAACCAGACTGAAAAATAACTAGATCTTTGGAAAGGATTGTCTGGAAGTACGAGACTTGTCAAAGTGAGGATGATGGTCGGACCAGACTTATGAAAAATAAGGTGCTGGACGAATCAGACTGAAAAATAATTAGATCTTTGGAAAGGATTGTCTGGAAGGACCAGACTTGTCTAAGTGAGGTTCCTGGTCGGACCAGACTTACAAAAAATAAGGTGCTGGACGAACTAGGCTTAAAAATAACTAAATCTTTGGAAAGGATTATCTGTAAGGACCAGACTTGTCAAAGTGAGGATGCTGGTCGGACCAGACTTATGAAAAATAAGGTGCTAGACGAACCCGATTTAAAATTACTAGATCCTTGGAAAAGATTGTCTGGAAGGTCCAGACTTGTCAAAGTGAAGATGCTGGTTGGACCAGACTTTTGAAAAATAAGGTGCTGGATGAATTAGACCTAAAAATAACTAGATCCTTGGAAAGGATTGTCTGGAAGGTCCAGACTTGTCAAAATGAAGATGCTGGTTGGACCAGACTTATGAAAAATAAGGTGCTGGACGAACCAGACTTAAAAATAACTAGATCCTTGAAAATGATTGTCTAGAAGGGTCTTGACTTCCGTGATACTAGCTTACCAGGTAGCATCACTAAAGGATAAATGTCCCCATAGTTATTTGGAAGGCCTGTAACAGGAGGAGCGTTTGATTCTTTCTCATAGATGAGACGGACCCTTAATCTTTGGAGACACGCTTCTTGAGCATAGTTTTTCATGTGTACCAGCGAGCATGGAATGTTTTCGAGAAACCCTTCCGAAGTTAATAAGATCTTATCAGTTATTTTTTGTAAGTGTTTATGAGCTAACGTTGGTGACGAGGATCGAGGAATAAAATCATCTAGGAATGGTGTTTAACTGGCCATAGATAGCAGTAGCAAACTAGAAATAGGTGTAGAAGGCCAATTTCAAGAAGCTTTGAAATGAAGTCGGTCCCACGGATGGCGCCACTTGTTAAAACAACAAAACGCTGCTACAGCAGATCTGGGCCAGCCAAATCAAGAGATCAACTTGTTAATACATCATAGCATTATGGGTCGGATAAGATGTCCTGTCCATGATGCTGCAAACCTGCTAAGAACAAAACACCGTTAGCCACACCGCATAGGAGGGTCCCCTGCGATCAGCCTTCGGCATGAGAATAAGTATCGGAGCATACAGTAATTCTAGAGAGAAGTATTAGAGAGAGAGAGTAGAAGGGTGGAGTGTAGATTAATGTGTGGCAATACCTAATCACGGGCTTGTATTTATAGTCTTGAGGGTCACTAGGGTCCCTAGCTTTGTCCAGCATGCATTTCCTTTTATGAGAGGTGCTCTCCTTATTATCTTACAGACTCTCCTTTATTGTATATTTGTTCTTTTAAAGGTGACTGCTATCACTTTTTGTCAGAAATGACTTATCGGTGTCGAAGTACCAACCAAAAATAAGAGTTTACACTCTAATCCTACTACCCAAATTGGATAGGGAAGTCGGGTATTGATCCACGAGAAGTCTAGTTGAAATTACTTTCAACACAACTAATTAACTACTTGTAATTGAAAAGTAAACTTGAAAAGATTGATTTTTAGGGTTTAGAACAAAAACAGTGAACTTTAACTAAAACAAACAATGAAAATAAGGATTTGTAAACAGTTAATGGAAAAGGCGATCACTCCGGGTTTCGAATTGGCAAGATAATTAGGTTTTCATTAATTTGTCAATTGGGAATCACATAGACATGATTCATGCCTTAATTGCTAAACACATATGGTTTTGAAAACAAAGCAATGATCTTGTTGACAACCGATGACTATACCGATGTTGTTGACTTGATTGATTACGAGTTCCACAAAAACAAAGATTTCTAGATCACTTTAAAACCATAATTCCGTTGATTACTAATTCAAGCATACAATGAATAAAGTAATGAACTTGAATTAGAAATTGCAAAAGAAACAAGAAATCATAGTCATTTAACAATCAAAACACTATTGAATCCCTAAATCTACGAAGAACGAATTCAATACTAATATCCATCAAATCAAAGAACAAAACCAATTCTCAAACCTAATACTTCAACCGGAGATGATCACAATTGAACTAGCCGGACATCCTCAAACTTGAATCTTCACAATCGTTGATCATAGGCATGATTTGATCTTTGCTTCTACGAATCCGGATGATCTTGGATTGATTTAGATGAGTTAGAATGCCCAAAAACGTGTCTTTTTCGCCCAAAAATCGTCCCAAAAAGTGTTAGAAACGAAACCCTAAGATTAGGCCTTAAATATGGGAAAGATTAGGTAAAAATCTGACCTTTCCGGCAGTAGCCGTATGATACGCCGGGCTCGAGGGTATCATACGCCCAAACTGATACACTACGCCCAGAAGTTTCTGCCAACGCTGGATTTTGGGCGTATCATACGCTGGCCGTATGATACGCTGCCTTGGACGTACCATACGCCCAGGGTTATCTCCCCAGTGGCTTCGTCTCGTCGAGAAACTCGGTTTTCATATATTATGGGCCCCGTAACTCCTCTCCTAGCCTGAGTTATGCATACGCAAAGTTTTGACTCGCCGAGCTTCCTTTAATTTCACTTTCAGCCACTCAACTTCCCTTCCAATCACCCAACCGGCTCTTTTATGCATCCTTAGTCTCTTAACACCTGAAAATCATAATCACACTCAAAGTAAACGTGTTTTGGACCCATAGCCTATAAAATTATGCAATTAACACTTAAAACACTACAACAATCACCACGTGATCACATCCCCACACTTATTCTTTGCTTGCCCTCAAGCAAAACTCATCAAAACTATTCAAACATCATAATCAAATACATTTCCCAATTGTCCCACCAATTCTTACATCAAGTTCTAGATCATAACCAAATCACAAGACTTACAACATTACATAGTTTTACATCGTGACAGGTACAAACAAGTTTTCAAGCAAAACATGGAATAACCTCTAACTAGACCTAACATGCTTCAAGTATTTCACATAAATGTATTGCACCACTCACAATATTCTCTCCACTCGGTTTATTTCTAGACTAGTCATAATTTACTAGTATATATATGAACTCTCAACTAAAAGTGAATGACCATCATCATAAGCTTGTATTGCAATCATACTTCCACCGAATTGCTAAAACCATACACAAATCAAGAGGACTTAACGGGTTGTAATGAAAGGCTAGGGTTAAGGTAGGTACAAGGAATTTGATAGTGATGACAAAGTAATGAGAATTCAAGAATATTGAACCACTAACAAGCTCAACTTACCGTTATACTACAATGACTCTTTTTGTTGCTTCATATTAAGGTCATTTGACCTAATATTCTGTTTTTTTTTTCTTTTTTTTTAAGTAATGAATTTGGATTCGATTACTACAATTGAAAACCAACTAAACAACTTGTGGATTTAGACTTTGAAGGCTCAACAACCAATTAGGCTAAGGCTCAACATGGTTTCTAATGGTTGGGGTGAAACGAGAAACTATCACAAACATAAGGCTAACGAAAACAAAGGTGAATCCTAATGCCTCCCTCATTTTTGTGCAAGTTCTAGCATACGATATCACACGCATTGCAACACAAGTTCTAATTGGTATACACTTCGGTATCAATCAAAAACAACCAACACTAAACAAAGATATTACAATTAAGGCTCAACTCTCACAAAAACGATGGGTAAAAGGTTAACGAGACAACAACATTCATGTTACTTACTATTTAGCATGTCACCCCTAATTAGTCGTTATTCCATTTACAGTTTCTACAAAACACTTGCCACAACCACTATCATGCAACTTAAAGACTCAATTATGACAAAGAACCTAATCCAAAACATTAACGGGTCAATTGTTGATGATTTACTTTGAAAATTCTGATTTTCAAGCCATTTGAGTTTACTTGGAGCAATTCAAAAATTTCAAAAATTTCGTTCATTTTCACCCCCCAACATCCCCACACTTAAAGTAACATTGACCCCAATGTTCACTATCAGGCCTATTCTCCCGAACAACAGTTGTTACTCACAAATGAGTGCCTCCATTACACCAACCAAAATTTCCCATTTTGAGTTTACATCAAGTCTAAGTTCAAACCCATAACCACATAGTCTAAAAACAACCAACAAGACAGAAAACATAAGTTCAACACATTAGATATATGGATAGAGCACATGGACCTGATCATAAGTAGGATCAGAGAGTGCGGTAATCATCTGGGTCATATGGTGGTCTTGGGATAGGATCCCCAAACCACTGCTGGTACAATGCTTCCGCCTCTGTCTGCAATGACCCAAGGTTGAACGGGTCAGATGATCCACTCTGCTCCTGTGGGGTGGGTACTGGTGCCCATGATGAGGAATGTGTTTGTGGATATGGAAATTGAGCCACTGATCTGTCGACTTCCCTAGCTGTGCTCCACTACACTGGCCTTGGATGCTCCCTGTAAGGCCTACCTGCATAATAGTCCTCATAATGGCGGATTTGTTCATTACCCGCAAACTGGGCAGTGATCTCCTGTTGGGCAAAATATGTGTTGCTCCGTGCAATGAGTTCCTGTCGCTCTCGGTGTTTCCTGTTCAGCTCATACTCCCTTGAATTTCTATCCCTGTTCAGATGTGCAATGGGTGGCCATTGATGAAACTATTTAGGCCTCATAGAATGCACAACTGCAGTTAGCAAATCATCCTCAAATTGGCTCGCATGGCCCCCTGTTCCCGTACCACTTCCCCCAATGTTTTCAGTCTCATCTTCCTCGTCCTCTTCTTCAGATTCATCTTCCTCCTCTTCACTAGACTCCGCCATCATTCCTGATTTCAGCCCTTTCAAAGATTGCCCCGTTAGTATATCTTTCATGATGTAATACCTTTCATTGGAGATGTACTCCCAGTCACGACTGTCAAGCTTGCTCAAAGAGAACACCTTGTGCTGTTTCCTTATATAGACTGTGTCTGCATGAAGGGCGCCTTGTTGCCTCATGAGTGCCGTGATCAACCTACACTGTGGCACCATCTTCCTTTCCCTACTTTCTCGGCTCGCCCAAACGTTAAGCATCACTATGTGTCGTAATGACAGCATTTCTTTACCTGTGGCTAGTGCATGGAGAATCTTTAACTCATAGTGTCTCACCATCAACTTATCTCCCATCCGTGGAATGACACTATATCCGGCAATGATTGCTAGCAATTTAGGCAAAATATTCAAGTCCTTACGCTTCAAGTCTCCATGAGTATTTTCTATGAAAAGCTGTTGCAGAATAGCAATATGTTCTGGTGTTGAAGCTTTATCAAATAATTGGTGATCTGGGGGATACACATACATCCTTGCTGGTTTAGAATCAAAAGCAACCACCCTACGAATTGTTTCAAATGACATTACCACTTCCTTACCACCTACCGTTCCTGTGAGTGACATAGTGACTGGAGGGTTTGGTCCTAGATCTTTCCTCAGTGTATCCATCCAATCAATAATAGCTTTCATGGGAATCCTATCGTTTCCCTCATCATCTCGGAATCGCAAAGCAGCTTCCCAACGCAGCCGTTGAAAACACTCCACAATACCCAAAGCTGTGCATTCAGGCATCAAAACTGCTCGCTCAGTAACCATTGCATCTTCTTTACGCTTTAACGTAGCCATTTTCTCCCGATACAAATCTTCTTGCCACACCTCTGGTAATGTGGACAATTTATCATCTCGCTGCCATGTGGGATTAGGAATATGCTCCATATCTGCTTCCATTTGTCTTCTCTCTCTCGCTCCCATCTGTTGTGTTTGGTCATCATCACTATCAGATTCATCAACAAGTTGATTTTTCCTTTTCTTGGCAATAGATTTTTGATGGGAGCTGGATCCTTGTTCGGCGGTTTGTTTGCCTTTCCCCTTTCTTAGTCGATTCCACATATTTCCTCCAAAGCAAAGTCATTATTAGACTTGTGTATGAATCACTACTTAATCTCAAACAAACACCCAACATCCCCACACTTATATTTGGCTGCTTCCCAATTCCATTTCACCAAATACCCTAATAACAAACCAACACACCAATTATATTATTTGGCGTGCTTGCTTACCCTTACCATTTCATCCCCTCAAACTTCCCATTTATCTAAGTTCTCAAAATTTTCCCATACATTCATGATTTCTCTTAGTTTCATATCAAAACAAGTGTTTCCAACCATTAACAACCATTATCAACTCTAAAACATGAAATCTAAGTTTGTGCATCTTTACCATTTTTGGTCATTCAAGCCTACCTTCATCAAATCACTATAGAAATAGCATAAAGTAACAAGAATCCAAACCTTGATGCTGAATGATTGTAGAAAATTAAGAGAAATTGAAGCTTTGACTAGTAAACAAGGAAACCCAAAATTTTCGGAATTTGGACCTCCGAAATCTTCCAACCTGGTAGAAATCTTACAAAACCGAGAGTATTGTTGTGTTCCCCATCAAAAATTACTCAAGTTAGACTCAAGAATCGCTCGATTTGGTTAAGGAATGGTTAAGTTAGAGGTGGTTGAAGATCGGTTTTTAAAGGAGAAAGTTGGGAAAGATGATGAAAAAGGTGTTGGATGGTGAGAATGGTTAGTAAAAATCCCGAAGGTGGGTCAAATTTGGGGTAAAAAAGTGGAAAAAATGGTTAATTTCGGGTTTTTTGGTGACCCATGGCCGACCCCTCGCGACCCAGCCCTGGGCGTATGATACGCCGGGCCTGGCCGTATCATACGCCGAGCCATATGATGTTGGGCGTTCGTTTGGGCGTTGGCAGAACATCCTCGCCGTAGTGTACTTTTCCACCGTATCATACGGCCAAGGTGGGCGTATAGTACGGCGACCACCATTTTTTTTCTTTCAAATTGTAATTAAAAATTAAAAAAAAAACTTAACTAAATTAAACTTAAAAGATTTACCAAAAATTTAAATTAACTAATTTAAACAAAAACGAAAACTATTTAAAACTTATTAACCCCCACCCCCATCAAAAATTTCTTGTTGACCTCAACAAGCTCAGAATTAACCGCTTCTCACAATGAACTGTGATTAGGGAGTATGAAACCAATTCACAACAGACAAACGGAAGAACACAATTAAACTGAAAATTAAAGGAAAACAAAACAACATTGTAGAAACTTTACAACTCGGGATTTTCCCGAGATTACCTGAACCTCAGACGTCCATGTACCTGGGTGAGCTTGTAACAAAGCTCACCGATTCCGTTGGTGCTCCTTTAAAATCAGTTGATTCCAAGTATGAATTCAGTCGGTGACCGTTCACCACTTGTCGTATGTGGTCATCAAAATCTTCTATCTCAATGTCACCATAATTGCCAATCCGGACAATGGAATATGGCCCCGTCCACTAACTTTTTAACTTACCTGGGAACAACTTCAACCTTGAATTGTATAGCCACACTTTCTGTCCAACTTCAAAATTTTGTAACCTCAGCTTTGCATCGTGTACCCTCTTGAACTTGTCCTTATAAGCAGAAGCACATTCATACGCTTAATCTCTCAACTCTTCCAGCTCGCACAGATCCAACTTCCTTTGCTTTCCTGCATTATCGTAATCAAGGTTAACTTCTTTAACACCCAATAAAGCTCGATGAGCTAACTCTACCGGCAAATGACATGCCTTCCCATAAACCAATTGATAAGGAGTCGTGCCAATAGGCGTTTTAAAGGCGGTTCGGTATGCCCACAAGGCATCATTGAGTTTTTTAGACCAATCCTTGCGGTCAGGCCGAACCGTCTTTTGCAAGATTTCCTTTATTTGCCTATTGGACACTTCCACTTGTCCACTAGTTTGTGGATGGTAGGGTGTCGCGATTCGGTGGTTAACTCCATACCGTTGAAGCAATTTTGCAAAGTGAGTGTTTTTGAAATGAGTACCCCCATCACTAATGATCACACGGGGAACTCCAAATCTTGTAAAAATATTTGTTTGCACAAACTTGCATACAACGGAATGATCGTTTGTTTTGGTGGCGATTTCTTCAATCCATTTAGACATATAATCGACCGCCACCAAAATGTAATAATTACCACACGAATTTTGAAAAGGACCCATGAAATCGATACCCCATACATCAAATATATTAACAATGAAAAGGGGTTGTAAGGGCATCTCATTCCTCTTAGAGATGCTGCCCAATTGTTGGCACCGAGTGCAACGTTTAGCAAATTCGGCAGCATCTTTAAAGATGGTTGGCCAAAAGAAACCACCAGTCAAAATCTTGTGCCGTGTTTTGTGTCCACTAAAGTGGCTACCACATGCAAAGGAATGCACGTGTTCTAGCAAGCTTGGAATCTCCTCATCGGGCACACATCTTCGGATCACTTGATCCGCTCCCACTTTAAACAAGTCCGATTCGTCCCAAATGTATTGCTTCACTTTTGAAAAGAACTACAACCGTTTCTTCTTCACCCAATGCTCCGGTACTTGACCTGTCATCTTATAATTCACAACGTTAGCATACCAAGGTAAAGTAGAAACATACATAATGTGCTCATCTGGGAACTTGTCATTGATGGCAAGTGAGGTGTCATTCTCCACAGGTGGCAACCGAGATAAGTGGTCCGCCACCACGTTCTCACATCCTTTCTTGTCACGGATCTCCAAGTTGAATTCTTGTAGCAAAAGGATCCATCGAATCAATCTTGGCTTTGCATCTTTCTTCTCCATCAAGTACCTGACAACACTATGGTCAGAATATATAATAACTTTGCTACCACAAATATTGGATCTAAATTTATCCAATGCAAAGACTACTGCAAGCAACTCTTTTTCTGTGGTTGTGAAATTCAATTGCGCATCAGAAAGAGTCTTGCTTGCGTAGTAGATCACCACGGGTTTCTTGTCAACCCGTTGTCCCAACACAGCCCCAACTGCATAATCACTAGCATCACACATAATCTCAAAAGGAAGAGACCAATCCGGTGATTGCAAGATTGGGGCTGCCACAAGTTGTTCATTAAGCAAATTGAATGACTTTAAACACTCATCATCAAATTCAAAGGGAACATCTTTTAAAATCAAATTACAAAAAGGTTTTGTTATGACACTAAGGCCTTTTATAAACCTTCAATAAAACCCGGCATGTCCTAGAAAAGAACGAATGCCCTTAACATTTGTGGGAGGTGGCAATGTTGAAATCACATTTATTTTAGCCCGATCCACCTCCATCCCTTGTTCAGAAATCACATGACCTAAGACCAATCCTTCACGAACCATGAAGTGGCTCTTTTCCCAACTTAAGACCAAATTTGTTTCAACACATCTTTTCAATACTTTGGTTAATTGATTAAGACATTTGTCAAAAGATGAACCAAATATTGAAATGTCATCCATGAAGATTTCCAAAGACTTCCCCACCATATCTGAAAAGATACTCATCATACACCTTTGAAAGGTGGCGGGGGCATTAAACAACCCAAATGGCATTCGCCTAAATGTGAAAGTACCATATGGGCAAGTGAATGTGGTCTTATGTTGATCATCCGGATGAATAGCAATTTGATTGTAACCCGAATAACCATCAAGAAAACAAAAGAATTTCTGACATGATAAGCGCTCAATAATTTGGTCAATGAACGGTAAAGGAAAGTGATCCTTAGATGTGGCGGCATTCAATTTCCGATAATCAATGCACACACACCACCCGGTTACCGGCCGGGTTGCGATTTGCTCGCCGTCATCCCCTCGTACTACCTGAAAACCTGATTTCTTTGGAACCGTCTGAGTAGGACTCACCCAAGTGTTATCAGAAATAGGGAAGATACTACCTGCATCCAACCACTTGAGTACCTCTTTCTTTACCACTTCTCTCATATTGGGGTTGAGCCTCCTTTGAGTGTCTCGAACTGGCTTGGCCTTCGGCTCAGTGATGATCTTGTGCATGACAATTGATGGGCTTATACCTTTCAGATCTGCTATTGTCCACCCAATTGCTGATTTGTAAGTGGATAGCACCTCAATAAGTGATCTTTCATGTTCCTCAGTCAAATCAGAAGCAATGATGATTGGCAATGTCTTGTTGCTTCCCAGAAACACATACTTGAGATGTGTTGGCAACTCTTTCAACTCGAGCTCTGGTGGTTCTTCCAGTGAGGGTTTCAACTCCTTGTTCCAAGAATCTGGAATATTCTCTTGATGACAAGACAATGGTGGTCTACCCTCATGTGTAGCTTTCACTTCTACCTCTTTCTCAGCATCCATCAACTCTTGAATGTGTTCCTTTTCCAACCTGTTAAACACAGAAAGTACATCTACTATGTTGTCCTTGCTCACTACAGGATCATAGCAAGGCACACATCTGTCAATAATATCTGCCATAAAACATGTGTCATGAGTAGCAAAGTTAGTAACAGGAGAAAACATATTCATACGCAACTTTCGGTTCTCGAATGTCATGTCAATCGTGCCATCAACACAATTGATTTGGGCATGAGCAGTGGCCAAAAATGGCCTTCCCAATATGACATCCGGTTGCCTACCCTGTATACCTGACACATAATCCAACACCAAAAAATCTACCGGGTAGTAGAAGTCTTCCACCTTGACAATCACATCCGTTAACACCCCCCTAGGAAGTTTAGGAGTCAAATCAGCTAACACCACTATGGTGTCAGCTTTTTGAAATGGGCCAAAGTCAAATTGGTCATAGAGACTTCCTGGGAGGATGCTAATGCTAGCACCAAGATCCAACAACGCCCTTTCACTTGTAAAATCACCAATTTGAATAGAAATTAAAGGCGTTCCTGGATCTTCCAACTTAGGTGGAAGAGCACCCGACAAAATAGCACTCACTTGCACATTAACATCAAGCTTTTTGAGCAACTTATGTTGCCTTTTCTGTGTGCACAAGTCCTTCAAGTACTTAGCATAGGCAGGAACCTGTTTAATTGCATCTAACAAAGGGAGATTGATTTTAACTTGTTTGAAAACTTCCCACATTTCATCTTGTTGTGGGCCCCCTTTTGTTTTATTAGAAAGATCCGGTTTTACCAAGGCAGCCGGAAAAGGAGCTTCCTTGGTTGTTTGATTAGGAACAAATTCGGGTTTAGAAACCGGTTTAGATGCAATAGGTGTCTCCTCACTATCACTCTCCTCATCCTCATCAACCTCCTCCACCACACCTTCTACAAAAGTTGGTGGAGCATCAACTTTGTTATCATATATCTTACCACTTCTAAGTGTAGTTACCTGTTTTACCTGAGCAAGCTTAGAAGATGATCCTTGATGAGCAGGGTTTACCTTAGTGTCGCTTGGCAATGTTCCAGGATTCCTCTTTGCCAAGTCTTCAGCCATTTGCCCCACTTGCTTGTATAATGCATTGAAGGCTTTGTCCCGCATCTCGTTCTCTTTCTTCATTTCCTTTAACATCTCGAATATTTCATCAATCTTTGAGGCTTCAGAAGTAGATGTTGATCCACCTTGTTGATTACCTTGTTGTGGAGGTGGTTGCCTATAGTTCCCTTGAAATCCTTGGTTTTGATTTCCTTGATATTGCTTTGATAACCCCCTTGATTATACCCTTGTTGACGGTTGAACTGTTGCTGATTTCCTTGATTGTTTGGTGCTTGGAAGTTGGGGCTCATTTGATTTGAAGTATTGCCATACCTAAAGTTCGGATGGTTACGCGACCCCGGATGATAGGTGTTGGAGTTCATGTCTCCATACACTTGGTTCACCTCTTCTGTTGGACCAAATTGAGATGAACATTGGCTTGCCTTGTGTCCAATCTCTCCACATCCACCACATACATTAAAAACATTTTCAGATTTGGTGTTGTCCTTTCCCAATCCCGCAAGTTTGGCCATCTTTTGTGCTACGACCTCCAATTGCTCCTCGTTTAATTGTGTGGTTGCACCATTAACCGTTTCATGCTTCGACCGCTTGTTAGATTGCTCTGATCTCTTTGAAGTGGTGCTCATGCGCTCAAGCATATCCCAATCCACTTGTACATGGTTGTACAAGAAAGTTCCATTGCTTTGGGAATTGATGTCCCTTATATCTTCCGATGACATCCCATCATAGAAAGCAACTAGTATCTCCCACATGTTGATCCCATGATGTGGGCATTTCCTCAACATGTCTTTGAATCGGGTGAAGGCTTCATGAAATAATTCCCCTCCTTTTTGTTTGAAATTCCTAATGGCAGCCCGAGCCTCTGTTGTCTTCTTCATTGTATAGAATTCACTTAAGAACAGTTGCTGCATTTCTGCCCAAGTATAGATACTCGCTGCTGGTAGTGTAGAAAACCACTCTTTAGCTCTATCCTTCAAACTAAAAAGGAACAAGATTAACTTCACTTCATCTGTTGAAAACCCTTGACCCCCCGTGACTTGACAGAATTACTCGAATTCTTGTAAGTGCTGGTATGGTTCCTCAGTAGCTCTTCCATGGAATGTTGGCAAGGATGACAACACAGCTGGTCTCACTTCAAAAGATCTCCTTTGCCTAACCGGTGTCACTACCGGTGAGGAATTTGTAGTCAATGCAGGTCTAAAGTGAGTTGTTCAACCTTGTGCATGAGCCATGCCTTGATTGTAATTCATGGGCACTCCCATGTTTGGAGGAGGCATAGGGATTCCAGGCCCATAGTTTTGATTCTGTGGTCTTGGTGACCTGTTGAACCCTTGTTGTGGCGGATAACCATATTGTGGTTGTTGATGGTGAAAGCCATAAGCCCCTTGATTCAATGGTTGTGGGTTTGGTAGATAAGGGTTTTGCATTTGTGGTTGTTGTGGTGGATAACCGTAAGGATCATCATAAGCAGCATTTACATTTTGCAAGTTGTAGTCCCCACCGTTCAATCCATCTTCCTAATCATTGACATTGTTCTCACCACTCCATATTGTGCCATGATGAGTTCCTCCTCTCAAAGTGTTTCTTTCCTCGGTAGTATTGGTATGGTGGTCATCATTAGGATGATGGTCAAGGTGAGGTACATGTTGATATTGGGGTTGAGCAGGTGGTGGTGGTGGAGGATTTGGGTTACCTTGCGGATTCTCAAAATCCTCAAACCTTGGTGGTTCAGGTGGAAACTCCATTGTCAGTTGTTGTTGAATGTTAGGAGATGCAAGCTCTGTCCGGTGGAGTACTCGATTCCTATGAGCGGTGCGTTCAATTTCTGGGTCAAAATTCAGTGGTGAAGATATTCCAGAATACCTAGTATGCATGCAAACCTGAATTTACCTACGCACTAACACAACCCGTGTAAATCTGACAAATAAACAAAATAAACTAAAATGAAATGGAAAGTAATTTGTGCACGACTCCCCGGGAACGGCGCCAAAATTTGATCGGTGTCGAAGTACCAACCAAAAATAAGAGTTTACACTCCAATCCTACTACCCAAATTAGATAGGGAAGTCGGGTATCGGTCCACGAGAGGTCTTGTGAAAATTACTTTCAACACAACTAATTAACTACTTGTAATTGAAAAGTAAACTTGAAAAGATTGATTTTTAGGATTTAGAACAAAAAAAGTGAACTTTAACTAAAACAAACAATGAAAATAAGGATTTGTAAACAATTAATGGAAAAGGTGATCACTCCGGGTTTCGAATTAGCAAGATAATTAGGTTTTCATTAATTTGTCAATTGGGAATCACATAGACATGATTCATGCCTTAATTGCTAAACACATATGGTTTTGAAAACAAAGCAATGATCTTGTTGACAACCGATGACTAGACCGATGTTGTTGACTTGATTGATTACGAGTTCCACCAAAACAAAGATTTCTAAATCATTTTAAAACCCTAATTCCGTTGATTACTAATTCAAGCATACAATGAATGAAAATAAAGTAATGAACTTGAATTAGAAATTGCATAAGTAACAAGAAATCTTAGTCGTTTAACAATCAAAACACTATTGAATCCATAAATCTACGAAGAACGAATTCAATACCAATATCCAACAAATCAAAGAAAAAAACCAATTCTGAAACCTAATTCTTCACCCGGAGATGATCACAATCGAACTAGCCGGACATCCTCAAACTTGAATCTTCACAATCGTTGATCATAGGCATGATTTGATCTTTGCTTCTACGAATCCGGATGATCTTGGATTGATTTAGATGAGTTAGAATGCCCAAAAACGTGTCTTTTTCACCCAGAAATTGTCCCAAAAAGTGTTAGAAACGAAACCCTAAGATTAGGCCTTAAATATGGGAAAGATTAGGTAAAAATCTGACCTTTCCGGCCGTCGCCGTATGATACGCCGGGCTCGGGCGTATCATACGCCCAGACTGATACACTACGCCCAGAAGTTTCTGCCAACGCTGGATTTTGGGCGTATCATACCCTGGCTGTATGATAAGCTGCCTTGGCCATACCACACGCCCAGGATAATCTCACCAGTGGCTTCGTCTCGTCGAGAAACTCAGTTTTCATATATTATGGGCCCGTAACTCCTCTCCTAGCCCGAGTTATGCATCCGCAAAGTTTTGACTCGCCGAGCTTCCTTTATTTTCAATTTCAGCCACTCAACTTCCCTTCCAATCACCCAAACGGCTCTTTTACGCATCCTTAGTCTTTTAACACCTGAAAATCATAAATACACTCAAAGTAAACGTGTTTTGGACCCAGAGCCTATAAAATCATGCAATTAACACTTAAAACACTTCAACAATCACCACGTGATCATTGACTTCTATCATCTGTTTGTGAATTGATGTGTAGATCTTATCTTTTTGCAGTCAAATCCGAGCTCGATGCTCAATGTTTGACTTAGAGAAGAAGTTGGAGAAGCTTAGTGGACCGGTCGAGTCATCCTGTCCATTATGCGCGTCCTGGTTTTATATGGGCATGATACATTATCCCGTCCATAATGATCCTACTCTCGTCATCAGTTTTGTATGTAAAAGCTTATACGAGTCGAATAAGTTATATTAAACATTTAAAATTTTAATTTCTATTTTCCTTTTATATTAAGAGTTAAGATACTTCCAATCGAAGATGTAAACTAGTAATTATCACAGTTCGAAAGAGCTATCTAAAAAGTATATGTGAATTTGGCAAGTTAGCTTAGGTAACACAAAGTCTTGAGGTTTTTCTTGGTTTTCTCATTTTCATCGATTTTAATTATTGGTATTCTCGTTTTGAAAAATAAGATAGGAAATGAAGTGACGTAAAAAGATTGTAAATTGAGAAAATCCACACACTTTGTGCGACATTAAAGCACATGCTATGGCTGAGTACATGTTCATTGAACCGGGAAAAAGTTTTGCTTGCCAGGAATCCATCTTAGACCATGCGGTGTGTCTTGTGGTGGAGGTGTGGTTGGAGCTGGTTTGGGCGTGGAACTATGCCTCCTTGAGGCGTGGGTGGGTTGGGCGTGGTCACAACAACGGCTAAATCGACCATTGAATCATATTTTATTGATTCAAGTGGTTGGGCGTGGGTGGGTTGGGCATTTTCACCACAAGTGGTTGAATGGGTCGTGTTGGTGGATGCTGGCGTCTAGATGGAGTGGCTCCAATCAAGGGCATACCCCATGGTCTTAGTGAGGAAAGTCATATGTAAAACCGTTTTGCAAGCTTCAAAACAGGGTTTAAACCTTAAACATTTTGCCACCAATCGTTGCTTGGATGCTACTCTTTGAAGCTCACACACATCTCCTTTTGTTTTTTTTTTCTTTCTTTGAGAAGACTCTCATCCATTTTTAGCATGTTTGAAGGTTAATTATATGCAATTAACCCCTTCTATTTCTCATGAATTGCATGTTACCCAATTTTTACATACATATTACAATCTTACCCAGTATATTCTCACTTTTCAATAGGGTATGGAAGGGAATGATAGATACAAGCCTTACCCTATCTCAATTGGGATAGAGGGACTGCTCCAAAAGAGTCCCCGGCTATACCCAATTCTTACATATTTAACTAAATCACAAAATTTTTCTTTTTAATTTTGTATATTTTAATAATTAATGAAATTTAATTTTTTGTTTCGTATATTTTTTTAAATTCATTTAATTTTATAAATTTTAAAAATAAATTAAATTTGTAAAATAATGTAACATGTGCAGATTCCGAAAAACTAGAAAGGTAGTCTTTGAAATTAAAAAAAAAAATTAGATAAACTTAATAAAATACTGAGATAATACGATATGATATACAAAAAAAATTGTGAACGCCACTATTAGGCACCGCTCACCGACCTTGTATAATAAGATATGAAATAAAAGGAAACTACATAAAACAATGCTCCCCAAAAAAAAAGTTTTAGATAACTTTTTTTTTGTTACATTATGTTCTTTTATTAGCCAAACTTGCATTAACATATTGTAACGTTTTTGTTATACAATACAACATTTTTTTCGCTAAAAAAGTTACTTTAAAAAAATTGTATTATGTAATAAAATATTTAGAGTAAATATAATACAAATTTACCTAATGCAACTTTATTATTAATTTAATGTAGCATTGGACACATTTTGTTTTAGTACTGGATGACTCCCTCTCCTCTTTTGGTAAGGAAAGTCTCTCCTCTTATGGTAAGGAAAGTGTTGTCCTAAAATCTCTTTTTTATCTAAGGATGTAAATGAGCCAAGCATAAGTTTGTAATGGGTTATGTGTTTCTCGTTTTAATCTTAGATATCTCAAACTTCGCTCGTAAAAATATTTTTAAGCTCAAGATCATTTATTAATAAATCATATTGTCACACCCCGAGCCGGCGGGGTTGGATCGGAGTTCCCGTCGGGCGGAAGGTTCCCGGACGCGATATCGAAAGTGATAATCAAAGTGATCAGATTGTTTACATTGCACATGATATAAATGAGAAATGTTAAATAGAATAGAATTACAAAGTTAAATTACATCAGTATCGTTCTTGATTTAACAATGTAAATCTATCATAAACATCATAAAATATCTATCTTGTAACTGCACAAGATATACAAAATAACTGTATAATGATGTTTCAAAAATATGCAGGTCCAAATTACTAAGCCTTCTATCTGAAGTCCTAGTCCAAAAGCATAAGCTTCCTAGTTGACCTGTTCATCACCTGAGAAGTCATGCAAAAATAAAGTCAACACATTGTTGGTGAGTTCATATAGTTTAGTAATTGAAAATGATTTATAAACCTCTTTCGGTAAAGACCCTAACCTCATTAACATCACATATAATATCCACATCGGTATGCATATATATAAGGCATACCCCTGAGTCGAGCCTACAACCCGCCCAGACGCCGTCCCACCACATACTAATATGCATATGACACTGTTGTTAATTATAATTAAGCATTTTTACCTAACACACACTTCCATTCACAATAGTTCAAATGTACACTCAAAACCTTTGTTAAACCCTTGGGTAACAACCTTAATCTCATTAACACCACCTGCGATATCCAATTCGGTATGCTTATATATAGGGCATATGTAGGGTCGAACTTACCGCCCACCCAGCCAACATCCCACCACATACTAAATCACATATGACAGTGCTGTTAATGATAATTAAGCATTTTACCCCTACCCCAAATGATTCTTCAGTTCATTGTTCCTGTAAATACAATAATCTGGAATCTATGTTGATTCCTTAAGTTCATCACAATAATGATCAACCACAGTAATTGTAGGAACAGTATTAAATGCTTAATTAAATAAATAAATAAACATTTAATAAAATCTAAGTCCTAATGATTGGGCCTTGGTCAACTCGAGTAGACTAGTCTAGCAATCAGGTACTTAGTAGTAAAGGGATTCTGTAAATATCATCAAACATATGACCTACAAATCAAACGGTCTAGCTAGGACTTCTTGAAATGTAGGGTTTTTGTTTCGTACTTGATACGTCTAGTTTCGTCCCTTGTTTCGTATAGTTTCGTTGGCATATGTTATCTTTGATATTTCCCATATACTTTCCCTTGAAAATGTTTTGTTGATTCGTCTAGTTTCGTTGTAAAATGTACTTGATTCGTTGAACATTGAATACTAGATTCGTTGAACAAACGCACTCTTGATTCGTTGATCGTTCTTTGACAAAACACACTTGAAGTGGTTCTTTGTAATAGATCGTTAGTTCTTTGAATTAGACCTTTGAAAATAGTTTTTTGTTTTAGATCTTTAATTCTTTGAAAATAGTTCTTTGTAACTTGTTCTTTGATTTGAAACAGTTCATCTAGACAGGAGTCTAGAATAATAGTTATACATATAAAACATATACAACTAAAAGCATTTAAGTAAACAACTTAAAATAAAACAGTTTACGCATGCTTCTCAGCCCCGCGTTTTAAAACAAATTGTTAGAAAAGGGGCAATGAACTCACCTGTGCTGCTATGTAATTGATCTAACACAAAATGCGCGCACTTGTTGTAGCTTAGTTTTCTTCAGTTTCTGAGTTTTTTTATAAGAGTTTGAATACGATAAGTATACATAATAGTCGTCGCACCTAAGGTTTGGTCTCGGTGTGTGTAACTAAGTATCCAAATTTACTAAGTGCTCCTATGTTTTAGTCTAACTATTCTAGCCTAAATACCCATTTATAACCCAATCCCATAATCAATGACCATTACACCTTAGTGATGTATGGTTCACATTGTTCATATTTCAAAATTTATTAATTAAAACATTTAACACTTTTATTTTTTTACACCATTAAGTTAGAAATCATTTTATTTAATTGAAAGATGATTTTAAATGAAAACTGGTAGTTTACTTTAAGAATTTAGTTCAACAAGTTAGGCTTAGGTTAATCACATTCAATTAACCTTAACCCATTACTTGATCTTTGTTTACCATAGTCCGTTACTCGTCCGTGTATATAACTTAGCTTAGAGTGCACAATTGAGCAATCCAATTTAGTTATATACCTTCGTATGAGATTTCTAAGTGTTAACGCTAACACCTTAAGTATCTAGCATCCACTAATGCATGTTCCTTAGTTCGTTCCACGCTTTTAGTATTCATATATTCATTTCCTTGTCCTTATGCTTAAGTTCAACAACCCTAGGTACTGAATTTCCTTGATTAGCTAACACTTTAGGTTTTGACCCTCCTAGGGCAGCTAACCTATTGGCTTTTTAGAGCAGGTTCGGTGAACCTGTAGGGTTCGCTCAGCAAGGTTCGGCCCAATTGGTTCATTGGTCAAAGGTTCGTTCATCCTAGGTTCGTGGTCCAGGATTCGTTGCTTCCAGGTTCGTTTACCTAGAGGTTCGGCTCTAAGGTTCGTGGGTCTAGGTTCGTTCGTCCTAGGTTCGGTGCATATGGGTTAACAGGTTCGTTGTAGGTGTGCAGGTTCGTTGCTCAGAGCGTACAGGTTCGACTAGCAGAGCTCAAGGTTCGGCTGTCAGTAGGTTCGGCTAAACCCATGTTCGACCAGGCAAATAGGTTCGTTGGACCAAGGTTCGGCCACCAGAAGGAAGGTTCGGCTACCCGCAGCAGGTTCGCCTGATCGCATTTGGTTCACGAACCTGTACTTTCTTCTTCATTTTTCTGCCCCAATCTGTTACAAATCAGTTCCTACAACTTCCTAGTCATTCATATGTGTTTATCTAAGTGTTTCTAAGCGTTCAATGTGATTAAAACAGTAAAAAAAATCTAAAAGGTTCGTGGTACACATTTAAAAACCGAAATATAATGGAGATTTACCTCAAAATATACGGATAAAAGTCCAAATTTCTTGTACTTCTGTAATCTACGTGATGAGAGGATCGTCTTGACACCAACTATGCTCGAATCCAACAAGAAACGAACTCCAAATCTTAGAGAGAAGCTTGAAATTTTAGAGAGAGATAGAGGCTAGAGAGAGAGAACTAATTTGGGAGGGAAAAATGGGTTGGTGGTGGTGGGTTATGGCATTAAATGCCTTCTTTAACGTTTCTAAATACCCGATTGTTCGGTCTCGTTCGGTTTAGCGAAAAATGCCATTTCTCGTGAATTTTCGTCACGAAACGACACGATTTAAAAAAATAAGATTTATAAAATTATTCTAAGTGGTTATTCCTAGTAAATTAACTAATATCTTTTATTTATTTTAAATTTTCAAAAATATTAATTTACTGTTTAATTTGAATCGTACGGTCGTCGCGCGCATTCGTCCGAGTCGTCACTCACACGAACACGACGATTACTATACTTTTCAATATTGTTTTCTAATTATTGGATATTATTCAGAACGTTAAACCTTCATATATATTCGTACAGATCGTCACCCATACGAATAATCTGTCAATTTAGCATTCACATAACAACATCCGTGTGTTTTGTTCTATAAAGTCTCACATACGTTTATACATAATAAATCCTAACAAGTAATCCCATGATAATTCTGTGTTGCCAGATAATTATATGACTTAAGAACCATAGTTCTGAACTTTGTTTCTGTTAAATGTTTCTGAAATTGTTGTTTGATAACACAAAATGATAATGATAAATGATATTGTGACACCCAAAATATTTTCGTGATTACACGTATTCAAATTATGGTCCCAGAAAATTTCTTCTTTTCAAAACCTTGTTTGACCTTCTTTATTTAATAATATTAAACAAAGTTTGACGCAAACGTAAACGTGTCACACATTTTACAATACTTATTTACATAAGTAAGTTTAACCCGAAATTTCAAACGTTTGCAACAAGGTTTGTTTGTTCGATTCCCAGTACACCTCGATCTTTATAGCCGGATCCATCATGTTTGACCTACAAACATCACACAATATTTCACATTAGTTCATAAGAACTAAGTAAGTAAACCCTGATGGTTTTGCACAACAAAATGTAGAAATACATTTTTCCAAATCAATATTCAACTAAGTCATTTCTATTCGAAATGACTCTTACAATGTAATAATATCATATTACCATCATCAACTATTGCTCACCAACGTTTAATCAAAATTACACTATGGTGTTCACATTTATATGCTTCCACCATAGCTATTTGTCAGCACCTCTGACTATTCACACATTTGTGATATCATAATTAATTCAAGTCTTGAGATGTTCACCCACCGGTACTTCCATCTAAGACAAATTGCTAGCACCTCTAGCTATCCACCATTGTGGAGTCATAAATAATTCAAGTCTTAAGATGTTCACCCACTGGTTCTTTCATCTAAGACAATTGCCAGCACCTCTGGCTATCCACCATTGTGGAGTCACAATTATTTTAATCAAATTACTATGTGTTCACCCACCGGTACTTCCATCATATAATTCCCACACTTTTATTTACCAAAGTATTGGATTTATCATAGGTTGTTGAACTTTTACTATTCAACTTTTCCCTATCACCAATGCCATATTTATCATACAATTTATTCAACATCAAATTCAATGTTTATTATGTGATGTCTTAGTTGTGGGATTACTTACCTTGATCAGATAAGAGATTAGCAATTGCAGGCTCTTTTCATGCTCTATGACTAGTGGTTTGACTCCCACTACCACCACCTAGTTGCAAGAATACATATACAACTAGTTTCAACACGTATAGCACATACAATCAAGTTTAACACACTTGACTGATTTGATTTGCTAAAAATCAATTTATCGCATAACTGACTTTATCTTACTATCTTTAGCAAGTTTTAGTCAATTATCACAATTAATCACATTTCATGCCTCTGTTAGGCATTTCATCAATTAATTAATGTTCATTATATTAGTTACGATCTTTAATCATTTCTTTTATTCAAAAATTCATTTACAATCATAACTTTTAATGATTTTATCATTAATTCATCACAATCATCATTTAACCCACGGATTATAATCCATATTCCATTTCCACTCATAATCTATTTATCCTATTAGTTATCATTCCATGATATGGATTTCATACAACCGGACATTATCCCGGCTTCCAAACGAAGATTTCACCATCAAAATACCAAGTTCTTCGTTTCTAACAATCCCTAGTTATCAACTAGGCAATAATCAATACCCATAATCATACTAATACATTTAAAACTAGATTTAATCCACAAAATATTGAACCAGTAGGATAAAACGGACCGTTACCTAATCAGACGGATTTCTGCGGGTATAATAGCGATCTAGACTTGCAGAAACGTTCCTGGGTGCGATCCAGATGTTTGGAAGGCTTCGAAATGAAGATTTAATGCTAAAAAGTGTGTGTGGGTGCGTTTTGAGATGAAAATGATCGAATTGGATGAGAAATATGCGTTCTGATGCAATCTGATCCATTTTACCCATTTTTTCCCGACATAGGCCGCCGGGCGCATCGCCCAAGCTTGAGAGTTGGTCCGGGGCGTACCGCCCCACATCAGATTTCGACAATTTTTATCTTATCATGTTTTCGCGATTCCGGACAATCCGTAACTCCGTTTCGCGCACGGTTTTCGCCCACGTTCACCATTTTTCGCATACTATCAATTTGTAATAATTACAAACATCAAATCAACATGGATTTCTAGAACGATCACATGTGCTCTTGCCATTGATGACGTAATTCTCACATATTTTCAAATCACAACAACCACAATCGTTCAATTAACGATTATTTACAATACATTCATTATTAAAAACCGGTTGTTACAGATATGAATAGGAAATGCATTAAAAGGTATATGGTTCGTACATGTTTACTGTTCATGTTACTGTTTAAGATCACTGTTCCGGTACGGTTCCGGTACTGGTGTTACAGTCTCCCCTTGTTAGAGAAATTTCGTCCCGAAATTTAAAAGTTGTTATCTGGCGCAGCTTCTTCTTCAAACAGTTGGGGATACTTTGACTTCATGTGATCTTCACGTTCCCAAGTAAACTCGGGCCCGCGTCTTGAATTCTATCGAACCTTTACAATCGGAATACGACTTCGTCTCAGTAGTTTAACCTTACGATCCATAATTTCCAAAGGTTCTTCAATGAAGTGTAACTGTTCATCCACTTGAATTTAATCAATCGGGATGACGAGAGAATCGTCAGCAAGGAATTTCTTTAAGTTCGAGAAGTGAAATACGTCATGCACACCACTGAGTTCATCTGGTAATCTCAGTCTGTACGCCACAGGACCTATACGTTCGATGATCTCGAACGGTCCCACGTACCGTGGTGCTAACTTGCCTTTATTCCCAAAACGAACTACGCCCTTCCATGGGGATACCTTCAACATAACACGGTCTCCCACTTGAAATTCCAACAGCTTGCGCCGTTTGTCGGCATAGCTTTTCTGTCAGATCCTTGTTGCTTGTAGTCTTCTCTGAATCTGGGCAATCTTATCAGTGGTTTCTTGAATAAGCTCTGGCCCAGTTATGCGGTTATCTCCCACTTCGGTCCAACAAATCGGTGATCGACATTTCCGGCCATAAAGAGCCTCGAATGGTGCACATCCTATACTGCCGTGGTAGCTGTTATTGTAGGAGAATTCTATCAGTGGCAAATGAGAGTCCCAATTCGCACCGAAATCCAAAACACAGGTTCTCAACATGTCCTCCTGGGTTTGAATTGTACGTTCCCTTTGACCATCCGTTTGTGGATGGTAAGCTGTACTCAGATTTAATTGCGTCCCTAGAGATTTCTGTAGTGATTGCCAGATACTTGATGTAAATCTGCTGTCTCGATCAGAAATAATAGACAATGGCACAACGTGGCGTACCACTATCTCATTGATGTACAGTCTTGCCAGTTTATCCATCGTGAACGTCTCACGCATAGGCAAGAAGTGAGCAGATTTGGTTAAACGATCAATGATCACCCAAATTGTATCGTGACCACTGGAAGTGCTGGGTAGCTTGGTAATGAAATCCATAGCTATTTGTTCCCACTTCCAGAGCGGAATCTCAGGCTGTTCCAGTAGACCAGACGGTCTCTGGTGTTCCGCCTTTACCTTCGCACACGTTAGACATCGACCGACGTACTCGGCTATGTCTTTCTTCATTCCCGGCCACCAATAACATCCACGCAGATCTTGGTACATCTTATCAGTGCCGGGATGAACAGAGTATTTAGTCTTGTGTGCCTCATCGAAGATAAGTTTTCTCAATTCGTCTACCATCGGGATCCATATACGATACTGATAATAGATCATTTTTCTCTGCTCCGCAGTCAAGTTCTTTCTTTAAGTTTCTTCTATCAACTGATTCTTGTTGTGCTTGAGTAATCTTGTCTCTTAAACTGGTCTGCACAGTCATTCCCATTGCTCTAACGACCAAGGGTTTGACCCGTTCCTTTCGGCTCAAGGCATCAGCTACAACGTTCGCCTTTCCCTGATGGTACTTGATCACGCAATCATAATCATTCATAAGTTCAACCCAACGACGCTGTCGCATGTTGAGTTCCTTCTGATCAAAAATATGCTGCAGACTTTTGTGATCAGTGAATATGGTACACTTGGTGCCATATAAGTAATGTTTCCAAATCTTCAATGCGAAGATTACAGCTCCCAATTCAAGATCATGAGTAGTGTAATTCTTCTCATGAACCTTTAACCGCCTTGATGCATAGGTTATGACTTTGTCCCGTTGCATTAATACGCACCCAAGTCCCTAATGGGAAGCATCACAATATACAACAAAGTCATCACAGCCTTCTGGGAGAGATAGGATTGGAGCATTACATAATTTCTGTTTCAAGGTCAGGAAAGCATCTTCTTGTTTCTGCTCCTAGATAAACGGTTCACTCTTCTGGGTTAACTTAGTGAGAGGCAATGCTAGTTTATAAAAGTTTGAAATAAACCTTCTGTAATAACCTGCCAGTCCCAAAAAAGACCGTATCTCCGTCGGTGTCTTCAAAGTGTCCCAGTTCTTTATTGCCTCAATCTTGGCAGGATCAACGTGTATTCCCTCGCTGTTGACCACATGACCTAGAAATTGAACTTCTCTTAGCCAAAATTCACATTTTGAGAATTTAGCATACAGTTTCTGCTCCTTCAACAGCTCCAAGATTTTCCTGAGATGTTGTTCATGATCTGCTTTGCTCTTAGAATAAATCAGTATGTCATCAAAAAAAACAATGACAAACTGATCCAGATACGGCTTGCACACTCGGTTCATGAGATCCATGAAAACCGCAGGTGCATTCGTCAATCCGAAAGGCATCACCATGAATTCATAATGCCCGTATCTGGTTCGGAATGGTGTCTTCGGTATATCCTCGTCTTGAACTCTGAGCTGATGATAACCAGACCACAAGTCAATCTTTGAGAAGTATTGCGCTCCTTGCATTTGGTCAAACAGATCATCAATCCTCAGCAATGGATACCGATTCTTGATGGTCAGTTTATTCAGCAACATGTAATCTATGCACATTCAAAACGATCCGTCCTTCTTCTTCACGAATAAGACCGGAGCTCCCCAAGGTGAGTAGCTCGGTCTAATGAAACCCTTGTCAAGTAACTCCTGTAACTGATTAGACAATTCCTGCATCTCTGACGGTGCTAACCTATAAGGAGATTTAGCAACAGGAGTTGCTCCAGGAATTAAATCAATACGAAACTGTACGGGTCACGCAGGAGGCAAACCTGGTAGGTCTTCAGGAAATACTTCCGGATACTCTTTCACAACTGGTACGTCTTGAATCTTTTTCTTATCCTTCTCCTTCTCCACCACATGAGCCAGGAACGCAACGCACCGCTTCTGTAGACATTTACGTGCTTTTATGCAAGAAATAATTTTGACACTTCGTCTTGCTTGATCCCCTTTTACTTCCAATACGCGATCACTCGGTAATGGAATTCGAAGCAGCTTTTCCGAACAGACGACTTCCACTCGATTTGAAGAAAGCCAATCCATTCCAACAATGATGTCGAAACTACCCACTCCATCGGTATCAAATCAATGGTGAATGTATGACCATTAAGTGTCAATGGGCAATTCCTATAAACTGTACTAACTGTGATCTGTTTCCCGTTAGCTACTTCTATGATGTAAGTGGAATCTAACTGTTCCTCTATAGAATCTAATTGGCATGCAAAATCGCTAGAGATAAAACTCTGATCCGCACCAGTGTCAAATAGAACAGATGCATAAAAGTCATGTAAAAGAAATGTACCAGTGACCACATTCGGGTCTTGGCGTGTAGCTGGTGCTCCAATAACAAAAGCTCTTCCACGAGGAGCTTGAACTGCCTGTTGTGCCTTCTTTGAGCAGTTCTTTGCAAAGTGGCCTTGTTCACCACAACTGAAGCATCCACCGTTGTTTTGGTTGGCTGGTGGGGGGAGAGCCAAAGCAACAATGTTGACTGCTTGGTTAGGTGTCATCCGGCAGTGTTGGACCCAATGGCCCTTTCGCCCACATCCCGTGCATTGCTTGCAGGGAGTGTCAGCAGTATGATGATATTGACACTTGGCACACAGAGGAAACGTGCCAGTGTAGGGTCTCTTGTTAGGGTTTTGTGGTGCTGCTGCTGCTTGTTGAAGAGGTGTGGCCACCTTGTAGTTCTTGATGGTCTTCTGTTTCTTCTTCTGATGGTGGTGGGGATTCTTTGACGACTCGGCTTTGTTCTTGCCGGAGTCAGCCTCTTTCTTTAAAACTCTAGAGGCTACCATCAGGTCAGTGAGTTTCCCAGACAATCTCACTGCAGACTCGACGGTGGCAGGATTAGCTGTAACAACAAATCCCTGAATGCAGGCGGGAAGTCCACCTACATAATGATCAATTCTCTTCTCCAAAGTTGGTGCCATGTCTGGCACCAAAGCATCCAACTCGTGGTAACGAGTCCTATACCCCATGTGATCAGCCCCCTTCATCACATGGTTTGACAATTCAACCTCCAGCTTCTGCAGTTCATTCTTGGGGCAGAATTCCGTTCTCAGCAACGTCTTGAAATCTTCCCATGGCATGGCCATAGCTTCTTCTCTTCCCTTGGCATTGATCTGACCATTCCACCAAGTCAAAGCCCGCTTGTTGAATGTTCCAGCTGAATAGCGAACTTTTTGGTGCTCTGGACAGCTGCAGAGGTCCAGGGTAGCTTCAATCTTTTCAATCCATTGGATTAATCCAACGGCTCCTTCAGATCCACTAAAACCGGGTGGCTTACATCCCACAAATGACTTGTAGGAGTAGTGTGATGAACTACCAGTATTTCCACTGGCTTCTCCTGACGAGTTATCAATGTTGTTGATTTCATTACGGAGACGAAGGAACATCTCCGGTATTGCCTCTTTCATCTGACTGGTCATCTGACTGCTCAGAAGAGTCACCAATGCGATAGTGGCAGGATCCAGCATTGGTGTTGTGCTCGGGCCTGGTGGTGGGTTGAGTAGAAGAGGAATAAATGGAGGAGGAGGTGGACGTAATGGAGGCATTGTAGGAGGTGAGTCAAACGGTCATGGTGTAGACGAATGTGGAGCCAAGTCTTGTGGTTGTGGAGGTAATGAGGGAGTCTATCTTCTCGGCGGCATTCTGATCATAACCAATAAAGTTATTGATTAGTGCCATGATCGAATACAGAAGACAATATGCAAGTAAATCCTAAGTCATGTTTTCTCTACATGCAGGGTCCCTAGGTTATAGTCTAGGCCAAAACATTTAAATAAGTGACCTATATTTTTCTATAACCATGGCTCTGATACCAATCTGTCACACCCCGAGCCGGCGGGGTTGGATCGGAGTCCCCGTCGGGCGGAAGATTCCCGGGGCGCGATATCGAGAGTGATAATCAAAGTGATCAGATTGTTTACAATGCACATGATATAAATGAGAAATGCTAAATAGAATAGAATTACAAAGTTAAATTACATCCGGATCGTTCATGATTTAACAATGTAAATCTATCATAAACATCATAAAATATCTATCTTGTAACTGCACAAGATATACAAAATAACTGTATAATGATGTTTCAAAAATATGCAGGTCCAAAATACTAAGCCTTCTATCTGAAGTCCTAGTCCAAAAGCATAAGCTTCCTAGTTGACCTGTTCATCACCTGAGAAGTCATGCAAAAATAAAGTCAACACATGGTTGGTGAGTTCATATAGTTTAGTAATTGAAAATAATTTATAAACCTCTTTCGGTAAAGATCCTAACCTCATTAACATCACATTTAATATCCACATCGATATGCTTATATATAGGGCATACCCCTGAGTCGAGCCTACAACCCGCCCAGACGCCGTCCCACCACATACTAATATACATATGACACTGTTGTTAATGATAATTAAGCATTTTTACCTAACACACACTTCCATTCACAATAGTTCAAATGTACACTCAAAACCTTTGTTAACCCTTGGGTAACAACCTTAATCTCATTAACACCACCTGCGATATCCAATTCGGTATGCTTATATATAGGGCATATGTAGGGTCGAACTTACCGCCCTCCCAGCCAACATCCCACCACATACTAAATCACATATGACAGTGCTGTTAATGATAATTAAACATTTTACCCCTACCATTAAACCAAATAATTCTTCAGTTCATTGTTCCTATAAATACAATAATCTGGAATCTATGTTGATTCCTTAAGTTCATCACAATAATGATCAACCACAGTAATTGTAGGAACAGTAATAAATGCTTAATTAAAAAAATAAATAAACATTTAATAAAATCTAAGTCCTAATGTTTGGGCCTTGGTCAACTCGAGTAGACTAGTCTAGCAATCAAGTACTTAGGGGTTGTTTGTTTGCATCTGTATGACATTAAGAGGTTACCTCTTAATGGTTCATAACCTCTTAACCATTCAAACTTAGGGTTACCTCTTAACCATTCAGAGGTTATAAACCATTACCAACCTTTTAATCATTTATACTTAAAGATACTTTTTCAACCATTCAGATGTTATGAACCATTAAGAGGCAGCCTCTGAATGGGATTAAGAGGCTACCAAACAGGGCTTTAGTAGTAAAGGGATTCTGTAAATATAATCAAACATATGACCCACAAATCAAACGATCTAGCTAGGACTTCTTGAAATGTAGGGTTTTTGTTTCGTACTTGATTCGTCTAGTTTCGTCCCTTGTTTCGTATAGTTTCGTTGGCATATGTTATCTTTGATATTTCCCATACTTTCCCTTGAAAATGATTTGTTGATTCGTCTAGTTTCGTTGTAAAATGTACTTGATTCGTTGAACATTGAATACTAGATTCGTTGAACAAACGCACTCTTGATTCGTTGATCGTTCTTTGACAAAACACACTTGAAGTGGTTCTTTGTAATAGATCGTTAGTTCTTTGAATTAGACCTTTGAAAATAGTTCTTTGTTTTAGATCTTTAGTTCTTTGAAAATAGTTCTTTGTAACTTGTTCTTTGATTTGAAACAGTTCATCTAGACAGGAGTCTAGAATAACAGTTATACATATAAAACATATACAAGTAAAAGCATTTAAGTACACAAATTAAATAAGACAGTTTACGCATGCTTCTCAACCCCGTATTTTAAAACAAATTGTTAGAAAAGGGGCAATGAACTCACCTGTGCTGCTATGTAATTAATCTAACACAAAATGCGCGCTCTTGTTGTAGCTTAGTTTTCTTCTGTTCTTGAGTTGTTTTATAAGAGTTTAAATACGATATGTATACATAATAGTCGTCGCACCTAAGGTTTGGTCTCGGTGTGTGTAACTAAGTGTCCAGATTTACTAAGTGGTCCTATGTTTTAGTCTAACTATTCTAGCCTAAATACCCATTTATAACCCAATCCCATAATCAATGACCATTACACCTTAGTGATGTATGGTTCACATTGTTCATATTTCAAAATTTTTTAATTAAAACATTTAACACTTTTATTTTTTTACAGCATTAAGTTAGAAATCATTTTATTTAATTGAAAGATGATTTTAAATGAAAACTTGTAGTTTACTTTAAGAATTTATGTTGAACAAGTTAGGCTTAGGTTAATCACATTCAATTAACCTTAACCCATTACTTGATCTGTGTTTCCCATAGTCCGTTACTCGTCCGTGTATATAACTTAGCTTAGAATGCACAATTGAGCAATCCAATTTAGTTATATACCTTCGTATGAGATTTCTAAGTGTTAGATGTAAATGTTGAAATTAACGCTAACACCTTAAGTATCTAGCATCCACTAATGGATGTTGCTTAGTTCGTTCCACGCTTTTAGTATTCGTATATTCATTTCCTTATCCTTATGCTTAAGTTCAACAACCCTAGGTACTGAATTTCCTTGATTAGCTAACACTTTAGGTTTTGACCCTCCTAGGGCGGCGAACCTATTGGCTTTTTAGAGCAGGTTCGGTGAACCTGTAGGGTTCACTCAGCAAGGTTCGGCCAATTGGTTCGTTGGTCAAAGGTTCGTTCATCCTAGGTTTCTGGTCCAGGATTCGTTGCTTCCAGGTTCGTTTACCTAGAGGTTCGGCTCTAAGGTTCGTGGGTCTAGGTTCGTTCGTCCTAGGTTCGGTGCATATGGGTTAACAAGTTCGTTGTAGGTGTGCAGGTTCGTTGCTTAGAGCGTACAGGTTCGGCTAGCAGAGCTCAGGGTTGGCTGTCAGTAGGTTCGGCTAAACCCAGGTTCGACCAGGCAAATAGGTTCGTTGGACCAAGGTTCGGCCACCAGAAGGAAGGTTCAGCTACCCGCAGCAGGTTCGCCTGATCGCATTTGGTTCACGAACCTGTACTTTCTTCTTCATTTTTCTGCCCCAATCTGTTACAAATCAGTTCCTACAACTTCCTAGTCATTCATATGTGTTTATCTAAGTGTTTCTAAGCGTTCAATGTGATTAAAACAGTAAAAAAAATCTAAAAGGTTCGTGGTACACATTTAAAAACCGAAATATAATGGAGATTTACCTCAAAATATACGGATAAAAGTCCAAATTTCTTGTACTTCTGTAATCTACGTGATGAGAGGATCGTCTTGACACCAACTATGCTCGAATCCAACAAGAAACGAACTCCAAATCTAAGAGAGAAGCTTGAAATTTTAGAGAGAGATAGAGGCTAGAGAGAGAGAACTAATTTGGGAGGGAAAAATGGGTTGGTGGTGGTGGGTTATGGCATTAAATGCCTTCTTTAACGTTTAAAAATACCCGATTGTTCGGTCTCGTTCGGTTTAGCGAAAAATGCCATTTCTCGTGAATTTTCGTCACGAAACGACACGATTTAAAAAAATAAGATTTATAAAATTATTCTAAGTGGTTATTCCTAGTCAATTAACTAATATCTTTTATTTATTTTAAATTTTCAAAAATATTAATTTACAGTTTAAATTGAATCGTACGGTCGTCTAGCGTATTCGTCCGAGTCGTCACTCGCACGAACACGACGATTACTATACTTTTCAATATTGTTTTCTAATTATTGGATATTATTCAGAACGTTAAACCTTCAGATATATTCGTACAGATCGTCACCCATACGAATAATCTGTCAATTTAGCATTCACATAACAACATCCGTGTGTTTTGTTCTATAAAGTCTCACATACGTTTATACATAATAAATCCTAACAAGTAATCCCATGATAATCCTGTGTTGCCAGATAATTATCTGACTCAAGAACCATAGTTCTGAACTTTGTTTCTGTTAAATGTTTCTGAACTTGTTGTTTGATAACACAAAATGATAATGATAAATGATATGAATAGGAAATGCACTGAAAGGTATATGGTTCATACCTATTTACTGTTTATGTTACTGTTTAAGATCACTGTTCCGGTACGGTTCCGGTACTGGTGTTACACATATAATTTATTTTTTTTATTATTAATTGATAATATATGTATGTATATATTTGTGATTATACTTTTAATATATAAAATAATATATATGATTTTATTAAATTTTATCATAATTAATATATAACCATATTTATTTATATAATTATGAACGTATTTAATTAAACAATGTTATATAAATAAAAGTTCAGTTAGGCTTGTGAGCTAGCTCGAGCACAACATGTGAAGCTCAAGCATGATAACTACACAAGCCATATTTTAAAGCTCAAGCTAAGGCTTGTTACGCAAGGCTCGTTCAAGACTTTTATCGATCTTATCCCAAGTTTTTTAAGCTTGTATAGTTTAATCCCCGCATCCTAATTTTGTCTATATATGAGCTGTTAGATTAAAAAAAATGTGATTTCTTGCTTTAGATCCCAAAATCTTCAGTTACAATTTCATTTACAAAACATATTAACCATTAATAACTTCAAAATATATAGTTTTAAGATTTTAACAACCTACCAACACATTCCATAAACCATATGTTTTACAAAAGGTGGTTCGCTCCATTCCTTCCGATCTCCAACTTGTGTCACCACTTCATCTTGTTTTTTCTTCTGCTTGTCGGTGGAGGTTTTCAAGGGGGAGAAATCATATTTTTGACTAGTCAACTCCCTACTCCCCTCTTATATAAAGTTTTTCATATTGGCAAATTAAATTCTTCAAGGCTCATTATTCACTTTGTAACACAAAAATAAGTAAATATGTTAATTTACTATTTAAACATATAATCCAACCACCCACTAACAACCAACATAATTAAACATAACTTAAACTTACAAATTTCATCATTACACGCCTATTACATGATTACCCAAACGGTTTGTAACAAATGCTCGCCTTCTTATAAAGGTTTCGTCCCTGAAACCAAATTACATATCAAAACGGTAGGGGTAATATTTCATCTTTCGACTTTCGATTCCCAAGTGGAATCGGATCCTTTACGATTCTTCCATTGGACCTTCACTTGATTCACGTTCTTTCTAAGTTGTTTGACCTTTCTAAATATTACAATCGACTTTTCAACGTAATTTAATTTATTATCAATTTCCACATCTTCCAAAGGTATATAAGTCGATTCATCTGCCAAACATTTTCTTAAGCACGATACATTGAAATGTGTTATGAATTCACACACCGAGCCGACAGGCTAGATCAACTCTCCGGTCGGACAAAATAGTATCGACACGCAATATCGTATGATAATCGAAATGATCAGATTGTATATACAGCACATGACATATAATGAGAAATACAAATTTGAACTACAATTAAAAAAGTTAAATTACATAAGTCATGTTCCATAATTTAACAATGTAAATCTACCAAAAGAATCATAAGCTATTCTATCTTGTATCTACACAAGATATACATGTGATTCACATAACGTCTTCAAAATATATTTGGGGTGTGCATGGTTCGGTTCGGTGCAGTTATGGTCATTTCCATAACCAAAACCGCTACTTCAGTTAATTCTAAATCCTTAATCATAACCATAACCAATTGATCGGTTAACCACTAATCGGTTAACCATTAGTTACGGTTCAGTTTCGGTTAAATTCGGTTAATAATGGAATTGTTGAAAAACTAAGAAAATATTGTAAATATGCTTGTGAATTAAAGATATAATAATAATGAAAATATTAGTGAAGCTTGTAAAACTTTGTAGTAATTGAGAATGTGTGAAAAAGAAGTAAAACCACGTGAACTCTTATTCATTTTCTAATATATTTAGTATCACTTATAATCCATAATATTTTCATATCGTAAAAACTGAAAATTCACCTTATATACTTGACTTGCGCAATAGCTTCTTATAAAACATACAAACATATAAATATTAAAAAGCAAATATACATTATTTGGTTCGGTTCGGTTAAAGTCGGTTAATGACTAGCCTTAACCATAAACATAACCGAATGGTTCGGTTAATGGCTTCACTTAACCATAACTGTCGGTTAAAGTCGGTTTCGGTTAAATCGGTTATGGTTTGGGGTGGTTATCGGTTATTTTTCGGTTATGGTTATACTCTGCTTGATGGTTTGGCTAGTTCCATGTAGTTAGATGCATAATTGTGCATTTTTATCAGTTAATTACATGGAATGTAGTGATTGTTTGTGTGTTTTGGTAATTTTCAGGTTTTCGGGTGAAAAATACAGATGTTGGAAGTCTAAGGATCGAAGGGCAGCTGAAGAATGGTGCTTGGAAGCCTAAAATAGCAGAAAATCAGGATTTCCATGAACGGCGTATCAAACTGGCATATTCGTGGCGTATCACA
This sequence comes from Mikania micrantha, assembly GCA_009363875.1. Taxonomy (NCBI): domain Eukaryota; kingdom Viridiplantae; phylum Streptophyta; class Magnoliopsida; order Asterales; family Asteraceae; genus Mikania; species Mikania micrantha. The sequence continues at coordinate 59,287,459 of CM018691.1, read as the reverse complement.
AATGTTTTGGGACCCGAAATTTAGAGCCGGCGCATCATACGCTGACCCTGGCGTATGATACACCGGGGTGCCATTAAACCCGGATTTTTTCTGTTTTGCCACCTATTTAAGCCTAAGAACCTAGGGTTTCAAGTTATCTTCGATTTTGGCGACTTTTTGAGGTTCTAGGGGCTTCCAAGGCTTAGGAATTCACCAATTAACCATTCCAAACACATCGGAGACCATTGAATTGATGCTAGAGCGTAAGAGAATGCGGATGCACAGCTAAATTCCTTGAAATCATGGCCGGGAGAACAGTTAGATAGGGTTAGGGATTTTTATGGTTTCAATTGTAATTGACTACAAGTATTGTGTGGTTTCTAGATCTTCAATTGTTTGTATGTTTCGTTTCGTATTGAATTGAATGATTTCTCTTTTCTGATTCAATTGAATGTTCATCATTTTTCAGTTTAGAATTGTAGAACATTGAACATTAGATTATCACTTTCAAATTGGTATTTGTAATTGAAATCCTGGGTTTACCATTAGTTGGTTTCAATCAATTAATTTATCAAATCGGGTTTTCAAATTATGAATGTCCGTTCATACGAAAGGTCGCAAGTCATGTCTATGTGATTGTCTTAACGAGTTGAACCATAAAGATTCTTACTTTCTTTCTAAATCAAAACCCGGGTGTGATTCATTTACTTAATTGAACTATAACTCATTTAATTTTCATTGTTACTTCATTACAAAGTCATTTTCTAAATTGAAATTCAAACAACCATCAATCAAGTTTGCATTTTTCTGTCTAGATAATTTAGGTTTAAATCAAGTAACTATACACCATCCACATAAATTATTCGTGGTTTGACACCCTACTTACCCTACTAGTTAAGGTAGTGATGTGTTTCAAAACACATATGTTTTTCTATTTGTTTTTGTCACGTTTCTGTACAGTTTTATTCAGTTTTAGAGTCGATTTAAGCTGGTACTTTACAATTCTGTAATTCAGTGCTTACAGGTCATAAACATGTATATTTGGCACAAAATTTCAAGGAAACGAGCTCCCGATTGGACAAGGATGAGCATGAAAAGAAGGAAAGAAGAAAACTGGATTTTGGCATCTGTCGAGCTACGCGACAGGTGGGAAAGACGAAAATACCCCTAACTAATTATTGCGGTTTGACCCGATTATTTTGTCGGTTTGTGATACCACTCGAGCTACGCGATGGGTTTGGAGGTTATTGTCGAGCTACGCGACATATTTTAAAATTCAGAAATTTGAGTTCCTTTCATTAAAATGGTGGGGTGACTCATTTTTAGGAAACAGACGATCTGAAACAAGGTTTTGACGGATAGAGGCGAACTAGAAGGTTGGGAAGACTTAGGATTGAGGATTGAAAGCTTAGGATCGAAGACATCGGGTGTTCATCATTCGGTTTACTTTGTTTCTTTGTTTCTATTCTATTTCCATGTTTCTCCTTTACGTTAAACAGATTATGAATTGTATTCGTATGATGTTTCATGGCCAATCTTTTAGAACTACCTAGGTTCTGATGATTGCACATGTTGGACATTAGTTTTTATCAGTTTTGGATTTTGTGTATGTGATGAACTCATGATGTAACAAACTTGGTTTGGATTATTGGGTGTATTATGTATGTCTATGATTGTTGATGGATTGATGATTTACTCCTCATGTGCCTTGGTGAATGTCTTTCATATAATAGGTGCATGCTAGATCAAATACTGTGTGTTTTTTATTAGTAGATGGTTTACTGCGTAAGAGTTTACTATAGGAGTTATTTTCTTGATATAGATATATTAGTTGTGCAACCAATCTCGATAGCTGTGAGGTGAGAGATTTTCGGTTTGTCTGGGGTGTTAGATCTGCTAGTTTAGAGACTTTGTGAGAAGATCTTTCTAGTTCGTTTTACATCGATGTTTACCAAATCCAATAGGAAAATCCTAGTTATCCCTTGCACTTAGGTGTATTGAGACTTTCGCGCTGTAAGGTAGATTGTCTAGCAGATACATTTTGAGTATATTTGGATTATCTGTGAGGGAAATCCATTCAACCGGTGGTTTAACGGCTTTTAGGACTCTTAGTTGACAATCCTTGAGAAAGGTCTAGGGCGCTCTAGGTTTCCTTTAAGTTTAGTATTTTAAGATCCCGGTATCACATAATTTCCATTAACAATATATCCTTTGTTGAGCATGCGTAGGATTAATGCCTAGGTAGTGCTCTTTCTTTGTCTGATCTTCATTTCTATCTTCATTTTAGTTGGTGTTTTCTCTATAGTTTTTCTTTAAGTTATTCGTAGTTTTGTTAGCAAACCCCCTTCCGTATTATTATTTTATTTAAGTACAAATTTTGTATAGATAAATCTTTCAGTTTCTAGTTAGTGTTTTCTGTATAAGTCTTAGGGTTCGATATCCGGACTTGCTTAGGCTATAGTATCTCCGATAGGTACACTTGCCTGTCTGTAGTTTAGTTTTGAAAGAGTCTAGAGTATTACTTAGTGTCTAGGTTAGTTTTGATTTTTGTTTCTTTTAATTAAACTACTTTGCAGACATCAAATTTTTGGCGCCGTTGCCGGGGACTTCATAGTCGATTGTGCTTTTTAGTTCTTATGTCTTATCTGTGCATATTTGTTTTTAGTTTGCTTTCAGTTTTATTTTATTTTATTTTAATTATTTATTTTTTATTAATTTTTATTTGTTTGCAGGTTTTGTAGTGTATGCCACACTTACGCTCACACAGACCGCCACCTGAGCTTTATTTGCCTTTAAGGAGCGATTCGCGGGACTTTTCTGAAGTTTCTATGAGCGAGGTAAGTGCTTCTACTCCCATTTCTGCTGAATATTCTAAGCACACACCACCATCTTCTCCTAGTTCTTTTACTCATTCTAGTCCACATTTGCCTTTTGTTCCACCCATGGCGGAGCGTCGCACCGTTCACCAGCAGTCCACTGCGGGATTCATGGGGCTTAATAATCCCATCACTGTGCCAAACATAACAAATGAAAATTCATGGCAAATTCCTTCATACATCATGAATGCTATTAATAACTCACATTTCAGCGGTCGTGATGATGAAGACGCTCTCACACACCTTGCTAGGCCCAATCGCATCTATGGTACATTTAAACTTCAAGGTGCCATTGAAGAGGTGATCTTTCTTCAGCTTTTTCCTTTCTCACTTGCGGGAAGAGCAACCACTTGGCTTGAATCGCATCCTCCAGGCACCTTCATAACCTAGGCCAGCCTTAGGGACGCGTTCCTTAAGAAGTATTTTCATCCAACTAAGGCCGCTCGCCTGAGAGTTGAGATCCATTCATTCCGAATGGCTCCCGATGAGCCTTACTACCTTGCTTGGGAGAGGTTCCAAAACCTTCTAAGTTGATGCTCCCAGCATGGCTTGTCTGTATGGGCCCTTGTAGAGAAATTCTACAATGGGCTTAAATATGAGACTCGTGCCCAATTTGATACATCTGCATGAGGCCACCTCATGGGTAAGAAGGATGTGGCTGAATGCAACGACCTTTTTGAGAGTTTTGCTCAGGCCGAATATGAGCAGCGGTCTGCGAATTGGAATTCAAGTCCTATTACTAGTTCTTCCTCGTCAATGAGGGGTGTTCACCATGTGAACACTGACACTAGTGTTGCTGCTGCTCTTGAGTCTTAGCTAGGGATGTTAGGGACTTAAAGATGAGGGTGGATCGGTGTGAGATTTGCAGAAGTGGTCATGCAATGTCTGAGTGTTTGGTGAGCCAGGAGAAGGCTAACTATTTAGGAGGACATGGTAGGTTAGGGCACTCACACGACCCCGGATGGGGAAATCCTCAGGACTCCCAGCCCTTTAGATCTTCAGGTAACCCCCTGGTTTTCATTCTGTGTATCCTCGAAACCAGAGACAGAGTCAAGCTCCTAGTGGTAGCAATCAGGGTAGTACTTTGGGTGGCGTTGGTAGCATGGGTAGGATTGAAGAATTATTGACTCAGCTAGTGGCTAAGGATGCCACTAAACAGAAGATCCTACATGAGCATGATGTCCTCCTCAAGAACCAGCAGTTTGTTTTCTTGGATTTACACCGAACGATTGGTGACATAGCCAAAAGGTTGGATGAACGACCCCAAGGCCAGTTCCCGGGTCAACCTCAAACCAACCCAAACGCCCACATGAAGGCTGTCACCACCCGTTCTGGAGGAGGTGGAGGAGAGAGATTCATACCACCGGTGCTGGTGGAAGTTGAGGACAGTGAGAGAGCTGTACAACCAGTGGATTTAGATGAGGAGGAACTGGTGGATGAAGATATTGAGATGGAGACTCCTGGGAGGGTGCCCGTGAGGCTAGTCCGAGCAAGTACTGCACCTAACAGCGAGTCTCCTGTTAAGAAGCCAGCAGTTGGTAAGCCAGTCATGTTTAAACCCACTTCGGGGATTGATCTTTCTCGTATTTCTTACCCAGCGCGTTTAACTAATCAAAAACACGCTAAGGAATACGGGCACTTTCTTGACATGTTTAAACATATCAAGGTCAATCTCCCGTTTATTGAAACCCTTCAGCATATACCAAAATATGTCAAGTTTATCAAAGAGTTGCTGAAGACTAAGGATCAGATGGAAGAGGTGGCCAACTTCCCATTGAGCACGGGGTGTTCCGCGGTGATTTTAAACAAGCTGCCTAAGAAGCTTGCAGAACCAGGGATGTTTACAATCCCGTGTTTATTTGGGGATGATGTCAAGAGACATGCCTTGGCGGACCCAGGGGCTAGCATCAATCTGATGCCATATTCTCTTTATGCGAAGCTAGCTCTTGGGGACTTGTCCCCCACGCACATGACGCTCTCGTTGGCTGACCGATCGGTTAAATGTCCACGGCGAATTTTGAAGAATGTGTTAGTCAAAGTGGGTAGATTTGTGCTCCCCGTGGACTTTGTTGTGATGGACATGGAGGCGGACATGGCAGTTCTGATCATTCTTGGGCGCCCATTCTTGTGCACTGCTACGGCTATTATAGACGTGTATGAAGGTAAACTCACTCTTAGAGTGGGTGATGAGAGTGTTTGTCTGAAGATAGCAAATTCTATAAGCGTCGGTAGTGAGCTAGTCCATACAGTTGATGGGGTGAGTTCGGTTAGTGACGATGTAGGTGTGAATGAGGTTATGGGAGAGGAACCATGGGATGTTGGTGATCGTGGTCCTGATTTGATTGCAGGGGAGGAGGTTTCTATTGATCCTCCCATTTGACTGAGCTCTTGGGTTAAACTCCCAAGTGTAGAGTTTGTAGAGTTAGTAGTTTCCTAATGTCTTTGTTGTGTTTTCATTTTTCGTTATTGTTTTTCGTTTTTTCGTTTTTGTGTGTTTTAATGTGTTTTGCAGGATTTTAATCAATTTGATGCCAAAAAGATGAATTGAAGTCACCATGTATGTTTTCTTTGCCTTAGAATGTTTTTTTTTGTATGGTCGGGTGTGATTTAAGGGGTGAAAATTTGGCTAAGGCATGAAAAATCCAGAAATTTTCTGGAAAATGGACATCGTCGTGTCGCGCGAGACCATTAGGCCTATCTGTCGCACTACGTGAGTAATCTTGGTCAAAACGCAGTTCAACACTCCCTCGCGTATTGCGAGGGTTTCTTCATGTTTTGTCGCGGTACGCGACGCATACCTAGACGGTTTAAAAGCCCTTTTTCAAGCCCTAACTCATTTTCATCCTCATTTCACCTCTTCATCTTTACAAAGTGTTCTAAGTCGATTTCAAGGTAATGTGGCCAGCTAATTTCGTTTTTGTTGCATTTGATTTAGGTTTTTCAATTTTTTAAGATAGTTATTGGTTCTCTTGCTGGTTTGTGGTTGGACTTGATCAGGGATACTACAATTAATATGTTTTGGATGCTTTGATGTGTGGTTGATCTTTGTCTTGTGTAGATCTTGTTTGTATGTTTATGGCTTGTGGAGCTTTCTTGAAAAAGATTGGCACCTGACAGTCTTCATCTTTAACCAGCTAAGTATTTTCTAGTTTTAGTCTTTATTTTTAGTTTTGTGGTTTTCCTTTTTCTCTACATTGGGGACAATGTAAAGTTTAAGTGTGGGGATGGGAAACTTCGTTTTGGTACAATTTTTTTATTTTTAGTAGTTAGTTTTTGAATTTTAGTTGTTTATTTGAGTCGATTTTTTTTAATTTTAGCTTAGAATTTTTTTGTCCTTGTTAAATTGGTTGCAAAAAGTGTGATGGGAAATGATAGAAAAGTTAGGTTTTATGGTTTCACTCATGGTTAACTCGTTAGATTGGGGTTTTTGCTTTGGGTTTAGGATGTGTAGGTAGGCTCAACTAGTTTTGTTTGTCCCGTAGGATTGGTATAACCTAATTTAAATACATGAATTTCGTGGGAAATATCTTGGGAATTTAGGACTAATGAAACTGTCTTGTAGTTATTAAAGGAGCCTTTGCATAATAACTAATAAGAGTTTTGAAAATTTGATTTTTGTTTGGAACATAAGTACTCTTTTTATGAGAATAAATTGAGTCTTATGGCGCCCCCCATTTCACCAAATAAGCTGAGCAAAAAGAAAAAAAACAAAGAAAAGAAAGAAGTTGGACTAAAATTTATATGTCACACGCTGGGTTGCACCCTGGTTGAAACACCACTAAGCTAAGTTTAATGGATTCAAAAAGAAAAATAAATAAAAGAAAAATGCTCACGCTTTTATCTGCTTCCATTGTAAAAATCTAATTTAAAAAATTTCTTGTTTTGTTTATATGTGAGGGAAACTTGAAAGTTGGAATTAAGGATTGAATTGGTTTTAAATTTCCTAAGTGTGGGTCTAACGAGATGAAATGTAGAACATTAACATAAAAGAACCATGACTAAGGGGCCTAAATAATCAGTATAGGTTTAAAAGGATAACAATACTTGCAATCGTTTCCAAAGCATTTAATTTTGAATTAACGAGCTTAATTGTGTCAAAACAATTTTGCTTAACTATGATCCCAGATTTTTGCATAAACCTTTTTCAGAGAGGAAAAAGTGATAAGTGTGGGGATGGGATGTGTTGCAAAACACATATGTTTTTCTATTTGTTTTTGTCACGTTTCTGTACAATTTTATTCAGTTTTGGAGTCAATTTAAGCTGGTACTTTACAATTCTGTAATTCAGTACTTACAGGTCATAAACTTGTATATTTGGCACAAAAGTTCAAGGAAACGAGCTCCCGGTTGGACAAGGATGGACCTAAAAACAAGGAAAAAAGAAAACTGGATTTTGGCATCTGTCGAGCTCCACAACGGCCACTTGAAACCCTGTTGAGCTACGCGACTGGTGGGAAAGACGAAAATACCCCTAACTAATCATTGCGGGTTGACCCGACTATTTTGTCGGTTTGTGATACCCCTCGAGCTACGCGAGGGGTTTGGAGGTTATTGTCGAGTTACGCGACAGGTTTTAAAATTCAGAAATTCGAGTTCCTTTCATTAAAACGGTGGGGAGACTCACTTTTATGGCAACAGATGATCTGAATTGTATTCGTATGATGGTTCTATTCGATTTCTATGTTTCTCCTTTACTTTAAACAGATTATGAATTGTATTCGTATGATGTTTCTTGGCTAATCTTTTAGAACTACCTAGGTTCTGATGATTGCACATGTTGGACATTAGTTTTTATCGGTTTTGGATTTTGTGTATGTGATGAACTCATGATGTAACACACTTGGTTTGGATTATTGGGTGTATTATGTGTGTCTATGATTGTTTATGGATTGATGATTTACTCCTCGTGTGCCTTGGTGAATGTCTTTCATATAGTAGGTGCATGCTAGATCAATTACTGTGTGTTTTTTATTAGTAGATGGTTTACTGCGTACGAGTTTACCGTAGGAGGTATTTTCTTGATATAGATATATTAGATGTGCAACCAATCTTGATAGCTGTGAGGTGAGATGTAACATCGGTGCCGAAAACGTTACCGGAACAGTGATCTGCACAGTAACCTGCACAGTAACTCAGGTACAAACTATGTGAACTATTGTATGCTATTGACATTTTGATGCTCGACACTAAACTATTTTGCAACTGTTTCTGAAATCTTTTTAAATCTCACTGTTTAACAGTCAGAAACACATCAGACAACACTGAACTGACACACAGATGCTTAATTTAAATGCTATTATGTATAAACATATGCGAGGCTAAACAGAACAAAACCATAACGGATGTCGTTACAGAATGCTAAATCGACGAATTATTCGTATATGTGACGATATGTACGAATAAATCTGAAAGTTTAACGTTCTGAAACGATGACCGAAAAGTAGAAAACAAGAATCAGAAAGTGAAACCAACGTCGTGTTCGTTTGGGTGACGATTTGAACGAATACGCACGAAAGTGACGCGTTCTGACGAAATGAAAACAACAAACGACTCGAACGATAATAATTTGAGGAAATTAAATATTTAACATTTATTATGAATCACAACCTTTTAAAAACTTAAAAAATAAATTCATTTTATTTAAATTACATAGAATACGCGCGATGGTGACGCAAGTTGACGAAACGCTTAAAATAATCAATCTTGATAAAATAATTCAAGAAAAGTTAATTTAAAAGATTTACTAGAAATAACCCCCTTCCAAACATTTGAAAATAAATTCTTTTTATTTAGTTTATAAAACACGCGTGTAACGTGCCAGAAACACGACGAAAACGAGAACCGAGCAAACAAAACGAAACCGAACACCCTCGGGGTATATAAGGACTAAATGAACCCTCTTTCTCATTTAGTTCACTCCCTCTCTCTCTAAAACACTCCCAACCGTTCTCTCTCTCTCTCTCTAAGATTTCAAGGCTTCAAATCATCATAACTTGCTCGTTTCTTGGTGAAATCTCGTGTTCTTGGTGTCCACACGTAGCTACAAACGTCCTCTACAAGAAAGTACAACGCATTTGAGAAGTTGTCCAGCCGAAATCAAGATAAAGAAGCTTGAAGGTTCGAAAATTTAGGGTTTTCATTCTTGTATTGTCTGACAAACCCTTATCCGGTCTTAGCTTCACCCGCAAGAACTCGACACCTTCGAAAATCCTTTATTGCAAAACACCATCATGTAAACAGCCCTAGAACAAGTAATGCTCGACGAAGAGGATGATGTTGGAGGTTCAGGGTTCGTGAGAAAACTGGGTTGGACGAACCTTTGATCTTGGCCGCGCTGCTCATCACCACCAAACCTTCATACCTCAGTCGAACCTTCCTGCTGCCACGAACCTATGTGAGCCATGAACCAACCTCACCGAACCTTCTCATCATCGGCGAACCTGGATGATGTCACGAACCTGAGGAGCTAAGAACCGGTTTTTGCGTTCAGCCGAACCTACCACCATCACCGAACCTTTCATACATGGACGAACCTGCATGGCTGTTATTTGACCGAACCTTGGGCGCATGGACCACCTAGTCGAACCCTAGCAGAGCCAAACCTCCCACCCATGAGACCATTAGGTTCGCTGGAAAAGAACTATGTTCCACTCTATTTGGTCAAGCAGCCGTTAATTAGCAAAACCATTAATTAGCAAAATGGCAAAGTGTTATGATCTCAAGAATGAGTAAAAGTTTAACACAATACGAAGACATGTAATACTAATGATCTACAACAATAGGGCCGGGGCCGAATGATGACCTAGACTCACAAGTGTTAGCCAACTGTAGGGCTAACACATACACGCACATAATTCACTATAACTCATACTTATAAGTTGCAAACAACGTGAAATCAACACAGGATCGTGAAAACAACAAGTCCAACAACGAGTGAGTGCATTCTAGTTTAGGTTAAGTCAACCACATCAACAGCAAGGTGAGTTCATGTGTACCTTTTCAAACTAATTTGTTTTACCTCAGGACTGAGAAGCATGTTATACATTTTAAACAAGTATTGAAATGTTTTATAAATGCTTATGCTTGCTAAACTATATGCTAATACTAATGCTAATGCTACAAGCTACATGCTACACTATATGCTAATGCTAATGCTACAAGCTACATGCTACACTATATGCTAATGCTAATCCTAATGCCACAAGATACATGCTAACTATATGCTAATGCTAATGCCAATACTACAACTTACTTGCTAAACTATATGCTAATGCAAATGCTAATGCTAATGCTACAAGCTACATGCTATACTATATGCTAATACTAATGCTAGTGCTACAAGCTACATGCTAAACTATATGCTAATGCTAATGCTACAAGTTACATGCTAAACTACGTGCTAATGCAAGTGCTATGAACTATATGATAAGACTACATGTTAATGCTAGATGCTATATGCTATAAACTAAGACTACAGGCTAATGATATATGCTATATACTACAAGCTACGGTTGTCTGCTAATATGAAGCTTGTATCTATGTATGAGGTACGTGAATGCTAAACTGTGCTATTGCAAAGCTTGTACCTATACATGAGATACGTGATTGCTAAACTATGCTAATGCTAAGCTGGTATTCATATATGAGATACGTGAATGCAAACTATGCTACTGCAAAGCTTGTATCCATATATAAATACGTGAATGCTAAACTATGCTAATGCAAAGCTTCTATCTATATATGAGGTACGTGAATGCTAAACTGTGCTATTGCAAAGCTTGTACCTATATATATGAGATACGTGAATGCTAAACTATGCTAAAGCAAAGCTTGAATCAATTCATGAGATACGTAATGGCTAAACTATGCTAGAGCAAATCTTGTATCGAATCATGGGTTACGTAAATGCTAAACTGTGCTATTGCAAAGCTTGTACCTATGCATGAGATTCGTAAATGCTAAACTATGCCGTTACAAAGCTAATACCCGTGTATAGGGTACTTAACGGCTGAGTTATGTGAATGCTGTACACAAACTTTTAACAGTATGCTAAAGCTATAATGGAGACGGAATTGGACGTAGGTAAAATGCTTAATTATCATTAACAACAATGTCATATGTGATTTAGTATGTGGTGGGATGTTGGTTGGGCGGGCCGTATGTTCGACCCTACATATGCCCTATATATAAGCATACCGAATTGGATATTACAGGTGATGTTAATGAGGTTAAGGTTGTTACGGAAAGGTTTGCTAAATCTATTTCTCAACTACTAAACTATATGAACTCACCAACCATTGTGTCGACTTTGTTTTCTTACATGCTTTCTCAGGTGACGTATAGGATTAAGCTAAGGTTCAGGATTGCATGCTAAGATGCCCAGTTAGAGGACCTAGTAGATTTTGGAAGAACATATTTTGTTCATTGTTGTGAATCACATTTGATATCTTGTAAAGTTACAAGATAGTGAACATTTGATTCTTTTGATAGGTTTATTTAGTTAAATTATCATATAATTAACAGTTGTAATTTAACTTTGTAATCCTAGTTAATGCTACATTGTGCTTTAGTTATTCTCAATGTTGATGCTATGTAAACAATCTGATCATCATGATTATCACCCACGATATCGCGCCCTGAGAAACTTTCGCCCGGTGGAGAAGTCGATCCGTCCCGTCGGCTCGGGGTGTGACAGATTGGTAAAAGAGCTCAAGGTTATAGATAATAATAGGCATTTACTTGAACGGACTGTTGGGAAATTCTAGGTTACATTTCAATTTAATCAATTTCAATTAATCATATTAATTGAGAAATTCAGTTTTCATAAAACCAGATTAAACTATCATATAAGATCTGACACAGCGAAAGCATTTTAATTTTATAACCTTTTCTATTCATAATCAAAACAATTCCCAAATCAGGATCAAGTTACAAACGATTCAAAAAACAATTAAATCAAACAACACAACCATAGGGGATTTTAGAAATCGACCTTTACGAAGCGGTTCCAAAAACACACGATGGATCGGCAACAGTCTCGCTAGTTGACTCACTACGATCACCCGAGTCCAGATCTCATCCCACGAAACTCCAGATTGAACCAAAACAGATTTTGCCTCGGCTCAGCCACGGCTTAAAGATGGCTCACTATTGACTTGGTGTGACAACCCTTGGCCGCCCACTTGCAGCCCAATTGTGGCCCAATGAGAGGGTTTTGGCATCTTGTGTTGTGCTTAGTCCGGCTTGCTTGCAGCCTTTGGCGCAGGCTTGCTTGCCTCCTAACTGGTCCCTCTTGCGGCTACCTTGCAGCTTGTGGCAGTCCCTTGTCGTGGCCTTTTGCTTGGCAAAATGTGGTTCTAATGGATGATTATTTCCCACAGCCGCAAAACACCATATATATTGATGATATTTACGGCCACAAAGATGGAAAATAAGAAGATTAGGGTTTTGAATCATTCAAATTCTAGATCCAATTCTTGTGGGTGGTTAAACCCTTTATTTATAAAAAGTATTATTTTATTTAAAAACCCTTATAAATAATACCTTTTTAAACCCTATAGTAAATAAACATGCTAATTACTACAATCTCCTTATAACTAATTAACAATTAATCAGTTATCTTGTATTAAATAGTTAATGTTTAACTAATTAAACATAACTTATTTAATTAATCCATCTATTATTAATTAAAAATTAATTAATAATCAACCCTTTTATAAAGTTCAAAAATTTATATGTTTATTGAATTAAGTATCTCTATAATCAATTCCCACCGATTTATTATTTCTCAAATACTAATATCACCAAATCCTTAGAACCAATTGTTCGTGATCGTATAATATGTTTAACAATTAAACATCAAGTTGTTGCCTTCCAAAGTGTAACTCTTTGGATCATACCTTTCATAGTAACGTTGAACTTATCGTTAATCGTACATCCAATATCCAACAGACTCCCACTTGGACGATTCATCGACTAAGTGATTCAACGTAAATAGTGTTGGACGCCTAGCTGCATCACGCTGCCCCTAGTAAGGTATGACTTCTTAAGTCGACTAAAACTCCTTTAGTTTAAGTAACTCTTTACTTTAAATACGAATTATAGTCTCAGATAACCTTTATCTGTATATCCTTTCTATTTAGATATTCCTTGAACATGAGGCATGGATCTCTCTTCAATCTCATATATTGTTCAAGTATTCTCATTCTTGTTCTCAATTTAAAATGATCTAACAAACTACTTTTAGTTTGAGCGTGGCCATGCATTTACACCAGTTTAAATTAACGAGGGCGCCAGAATATCATCTCTTAATCATATAAGAGTATAGAATCCTTTCGGCAGCATACAACTCCCACTTAGTTTCAGAACCATTCCCAATCAAATATCCTTATTACTGTCCATTTTCAAAACAGTGTTAGATAAGATCAAAGAACGACCTTAGACTAATGTCAGTTTTAATATGCTCCTTAGGTCTAAGGATATGTATAGATCATACCATATTCAAAACTTCTTATGACAATGATAAATTTTTGACATGAGTTACGTCCGACATCATTCTCTAATGTATGTCTATGAATCTTGGTCCTCAACACTTTGAGCTTTTATCTTATAAACTAACCAAGCATTCAAGTAGGCTTAATTCAGATTGATTCCCATGAATCTGATCGACTACGGACATTTAGAATACCATATTCAAGGATACAAAAATATACAAAATTTCGAATTTAGAAACATAATTTATTTTGCCTTTAACCATTAAATCAAAATGAACATTCAATGTTTCCTATTTCGATTGTAGAGCACCCAATATTAAAGTAAATCAGATTCCTTATCTAGCATATCTAATACCTATTTATCAGCCTTATCCTCATATTCAGCTCTTTAAATAGACTTAGTAAACTGAATTGCTAGATTCTGATTTATGAATTTTATATACTATTATGTCTTTCTTTTAGTTCTTTCTCATAATGCTTCTACTATAATATGACTACAATTTCATAGTCTTAGCTATGTTATATTGTTGTCATATGTTTTCTTAATCCATTCCTAGTCATTAGGAATCTTATTGAGACAAGTAATGAACTCTTTCATTCTAAGCATTCTGATTCGTTTATTTGTGTTCTCTAACCTTTAGTGAACTCTTCTTGCTTTGACATAGATAATTTGCATGTGACTCTTCATCTTATGCAATATTTATCTAAGATTTCATTTCAATCTCTATTGAAATTTTCATTGGATAATTTATATATTAACCATTAATATATATTCAATTTTATCAAATAAAATTGTAATTATTTCGTTTAACATCGTATGTTAAAGTTTAAGTCTTTATTATAGAAACTCCTTTCTATAATCAGTATGTCATCTACATACTTACATAATGTTGTCATTAGAATTTACTATGCTCCCACTAGCCTTGACATATATATATGTATAACATCTTTGTCCTTTAGGTAAAACTAACACCTTAGTTTCTTACCATGACAAAGATTCCCACCAGAGATGCTTTTATCAACCATGGATTTATCGCAACAAGTTTGCCATATTAGGATTTCAAAACTTTCTAATTACTTATAAGAATACTCAGTTAAGGTGTTCTTATGGTAATTCAGTTTTGATATTTAACTACCTATGTGTCAAACAACTCTTGTTTACAGGATTTGTAGTATCCTAATACATCCATGTTGATCTTGTCATTAAAATTCTCTAATTTCAACTACACAACAACTAAATGTTGTTAAACAAGTATCTTAACTTGTTTTATTGCATCCTTAGTTTTTATGGTTCCAAACCATAAATTATATTTATCAATCAATAGTTACACTTCTGCAAGTTTTGGGTTCACAGTGATCCCATGAGCTTCTGCAGATGTCATGTGTAACAACTAGTTCTTAAACTCATTTAAGATCCATTCAAACATTTTGTGTTTATTGAAACATATATATCATGTCATTGCAGAATTGAACTCTTTCAATCTGCTCTATCTAATTTTCAATCAGACCGTTCCTTGCATTAGGAAGCAACTGATGAAAATTCTATCTATTCCAATTTGGGGATTTATGATAACTATCTCTATCATTAATGAGGATCCAATTTTAAATAAATGGTTTACAACTCTTTGTTACAACCTCAAACCCCAAATAGGAATTTATACAGGTTTATTTTACAACTCTTTATATATACCTGTAATTAAAGCTAGTGTAGTAATTCATATGATAAGTTCATTGGGATATTCTTTCATTGGATCATATTCAAGAGAATGACACATTATGTATTGGTATTTATCAAATTACCTACAACATTGTGTACTTGGTTGTGAAACAATTTCACATTATACGCATTAATTTGGTAACCTTTGGTTATATCTCATATATAACTATTGTCGCTTTTAGATCTTCATTTTATGTAAATCTTCTTTGAACTCTTTCAAAGATTTCATTAGGTTCACAACCTTATGAAATATTGATATTTAATCTTTAGACAATTTTATGCAACAGAATTGCATTTTAAAGATCACAATCTTTTTAACCTTCCTTAAGCATTTTGTGTAATCATAAAACTCTTGTAACAATGAATTCCATTTTCAATTGTTTAGAGATTCATGTATTACACCTTGCTTTAAAGGTTAATCTTGTCTAATTATAATTATTTAAACACTTTAAATTATTCTATTAATATGAATCATATGTATTGCCTTTATTTGTAATTCTATCATATAGAATTCACTTTGCATTACCAATAATTATTATAAATAATGCTATCAAAACAAGTTATCAAGCATAAATATAATTAATCAATCAATGCATAAATAATACTAGAAGCAATATTCTTAGTTAAACTAAGAATGTCAAAAGTATTCATAATCATTTTAAACAATTTAAACAATTAATGAATAATAAATGAATAAAAGAACATTTCTTCTATTTTTCTTGTCTTCCATCCCATGGAATTCAAGACTCAAGCTCCTAGCTTATCAACCTCGTCAAATACCTACAAATAATTGAAATAACTGTGACACTCACATTATTATCGAAGATTTGCCAATTCAAGAAATATGTTGAAGTAACAAGGCATACTAAAAGATCCCAGCATATCTGAACTATTCAGACGTCAAGCAACAATGTACTAGACCTCATCGACCTCGGTCAATGGCCTCTTCCTCCCACTGCTCACCACTATCCTCATCTTGGTTTCATAAACCAAGAGCATCCCCTTGAGTTCATCAATTGTCCTTCCAAAGATATTTCTTTTGTAACTCTTTACAAAAGATTCATATTTCTCTGGTAGGGAAATTAGGAAGAAATCAATAGCAATCTCAAGATTCATGGGATAGCCTAGTCTGCCAAGCCTATCAAAATAGCCTTGCAACCTATCAACGTGAGTCCCTACATCTCCACCCGGTCTCAAACCCTTTTGGACCTCCTTAAGAATTTCAAATCGCCAAAACCTGTTTGGCAGGAAACTCTTCTTGATCTCCTCAACCATCTCATGACTGGAGAGATACATTAGCTGATCCACATATTCAGGAGACACTGAAGTTAATATGAGATTTTATCTCACATTTGTGTCCAATGTGCTTCATCTTTTCAGATGCGGTGCAACCTGTGGATGGCTCGGGAGTAATAGGGTTATCCAAAGCATACAATATTCCTTCTTTTCTAAGGACATCTCTAAGGTGATGCATCCAAGTAGAAAAATTACTCCCATTGAACTGATTTCGAAATAGATTTATCCTATGAGATTTAGTAGCATCAATGAAAGACATCTATAAAAATTCAGAAGAAAAGTTTTAGTATTTCATGCTTTATATAATCCCAAATTAATTATGACTCATTAACAAAATTAATTTAGAATTGTGAGATCCTGTTTATTTAATGAACAGTGAATTGGCTAAGCTCTCTATTTACTGTTCATAATAATACAGGAGGGTTAGATAACCAATTATGACAATCATAATCCTTAAGTTTTGGGGTTTGTTAGAACACTCATTTCTAACTTTGTACATTTACCCCAACTATGCCAAATTGACTCTTCAAGTATACGCCTTATGATTTTTGACTGAATAACCGGCCTAAGTGTATTAGGAATCACGATCATTCCTTTTCAATAAAACCATATACCTAGTGCAGGGTAAGCACTAACACTAGATGTTATGTCAAATTGATAAAGTGTCTCAAATCTAATGTGGCATTTAAATCAAAATGTGTATCCTTTTCTAACATATATAAACCTATAGCAGGGTAAGCACTAACTCTAGGTTCACATATTTAGAAAATAAACATATTGACCAATGAGTCATTTAATTACTTTAATTAATTGCTTTTATGTTTCATAAACATTATGGACAACTAATTTTAAATGAGGATAGTTGTGCATTTTATAAAATCTCTATTTTATTTATTCGCTATCTAATTGAAATCCTATTTCAATTTTGACCTAATTTGTTTTAATACCTTATTAAAACTAAATTGATCATAATCGCGAATTTGTTAGTTCAATCAATCGTATTGATTTTATTGTTTTAGTTTAAAACTATTGAACAATTTGAAACATGACATAAATCGTACAATCTCATATTAACAAAATCATATTTTGTTCATGATTTGCGATAGTTTGAAACTCCTTTCAACTCTCGACTCGATTAGTTTCAAATACCTTATTTAAACTAAGTCGGTAATTATCGCGAATCATTTTAAACTAACAAGTTCTAATTTTATAAAATAATCCTTCTATTTTATAAACTTGATTTATTAAAATAAAACACTTTTATTTTAAAACCCCTTTTAAAGTAACTACAAAACTTTAAATAACTTAGGGATCCTCATGTAGAGAACATAGGATTTATGTTTGCATTGCGTCTTCTGCATTTGATCACTGCACTAACCAATGTACTTTTGGTTATGATCAGAATGTCGCCGAGAAGACCTCCTTCTATTGTACCACCGCCGCAGAGTTCAACTCCGCATTCGACAACACCATCACCAACTGATTCACCTATTCCACCTCCTCCTCCTCCACTCATTCCTCCTCCAAACCCTGATGCAACTCCAGCTTTAGACCCTGCTACCGTTGCTTTGGCAACATTATTGAGCAGTCAGCTGACTAATCAGCTGAAGGATATTATTCCAGAGATGATCAACAGGATTCAAGGTCACGGCAACAACTCTGGGCATACTATGGGGGAAGCTAGTGGAAACATTGGCACTACTTCAGACTGCTCCTAAAAATCCTTTGTAGGATGCAAGCCGCCAAGCTCTAGCGGTGTTGAAGGAGCCGTTGGACTGATCCAATGGCTAGAGAAGATGGAAACCACTCTAGACATTAGCAGTTGTCCAGAACACCATAAGGTTCGCTACGCTGCTGGATCTTTTAGCAAGCGGGCGTTAACATTGTGGAACTCACAGATAAGAGCTCGAGGCAGAGATGAAGCACTGGCTATGCCTTGGGCAGACTTCAAAATCCTCTTAAGGAATGAATTATATCCAAAGCATGAACTTCAAAAGCTAGAGACCGAACTGTCTAATCATGTGATGAAGGGGGCAGACCATATGGCCTACACTACTCGCTATCATGAACTGGTAGCTATGGTGCCAGAGATGGTGCCAACACTGGAAAAGCTGATTGATAGATATGTATGAGGATCACCATCATGTATTCATGGCATTGTACTAGCTGCAAACTTTGCTACACTAGCTCCAATGATCTCATCGAAGCTCCCGAGAGTCACTGGCGTTAAGTCGATCTTGAGCTCATGACTCTCCAACACCAAGACGCATCCTTTGAAAATGTGCTGCGTTTTAATCAGCTTGCCGTTGGTTAACTCTACGGAGTACCTATAGTCTAGTGGTTTCGGAGTAATGCTAAGCAGTTTATTAACTCACTAGACACAGAGCTCCTATCGGTACCGGTATTAAATAACATACTAGGATAAACATCATTTAAAAGGAACGTACCAGTTATGAGGTTAGGATCATCTTTAGCTTTTCCGGAGTCAATCTCGAATGCTCTACCATTTACCGTGCCTCCTTCTGCCTTCTTCAGTTGTGGATAGTCTCTATGCCTGTGCCCAGCTTGCCACACTCATAACACCCCTTTATGATGTTCTGGTTGTTATTGTTGTTAACTGGCTTGCTTCTACACTCCTTGGCCATGTGACCGTGTCTTCTGCATCTCCGACATCGGTAGCGCTCACACTGCCCATAGTGATGATATGGGCATCGGTTACACTTAGGGTATTTCCCCTTGTAGCCATTTTTGTTCTTGATGCCAGATTGTGTAGCGGTAGATTTGCTAATCTTTGCTGATCGGTTATGGAATTGCAATTGTTGTGAAGAGTGAGTTTGGTTAGACTTCCACTTGCACTTGCAATCTTGGGGCTTCAGTTGTTCGCTCCTCTTGGGTAGCTTACCCTGTGCTACCGCTTGGTCGATCAAACAGTGAGCCAAGCAAATAGTGGTTTGAATGAGAGTGGGGTCTGCCGTGATAACTAGGCTTTGGATCTGTTCAGGTAATCCACTGACGTATGGCTCGATCTTTTTATATTCCAGTGTCACCATTTCTGGGCATTGTTTACACCATTCATGAAATCAAGTGGTGTACTGTTCGATTTCAGATCCTTCCATTTTGTGATCCCAGAACCCCTCCAGTTTCTTGATTTCGTTCGGTGGACAGTATTCTTTCTTCAACATCTTGACGAAATTTTCCCAGGGAATTGAGTTAGCAGTCTCCAGACTCAGTGTTTGGACGTGTGAATTCCACCAAGTGAGGGCTTGTCCTTCTAGAGTCCCGGTAGCGAATTTCACCTTGTCTTCTTCAGAACACTTGCACATGCGGAAGATTGATTCGGCCTTTTTAACCCATTGGAGCAGTCCTACCGATCCTTCTGATCCCGTGAATGGTTGAGGATGGTAGCTAAGGAAAGTTTTGAAGGAACATCCTCTTAAGCTGTTGTTGTGAGTCTCGCTTCTTGTCTCACTGTTTAAGCATGTAGCCTCGTAATCTGTAATGGCTTTGTTAACTAGTTGTTCTACCATGGCCTCGGCAGTCGCAGAATCGATTGATGGGTTGTAAGTGCGCACATACGTTCCTTGACCATCCATTTGTTAGTATCTATATACAATAGATATTGTATCACTCACTGTTAGAGTTATTGCGTGTTAGCATGTGTAGGGAGAAAATATATCATAAGTTTAAGATATCATTTCAAAAGTGGAATCATAGGTTTGACGAGATTACTACTACCAAAATGATTTGTATGAGCACAACTCGCTTATATGGGTTCTAACAATAGTACAATACTATATAGAATAAAGGAATAAACTACTCGATAGAAATAGTGGAGCTCGAATCTCCACTTTCAGAGGTGTACTATACAGTTTCCCTGATGGTTGTAGCTTATCAATTGAACTTGCCAGAATTTGTATGTACCTATAAATTCACGATTATGTTGGCCACCATAATCGTCAATTTATCTTACACAGTCATTCTAGTTCACTCAAGCTCAAGCCACTAAATACTTTAGGGTTCAGAGTTTGCTTCTCGAGTGTCGATACTCAGGTCACAGCCCATAAACATGCGTCATTTGACTAGATTCGCTCTCAAGGAAGATGTTGGGAAAAGCGTTCAATTCGAGTTAGCTTGTGCTAGAGAAGTCTTCTTCAAAGCATAGAAGAGTTCCCTTCGTAATTGAGTTCGCCTTTTCGCTAATCCCCTTGCACAGTTCGCAAGTGTAGGTGAGTGTTATTGCCCTTAGAGGCATGTTCGTAAGTGTTAGATCAAGTCCCAAAGCATTTTGCTAAACTATGCACCTAATGTGCTGTGTGAAAATAGTGTGGTGTCTAAATGTAGAGCTATGGCTATAGTCTAAGTTTACTACATGGAAACCTAGTTCTCTATAACCAAGGCTCTGATACCAGTCTGTCACACCCCCAAATTCCCACTTGTGGTGTTAGTCCACGTGGGTGTGACGTGGCCAGGATCACAGCTCATGGTCATATAGAACGACTCTATATGAGTTAACATACAGTTTTGGAAAACAACACAGGTTTAATAGATAAAAAGCGGAAATGTAAATGTTATACAGCGGAAGTGTAAATTTTTGCAGTGGATAATAAAGCATATCAGACACTACATTGTTTAAATTGTTTCGAAATCAATCAATGCAAACAAAAGCCTAGGACGAGAGTCTATATGCATGTCAGACTCCTTAGTGCATCCTTGTGCGCATCCTAGCTTGCAGTCCACTAGTTACCTGAGAATACATGCGAAAGAGTGTCAACTATAAAGTTGGTGAGTTCACAGGTTTAAGTATTTGAAAGCAGTAAAATAGATATATACTGGGTATGTTAAATCGTTTTGTTGCATCTACGATCCGAGGTGTGTCAGCTTATCTTTACCGAACTCGACTGTTTCCTTTTTGCCTCCTTGGGTTATCGCGGAACCCAATTCCACATCGAAATTACACTCGTTATGACCTCCAGTAAACATTGGTGCCGAGTGGGGTTAGTCAAACCTAGTAGTACTACGTAATAACGACTCGTTTGTTCACAATTAACGGTAAGATTTATGACGACTTGTGGCGATAGTAGTTGCACACGAAAAGTTGTTTTACAGCATACCAGTCATACATCAAATAAAACAGTTGCATTGTATTCTCACCCCAAAAGTTTAACAAACAGTTATAAGTAAAAGTGGGGCTGTAAACTCACCTAAGTCTGGTAGAATGCGTTCTTACGAGAACGGAGAAGCTCACCGGCTAGTAGTTTCCTATATCACATAGGTGTTATAAGTTTGTGTTCACATACATGTGGGTCTCACAAGACCGTGTTAGTGTTTCACAACTCCAAGTTGTTATGTGGGTCGTGTTGACCGTGTTTGACCGTGTTGACCGTGTTTGACCTAACAACCCGTTGGTGACGGTTTTCGATCAAGTTTTCGTGTAACGTGTGGTTTAGTGTCGTGTGATGTGTACGGATACCAAAGTCACTTTCGTGAGGAAACTTACTATTTATAGTAAGTTTCTATTTCAGGAAAGTTTTCAAATTTGGCAAGTCATGCAATAAATCATAATCGGATTATTCTAATATGCATATTTATCCTAAGTGATCATGTTATCACATAGCACATAGTTACACATAGCCGGTTTAGCATGGTTTGGGCGTAAAAGTTTCTAAATTTAGAAAGTTACAAAAATAAGCATATGTCACTAAGCCTAGATACCAATCTCATCATAATATCATCACATTATTCTCAAATAATCGTTTAATCATAACCGTTACTACTAGCATGCTCCTATTCACAAATTCGTAAAATAAATTTACTATTTATAGTAACTTATGAAAAATACACATGAATCATTCTCTCAAAAGCATCAATCCCTTAATATCATCATATTAACATCAAATAAACATACTAGACACTTAACATTACCAAATTCATCATTTTAAAACAAGCCAGTGTCAAAAAGTTACTATTTTTAGTAACATTCATGAAAATCATGCCTTTGATGATTCTAACCATCCTAATGCATCAAGTAATATCATAAAACATCCTTCCTAGCTTAAATCATAGATTTAATCTCATTCATGTGGTTATAAACTCATCTATTCACATACTTGCATAAATAAAGTTTTCATTTATAGTAACATCCTCAAAATCATGGCTTCTAACAATTCTAACCATTCTAATACATCAATAACCATCATTTTTTATTTCTAATCATCATTCTAAACATAGCCTATGGATCTAAACTCATGCATAATACCATTTCATCAAAAATGCATGATTTGTAACATTAAAGTTACTATATTTAGAAATAATCACCAAATGACCCTTTTTTAACATAATCAATCATTCTAATTATGTAGAACATCTCAAAGATCATTTACCATAACATTTCACTATCAAAAATTATGTAGAAACCCTTAGATCATACATGCATGTACTCAAAAGTGCCCTTTTCATGATAAAATCAACAAATAACTATCATAGGCATTCAAAATCGCCATAGATCATCACTAACTCATCAAATCAGTAACAATATCATCTCATAACAGATTCACAAGATCAAAATTTCTGGATGGAGATGGTGATGGTGATGGTGATGCATGTGGGTATTTCCCCTTGCATGTGTGATTTTAAGTGTTTTTAAGCTAGACTAAGCATAGATGCTACCTTACAAAGCCTTGGATCGACGAGATAGAGCTTGAATAGGTCTGAAACAACTCGAAATCTTCCTAGGGATGGCTTCTGGGTCGTTACAAGTAGTGGTGGTTTCGATGGTTAGCTCCAAGCTTCACCTCCTATCTTCCAATCTTCGATCTTGAGCTTCCAAGGCCTCAACAATGGCTTCCA
Organism: Mikania micrantha; assembly: GCA_009363875.1. Classification (NCBI taxonomy): domain Eukaryota; kingdom Viridiplantae; phylum Streptophyta; class Magnoliopsida; order Asterales; family Asteraceae; genus Mikania; species Mikania micrantha. The sequence continues at coordinate 59,264,252 of CM018691.1, read as the reverse complement.
GGGGTTTAATGGTGTACTTGCAGGTGAAAGAGACGAGCAAGAGGTTTGGTTACTCAGAAGTTGGGTTTATAGGGTGGCTGAAACGATTAGTCTTGATTTAATCAAGATCTTTGCGTGTTGGAGTCGTCGCGTACCGCGACATGGGTCTCCGAAAAGCTCCGCGTACCGCGATGGATTTCGGGATTCAAATTGCCCGCCCATCCATCGAGTACCGCTACACTCCTTCCTGTGGGCCTTCGCGTACCGTGATGGGTCCCGGAGGAGACCAATAGGCCCAATTTTGTTGTTTCGAATCGATCTTCGCGAATTTCTCGATTACGGTCATCGTTTCTCGACATGTGAGCATTGTTCTAACTAAATTAGGTTCACCAGAACCTAAGTGCAGTGATAGTGTACTGTGATTTGATCCGTTCACCAACGTTCGTTATTCAAGACACGTGCGAGTGCAGTTATAGTGTACTGTGATTAGATCCGTTCACCAACGTTCGTTATTCAAGACACGTGCGAGTGTTGTGCGATAATTTCTCGAATTATCGGTGTGTTTGGTCTGTTGTGCCACGTGTCACACTAGATACTAATTATTCTAGTGCCACGTATGAAATAATAATACAAATTATTATGAAAATAATATAAATGTTGACCTGGAAAATGCGAGGTGTCACATCATCCCCCAGTTAATAGGAATTTCGTCCCGAAATTCAGTTCGCGTTGCTGGTGATAGTTTGGTTGGAGAATACCTGAGGGTATTTCTTTTTCATCTGGTCCTCTCGTTCCCAGGTATATTCCGGTCCACGCCGTGAGTTCCATCGCACCTTAACTATTAGTATTTTACTGAGTTTGAGCTTCTTGGTTTCCCGGTCCATGATTTCCACCGGTTCCTCGACGAAGTTCAATTGTTCGTCGATCTGTATCTCCTCAAGAGGAATGATATGTGTCTTATCGGATAAACACTTCTTGAGGTTTGAGATATGAAATACGTTATGCACGCTACTTAGTTCCTGTGGTAGCTGTAGCTCGTAGGCCACATGGCCTACTCGTTTGGTGATTTCGAATGGTCCGATATAACGAGGGTTTAACTTTCCCCGCTTCCCGAATTGGATCACTCCCTTCCAGGGCGAGACTTTGAGAAGTACGCGATCTCCTACCTGGAATTCCAAAGGCTTGCGTCTTTTGTCGGCGTAGCGTTTCTGTTGATCCTGAGCTGCTGCCATTCTGTTACGTATCCGCACGTTCTTTTCAGTTGTTTCATGCACAAGCTCGGGTCCGGTCAGTTGGCTTTCACCAATTTCCGCCCAACAGAGTGGTGATCTGCACTTACGTCCGTAAAGTGCTTCAAATGGTGCAGCTCCAATGCTGGTGTGGTAACTGTTATTATATGACAACTCCACCAAAGGTAGGTGAGTCTCCCAGCTGTTTCCAAAGTTGATCACGCATGCCCGAAGCATGTCCTCCAAAGTCTGGATGGTTCTTTCACTTTGACCGTCCGTCTACGGGTGATAGGCAGTGCTCATATCCAACCTCGTCTCGAGTGCCTTGTGTAAGGACTTCCAAAAATGCACCGTGAAACAGCTGTTTCGGTCGGATATTATAGAAGTTGGGACTCCGTGTCTGGAAACGATTTTTTTCAAATAAATCCGTGTTTACTTCTCCAACTTATCATTTTCCTTAATCGGCAGAAAGTGTGCCGATTTCGTGAGTCGGTCTACGATAACCCAGATGGTATCGCAACCACTAACCGTCTTTGACAATTTAGTTTTGAAGTTCATAGAAATTTTCTCCCATTTCCACATCGGTATCTCAGGTTGTTGAAGTAACCCTGATGGCTTTTGGTACTCAACCTTGACTTTTGAGCACGTCAAACACTTACTTGCGTAAGATGCTATCTCCGCATGCATGTTCGGCCACCAGTAAATTGTCTTCAGGTGGTACATCTTGTCTGAACCCGGATGTACGGAATACCAACTCTCGTGAGCTTCATCCATCACTACTTCTCTCAATCCTCTGTAGCGTGGAATCCAAATTCGATCCATTAGGTAATAAGCTCCGTCATCCTTTTCTTTCATTTGCTTGTCCATACCACGCATGGCTTCAAGAGTGAGGTTCTCAGTTTTTAGAGTTTCTTGTTGAGCGTTTCGGATCTGTCACGGCAGTTCAGAATGAATTGTAAGTTGCAGTGCACGCACGCGTTTAGTTGTCCCTTTCCGGCTTAATGCGTCAGCCACTACATTTGTTTTGCCGGGATGGTACTTGATAGCGCAATCATAGTTGCCAATGAGTTCAACCCATCTTCGTTGTCTCATGTTCAACTCTTTCTGGTCGACAATGTGTTGTAGGCTCTTATGATCAGTGAAGATGGTGCATTTCGTGCCGTATAAGTAGTGTTACCAGATCTTCAATGCGAACACTACAGATCCCAACTCAAGGTCATGAGTCATGTAGTTCTTCTCATTCGCCTTCAGTTGTCGTGAAGCGTATGCTATAACCTTCTCGCGTTGCATCAACACGCAACCGAGTCCTTGTTTTTGGGGCGTCACAATATACCACGGAATCGTCACATCCTTCCGGCAGGGATAGGATGGGTGTAGTGCATAGCTTCTGTCTCAGTAGGTTGAAAGCAGCCTCTTGTTTCTCTCCCCATTCAAACTTCTTGTCTTGGTGGGTTAGGGATGTCAGCGATTGAGCACTCTTCGAAAATCCTTCAATAAATCTTCTGTGGAACCCGGCCAGTCCTAGAAATTTTCGCACCTCAGTTGGAGTCTTGGGTGCTTCCAGTTCTTAATGGCTTCGATCTTAGCCGGCTCCACATGTATCCCATGCTCGTTAACCACATGTCCAAGAAATTTGACTTCGCGAATCCAAAAGTCGCACTTTGAAAATTTTGCGTACAGTCGCTCTTTCTTCAATAATTCCAGGACCAGCCTTAGGTGTTCAGCATGTTCTTCCTGATTCTTCGAGTAAACCAGAATGTCATCAATGAACACTTTCACGAATTTGTCGAGGTAAGGCTTGCACACTCTATTCATGAGGTCCACGAATACGGCTGGTGCGTTGGTTAGTCCAAAGGGCATAACCGAGAATTCGTAGTGTCCGTATCGAGTTCTGAAGGCAGTCTTAGGAATATCGTTTTCCTGTATCCTCAGTTGATGGTAACTCGATCTCAAATCGATCTTCGAATAATCTCTTGACCCTTGCAATTGGTCAAACAGTTCGTCTATTTGTGGTAATAGGTATCGATTCTTGATCGTCACCTTGTTCAGTTCTTTGTAGTCGATACACATACGGAATGATCCGTCTTTCTTCTTTACGAACAGGACCGGTGCTCCCCAAGGCGAGAAGCTCGGTCTGATAAACCCCTTATCTAACAGTTCCTGCAACTGGTTAGACAGTTCCTGCCTCTCCGTTGGTGCTAATCGGTATGGAGCTTTGGCAATCGGTGCTACTCCTGGGGTGAGGTCTATATGAAACTCAACCTGTCGTTGCCGTGGTAGTTCAGGTAGATCTTCGGGAAATACTTCGGGAAAATCGCCGACAATGGCGATGTCCTCAATCTTCCGTTCCCTCTTCGGTTGTTCAGTGATGAGAGCTAGTGTTGTAGTGTATCCCTTTTGAATGTACTTGGTTGCCTTCATGCACGACATAATGTTTCAGAGGTATTCCCCGTCGTTCCCCCTGAATCGATATATGTTCCCCGCTCGACAACGTCACTCGTACGATCTTTTCGTTGCATACAATCTCAGCTTTGTTTGCGGATGGTCAGTCCATTCCAATGATCTCATCGAAGCTCCCGAGAGTCACTGGCGTTAAGCCGATCTTGAGCTCGTGACTCTCCAACACTAGGACGCATCCTTTGAAAATGTGCTGCGTTTTAATCAGCTTGCCGTTGGTTAACACTACGGTGTACCTATAGTCTACTGGTGCCGGAGTAATGCTAAGCAGCTTATTAACTCACTAGACACAGAGCTCCTTTCGGTACCGGTATTAAATAACATACTAGCATAAACATCATTTAAAAGGAACGTACCAGTTATGAGGTTAGGATCATCTTTAGCTTTTCCGGAGTCAATCTCGAATCCTCGACCATTTACGAGCCTCCTTCTGCCTTCTTCAGTTGTGGATAGTCTCTATGCCTGTGCCTAGGCTTGCCACACTCATAACACCCCTTTATGATGTTCTGGTTGTTATTGTCGTTAACTGGCTTGCTTCTACACTCCTTGGCCATGTGACCGTTTCTTCCGCATCTCCGACAACGGTAGCGCTCACACTACCCATAGTGATGATATGGGCATCAGTTACACTTAGGGTATTTCCCCTTGTAGCCATTTTTGTTCTTGATGCCGGATTGTGTAGCGGTAGATTTGCTAGTCTTTGCTGATCGGTTATGGAATTGCAATTGTTGTGAAGAGTGAGTTTGGTTAGACTTCCACTTGCGCTTACGATCTTGGGGCTTCAGTTGTTCGCTCCTCTTGGGTAGCTTACCCTGTGCTACCGCTTGGTCGATCAGACAGTGAGCCAAGCAAATAATGGTTTGAATAAGAGTGGGGTCTGCCGTGATAACTAGGCTTTGGATCTGTTCAGGTAATCCACTAACTTATGGCTCAATCTTTTTATATTCCGGTGTCACCATTTCTAGGCATTGTTTACACCATTCGTGAAATCGAGTGGTGTACTGTTCGATTTCAGATCCTTCCATTTTGTGATCCCGGAACCCCTCCAGTTTCTTGATTTCGTTCGGTGGACAGTATTCTTCCTTCAACATCTTGACGAAATTTTCCTAGGGAATTGAGTTACCAGTCTCCAGACTCAGTGTCTGGATGTGTGACATCCACCAAAAGAGTCCCGATAGTGAATTTCACCTTGTCTTCTTCAGAACACTTGCACATGCGGAAGAGTGATTCGGCCTTCTTAACCCATCGGAGCAGTCCTACCGCTCCTTTTGATCCCTTGAATGGTTGAGGATGGTAGCTAAGGAAAGTTTTGAAGGAACATCCTCTTGAGCTGTTGTTGTGAGTCTCGCTTCTTGTCTCACTGTTTAAGCATGTAGCCTCGTAATCCGTAATGGCTTTGTTAACTAGTTGTTCTACCATGGCCTCGGCAGTCGCAGAATTGATTGATGGGTTGTAAGTGCGCACATACGTTCCTTGACCATCCATTTGTTAGTATCTATATACAATAGATATTGTATCACTCACTGTTAGAGTTATCGCGTGTTAGCATGTGTAGGGAGAAAATATATCATAAGTTTAAGATATCATTTCAAAAGTGGAATCATAGGTTTGACGAGATTACTACTACCAAAATGATTTGTATGAGCACAACTCGCTTATATGGGTTCTAACTATAGTACAATACTATATACAATAAAGGAATAAACTACTCTGTAGAAATATTGGAGCTCGAATCTCCACTTTCAGAGGTGTACTATACAGTTTCCCTGATGGTTGTAGCTTATCAATTGAACTTGCCAGAATTTGTATGTACCTATAAATTCACGATTACGTTGGCCACCATAATCGTCAATTTATCTTACACAGTCATTCTAGTACACTAAAGCTCAAGCCACAAAATACTTTAGGGTTCAGAGTCTGCTTCCCGAGTGTCGATACTAAGGTCACAGCCCATAAACATGCGTCATTTGACTAGATTCGCTCTCAAGGAAGATGTTGGGAAAAGCGTTCGATTCGAGTTAGCTTGTGCTAGAGAATTCTTCTTCAAAGCATAGAAGAGTTCCCTTCATAATTGAGTTCGCCTTTTCGCTAATCCCCTTGCACAGGTCGCAAGTGTAGTTGAGTGTTATTGCCCTTAGAGGCATGTTCGTAAGTGTTAGATCAAGTCCCAAAGCATTTTGCTAAACTATGCACCTAATGTGCTGTGTGAAACTAGTGTGGTGTCTAAATGTAGAGCTATGGCTATAGTCTAAGTTTACTACATGCAAACCTAGTTCTCTATAACCAAGGCTCTGATACATGTCTGTCACACCCCCAAATTCCCACTTGTGGTGTTAGTCCACGTGGGTGTGACGAGGCCAGGATCACAGCTCATGGTCATATAGAACGACTCTATATGAGTTACACAAACATACAGTTTTGGAAAACAACACAGGTTTAATAGATAAACAGTGGAAATGTAAATGTTATACAGCGGAAGTGTAAATTGTTGCAGTGGATAATAAAGCATATCAGACACTACATTGTTTAAATTGTTTCGAAATCAATCAATGCAAACAAAAGCCTAGGACGAGAGTCTATATGCATGTCAGACCCCTTAGTGCATCCTTGTGCGCATCCTAGCTTGCAATCTACTAGTTACCTGAGAATACATGCGAAAAAGTGTCAACTACAAAGTTGGTGAGTTCACATGTTTAAGTATTTGAAAGCAGTAAAATAGATATATACTGGGTATGTTAAATCATTTTGTTGGGTCTACGATCCTAGGTGTGTCAGCTTATCTTTACCGAACTCGACTGTTTCCTTTTTGCCTCCTTGGGTTATCGCGGAACCCAAATCCATATCGAAATTACACTCGTTATGACCTCCAGTCAAAATTGGTGCCGAGTGGGGTTAGTCAAACCCAGTAGTACTATGTAATAACGACTCTTTTGTTCACAATTAACAGTAAGATTTATGAGGACTTGTGGCGATAGTCGTTTCACACAAAAAGTTGTTTTACAACATACCAGTCTTACATCAAATAAAACAGTTGCATTGTATTCTCACCCCAAAATTTTAACAAACAGTTATAAGTAAAAGTGGGGCTGTAAACTCCTGAGTCTGGTAGAGTGCGTTCTTACGAGAACGGAGTAGCTCGCCGGCTAGTAGTTACCTATATCACTTAGGTGTTATAAGTTTATGCTCACATACATGTGGGTCTCACAGGTCCGTGTTAGTGTTTAACAACTCCAAGTTGTTATGTGGGTCGTGTTGACCGCGTTTGACCGTGTTGACCGTGTTTGACCTAACGACCCGTTGGTGACGGTTTTCGATCAAGTGTTCGTGTAACGTGCTGTTTAGTGCCGTGTGATGTGTACGGATACCAAAGTCACTTTCGTGAGGAAACTTACTATTTATAGTAAGTTTCTATTTCAGGAAAGTTTTCAAATTTGGCAAGTCATGCAATAAATCATAATCCGATTATTCTAATATGCATATTTATCCTAAGTGATCATGTTATCACATAGCACATAGTTACACATAGCCGGTTTAGCATGGTTTGGGCGGAAAAGTATCAAAATTTAGAAAGTTACAAAAATAAGCATATGTCACTAAGCCTAGATACCAATCTCATCATAACATCATCACATTATTCTCAAATAATCGTTTAATCATAACCGTTACTACTAGCATGCTCCTATTCACAAATTCGTAAAATAAAGTTACTATTTATAGTAACTTATGAAAAATACACATGAATCATTCTCTCAAAAGCATCAATCCCTTAATATCATCATATTAACATCAAATAAACATACTAGACACTTAACATTACCAAATTCATCATTTTAAAACAAGCCAATGTGAAAAAGTTACTATTTTTAGTAACATTCATGAAAATCATGCCTTTGATGATTCTAACCATCCTAATGCATCAAGTAATATCATAAAACATCCTTCCTAGCTTAAATCATAGATTTAATCTCATTCATGTGGTTATAAACTCATCTATTCACATACTTGCATAAATAAAGTTTTCATTTATAGTAACATCCTCAAAATCATGGCTTCTAACAATTCTAACCATTCTAATACATCAATAACCATCATTTTTTATTTCTAATCATCATTCTAAACATAGCCTATGGATCTAAACTCATGCATAACACCATTTCATCAAAAATGAACGATTTGTAACATTAAAGTTACTATATTTAGAAATAATCACCAAATGACCCTTTCTTAACATAATCAATCATTCTAATTATGTAGAACATCTCAAAGATCATTTACCATAACATTTCACTATCAAAAATCATGTAGAAACCTTTAGATCATACATGCATGTACTCAAAAGTGCCCTTTTCATGATAAAATCAACAAATAACTATCATAGGCATTCAAAATCGCCATAGATCATCACTAACTCATCAAATCAGTAACAATATCATCTCATAACAGATTCACAAGATCAAAATTTCGTGATGGAGATGGTGATGGTGTTGCATGTGGGTATTTCCCCTTGCATGTGTGATTTTAAGTGTTTTTAAGCTAGACTAAGCATAGATGCTACCTTACAAAGCGTTGGATCGACGAGATGGAGATTGAATAGGTCTGAAACAACTCGAAATCTTACTTGGGATGGCTCCTGGGTCGTGACAAGTGGTGGTGGTGTCGATGGTTAGCTCCAAGCTTCACCTCCTATCTTCCAATCTTCGATCTTGAGCTTCCAAGGCCTCAACAATGGCTTCCAGGGGTTTAATGGTGTACTTGCAGGTGAAAGAGACGAGCAAGAGGTTTGGTTACTCGGAAGTTGGGTTTATAGGGTGGCTGAAATGATTAGTCTTGATTTAATCAAGATCTTTGCGTGTTGGAGTCGTCGCATACAGCGATGGATTTCGGGATTCAAATTGCTCGCCCATCCATCGCGTACCGCTACACTCCTTCCTGTGGGCCTTCGCGTCTCGCGATGGGTCCCTGAGGAGCCCAATAGGCCCAATTTTGTTGTTTCGAATCGATCTTCGCGAATTTCTCGATTACGGTCATCGTTTCTCGTCATGTGAGCATTGTTCTAACTAAATTAGGTTCACCCAAACCAAAGTGCAGTGAGAGTGTACTGTGATTTGATCTGTTCACCAACATTCGTTATTCAAGACACGTGCGAGTGTTGTGCGATAATTTCTCGAATTATCGGTGTGTTTGGTCTGTTGTGCCACGTGTCACACTAGATACTAATAATTCTAGTGCTACGTATGAAATAATAATACACATTATTATTAAAATAATATAAATGTTGACCTGGAAAATGCAAGGTGTCACATCATCCCCCAGTTAATAGGAATTTCGTCCCGAAATTCAGTTCGCGTTGCTGGTGTTATTTTGGTTGGAGAATAGGTGAGGGTACTTCTTTTTCATCTGGTCCTCTCGTTCCCAGGTGTATTCCGGTCCACGCCGTGAGTTCCATCGCACCTTAACTATTGGTATTTTACTGAGTTTGAGCTTCTTGGTTTCCCGGTCCATGATTTCCACCGGTTCCTCGACGAAGTTCAATTGTTCGTCGATCTGTATCTCCTCAAGAGGAATGATATGTGTCTTATCGGATAAACACTTCTTGAGGTTTGAGATATGAAATACGTTATGCACGCTACTTAGTTCCTGTGGTAGCTGTAGCTCGTAGGCCACAGGGCCTACTCGTTTGGTCATTTCGAATGGTCCGATATAACGAGGGTTTAACTTTTCCCGTTTCCCGAATCGGATCACTCCCTTCCAGGGCAATACTTTGAGAAGTACGCGATCTCCTACCTGGAATTCCAAAGGCTTGCGTCTTTTGTCAGCATAGCTTTTCTGTCGATCCTGAGCTGCTGCCATTCTGTTACGTATCCGCACGATCTTTTCAGTTGTTTCGTGCACAAGCTCGGGTCTGGTCAATTGGCTTTCACCAATTTCCGCCCAACAGAGTAGTGATCTGCACTTACGTCCATAAAGTGCTTCAAACGATGCAGCTCCAATGCTGGTGTGGTAACTGTTATTATATGAGAACTCCACCAAAGGTAGGTGAGTCTCCCAGCTGTTCCCGAAGTCGATCGCGCAAGCCCGAAGCATGTCCTCCAAATTCTGGATGGTTCTTTCACTTTGACCGTCCATCTGCGGGTGATAGGCAGTGCTCATATCCAACCTCGTCCCGAGTGCCTTGTGTAAGGACTTCCAAAAATGCGCCGTGAAACAGCTGTTTCGGTCGGATATTATAGAAATTGGGACTCCGTGTCTAGAAACGATTTCTTTCAAATAAATCCGTGTTAACTTCTCCAATTTATCAGTTTCCTTAATCGGCAGAAAGTGTGCCGATTTCGTGAGTCGGTCTACGATAACCCAGATGGTATCGCAACCACTTATCATCTTTGACAATTTGGTTATGAAGTTCATGGAAATTCGCTCCCATTTCCACATCGGTATCTCAGGTTGTTGAAGTAACCCTGATGGCTTTTGGTACTCAACCTTGACTTTTGAGAACGTCAAATACTTACTTACGTAAGTTGCTATCTTCGCTTTCATGTTCGGCCACCAGTAAATTGTCTTCAGGTCATGGTACATCTTGTCTGAACCCGGAAGTACAGAATACCAACTCTCGTCAGCTTCATCCATCACTACTTCTCACAATCCTCTGTAGCGTGGATTCCAAATTCGATCCATTAGGTAATAAGCTCCGTCATCCTTTTCTTTCATTTGCTTGTCCATACCACGCATGGCTTTAAGAGTGAGGTTCTCAGTTTTCCGAGCTTCTTGTTGAGCGTTTCGAATCTGTCGCGGCAGTTCAGAATGAATTGTAAGTTGCAGTGCACGCACGCGTTTAGTTGTCCCTTTCCGGCTTAATGCGTCAGCCACTACATTTGTTTTGCCGAGATGGTACTTGATAGCGCAATCATAGTTGCCAATGAGTTCAACCCATCTTCGTTGTCTCATGTTCAACTCTTTCTGGTCGATAATGAGTTGTAGGCTCTTATGATCAGTGAAGATGGTGCATTTCGTGCCGTATAAGTAGTGTCACCAGATCTTCAATGCGAACACTACAGCTCCCAACTCAAGGTCATGAGTCATGTAGTTCTTCTCATTCGCCTTCAGTTGTCGTGAAGCGTATGCTATAACCTTCTCGCGTTGCATCAACACGCAACCAAGTCCTTGTTTTTGGGGCGTCACAATATACCACGGAATCGTCACATCCTTCCGGCAGGGATAGGATGGGTGCGGTGCATGGCTTCTGTTTCAGTAGGTTGAAAGCAGCCTCTTGTTTCTCTCCCCATTCAAACTTCTTGTCTTGGTGGGTTAGGGATGTCAGCGATTGAGCACTCTTCGAAAATCCTTCAATAAATCTTCTGTAGTAGCCGGCCAGTCCTAGGAATTGTCGCACCTCAGTTGGAGTCTTGGGTGCTTCCCAGTTCTTAATGGCTTCGATCTTAGCCGGGTCCACATGTATCCCTTGCTCGTTAACCACATGTACAAGAAATTTGACTTCGCGAATCCAAAAGTCGCACTTTGAAAATTTTGCGTACAGTCGCTCTTTCTTCAATAATTCTAGGACCAGCCTTAGGTGTTCAGCATGTACTTCCTGATTCTTCGAGTAAACCAGAATGCCATCAATGAACACTATCACGAATTTGTCGAGGTAAGGCTTGCACACTCTATTCATGAGGTCCACGAATACGGCTGGTGCGTTGGTTAGTCCAAAGGGCTTAACCGAGAATTCGTAGTGTCCGTATCAAGTTCTGAAGGCAGTCTTAGAAATATCGTTTTCCTGTATCCTCAGTTGATGGTAACCCGATCTCAAATCGATCTTCGAATAATCTCTTGACCCTTGCAATTGGTCAAACAGTTCGTCTATTTGTGGTAACGGGTATCGATTCTTGATCGTCACCTTGTTCAGTTCTTTGTAGTTGATACACATACGGAATGATCCGTCTTTCTTCTTTACGAACAGGACCGGTGCTCCCCAAGGCGAGAAGCTCGGTCTGATAAACCGCTTGTCTAACAATTCCTGCAACTGGTTAGACAGTTCCTGCCTCTCCGTTGGTGCTAATCGGTATGGAGCTTTGGCAATCGGTGCTGCTCCTGGGGTGAGGTATATTTGAAACTCAACCTGTCGTTGCGGTGGTAGTCCAGGTAGATCTTTGGGAAATACTTCAAGAAAATCACAGACTACGGCGATGTCCTCAATCTTCCGTTCCCTCTTCGGTTGTTCAGTGATGAGAGCTAGTGTTGCAGTGTATCCCTTTTGAATGTATTTGGTTGCCTTCATGCATGACATGATGTTTCAGAGGTATTCCCCGTCGTTCCCCCTGAATCGATATCTATTCCCCGCTCGACAACGTCACTCGTACAATCTTCTCGTTGCATACAATCTCAGCTTGGTTTGCGGATGGTCATTCCATTCCAATGATCTCATCGAAGCTCCCGAGAGTCACTGGCGTTAAGTCGATCTTGAGCTCGTGACTCTCCAACACCAAGATGCATCCTTTGAAAATGTGTTGCGTTTTAATCAGCTTGCCGTCGGTTAACTCTACTGTGCACCTATAGTCTAGTGGTGTGGGAGTAATGCTAAGCAGTTTATTAACTCACTAGACACAGAGCTCCTATTGGTACCGGTAATAAATAACATACTAGCATAAACATCATTTAAAATGAACGTACCAATTATGAGGTTAGGATCATCTTTAGCTTTTCCGGAGTCAATCTCAAATGCTCGACCATTTACCGTGCCTCCTTCTGCCTTCTTCAGTTGTGGATAGTCTCTATGCCTGTGCCCAGGCTTGCCACACTCATAACACCCCTTTATGATGTTCTGGTTGTTATTGTTGTTAACTGGCTTGCTTCTACACTCCTTGGCCATGTGACCGTGTCTTCTGCATCTCCGACATCGGTAGCGCTCACACTACCCATAGTGATGATATGGGCATCGGTTACACTTAGGGTATTTCCCCTTGTAGCCATTTTTGTTCTTGATGCCGGATTGTGTAGCGGTAGATTTGCTAGTCTTTGCTGATCGGTTATGGAATTGCAATTGTTGTGAAGAGTGATTTTGGTTAGACTTCCACTTGCGCTTACGATCTTGGGGCTTCAGTTGTTCGCTCCTCTTGGGTAGCTTACCCTGTGCTACCGCTTGGTCTATCAGACAGTGAGCCAAGCAAATAGTGGTTTGAATGAGAGTGGGATCTGCCGTGATAACTAGGCTTTGGATCTGTTCAACTAATCCACTGACGTATGGCTCGATCTTTTTGTATTCCGGTGTCACCATTTCTGGGCATTGTTTACACCATTCGTGAAATCGAGTGGTGTACTGTTCGATTTCAGATCCTTCCATTTAGTGATCCCAGAACCCCTCCAGTTTCTTGATTTCGTTCGGTGGACAGTATTCTTCCTTCAACATCTTGACTAAATTTTCCCAGGGAATTGAATTAGCAGTCTCCAGACTCAGTGTCTGGACATGTGAATTCCACCAAAAGAGTCCCCGTAGCGAATTTCACCTTGTCTTCTTCAGAACACTTGCACATGCAGAAGATTGATTCGGCCTTCTTAACCCATTGGAGCAGTCCTACCGCTCCTTCTGATCCCGTGAATGGTTGAGGATGGTAGCTAAGGAAAGTTTTGAAGGAACATCCTCTAGAGCTGTTGTTGTGAGTCTCGCTTCTTGTGTCACTATTTAAGCATGTAGCCTCGTAATCCGTAATGGCTTTGTTAACTAGTTGTTCTACCATGGCCTCGGCAGCCGCAGAATCGATTGATGGGTTGTAAGTGCGCACATACGTTCCTTGACCATCCACTTGTTAGTATCTATATACAATAGATATTGTATCACTCACTGTTAGAGTTATTGCGTGTTAGCATGTGTAGGGAGAAAATATATCATAAATTTAAGATATCATTTCAAAAGTGGAATCATAGGTTTGATGAGATTACTACTACCAAAATGATTTGTATGAGCACAACTCGCTTATATTGGTTGTAACAATAGTACAATACTATATACAATAAAGGAATAAACTACTTGGTAGAAATATTGGAGCTCGAATCTCCACTTTCAGAGGTGTACTATACAGTTTCCCAGATGGTTGTAGCTTATCGATTGAACTTGCCAGAATTTGTATGTACCTATAAATTCACGATTACGTTGGCCACCATAATCTTCAATTTATCTTACACAGCATTCTATTTCACTCAAGCTCAAGCCACTAAATACTTTAGGGTTCAGATTTTGCTTCCCGAGTGTCGATACTAAGGTCACAGCCCATAAACATGCATCATTTGACTAGATTCGCTCTCAAGGAAGATGTTGGGAAAAGCGTTCGATTCGAGTTAGCTTGTGCTAGAGAAGTCTTCTTCAAAGCATAGAAGAGTTCCCTTCGTAATTGAGTTTGCCTTTTCGCTAATCCCCTTGCACAGGTCGCAAGTGTAGTTGAGTGTTATTGCCCTTAGAGGCATGTTCGTAAGTGTTAGATCAAGTCCCAAAGCATTTTGCTAAACTATGCACCTAATGTGCTGTGTGAAACTAGTGTGGTGTCTAAATGTAGAGCTATGGCTATAGTCTAAGTTTACTACATGCAAACCTAGTTCTCTATAACCAAGGCTCTGATACATGTCTGTCACACCCCCAAATTCCCACTTGTGGTGTTAGTCCACGTGGGTGTGACGAGGCCAGGATCACAGCTCATGGTCATATAGAACGACTCTATATGAGTTACACAAACATACAGTTTTGGAAAACAACGCAGGTTTAATCGACAAACAGCGGAAATGTAAATGTTATACAGCGGAAGTGTAAATTGTTACCGTGGATAATAAAGCATATCAGACACTACATTGTTTAAATTGTTTCGAAATCAATCAATGCAAACAAAAGCCTAGGACAAGAGTCTATATGCATGTCAGACTCCTTAGTGCATCCTTGTGTGCATCCTAGCTTGCAATCCACTAGTTACCTAAGAATGCATGCGAAAGAGTGTCAACTATAAAGTTGGTGAGTTCACAGGTTTAAGTATTTGAAAGCAGTAAAACAGATATATACTGGGTATGTTAAATCGTTATATTGGATCTACGATCCGAGATGTGTCAGCTTATCTTTACTGAACTTGACTGTTTCCTTTTTGCCTCCTTGGGTTATCGCGGAACCCAAATCCACATCGAAATTGCACTCGTTATGACCTCCAGTCAACATTGGTGACGAGTGGGGTTAGTCAAACCCAGTAGTACTACGTAATAACGACTCGTTTGTTCACAATTTACGGTAAGATTTATGAGGACTTGTGGCGATAGTAGTTGCACACGAAAAGTTGTTTTACAACATACCAGTCATACATCAAATAAAACAATTGCATTGTATTCTCACCCCAAAAGTTTAACAAACAGTTATAAGTAAAAGTGGGGCTGTAAACTCACCTGAGTCTGGTAGAGTGCATTCTTACGAGAACGGAGTAGCTCAGCGGCTAGTAGTTACCTATATCACATAGGTGTTATAAGTTTGTGTTCACATATGAATGTGGGTCTCACAGGACCGTGTTAGTGTTTAACAACTCCAAGTTGTTATGTGGGTCGTGTTGACCGTGTTTGACCTAACGACCCGTTGGTGACGGTTTTCGATCAAGTGTTCGTGTAACATGCGGTTTAGTGTCGTGTGATGTGTACGGATACCAAAGTCACTTTCGTGAGGAAACTTACTATTTATAGTAAGTTTCTATTTCAGGAAAGTTTTCAAATTTGGCAAGTCATGCAATAAATCATAATCCGATTATTCTAATATGCATATTTTTCCTAAGTGATCATGTTATCACATAGCACATAGTTACACATAGCCGATTTAGCATGGTTTGGGCGGAAAAGTTTCTAAATTTAGAAAGTTACAAAAATAAGCATATGTCACTAAGCCTAGATACCAATCTCATCATAATATCATCACATTATTCTCAAATAATCGTTTAATCATAACCGTTACTACTAGCATGCTCCTATTCACAAATTCGTAAAATAAAGTTACTATTTATAGTAACTTATGAAAAATACACATGAATCATTCTCTCAAAAGCATCAATCCCTTAATATCATCATATTAACATCAAATAAACATACTAGACACTTAACATTACCAAATTCATCATTTTAAAACAAGCCACTGTCAAAAAGTTACTATTTTTAGTAACATTCATGAAAATCATGCCTTTGATGATTCTAACCATCCTAATGCATCAAGTAATATCATAAAACATCCTTCCTAGCTTAAATCATAGATTTAATCACATTCATGTGGTTATAAACTCATCTATTCACATACTTGCATAAATAAAGTTTCCATTTATAGTAACATCCTCAAAATCATGGCTTCTAACAATTCTAACCATTCTAATACATCAATAACCATCATTTTTTATTTCTAATCATCATTCTAAACATAGCCTATGGATCTAAACTCATGCATAATACCATTTCATCAAAAATGCACGATTTGTAACATTAAAGTTACTATATTTAGAAATAATCACCAGATGACCCTTTCTTAACATAATCAATCATTCTAATTATGTAGAACATCTCAAAGATCATTTACCATAACATTTCACTATCAAAAATCATGTAAAACCCTTAGATCATACATGCATGTACTCAAAAGAGCCCTTTTCATGATAAAATCAACAAATAACTATCATAGGCATTCAAAATCGCCATAGATCATCACTAACTCATCAAATCAGTAACAATATCATCTCATAACAGATTCACAAGATCAAAATTTCGTGATGGAGATGGTGATGGTGATGCATGTGGGTATTTTCCCTTGCACGTGTGATTTTAAGTGTTTTTAAGCTAGACTAAGCATAGATGCTACCTTACAAAGCGTTGGATCGACGAGATGGAGCTTGAATAGGTCTGAAACAACTCGAAATCTTCGTTGGGATGGCTCCTGGGTCGTTACAAGTGGTGGTGGTGTCAATGGTTAGCTCTAAGCTTCACCTCCTATCTTCCAATCTTCGATCTTGAGCTTCCAAGGCCTCAACAATGGCTTCCAGGGGTTTAATGGTGTACTTGCAGGTGAAAGAGCCCAGCAAGAGGTCTAGTTACTCGGAAGTTGGGTTTATAGGGTGGCTGAAATGATTAGTCTTGATTTAATCACGATCTTTGCGTGTTGGAGTCGTCGCGTACCGCGACATGGGTCTCCCA
Organism: Mikania micrantha; assembly: GCA_009363875.1. Classification (NCBI taxonomy): domain Eukaryota; kingdom Viridiplantae; phylum Streptophyta; class Magnoliopsida; order Asterales; family Asteraceae; genus Mikania; species Mikania micrantha. The sequence goes on along the minus strand of CM018691.1, from coordinate 59,247,408 downwards.
AAAGCTCTGCGTACCGCGATGGATTTCGGGATTCAAATTGCCCGCCCATCCATCGCGTACCGCTACATTCCTTCCTGTGGGCCTTCGCATACCGCGATGGGTCCCGGAGGAGCCCAATAGGCCCAATTTTGTTGTTTCGAATCGATCTTCGCGAATTTCTCGATTACGGTCATCCTTTCTCGACATGTGAGCAGTGTTCTAACTAAATTAGGTTCACCCAAACCTAAGTGCAGTGATAGTGTGCTGTGATTTGATCCGTTCACCAACGTTCGTTATTCAAGACACCTGCGAGTGTTGTGCGATAATTTCTCGAATTATCGGTGTGTTTGGTCTGTTGTGCCACGTGTCACACTAGATACTAATTATTCTAGTGCCACGTATGAAATAATAATACACATTATTATTAAAATAATATAACTGTTGACCTGGAAAATGCGATGTGTCACAGACAAGCCGCACACCAGCAAAACAAGCTGCAAACAATGCTGCTAGAGCATTACCTCCACCACCAAAGCCAGGAAATCACAACAACAACAACAGGGGATGCTATAATTGTGGAGAAGTAGATCATTTCTCCAGAGACTGCCCAAAGAGATTGCAACAGGGAGCACAAGCACCTCGTGATTGGAGCCAATGCAGCACGTCAAGACCCTAATGTGGTCATTGGTACATTTCTTTTATATGACTCTTATGCATTTATTTTGTTTGACACTGGTGCAGACCAGAGTTTTATTTCATCTGACTTTGCACGCCAACTTAATCTTACTAAGGAATCTTTAGACTCCCCTATTATTATCGAAGTAGCAAACGGAAAACAAATCACAGCTAGCACTATACTTAGGAACTGCCCACTTACACTTACTGATCATACATTTACCATCGACTTGATACCAATGGAGTTGGGCAGTTTCGACATCATTGTTGGGATGGACTGGCTATCTCTCAATAGAGTAGAAGTCATCTATTCTAAGAAGCTACTTCGGATTCCACTGGCAAATGACCGTGTATTGGAAGTTCGAGGGGATCAAGCAAAGCGTAGTGTCAAGATCATATCCTTCATAAAAGCGCGTAAGTGTCTACAGAAGAAATGTATAGCTTTCTTGGCTCACGTGGTGGAGAAAGAGAAAGACAAGAAAACGATTCAAGATGTGCCGATAGTAAAGGAATACCCCGAAGTGTTTCCTGAAGACCTACCCGGTTTGCCACCTGTGCGACCAGTGGAGTTTCATATTGATTTGATTCCTGGAGCAACACCTGTTGCTAAATCTCCTTACAGGTTAGCACCTTCAGAGATGCAGGAATTGTCGAATCAACTACAGGAGCTACTCGACAAAGGTTTCATCCGACCGAGCTACTCACCTTGGGGAGCTCCGGAATTGTTCGTGAAGAAGAAGGATGGATCTTTTCATATGTGCATAGATTATAGGGAGCTAAACAAACTAACCATCAAGAATCGGTATCCATTACCGAGGATTGATGATTTGTTTGACCAACTGCAAGGAGCTCAGTACTTCTCGAAGATTGACTTACGGTCCGGATACCATTAGCTCAGAGTTCAAGACGATGACATACCAAAGACAGCGTTTCGTACCAGATATGGGCATTACGAGTTTATGGTGATGCCTTTTGGATTGACGAATACACACGCGGTTTTCATGGATCTCATGAATAGAGTGTGCAAGCCATATCTAGATCAATTTGTCATTGTTTTCATTGATGACATACTGATCTTTTCCAAAAGCAAAGCAGAGAACGAGCAACATCTTAGAATGATCTTGAAACGGTTGAAGGAAGAGAAACTCTATGCCAAATTCTCTAAGTGTGAATTTTGGCTAAAAGAGGTTCAATTTCTGGGTCACGTAGTCAACAGTGAGGGAATACACGTAGATCCTGCCAAGATTGAAGCAATAAAGAACTGGGATACTCCGAAGACACCGACGAAGATACGTTCCTTTCTAGGCTTAGCAGGCTATTATAGAAGGTTTATCTCAAACTTTTCTAAGATAGCCCTGCCACTTACCAAGTTAACACAGAAAAGCGAGCCGTTTGTTTCGGAGTAGAAGCAAGAAGATGTTTTTCAGAATTTGAAGCAAAAGCTCTGTGATGCTCCAATCTTATCTCTCCCAGACGGTTGTGATGACTTTGTAGTGTACTGTGATGCATCCCAACAGGGACTCGGCTGTGTGCTAATGCAGCGGGACAAAGTCATTGCGTATGCCTCAAGACAGCTGAAGATTCATAAGAACTACACTACTCATGATCAGGAATTGGGGGCAGTGGTATTTGCATTAAAGATTTGGAGACATTATTTATATGGCACCAAGTGTACCATATTTACTGACCACAAGAGTCTGCAACACATATTCGATCAGAAGGAACTCAACATGCGACAGCGACATTAGGTTGAGCTACTAAATGATTACGACTGTGTAATCAAGTACCATCCGGGCAAGGCAAATGTTGTAGCTGATGCCTTGAGTCAGAAGGAACATGTCAAACCCTTGCATGTTTGGGCAATGGGGATGACTGTGCAGACAAGCTTACACGATAACATCATTCAAACGCAACAAAAGGCAGTTTAACGAGGAAACTTGAAGAAATAACTGCATTGTGGAGCAGAAAAGAAATTTGAAACAAAACCAGATGGAGTCATCTACTACAAGGATCGTGTATGGATTCCTGCAGTGGATGAATTGAGAAAGCTTATCTTTGACGAAGCACACAAGTGTAGATCTGCTAAACTTGATCTTGATCGTATAACGGAATCCTATGAACAATCAAACACATGCGGAATCTATGTTTGATCTATAACAATCAAAGAAGAACAAGCATTCCAATAATCATCTTGATCTCATTAATCAATCTGAAATGATTACAAATCTCACACAGAGAAATCTCACACAGAGAATACACACAGAATTTCCAGAGGTTTTCTGAAGTTCTGACAAAATCTGACAAACCTATAATATATACACTCTGCAAGACGAACCTATTATAGTCGAACCCTTAGGTTCGCCAGCCGAACCTTGAGGTTCGCTGGACGAACCCAGGCAGCCAAACCTAATAGGTTCGCCAAACCTATCAAGATGATAGGTTCGCCGAACCTGCTAAGGTTCGTGGGCCAGACGAACCTAAGCCAAACCTTTACAAAACTTCTAAAATTTACATGTTAAACAGCAACCTATTCCAAATATGTACTAACAAACTCCCCGTTAATAGTTGCTATCAAAAATCTTCAATCTTCGTCTTTAATCTTCACTTTGAACCCCACTGGTTTCTTCACAAACATTATCAACATCACGTATAATAACAGATCTTGGAATCTTGGATAATCTTTCAACTTCCAGCATCGCATCTCTATCATCAATCTCCTTCTGTACCTTCATCAACTCAACATACGAATAGTCGAAATCTTCCCAGTTGCATCCAGAATATATACCCAGAGTATAGCACATCCGAGCAATTGTTTGAAACTGTACAGCCATGTCTTTATAACTAATTCCAACATCATGATACCCTTCATCTGCAAAAATCTCAGCCATATTCAGCAAATCAATATCATCTTTTGAACAGTTGACTATCCAAACAGGATCCAACATTCTAATCACCCTCCATTGTTCTTCTTGTCTTAACAAAATCACAGCTTCAAATGTTTTCTCGTCACAGAACCAGAACTTGAAATAAGGATTCCAATTATGTTCTACCTTCCTCAACCTTGGTCTTTTAAAAACTTTAGGCTTTGAATATCCCTGCAGCTTATCTTTTACATGAGGACTCAACAAACTCCACTCAGATTTAGCTTCTTTCTTCAATAGCTTCTCAAATGTATCATTATGCTTAGTCTGAATGGGCTTTATCATCTTTAACCGAGATAACTCCATACACTCAAATGATGGTAAAGACATCATATCTAATTCTTTTCCAAAATATTGACATCCGTCAATCCATTTTACTACATAACATCCTTTATCTTTTATGCTTCCTGAAATGTTGTGAAAGTAACCATAGCTAACAATTCTTCCTTGCATCTTTGACTTAGATCCAATCTTGAATCTTGTGAATTGTTTAGCTTGCTTTTCTTGAACTTTATCTTCTATAACTTCAATCATTTGCTTAAAAATGTACAAATGATCAACTATGTACTTGCTTTCATTTTAATTCTCTTTCCATAACTCCATGTAAGTCTTTTCTTTTATCTGAGCCATTGATGTTCTGGATACACCTTCAAGATCAAAAATCTTCTTTAAAGTTTGCAAATTATACAAATATTCATCCATTGGATCATTTTGCTCAAAATCAAAGAACTCTATCTGCTCATCTTGTTCAAAGTCAAACACTTGATCAGAATCCACTTCAAATATATCATAGAAATCATTTATTGATTAACCACCAGCAATCTCGCCTTCCTCCAAGTCTTTATCTCTAGATCTTTCAACAATCATTCTATGCAAATCAATATCAGAATGTTGTTTAAACAAATCAAGAAAAGTAGGCAAAGAATAATCAACAATCTCCTTTGGATATTCCATTTCAGTTAAATCTTCAACATGAACATTGTTACAATCTCTAGCCTTATCAGAAGACATTACAGAAACAGGAGTAGCATCCAGAGAAATCTTAGAAGGAGTATAAACCACTATAGCACCAGTCTTTGAAGTCAAACCACCTAAGCTACTAACACCATCCACATCACTATCATCTTCTTCATCATCAAAATTATCATTCAAGCTAGGATGTTCATCAACATCTGAATCACCATAATCAATCTTCTCATCTTCCTCTTCCTCTTCCTCATCATCAACATTCACAAACACCTGCTCAGCACCAATAACTTCATCTTTAGAATCCTTGACTTGAATATCATTAATCTTTTGTCTCAAATCTTGATTTTCCTTCAGCAAAGCAACAATATCAACATTTTGTATTTCAATCAAAGTCCCTAAAGAAGTAATTCTTTCACTCATCAACTTCTTCTCAACCACATCTTCTTCCCTCCACTTCATCAGCTGAGAAATTTGACTCTTCATCATATCTAATTCACTTGTACCTGAAGAAGATGGTTGATCAGCTTTCATTTTCTCCTTTTCCATTCTATACTTATCAAATTCTTGTGATAACATAGATATTCTTCTTCGAAGCTCAGTGTCATCATAGTCAACAGTAAAATTTAGATCCAAGTCATCTAAATTTTCATATAAAGATCCTCCCCTGGAAGCAAAATCATCTTGAAATGTAGAAGTTTCTTGAAAAACTGTTGCTGCTTGAAATGATGTAGTCATTGTTGTAGCAACCATGAAAGAAGAAGTGAAAGAAGCCACATTCACATACTCAGGAGTTTGCCTAAATCCACCTTGAACTGTAGAAACAGTAGTAACTGATGTAGAAACAATAACTGAAGCAGGTGGAGAAGAAACCGCAGAAGTAATAACTGGTGAGGATACAATGATCTTAGGAGTCCTAGACTTCTTCTTCTTAGGATTCTTTGCCATTCTTTTCTTTTTCTTTGGCCTTGAAGTTTCAGACTCTTCCACTGTAAAGCTAGGATCTGCTTCTTCTCTATCTTCTTGACTTTCCTGTTGAACTGATCTTTTTTTCAATCTTTTAATCACAGTACTACCTCTCACAATAATCTCTAATTCAGACTCTGTCTCTGTAGACTCTTCACTTTCCTCTTCATCTTCAACATTCTCAGCATCAACTTGAACAGAAGAAGTATCTTCTTGTTGCCTTTGTTCTTCTTGTTGATCTGGAAATATAACCTGAAGAGGTACCAAGGTAGAAGGAGTTACACTTGGCCCTTGAGCTTGAGCTTGACTTTGTGATTGTGATCATGAAGACTGAGTTGATGACTTCCTTGTTTGTTGTCTAGGAGGAGGAGGTGGTGGTTGTTGTTGATTATCATCATCATCACTGAAAACTTCATTATCAGAACTTGATTCTTCATGCCTCCAGGCATCATTCTCAAGAGCTACATAGTTAGCCCTGGCACAATGACAAACTAACTCTTTAGTCAACACAGCATCACTGTTCTTCTGATACATCTTGACCTGACCAAGACTTGAGTCAGTCATATGCTTGAGCTTTAGAAGATCAGAAGCATCTCTGGGTAACATCTGCTAGGGAAACCTCTCATCAATAAGCATCTGAATGAATCTAGGATACATGTGAAATATATCCTTAGCTTTGGTGATATTATCACACATATATCTGAATATCATAGCTGAGAAATTGAACGGTTTGTTCAAGATCAAAGCCACCATAGCCGACCTCATCAGGTCTCGAAGCTCATCAAAGGTTCCCTTCCTCATACTTAAGCAATGTAGTAAAACATGAGCGAGCAACTTATATTGTAGAGGAAGCTTTCCTTTTTTCACAGAAGTCACACTGTACACTCCAAAGTAATGAATCCTCATGAAGCAACCTTTGATGCATCTTTCTGTTATAAGTGTCATCCCAGCAGGTTCTCCACCAAATTGTAGCACCCGTCTAACATCATCCTCAGTAATACGAATTGCTTGACCAAGCACATTCGCCTCAATCACATAGTCTTCATCAACACTAATCAACCTTGATGATTCCCATAAGCTTTGTACATGTGACCTATAAATCTGACATGAATTGGATATAGCATGATAGATCCTCAAACGTCTCAAAACCTCTATCTTCGGCCTGAAATCTTTGCCGTTCTTGGTAGTAGGATCCAGATATGCACATAAATTGTGCTTATCTCCAAAGGTAAGATTCACCATTTCTACAATCAGAAAGAAAACAAAATTAAAACAAAACGTTATAAAAAATAAAAAAATAAAAAAAATTTCTAAGTGTTGAAACCAGTGAACCCTCATTGAACGAACCTTCATAACAAACAAACCTTTCGGTCAAACGAACCTTGACCAACAAAGGTTCGGTTCTCTGATATTCAGAGGTTCGTTCGAGCCTATCAAGTTCAAACAAACCTTCAAGATTCCAGCGAACCTTAGTTCATCCAATGAACCTAAATCCATTTCAAAATCAAATTTTCAAATCTTCAAATTAGATTACAAAATTTGTATCCCAAGATTCGTAAAACACAGATGAACAACATTAATGAAATCAGTTTGTCCAAAAATTAGATTTTAATAGATTTTAACTCAACAAAACAAAGTTCGACTAAACTCTCCTAAAACCCGTCATATCTTTTGATTTAGCCGGTCAAATTCCAAGATTTTTACCTATAAATGATCACAATGCAATTTCGAATCTAATGATATCAGGCAAAAAGCTTCTAAGATCTTAAATCAAAAAATTAAAAATCTCAACTTGCAGGTTCACGTACGAGATCTGATGAAAGTGGAGAACGTATTTCACGAACCTGTTATTTATATGCGAACCTGTTGACAAACCTTTTTCATGAACCTTTGACCATCATGTTGACCGAACCTGTCAACGAACCTCTAACCAATATGTTCACCAAACCTGTCAGCGAACCTCACAAACGAACTTATAAACAAACCTCTCAAACGAACCTGTCCAAAACCTCTTGAACGAAGCTGTTCAACAAACCTATTTGACGAACCTGTCCAACAAACCTATTGGACGAACCTTTCAGCCGAACCTCCAAGCAAACCTTTTTAAAATTCAATTTTTATTTGAAAATTTCAAACAAATCAATGTTTTAATGTTTCAAAGTCAAAACAAATAATCAAAAATTATTGATTTAACATCAGATAAAACAAAAATCTTTTTGTATTTTTAAAATTTTTAAAATAAACACACAAACTACAATTTAACAAATCTAACTATTCTAACGAAACAATCACATATTTTTGTTTGAGAAAGATCCAGACATGAGATCATATTGTATTACAATTATCAACACACCTGATTGAATTAATGAATATATTTATCAGCAAATTACAATTCAAAGATGATTATCAGTATAAAAATCCTTATTAAGTTTAATTACTTAGTTAACAAATCAATTAAAACAAAATCATCAAATACCTTATAATATCCATTTACTTGAACACATCCCCGGTTTGTGAATAACTAATTAAACATAAATGTTCTTGAAATTAATTACTTCAATTTTAACTAGCTTAATAATGTAAAAACAAAATAGAATTTCTTTTAAAACAATAAAATGTAAAACAATTTGAATTTGTTCAAAATATGGGAATCAAGGTTGATACTTTCGTTATAATCCAGAAAATGAACTAAACAATAATTTAAGATTAAGCTTTTAACAATCAGATCGATATTTTCATATACGCAGAGATTGTCCAAATCTTAATCAGAACCAAGAAAACAAATTTGAATTGTTTAAAGATACAACAATCAGGTCGATACATTAAGTATACGCAATTCTGAAATATGTTCGAGTTTAAAAATGATCATGACCATTTATATACTATTTTTAAGAGGAATAGTCCTACTCCTAAATTGCACCTAAATACAACTTGTTTGGATTTGAACCCAAGACCTTCTTCTTAAGAGACAATGCCTCTACTAAGTAGGCTAGTCCTACATTGGCATTTATATACTTATATAGGGCTAGGATTAATTTAGATATTGTAAATTCTCTTTGTTCTATAAAAACTTCTAGAAATATGTTAAAATTTCCTAATTAAACTGTATATTTTTTTATAGGTTATATTAAACTAAATAAGTTTTTTATCCTAAAAAGCTTAAGAAAGATTTTGAGCAATTAGATCATTAATTAACGGTTATTATTAAATCAAGTTGTTGGAAGATATTTTAGTAATTGACACTTTTGTTAACTTTTTATCAAGTTATCTCCCCTTTTTTAAATATTCATAACTTTTACATACGACATTATTTTTTGGAAAAAAAATATATACCATAAAACTATCATTTATTTATCTTATAAAATTAGTATAGTGTTGCTATACAAAATATTTTTTTTTGCTTTATTATATCTTTTGTAAAAGTCATTTTGACTTTTATATATGTTATTTTGCCTTTTGTAGAGATTATTGTGTCTTTTGTACATGTCATTGTATCTTTTGTGTTCTCTGCTCCATGTTGTGTTTTATTGAACAATTTAATACACAATAATGCTGCATAATACATAATGTCAAGCAAAGATGACTCAATGACGAATATGAATGACACAATGTTCTTTAAAAAGATACAATTACCTGTAAAAAGACACAATTACCCGCAAGAAAAACACAAAAAAGATAATTATACGGAAACGTTTAAAAAAGACACAATGACGATAATTAGAAAAAACGAATTGAAAATTTTTAATTTCATAGCAATGCTATACTCATTTTAAGGATAAAAAATAATTGTTTTTATGATATATATATATTTTTTAAAAATTATATCGTATGTAAACGTTATAAATGTTTGAAAAAAGTGGAGGAAAGTGATCAGGACTAAATTACTATCTAACAATTTTCCCTCTAAAATTATGAATTTTCTCTCTCAAATTTGATGTCATGATAAATTTTCTTAAACTTTTTACGATAATAATACTATTTAATTGAAATTGATACTATTTTTATATAGAGTTGTATTTATATTTAATTACATAAAAAACTATTAAACAATTTTTCATATGTCTTTACCATTACATCGACCTTTGTGTTTGAATTTTATTAAAAATAATCCTTTTCCAGCCACAAACCCTGGGTACGACCATCATGAGGGTTTGATCAATATGAAAAGGTTACATATTATTCTATTAACTTTTAAACCTACCATGTGATGCATTAAAATATTTAAAACCCTCAAATTTCAGTAATTAACAATCTTGGAAATTAAAGATATATTGCTGTTTATGGCACAGTGATTTGACAAAAATGGTATATGGGACCTATTATGGATATTTCATTTTCGGCAATAGGGATCGTATGGGTCAATAGGGGTCATATGAATATTTAATTTCTAACAAAAACGGGCACATCAAATCACAGATTTGACATGGTTCGTTGACGCCACCCATACGGCCTGTAATGATCTTTAATTTTGAAATGTGTGCCAGTCATTTGAGTTCTCTGTTCGCGTATCCATTATTTGACGCGACGTTCAGATAAACATTTGGTGTGTGTGCGAATACGTACTATATAAGGAAGATATAGCTTAAGTTTTCTTCATTCAATTTATTAGTTGTTAAATATTTTGTAGTTTCGAAATCATGTTAAAGGTTTAACAATGTCGATGGGAAACAACAACTTCGGATATGAATATATGTGTGTCTATGAAACAGATCAAGTAATAGAATTATTTGTTTAATAGTCGTTAGTTTATAAAATCTTAAACATTTGTTGTTTTTAGATATTTTCTATTGTTGATGAAACGGTTGATTGGACAATTGCTTGAGAGCGTGAAAATGGTTATGTGTTAGTTAGACGATGAAACAAAACTAATGTAATCGGAGTCGTGATAAAGGTGTGGGTTAAATGCGATCGAGGTGGCGTGTATATGGGAGAACCAAAAGTTAGACGTTCTGGTTCGAAGAAGACATGGTGTGAATTTGAGTTGATTGGTATATATGAGAGAAGTTGTGATGGTTAGAAGTTACGTGTGTTTAATAGTGAACACAACCACCCAGGGGTTGAACAACTAGACGGTCATCCATATGCGATAAGATTGAACGAATTTGAAACCCGTCTAGTTGAGCAATTGACAAACCAAAACATGTTGCCTAGTGATATACTTAAAACTATAAAGGATCAAAAACCCAATAATGTTTCCAACCTTAGTTCTATTTACAATCTACGACGGAAGTTACGTGCTTGACACAATACGAGAGAAACTCCGATGCATGTCCTTTTTAACACATTGCAAAACAATAATTTTATTTACCAAACTAAAGACGATGCGTCGATAGATGTCGTGGAACATATTTTTTTATCCACCAGACATCATATAGTATTTAGCGCGCATTTCCTCATGTTTTGTTAATTGACACAACTTATAAAACGAACAAATACAGTACGGCTCGTATTGGCCTCACGCATGAGGTTTATGGATCTGGACCCCACCATCGCACGAGGTATTTATATTTTTGTTTTGCACTCGTTATGTACCGATTTTTAGCCATATGCTTAAGATTTTTTGTTTTTTCGGTCGAAATTTTCCGATTTTTAGCCTTAGTATTGAAATTGTTGGTTGAAATAATGATTATTTTTTTGAATTTGTGGAACTATACGAGCCATATAGGGCTTTACAGATCATATAGATTTCGGGAAAATGAAAACGTTGCACATAGTATTTGAAGGTTAGAACCATACGGCTCGTATAGGGCCATAGGGCCTCTACAAAATTTTGAATTTAAAACTAGGAAAAATGATTTTTATTATTTTTATTACTTATTAGTTATTATTATTACTACTAGTTATTAGTATTGTTATTATTGTTATTGTTATTGTTGTTGTTGTTATTATTATTATTTTTATTTTTGTTAGTAATTTTATTATTATTATTATTATTATTATTATGTTATTTCTTTTATTTTGCATATCATGCCACCATGTCGTCGTGCACGTAAGTCATCGAGTTCTGATTCAGACGATGATCGTCCGGATTAGATGTTCGATCCCCATCCGTTGTTGCAGTTCTCGCGCAGGTCTAAGGCGCACACGCGCCTTAGACGCTTGGTCGGGAAGAAGATTGTTGATGCCTAGGACGATCGACTGGAGCTTGGTAGGATCGCTCGGACCAACATATCGCGCCACCGTCATCGTCGGAGCCTCTGGCCTATGGCGGCATATGTTGGAGATAGGCGGTTTCCTGGCTTATCGAAAATCGTTCTCGAGTTCATATCTACATTCGAGCTCTATCCACCGCAGGCAAGTGGCCTTAACGGTTTACAACAGCAGGATGTGTCTCATTTACCCTCTGTGGACATGATGTTATTATGTCTCTCACTAATTAGGGGCATGTTACTGGCTTCTACATACGTGGGGAGGTTACTGCGTCTCTTCTTTTGAGGCGTGTGTGGGTGAGGATGAGGTCGTCCTCACCGACTGGTGGGCGGTGATCGGTGCCCAGACCTTCTTTACGAAGGCCCGGGTTGCTCATATTCGTGATCCATTGCACCGATACTTACATCGGTGCATCGCCTGCACCACCGCCGCCGCCATCTTAGCTAGGAGTGGGCCACTCAAAAGGACCTAGTCTTTCTTTACTGTCTTATTAGAGGCCGCAGCTGCAACGTTGCTTGGTTACTAGCTGATTATTATTCCAGTATTGTTAGTCGCAAGGCTGTGGATGCTATCACGTGTGGTTCTTACGTCACACGTATTACTCGACGTATTGGTCGGTTTTCGGTTGATATTAGAGACAGCATGACCGAGACTTACGCCCCGTCACTGTTGGAGCGTAATACGGTTATGCTTATGTCGATAGTGACTGAGATTCCCGACCTTGGATTGCGGTTTTCATTGTATCGGCATACAGCTTGGGTGCCTCTAGTTCCACATCGAGAGCAACATCAGCCACGAACGGAGGCCGAGCTGCAGGGAGAGCAGCCACCACCAGCCCAGCATCATGTCGTTGTTCGTCAGCCAACACTGCGAACTTGCATGAGCATGCTATGATTTTGTGTGAGAATGTACACGACTTGATCGCATGAAGGACATGATATGAAGAATGGTGGAGCATATGGCTGCAATTCATTCAGGTGTTCATATTCCCGTCTTTCCTAGACAGAGGCTGGTCGTCATGCTTAGTTTTTTTTTTTTGTGTTTTTTTTTGTATTTTTCTTTAACATTTTGATGCATGAACACTTATGTTTATTCATATGGATGTATTTTTATTTCGTATGTTTGTTGTGTATGGTGTGATTGGTTGTTTTCTCTTTTTTTATATAATTAAAAAACGTGCGTATCAGTAAATAGCTAAAATGGTAATTAACTTAATATCGCCTAAAAAACTTATCTAAAATCGTCCAAATTTACTTACGTTCAGATATCTATTATTTTAAAACTAAACGATTAAACATGGTTACGTTAAAACAATTTTTAAACAAAATATTTTGACGATTCATAAAAAAGTCTAAATAACCAAAAGCAATTATGTATATCGGTTGTAAAAACAACATTACGAATGTACTAACTAGTTACATTAAAATAATTGTTATTTTAAAGCTAAACTATTGAACATGGTTGCGTTAAAATAATTTTCAAACACAACAATTAGAAGATATTCTATATATTTCTTTCTTAAAAATATAAATAAGTAAAAATACTTATATATATATCGGTTGTAAAAACATCATTATGATTATATTAAATAATTAAGTTACAGTAGTTATTATCATACAGCTAAACGATTCAAAATTGTTACGTTAAAAACTATTTTTCAAGCAAAACACTTGGACGATATTATAAGTCAATTAAACATGTATGCATACTAGTTGTAAAAACAACATTATATTCTTTTAAACCTCACTAAATTATCTTAATATTAATCTCACATTTTTCATAAAAATCTAAATAAGTAAAACATGTACGTATACCAGTTATAAAAACAACATTACGATTATATAAAATAATTATGTTACAATAGTTATTATTTTACAACTAAACGATTAAACATAGTTACGTTAAAATCTATTTTTCAACCAACCTAAACACTTAGACGATATTACAAATAAGTTAAATTTAAATAAGTTAAATTTAAATCTCAAAATTCTTTGTAGGTCCTATAGCTCCATACGATCCGTATGTACCTTCAGCCGCCAGACATTTTTCTGACAAAATCTGACACTCATATGACCAGTATAGAGCTATACGTCAGGTTATGTTAAGTGATCCTGTAGGGCTTACCAAATAATGGGCCCCTTTACAATATATTTTCTTAAAGTTGATGTGTGATTTACAATCATTTGTATAAAAAAAAATTAAAGGTAGGGACATGTTATGCTCATTTAACAAAGTTGAAGGTTTATAAATAAATTGTTGGTAGATAATTGTTATCATCAACACATGTTACTTTATGTTTGAACTTTTAAAGCATTGAAAACATTCGTTCAAAATTCAAATGCTTTAATTAAATAATGGCTTTGTAAATATCCTAATTTTTTTAATAATCTGCAATGCCCATCGACTTAATAGAGTGCTAATGATATATGCCTTTCAAATCAACATAAGTAGAAATCAAATAAAGTTGTGGCATTCAACCTTATCCGACCTGACTCATTTGACCATACAGTGACACTGAAAAATTACTCACTAGATCCCAAATCAACCCGTTTTAACTTTTGACAGACATTTCACACACACATAAGTTCAATATTAGGAGAAGTCGGGTTCATCTGGCTTAAACAATTTGGGCATCGATGATGCAGACGCGACAACACCTTCCTTGTGGTTAATCCCTCTTCTGGTATTTGCAGCAAATCTTGATGCTAGTATAGTTGCTCCCAGATGCTGGGCATTTTGGTCATTTTCTCCAACACCATCATCATCATCATTATAGGATTGGTACAAGCCTTCTTGCCTAGCCAGTTCTTCAGCTAATTTCTTCCTCTTAAGTCTTCTCCAAGCAGCTTGTATTAAACATGCTCCCCAAGTTCTCCATTGGTGCGAGTAGTACCTGAAAACAAAAATAATGGCAATTTCAACCCCTTTACATTCAAATAAGTATCCGTAACGGGTCATCTAAAAAGTGAACAAATTTTACTAAAAAGAAAACAGCTCCGAAGCGATTCTAAGTATATTCAAATGCATAAAATCTTTTAAACCATTTTGTTAAAATAGTTAAGTATTATTTTTCTAATCGTGGTAATCATATTTACTATATTATTTGTTTATAAAAATTAAGAAAATGTGTTTCCCAAAAACAAACCAAATTCGAATTTAGTCTAGCCAATTTGAAATTAAAATACAACATTCCCAAAATTTGTTCCCTGCAAGAAAATAACTTTGTCCCGACAATACCTATAGCGACGATAGAAGTTGTCAGTAATACATCCTCTATGTTGACGATATATAGTCGGCAAAGGTTTTCTAGGATTTTTTAAAAAAAATTAGACATATACCAACGACATCTATTCAGTACGCATATATAATAGAAATTCCTTTGCTTGACTTGTTATAGGCTAAGAATTATTCAAAACACATAAATATTTTCAAAAATGTGAAACTGCGATTAGCCTCACATTTTTTATGTCTTATAATGAAAATTATAGAAATAAAATATTTATTTTTCTCTAATAAATTGAGAAAAAACAATAATGAACAAATTTCGTAAGCTATACAATGTGTAGGTAAAAACAATTAAAAAGTTAGAAACATATATAAAAAGTACAAAATTAAAAAAAAAAAAAAAGATTGTATGTTCATTTATTTAGATAATCTGCTTTTTTACCGAACTAAATATTGAACATCCATGTTTTTAAGAATCATATTTTGACCCGTTACTCAACCAGCCTGTGACCATTCATTTCATCAACCATACCTGAACGCGTGTTGTAGCTTCTTGCTATGAAGACGTTTAAACTGTTTAGCCACAAATCTTAAATCTTCTGCTCGAAGTGCAAATGCTTCCACTTCATTCAAAGCTTTGACAGTCCGAGTTGACGATGGAAGATTAACATTCATCTCCGGAGTCAAAGCCCAAGTCAACAGTTCTTCACCACAAAAGTCACCCGCTTTAAGAGTAATCGAATTAAAAAATCCGGACCGTCCTCCATTGGTTGTGGAACTCTCAAGTTGACCTCTTATAACAAAGGTCATCTCGTTGACCGGATCCCCTTCGCGAACCAGATATTGACCTTTTGTGCTCAGTGATTGAACAAGGTGTTCACATATCACATCTAATAGTTGATCATCATCCATTTGTGAAAAGAAAGGAACCTGTGAAAGTAATGCACCTTAATCTATAAGACATACAAAATAATATATGAAATATATAAGAAGACATGTAAAGGGGTGATATCAATCAAAATGTGCTTTATGTCATAACTTAAATTGAATAGGTATTTTATAACATAAACTAAAAGTTAAAAAAGAAATATGCTTAAGGTTTTATAGTATAAATGTGACTGATTTATACTTAGGTTGTAATATGCAAAATGTAAAATACTTGTGTTAAAGGTGATTGTGTTTGTGTCAATCTATGAATTCGTGTTATGTTCAGGTGGATACGTCAACCCACAAACACGACCCGTTTAACACCCTACTTGTGCATCCTTAACAAATTTGATTCATTTGAATAAAGAAAACAGTTTTTCACTCTTTAAAAGAGGGATAAAGAATTATATTATTTTGGTTTTAATGTAATGAAACAATCAGTTGAGTTGTAGCTGGTATGAAAGTGATCCAACTGATCATTTGACTACTAATCAATCATATACTCATTAGTCAAAACCAGCATCAGCTTGTGCAAACATTGAAAACTGTTTGCTGCAACTTCAGATCAGAATAATCAGACAACAAGTTTTTATAGCTAAAAATGGGTTTAGCAGCGCAGTTAGTTATCTGTTTGCCTTCTATTTCGATTTAAGAAGAACGTGAAAAAACTAAATTATATAAATATAAAAGGTAACTTACACCACGGACAAGTGCTAAGCAAAGATGCCTTTGAATCTGGCGTCTTAGATCCAAAGGTAGAGCACGAAGAATATGTTCTTCATCTACTCCTCTTGTAGCAAGCCATTTATATTGAACGAATCTACGGATTTTATCTTGTAAATCAGGTGGCAGTTGTCTATGCCTCATCCATTCCTCAATGTCTCTTCTTTTGACCCGCCACTCTTCGAGTCTTGCTGTTGTAGATTGGAGGTATGTCTTCACAACACAAATAATCAGCCAAATTTTTTAAGAAATTAAAACAATGTGAGTATTTTTTTTTTTATTTTTATTCATTTTTTGGAAAGAAAGAAAGAATATGCATACTATCTACCTGCATATTGCCAATGAGCAAACAGAATATAACTAAGCCTCCAAGGCAGACAGTGCAGCCAAAGAGTGTTTCTCCAGTACTCGTGCTCGTCTCTAAATTTTGGCCGTACGAACTGCATACCATCATCAAGTGGTTAATTTTTTTTTCAAAAATTAAACTGAATTTTGTGACGTGTGGATGTTTTAAGAGGGTGTTTCATGTTTAAATATGCAGTTTGAAAGTCATTTCGCGATGAGGATTTTCATATAACCATTCGTCAATGCTCTAAGAAATCAAATTGGTTAAGAAATTAAGCTCACAGAGAAATATAACATGTGATGTAACTATTTATGTATTTATTAGGTAACATTAAGAAACTGAGAGTCGCGAGTCACAATAATTTAATAATCAGTTTCAAAACACGAATCCAAACATCGTCTAATGCTAAAATATAGATAGAAGATTAAAAATTATAACCAAATGTAAAGCATACCATACCTTAGGCTTTTCAAGCCAAACCAAAAGCAAAAAAAGTACTTTTCAAAGAATGTTGCAGATGTAACTCCTTCAGTGAAAGCAGGAGCATACATCCCAAATGTAAAATTTATAGGGCTAGTTTCAGCACTACAGTTACTCAAAACTTGAGTGTGTTCCAACCACTCGTCACGACCTGGCTCGTCTACATGGTCACAATCAAAATACACGCGATTACAGGGATAAGTCACGTTTTCCTCTTTTGCACATTCTTCTTTCCAACACGAGTATTGTCGTTCGATAGCCAGTAGATACCATGTAGCTCCAATAACCTGCACTGGCATTAGAAAGCAAAATAAATAATAAAAGATATTGTCCCAAGAGGACATCCTGGTTGTAAGGTTCCACTCTTCTATCCTTGAAATGCAGGGTTCAAATCCTGCTAAATGCAGATTGTGGTATGGATTTGAAAGTAAAATTAGATGGGTGTGTGATGACATTCTAAATAAAAATATAAAAAATATCATGTCCCTTTCTACTTATTTAGTGCATATTGGCTCCCCCTAGGGCTATTTGTTATATGTGATGAAACTCATTTACTTATGCAGAGGTTAATGACTATGTTTTATTTCAAACATGCCAAATGGGTAAAATAAAACTATATATATTAACCAAAAAGCAAACAAGGCAAATAGGTTATTGGGGCCAGAAGTTACTCAAAATGTACTCTTAAATCTCATGGCATACTACCTAGTGACCTCCTACCTTGTTATATTCAACAAAAATACATTATCGTTAAGGTAACAATATATATTTTGTATTCATTTATACATTTTACACTAATTATACATTGATTTTTTTTGATAAAACAAATGTTTTGACAGCTAACAGTCGGAAGCCTCTTTGTTAGTAGTACCTCCTTTACGTCAGGTAAAGAGGTAAGGGTAAGGTTTGCCTTCGTCTCACCCCTCCTAAACTCTACAAAATAGTGAGATTTACTGGGTATATTAGCTTGTTTGTTTTTTATAGAGGTAATGTTTGGTGACATCACATCCTTCTCATACCCTATCTACCGTTTTATTATGAATGAGATTTACTGAATAAGTTTACGTTTTTGGTTAACATAACCTGCCCCATACCAAAAAGTTACCCTATTTGACCATTTACCAAACCAACCTTCATTAGTTCATTTTGTCCAAGATTTTTATAGTATTGAATCAAGGTAAAGTATGCATGGTATAACAACTATACAGCAGAGTTTGCTTACATGACTTGCAAGCATATAGAGCATGATATAGTAAGCTGCCCCGGCCCAAGCAGTTTTGGCAATTACACCAGTCGTTTTGTTGATGCGTTGGTTCAAAGGAAATATGACAAATAGTCTTGGAATATACTGAATGATGATAACGAGTGACATAGAATGGTTCGCGTGTGCAGCTGTCGGGCTTCTAACGGCTGGAATAACAAACCAGATGAAGAGCTGCAATACACAAACAAACAAACATCGTATGACTATATGAACACCTTATTTTGAACCTACTTCAAGTTCAACTTCAAAACACACTGTAAATCTCATAATTTGTTACCATTATTATACCGTGGGAATACAACAATCCGCAAATCCTATAGAAACTCAAGCTTTGGAAAGGTGTTGGGTGTAAACAAGCCAAGCTAATCCCGGCCGGTTCAACTAAGCTCGATCTTGGCTCGTCTAACATATAAAAGCTCGACCTTAAACTTAGCTCTATTCTCATGCTTTATTTAGAAACCTCCACCTTGGTTAGTGAGTAGCTTTTGAAGCTTGAGCTCAATTTTCTTATTATGTGTTAATTAACTTGTATACTTTTGTGACAAGTATCACAATTCTCTGTACATAAAAAATACATTTTCCACTTCACTTATTTCACCCTTCATATTTTGTATATTTTTTTCATTAAACCATTTATTTCTTATTTCAACTCTTCCGTATTTAATATATTTTTCATTCTACACGTGTAATTCACAAAATTTTAACTTATAAATAATAGGATCAGGAACCTCCTCGAGCTCCATAAGAAAAGCCAAGGCACGGACTCATTTGTTAAACGGGTTTCATTTAGGCTAAAGCTTATTTAATCTTGACTTGTTTAAATCTTTTTTCGCCCCATTTGCGGTGCACGCGTATAAGTATATGTGTGTGGGCCTTTAAGAGACAAAAGTAAAACTAAAAGTACACTAATTTTAACGTTATTTTAATTATTTTGTGAAAATAACGTTAAAACATTGGGATGATCAACTTCAAACGATGACTTTGAGCCGAGGACTTTTTTGGAACAGCCTCTCTATCCCAATTGGGATAGGGGTAAGGTTTGTATCTATTCCTCCCCCAGACCCTACTGAAAAGTGGAATATACTGGGTAAAGTTGTTGTTGTTTAAATCTTTTAGCAAGCTGCATATTGATTCGACTTGTTTCAAGTTTTTAATGAGTTGGTCATCGAGTCGCTGGCCCTGCTCGTTTATACCCCTACCTCTTGCATAAAATTTAAACCAATCACACCAAAATCAACAAAATTATCATAAAACAACCTGTGGTAACGGAAGAGCAGCAGCGAAATCAACAGCAAAACCTGTTCTCAAATATCGAAGAGCAATCTTCCTCGGATCCATTACAAGATCACCCCTTCCAAACACCCTGGAATTCGGGGCCACATACGCTGTTCGAAACTTAATAAAAATATGAATAAAAGATATGACATCAATCAAGGACCTCCAAACGGTTATAATTGCAGCAAACGCGTAATCAGATCGCATACAATACTTCCGCCTCGCGATCTCAGGAACAAGAAAGTAAAGGGGGTCAACAAATAGCGCGTTGAGGCAGGTGATCAAGAACATGTAGTTCCATCTGGTGATGAATTGGCCGCCCGGATCAAAGATTTGGGTCCAGAATGAGTTCTTTGAGTTATTGGGGAAATTTGATTGTGTGGGTTTGGAGATTATGGTTGTTGATGGAAGACGAATGTAGCTCATGGTGCTTTGAATTCATGAAAAATGTTTTTTTTTTCGAATTTTTATTAGAGTTTCATTTGGAAATATGAAACCCTAATAGAGAGAGAGTGTTATGAATAAGAGAGAATGAGGCAGGAATTAACGGTATAACATTTGGAAGCGCGAATTAACTGAAATTTAAACCGGTGGATGAAAAAAATTGGCATTAACGGGTTGCCCACGGCCCAACCAGTTAAAAGGTTAAAAAGAGTTATGTTTAAAGTTGAAAAAAAAATTATACAATTTGTTATCTTTTTATTTTTTTTATAAATTTAAGACAATTTTCCTGCAAGATTAACATCGTGAAATTATAAAATACGTGTATTGGATTATCTATATCAAATTTAATTAATAACTTTAAATGTCATAAAAGAGGATGAATTAATCATTATATCAAAGTGACCTTCATATCGTTTGATTCGATTTGAAATTTAAAAATATAAATGGAAGCTACTCTAAAGTTGGGAGATATTCTTCAACATACAAAACTAGTTTAAGGGCGTGTGTTTGTTATATCTATTTACCTATTTTAATTAGTGAATGTTTAAAAAAATAAATAAATTTTATGTTTTCAATGCACCTTACAATAGATTTCTTGTCTTTCTCTCCTATTAACTATCTATATGACATTTTTTTATATTTAAAATTTTCTTCTCTTTCTCCAATTAAATAGTAATGATGTGATTTAATTTGGTAAATAGTATAATTATATTATATATCATTTTTATATTCTTATAAATCATATTTAAGAAATATTTAATATCTTAATTAAAATAATTAACTTTAAAATTTATTTATTTAACATTTGTAATACATATGTTTTTAACCTAGTTTAATAATAAATTAATAAGCAACAAAAATTTAGAAACTATAAAATGATTTTTTTTAATATAACCATTGAAATGCCTATAAGTTAATATTTTAACTAATGAAATATTTGTATTATTTTCTAAACATTAGTTTTTCAAAATTTTGTTTTTAAAACATTTTATTTAAAAAAGTTTGTTTTTTTTGAAAAAAATAAATTATTTTTTACAAAAATATATGCTAATATATGTGTCTAACATGAGTTGATTAAAAAATCTAAAATACTTATTAATTAATACTTATATATTATAAAATGATATTTAATGATAAAAATATTTAAATAACGCATAAGTAATAATTCTAGCAATAAAACAATAAATTTATACTCTTGAACGTGATTCTTAAACATTTTGTTAAAAATATGTTACAACAAATGTCATTATTTACAAAAATCTCGGCTATTACCCAGTATAATACATGAGTTAGACAAAGAGAATATTAAATAGTTAAAAATAAAAACTTACAAAATATAAAATGATATTTTGAGATATATTTATTTAAATTGCGTATAGTCTAGAAATTAATGATAAAATAATAAGATCATTATTTTCACTTTTTATTTGTTAAGATCATGTATATTAAAAATAATGAAAATGTTGAGGATGCGTAGAAGGGTGAAGAACAATAAATTATAATATGAGAAATAACATCATCTGACTAATATGGAATGATAAACAACAAACAAGACCTATTAGTCAATAATATTACATTACCTACGTTTCACATACTCTCAAACTTTATGCATAATCTATGAGGTTTTTGGAAAAACGTTTTCAAGATTACATTGAAGCATCCTCTCACAAACTTCGTGATTACACTACAAAATAGAAGTTATTCTCTATTTATTCAAATGACTCAAAACTCTAATAAAAACATATACTACAAAATGATAATATATAGTAAACAATTTCAAGTTCTATGTGACTGAACTGAATCCGTAATTGAAAAACCGAACCAAATTCTATATTCTGTTTTCGGTTCGGTTCCTAGCTTTGTCCAAATTTTTGAATTCAGTTTTTGGTTCGGTTATTGGTTCCATATACTTTTTAAATATGGTTTGCTCGGTTTTTATATATTAACCAATTTGACCGAATTTAGATATAAAATTATTATTTTCATTATAATATATAAGGCTGAATTCATTTTATTTGGCTGAATTCGATTTAGTCTATCACACCCCCCAAATTTCCATCACTCCATGAAGTCTATACCTAATGTATTGTGTCGCAAAAGCTTGGTGGTGATCTCCAAGATGAGGTGTGACTTTTTTGTTATAGTTGTATCATACATCCATGGTAAATAACACACAATATATTACATTGTATTTTAGAGTATTACATATTAAGTTATAACATCTATGGTAGAATCTTGGATGCATTCAAAGTATTAATAAAATCCCAACCAGATAAATTTGAATGAGAGAAATCAACATAAACATTGTCCAAGCAAGCATTAGCAATCTTTAAAACAGAAGGAACAAATGGTATTGTATTTTTAAAAACAGAAAAATCTAAAGTTTTTGAAACACAATTGTCAGCTGAAATCATTTTAGAAGATGGATTGTAAAAATTAATATCTGCAACAGGTTCATTGTCCTCTTCATCCCAATCTTCCACTATTACTTGATCTGCATAAGAATCAAAAATGTTAGAAGATGTTACATGGACTTCAGGTTTAGCTGATTTAGCGGAATCTGAAGTTGTTTTGTTGGTGTCTCCTTCTCTACCATATTTCATTTTGGCAGACTTTGCTAGCTCTTCTTCTGTCATAGGTGTGTAGACAAAAGAGTTTGTCAATGATGGAGGATTATTCACAAAGATAGTACCTTAGCACCAACCACAGTCAAAGGGGTTTCCTCTTTTGGTGTTATCCCAAACTCTTCACCCTTTGCACTTACCCAAACCGTTAACTTAACGAAACCCTCATGTACATGGTTCACATATCCCATTCCTTTAGTTTCTTGCCACTTCATTTGTTTCTGAATCATATCTTCTACAACCGCAGATGATACATCGAATTTTTTAAAGTTTAATTCGGATTTTCAAACTTGTTTTTGTATCGTTCTGTTTTAGGTTTAGCTTTCTCAAGTAAGATGTGCCATGAAAGCATGCTCCTTGTGAGTATTTTCAATGTCAGCCATCAGCGCAACTGTAGAATCCTCAGTGATGTTAAGAGCTTTGATTTGCATCACCACCAAAGCCTTGTTGTCAGCATTTTTGTTTTCACCACCAGTTGCTCCATTTACTGGCATCAGATTGCGCTAAGTGTTTTCAGCATTCTTCTTTGGCTTAGCGCATTCACGAGCATAATGACCAGGCTCATGATAGTTGAAATACCTAAGCTTTTCTTTTGTAAACTTTACCTTGTTAATATCAGATTGGCCATAAGGATTTCTTCCTGTAGCTTTTGTAAAGTTCTTTACTCTGAAAACAACATTGGCAATGTGCCAGGTAATGTCCATCTCTTCTGGATGGATCTGCTCAAGTTCAGACCCTAAAATGCAAATGGTTGCAGAAGATCACTAGATCCCAAAGCAGTAGAACACTTAAGAAATCCTGCAACCAAAGCAATATTCTTTAAAACTTCTTTGGTGAGTGTTGCAGGTTGCACAACATCTAATCCAGATGAGCTTCCTGAAGCATTTCCAGAAGCTTGAAAGGTGGGAGAAGATGAGTAGACTGTGGACGCCAAAACAGAGTTACTAGACGAAACATAGGGCAAAACAACCTTGTGAACAGGATAAGCAGATGAGGGCTGAGAAATAAATGCACTGTTCACACTACTGATGCGTGCAGCATTGTAATGTTAGTGTGATTCATAGCTATCTGCTGATCATTCATTTCATAGGGTTTGATAACAGACACCATCTCTGTCAATGACAAAATATCCAGGTTCTTGGTTGATTTGATAATTCCAACGTTCATATCCGAGTTCCTAAGCATAGCATTCAGAATCTTCTTGTTAATCACACCCGGTTGATTGTCAATTTTGTAAGTACGTATTTCAGTATTCAAAGTCACAAATCTCTGGATCTGATCATCCAAGCTTTCACCAACCACATAATTAAAGGTGTTGAAATTTTTGTTCAACATCTCTTTGCGTGACTCTTTCATCTCAGTGTTTCCTTCATACATGTCAATAAGAGCTTTCCAGAGCTCCCTTGCATCAGTGATCTCTCTAAAGCACTGTGAGATCTCAGGAGTGAGACCTTGTGTGATATAACCAAGTGCCTGTTTATCTTCCTCAATGATCTGAAAATCCTCTTCAGTGTAGTGTTCGGGATCCTTAATCAACTCATTACCTTCAATATCTTTATAATTAATTTTTTGATTTTCTCTTAAAATTGCCTTCCAAAGTTTTGGTTCCTTAGTCCTGATATGTTTTTCAAATCGAAACTTCCATTCAGGAAAGCTAGCAGCAGATGAAAGTCTAGGGATTCTTGTAGTTGTGCCCCTAATTGCATCCAGCTCATTTTGTTTGCTAGCTAAAGCAGCAACAAGTATGCTTGACGAATCCATTTCTGGAAAAAGAAAAAATGCACTCACAAAGAATTCAAACAGTTCAATAAGCGTGTCTATTCGAGAACAAAGTAATGTTCTCGAGAACAAAGTAATGTTCTCAAGAATAACTACCCCCTTTGTAATACAACACCGTTCGAGAACTAGTAATGATTCGAGAATATAATTTGAGAGCACTGGCACGGACTTGAGAACAAAGTTAATATGAGAACTATCGAGAAAGCAACTAGAAGTTCGAGAACCTAAACCCAAAGTCAAACACAACCTTTTCTCGAGAACACAACTAAGAACCCCAATCAAGAACTAAACTTGAGACAATATTCAAGAATGCCCACAATTCGAACACCAAATAATATATACTCGACAATTTCTGATATAGCCTCGAGAACGGCTTGCACAAATCAATGTGTTCTCGAAAATACGAGGATCTTTTCAATAAAGGAAATAAAAAATAAGATTCGGATATTATGGAAATTTAAAATTTAAACAAGATCTTATAGATCTCGAAAAATTTTATGCTGATCCACTTGACACTTTATTCGTTCGAGAATGACAATCCCACCTATTAAACACCTTCTTATCAAGAAAAATAATTAAAGAACACGACGAACACAAATTGCAAATTTTATTTCTTTTTTTAAAACACCTTTTCTTGCAAAATTGATACCAACTATGAGCCACAAACTGGTTCTGAGGCTTTGATACCAATTGTTAGTCCCACTACAGGATCTAAAACTGATATCCAATCACACGTGAGAATGCGGAATGGTATTACGTGTGTGCAAGAACAATTATAATCAAGAACAAGATGAAAAACAATGTGATTACTCACGTTAATTGTACTCGGTTTCAAAAGAACAGAAAAAAAAATGATCAAAACGAACCAACCCTATCGTGACTTAAAAAACACCCATACATTAACCTAGGCCTCTCGGCCCATTGTAACCCAACAAACCAAACAAAACAAACTATAAACTACTCGAGAACGACAGACCACTCGAGAACCACCATATCAACCACAAGAAACATCAAAACTCATTTTACTTCCCAACAATTCGAGATAATGACATATAACTATATTTGATTACTAGTAAGACTTTCTGGATTATATCATTGTGATCATGTGCCCATATGAGAATTCAAGTGCGTTAAGTCCCTTTCTTGTTCATTTACCATTAAGTGGCAGAGGCCAAAATGACGGTAATGTAGTGGTACCATAAGGTTGACAAACTTCCAGCGAGTGAGGTCGGTACGTTATGCGTATCATATACATAGCTACTTGGCAGGTATCGTATGACCGATAACAAGGCGACAATAGTCAGGTTTGATAAACGACCGCATGAGAGATATAAATGAGACAGAAACTACTATTAATTCTACCATAACTGATCTGTAGGCTAGCAAACTTTGAGTTGACCATAGGTCAACCATAGTGTTGCTTAGCGACAGGCATATGTGAAGACAGGTTAGGACTGAGATTCCAATGAATGGGTGTAGGTTGGAAGCACAGTGGTTTTACTTAGTGTTAACCACATGGTTGTCCAATTGAAATCGTCGGTAAGGCAAAGGGTCAACATGTCAGGTCTATTCATCAATTATAACTAAATCTTAAACTAGTTGACTATCACTCTCTGATATAGAGGTGAACAACAACAAGCTCAATAAATAAGAATTCAAATGGATGGATGGGAAAGATGTCCAAAAATTATATCTATTAAAAACATCAAGTGTTTACCATTACTTAAGTCATGGTAGTAAAGAGCGTTGTAAATGAATAATTCTGTAAATTAATAATGGATGATGGATATGTCTAATGTGATAAAAAGTGTAAATATGTAGTGTATCGTTCTTAGTCTCCAATAAAGATAGAGTTGTATTCAGTCAAGTGTATGGTGGGCTGGTGGCTCCACTTGTTGGTATGTATGCCCTATACATAAGCATTACTTGACTAAATGGGCTTTATTTGTGTTGAGGTCTAAGGTGAGGACACTGATGGGAGAAATGACTTGAGAAATCACTTTTGTACATTTCTAAATTACAAAACATATGAACTCACCATCCTCGTGTTGGCTTGATTTAATTGCATGCCTTCTCAGGTGACGAACATGTTTAGTCACCAAGATTCAGGACTATAGATAGTGGGCCTTAGTAGTGGACTTAGTTACTTTTGTGTTGCATATATTCTAGGGGTGAGCATTGACCGATGTCAATATACCAATCAGATAAGAGTTAGAATGTATAACATCAGTGCCAGAACCGTAGCCGAAACAGTGACTTGTACAGCAGATCAGGTACGAACTATGTATATTACATGTGTATTATTATCATTTGATGTTTAATACGAAACTATTACGTTTCTATTACGGAATCATATCAGGAATTCCTGGTTTAACAGTCAGAATCTTATTTGACAACACATAACTATTATGTGAATTGTAGTTAGGATTTATTATGTATCAATGTACGTGAGGTTGTACAGAACAAAATAATAAAGGACGTTATTATGTGAATATTAAACTGACGTAGTATTCATGTGAGTGACGATTCGCACGAATATATCTGTAAATTTAACGTTCTGAACGAGGTCCAATAATTAGAAAATCAAATCGAAAAGTATAGTTGTTGTCGTATTCGTACGGGTGACGATCCTAACGAATATGCGAAAAAACCGTATAATTCGATTAAATCGTAAAATTAAACGTTTTTGAAATGCTAAAAATAAATAAAAGATATCTAGTTAATTTATTAGAAATTACCACCTAAAATAATTTAGAAAACTTTATTTTAAGAGATAATAATGTTTCGTTACGAGAAAAACCGAACCGACGCGTACGCGTGAAACCGAGCGGAACCGAGCAAAACCGAACGAACCCGAATATACCCGAACGTTTAAAAACCATAAAAGACTTTGAATACCATTTAACCTTCCCAAAAATCATCCTCTCTCTCCAAACCCGTAACTGTCTCTCTACCTTTCCTCTCACTAAAACACTTAGATCTATCTCAAATCTGCACCAAATTGGGTGTTCTTGGTGTCCAAACGACCGTAGAAACGCGTAGATCGGGAAGAGATGAAGAAATAGAGCTTTGAATCACCGAAAACGAGGTAAAATTGAGTGAGAAATCACTGATTTTATGTAACTAATACTATTCATTATCTTCTTTGAATGAGCTGAACATTTCAGCTCGATTTGGACCACTAAAACCGACGGGACATTCGATCCGGCCCGTCGGCTCGGGGTGTGACAGAATGTGTGTTCCTAGCTACCAGATGTGTGCAAAGTAGCTTAATTAAAAGAAACAAAAATCAAAACTAACCTAGACACTAAGTAATACTCTAGACTCTTTCAAAACTAAACTACAGACATGCAAGTGTACCTATCGGAGATAGTATAGATTAAGCAAGTCCCGATATCGAAACCTAGGACTTCTACAGAAAACAGTAACTAGAAACTGAAAGACTTATCTATACAAAATTTGTACTTAAATAAAATAATAATAAGGAAGGGGGGTTTGCTAACAAAACTACGAATAACTTAAAGAAAAACTATAGAGAAAACACCAATTAAAATGAAGATAGAAATGAAGATCGGACGAAGAAAGAGCACTACCTAGGCATGAATCCTACGCATGCTCAACAAAGGATCAATCGGTAATGGAAATGATGTGATGTCGGGATCTTAAAACACTAAACTTAAAGGAAATCTAGGGCACCCTTGACCCTTCTCAAGGATTGTCAACTAAGAGTCCCTAAAAGCCGTTAAACCACTGGTTGAATGGATTTCCCTCACAGATAATCCAATTATACTCAAAATGTATCCTCTAGACAATCTACATTACAGCGCGAAAGTCTCAATACACCTAACTGCATGGGATAACTAGGATTTTCCTATTGGATTCGGTAAACATGGATGTAAAACGAACTAGAAAGATCTTCTCACAAAGTCTCTGAACTAGCAAATCTAACACCCTATACAAACCGACAATCTCTCATGTCACACCCTGATCCGACGGGACGGATCGACTTCTCCGCCGGGCAGAAGTTTCTCGGGGCGCGATATTGTGAGTGATAATCGTAATGATCAGATTGTTTACATAGCATCAAT
The DNA here is from genome assembly GCA_009363875.1 of Mikania micrantha. NCBI lineage: Eukaryota > Viridiplantae > Streptophyta > Magnoliopsida > Asterales > Asteraceae > Mikania > Mikania micrantha. The sequence continues at coordinate 59,218,576 of CM018691.1, read as the reverse complement.
AGTGAGAATAACTAAAGCACAATGTAGCATTAACTAGGATTACAAAGTTTAATTACAACTGTTAATTGTTTGATAATTTAACTAAGTAAACCTATCAAAAGAATCAAATGTTTACTATCTTGTAAATGTACAAAATATCAAGTGTGATTCACAACAATGAACAAAATATGTGCTTTCCAAAATCTACTAGGTCCTCTAACTGGGCATCCTAGCATGCAATCCTAAGCCTTAGCTTAATCCTGTACGTCACCTGAGAAAGCATGTAAGAAAACAAAGTCAACACAATGGTTGGTGAGTTCATATAGTTTAGTAGCTGAAAAATAGATTTAGCAAACCTTTCCGTAACAACCTTAACCTCATTAACATCACCTGTAATATCCAATTCGGTATGCTTATATATAGGGCATATGTAGGGTCGAACATACCGCCCGCCCAGCCAACATCCCACCACATACTAAATCACATATGACATTGTTGTTAATGATAATTAAACATTTTACCTACGTCCAATTCCGTCTCCATTATAGCTTTAGCATACTGTTTAAAAGTTTACATGTTTACAGCATTCACATAACTCAACCTTTAAGTACCCTATACACGGGTATTAGCTTTATAACGGCATAGTTTAGCATTTACGAATCTCATGCATAGGTACAAGCTTTGCAATAGCACAGTTTAGCATTTACGTAACCCATGATTAGATACAAGCTTTGCTCTAGCATAGTTTAGCCATTACGTATTTCATGAATTGATTCAAGCTTTGCTTTAGCATAGTTTGGCATTCACGTATCTCATATATATAGGTACAAGCTTTGCAATAGCACAGTTTAGCATTCATGCACCTCATATATAGATACAAGCTTTGCATTAGCATAGTTTAGCATTCACGTATTTATATATGGATACAAGCTTTGCATTAGCATAGTTTAGCATTCACGTATCTCATATATGAATACCAACTTAGCATTTGCATAGTTTAGCAATCATGTATCTCATGTATAGGTACAAGCTTTGCAATAGCACAGTTTAGCATTCACGTACCTCATACATAGATACAAGCTTCATATTAGCATACAACCTTAGCATGTAGTATATAGCATATAGCATTAGCCTGTAGTCTTAGTTTATAGCATATAGCATCTAGCATTAACATGTAGTCTTAGCATATAGTTCATAGCATTTGCATTAGCACGTAGTTTAGCATGTAACTTGTAGCATTAGCAATAGCATATAGTTTAGCATGTAGCTTGTAGCATTTGGATTAGTATTAGCATATAGCATGTAGCTTGTAGCATTAGCATTAGCATTAGCTTATAGTTTAGCAAGTAACTTGTAGTATTGGCATTAGCATAAGCATATAGTTAGCATGTAGCTTGTGGCATTAGCATTAGCATATAGTGTAGCATGTAGCTTGTAGCATTAGCATTAGTATTAGCATATAGTTTAGCAAGCATAAGCATTTATAAAACATTTCAATACTTGTTTAAAATGTGTAACATGCTTCTCAGTCCTGAGGTAAAACAAATTAGTTTGAAAAGGGACAAATGAACTCACATTGCTGGTGATGTGGTTGACTTAACCTAAACTAGAATGCACGCTCTCGTTGTTGGACTTGTTGTTGTTTTCATGATCCTGTATTGATTTCACGTTGTTTGCAACTTATAAGTATGAGTTATAGTGAATTATGTGTGTGCATGTGTTAGCCCTAGAGTTGGCTAACACTTGTGTGTCTCAGTCATCATTCGGTCCCGACCCTATTGTTGTAGATCATTAGTATTACGTGTCTTCGTATTGTGTTAAACTTTTACTCATTCTTGAGATCATAACACTTTGCCATTTTGCTAATTAATGGTTTTGATATGAGATTTTTTTAAACAACCGAAGAATAACTTAGATTTATGGTTTCTATCCCATATGTTGTTCTTGTTATTTTTCAAACCATTATTACATTGTAATTTCATAACTAGGCAACAAACTTTGTAACCCTTAACGTTTTGAGTTTGTGAAATGTATTAGACCAAAAAATCCATCACCTTTGTAGTAATAACCATAAATTCCCATGCATTTAATTCATGATCCTTGATTTAGAGTATTGGTTTCTATCTTTAATCATGGGGCCGAGTAATATATGGGTCAAGTTTGGACCGAAACAGGCCTATGGGCCGGATGTTGAGTCATAAGTCCATTCAGAAATCCTTGGGCTAATTAGTGAGTGTGGGCCCCCTAATTTGGGCAGGATAAGTTTACAGGGTTAAACCACTCTAAGCCGATTAAGACCATTGGGCCGAACAGCAGACTATGGGCCAAAACAATGGGCTGTGTGATGATGTTGGGCTGAAACAACCGTAGTGGGCCGAACCAACTGATGTTGGGCCGTTTAACGACTGCTTGACCAAATACAGTGGAACATAGTTCTTTCCTAATGAACCTAATGGTCTCATGGGTTGGAGGTTCGGCTCTTCTAGGGTTCGACTAGGTGGTTCATGCGCCCAAGGTTCGGTCAAATAACAGCCGTGCAGGTTCGCCCATGTATGAAAGCTTCGGTGATGGTGGTAGGTTCGGCTGATGTTGTAGGTTCGCAGCAACCGGTTCTTAGCTCCTCAGGTTCGTGACATCATCCAGGTTCGTCGATGATGAGAAGGTTCGGTGAGGTTTCGTGGTCACACAGGTTCATGGCAGCAGGAAGGTTCGGCTAAGGTATGAAGGTTCGGTGGTGATGAACAGCGTGGCCAAGATCAAAGGTTCGTCCAACCCAGCTTCCTCACGAACCCTGAACCTCCAACATCATCCTCTTCGTCGTGCATTACTTGTTCTAGGGCTGTTTACAAGATGGTGTTATGCAATAAAGGATTTTCGAAGGTGTCGAGTTCATGGGGGTGAAGCTAAGACCGGATAAGGGTTTGTGAAACAATACAAGAATGAAAACCCTAAATTTTAGAACCTTCAAGCTTCTTTATCTTGATTTCGGATGGACAACTTCTCAAATGCGTTGTACTTTCTTGTAGAGGACGTTTGTAGCTACGTGTGGACACCAAGAACACGAGATTTCACCAAAAAACGAGCGAGTTATGATGATTTGAAGCCTTGAAATCTTAGAGAGAGAGAGAGAAAACGGTTGGGAGTGTTTTAGAGAGAGAGAGAGAGGGAGTGAATTAAATGAGAAAGAGGGTTCATTTAGTCCTTATATACCCTGAGGGTGTTCGGTTTCGTTTTGTTTGCTCGGTTCTCGTTTTCGTCATGTTTCTGGCACGTTACACGCGTGTTTTATAAACTAAATAAAAAGAATTTATTTTCAAATGTTTGGAAGGGGGTTATTTCTAAGTAAATCATTTAAATTAACTTTTCTTGAATTATTTTATCGAGATTGATTATTTTAAGCGTTTCGTCAACTCGCGTCACCATCGCGCGTATTCTATGTATTTTAAATAAAATGAATTTATTTTTTAACTTTTTAAAAGGTTGTGATTCCTAATAAATGTTAAATATTTAAGTACCCTATACACGGGTATTAGCTTTGTAACGGCATAGTTTAGCATTTACGAATCTCATGCATAGGTACAAGCTTTGCAATAGCACAGTTTAGCATTTACGTAACCCATGATTAGATACAAGCTTTGCTCTAGCATAGTTTAGCCATTACGTATCTCATGAATTGATTCAAGCTTTGCTTTAGCATAGTTTAGCATTCACGTATCTCATATATATAGGAACAAGCTTTGCAATAGCACAGTTTAGCATTCACGTACCTCATATATAGATACAAGCTTTGCATTAGCATAGTTTAGCATTCACGTATTTATATATGGATACAAGCTTTGCATTAGCATAGTTTAGCATTCACATATCTCATATATGAATACCAACTTAGCATTAGCATAGTTTAGCAATCATGTATCTCATGTATAGGTACAAGCTTTGCAATAGCACAGTTTAGCATTCACGTACCTCATACATAGATACAAGCTTCATATTAGCATACAACCTTAGCATGTAGTATATAGCATATAGCATTAGTGTCACACCTCCAATTTCAACTAACGGAATCATACCGTTTGGAAACGTGACAAACCAGGATCTCAGATCATTAGACATAGCGAAGACCTCTATATGAATTTCAAAACATACGTTGGTCTTTAAAAACATAATATTCAGAGTTTACAAAAAGTTGCGGAAGCGTTTCAAATCAATAAACTGTTGATAAGTAAAACATTACAAATCAAAATACTGAAATATTCAAATTCAAATGTTCAAAGTTTATAATGCATGAGACTCTATCTTCCTAGTCCATGCCAGCTGTTACGCGCGCCTTAGCGTCCTGAGAAAACATGCAAATCAAGTCAACACAAAGGTTGGTGCATAACACAGGTTTTAAGTAATCATAGTGTTCAAAACATCAGTTTGAATAACAAGTTTGTAGATAACATAATCACAAATGCACAGTCATGATAGCTAGTCATATAAACTATTTACATACGTGTTCGACACCGAAGCTGACTAGTTGCCATGCTATAGCATGTTTTCGCCTTGCCACTATTGTCTATCACAACAATAGTAAAATGTGTTTGGTCAGTCAAACACCTGCGTAGATCCCATCTACCAGGTGAGGTTTGTCAAACCTAATAGATCTATTTCCAACTACCACGCTTTGCATTACAGCAAACTAAACGGTTCGAGGTGTGTAAGGACTTTCAAGTTGATATGTTTTAACATAATGTAAACAGATAACTCATGCAAGTGATATGTATCTAAAATCAGTTTGTTGCACATGTTTTCTCCCCCAAAACAGTTTAAAATAAGAAAGGGGCCGTGTACGCACCTTTGATGATAGCAGAATGATCACACACTAAAAGCTCGTGAAAGAAATCCTTCTACGAAGAATCTGTGTTTAAACAATAACCTAGTGTTATTCAAATAATCGTTTTGTGCTTAAAATCACATACGTGTCAACACACGTATGTTGGATTTGCTAAAATTGCGCATACGAAAGTACGTGTGTCATTGAAATCGTTTAAATAAAATCACATTTGATTTTATTTAATTAAACGTAGTTATGCGCGATTTCGTGTTCGGATTAAAATATGGATTTTATCATTTCAACACGTTCGTATTCTCGTTACGGTTCCAACGCAACTTGAACGGATCGAATCGGACTTGAAACGAACAAGTTATGCTCAAAATACAACTAAACATTAAAAACCCAAAATATGGTTGGGCCGGGACTCGAACCCGCGACCCTCAACTCCAACACACAAGCCTCTAACCATCTCGCCCGCTAGGGTATCGCGTTAGATAATTGGAAATTAATTCTTTTACATCCTACATGAGCCGGTTCCCTTTTACTTCATATAGCCGAAGCATATTAATCCAAATTGGTTCCGATTTCGAATTCGATTAACATTTAAACCATAGGGTTTTCATTGAACAACACATTCCGAACCTTCCTACATAGTTTAATTCATTCCTTAACTCTTTCAAAGCAAAAATCCCCAATTCGTTTTGATTAAGAATTCTAGAATCTCGAAATCCAACAATTCATATACGATTAATGAAATTGAGCTATGGTTTAGTTTCATCGGAGATGTCTGCAACTAAACACAGTGTTTAATTCGATCTTAAAGCTCATTTGATACAAAACCCCCAAACCATTTCTTAGAACAAGCCCTAGAAATCGAAATGCTATAATCCAAATCTATTATCTGCAATTGACATAGGGAATTCATTTAATATGATTCCACGAAACCATCTGTAACAATCAATTTGAATTTCCATTCCATTTTTAGTAAAACCCCCAATTCATCTACAATGATGAACCCTAGCTATCGAGTTCTATCAATTCGTTATTAGAACCTGAGATTGATATAGGATTACACTTATTCGGTCTGTTTAGGATGTGTAGAAGCAATTACTTACTTGTTTTGATACCCGATTGATGAATCTCGACTTTAGATTGCTTCTTCGGCCGACCCTATATCGACTTCGACTATCCGCAACTCCTGGGTTTGAATTGATGTATGCTAGAGTTGCTAAAAGTGCCGATTATAGTGTGATAAGGTTCAATTGTGTGGGTTTCGGTCGAATTGTATGAGCTTGTATATGCTAGTAACGGCTTTAAGGAAATAAATCGATATTTGAGTTTAATTCAGCAATTATGATCATGTTAACTGATAATAACCGCTGGCTACCATCATTAGGTGCTTTATGTACCATCAATTCGATTAATTGCATCATAAAAGTTTGAAATTCATAACTCCCCTTGTGCTTATGGACGAATTTTGACTATGTAAGTCAAAATTGATACAAAATTCAATTCTAAGTTTAATCTTCCACAATTTAACACTTAGAAACTGATTTTTCTAAATTCTTAAATCCCATAAATCCTTCCGAGTCAACAACACATTATTTCGATTAATAAAGTTACATTAAAAATCCTAATTTATCACTAATTGGGCCAAATTGGACTATCACTGGGCTAAATTAATCCAATTGGGCTTTTTAAATACAATTGGGCCTCATTGGGCCTTCCTGGGCCTACCTTGGCCTTCCCTAGGCCTACTTTGTTTACATTGGGCCTTAATGGGCCTACTTTAACCTTGTTTGATCTAATTGGGCCTTCCTTGTTTTCCTTGGGCCTAAATTAATCTTATTGGGCCTACTAGACTTTGTTGGGCCTTCATAGACTCCATTGGGCCTTACCGGGTCTTCCTTGACTTTGTTGGGCCTTTATTGGCCTTGTTGGGCCTTCATTGGCCTTGTTGGGCTTGTTAAGGTTAACAAGGTTAACTTGAAAAGTCGGATTGTCACATCATCCCCTTGTTGAAGGAATTTTCGTCCCGAAAATTAGTAAGTGTTAGGAGTAGTTAGGAAACTACTTACGAGTTTAAATCGTACGTGTTAGTGTGATTTGATCATTCTATGTGCTTGTGTGTACTCACACACAAAGTCTAATGCTTGCAACCTCACAACTCAATTGTGATTGTTCAATGTAACTGTTTTGCGTGTACACTAGTTAGTTCACCTAACTGTGACTGTTTGTGTTTGATCATACTGTGTTGTGTAGCCTCACACATAGTGAGTGTCTATAACTGTTTGTACTATGCAACCCCGCACATAGCAAAGTGTATATAACCAATCATGTGTTGTACTACCATAACATCTAACATATGAAATGTAGCACATAAAACATATAGAATGTAATGTAGTGTAGCACCAATGTTTGTAACAAAATCAATTGAATAATTAAAATGTTTGTGCTTACAGTTTGAAATTTGCAGTGTTGATGTGTGAAAGCATCACGTCATCCCCTTGTTGAAGGAAATTTCGTCCCGAAATTTAACGTGCGCTCTCAGTGTTAGCAGTAGCTGTCTTGAATAGATGAGGATATTTCTTCACCATTTGATCTTCCCGTTCCCATGTGAATTCAGGACCACGTCTTGAATTCCATCGGACTTTGACTATTGGAATCTTGCTTTGCTTCAGTTGTTTGACTTCTCGGTCCATGATTTCCGCCGGTTCTTCAATGAATCGTAATTGTTCATCTACTTGTATTTCTTCCAATGGTACAATCAATGTCTCATCAGAAAGACATTTCTTTAAGTTCGACACATGAAACACATCATGAACTCCACTGAGTTCCTCCGGTAGTTTGAGTTGGTACGCAACCGAACCAATCCTTTTCAGAATCTCAAAAGGTCCTACGTAACGTGGACTAAGCTTGCCGCGCTTGCCGAATCGTATCACACCTTTCCAAGGTGATACTTTTAGAAGAACTCGGTCACCTACTTGAAATTCCAACGGCTTGCGACGTTTGTCTGCATAACTCTTCTGGCGATCCCGAGCCGCTGCCATACGGTTCCGGATTTGAACTATCTTCTCTGTCGTCTCGTGCACCAGTTCAGGACCTGTTATCTGACTGTCACCAATTTCAGCCCAGCAAACTGGTGAACGACATTTGCGACCATACAAAGCTTCAAACGGTGCTGCTTGAATGCTTGTATGATAACTATTATTGTAAGAGAATTCCACCAACGGTAAATGATTCTCCCAACTATCACCAAAGTCAATTACACAAGCTCGTAACATATCCTCGAGCGTTTGAATCGTACGTTCACTTTGACCGTCGGTCTGTGGATGATAAGCTGTACTCATATCCAAGCGAGTCCCCAATGACTTATGAAGAGATTTCCAAAAATTAGAAGTAAACCGGGCATCCCGATCTGATATGATAGATATTGGCACGCCATGCCGTGCTACTACTTCCTTAATGTAAATACGAGTCAGTTTCTCCATCTTATCAGTTTCCTTGATTGCTAAGAAATGTGCAGATTTCGTTAATCGATCAACAATTACCCATATCGTATCACAACCAGTAGGTGTACGGGGTAACTTAGTAATGAAATCCATCGAAATCTGTTCCCACTTCCACATCGGTATCTCTGGTTGTTGCAGTAAACCAGATGGCTTCTGATATTCAACTTTGACTTTCGAACAAGTCAAACATTTGCTAACGTACTTAGCAATATCAGCTTTCATGTGAGGCCACCAATACAGTGCCTTCAAGTCATGGTACATCTTGTCTGATCCCGGATGGACTGAATATCTGGACTTGTGTGCTTCGTCCATCACGAGTTCCCTTAAACCTCCATACAAAGGTATCCACATTCGATCGATGAAATAACGAATTCCATCAGGTTTAACATTCAATTGTTCTTCCATTCCTCGTAAAGATTCCGGTACTAAATTTTCCGTTTTCAAAGCCTCAATCTGAGCACTATGTACCTTGTCAGGTAAATCAGTATGTATTGTCATCATAAGTGCGCGAACCCGTCTTGTTCCCGTTGTATCTTTTCTGCTCAAAGCATCGGCTACCACATTAGCCTTTCCCGGGTGATACTTAATCGCACACTCATAATCGTTCAACAACTCAACCCATCGTCGTTGTCTCATATTAAGCTCCTTCTGATCAAAGATATGCTGCAAACTCTTATGATCAGTGTAAATGGTACACTTAGTTCCATACAGATAATGCCTCCAAATCTTCAAAGCAAAAACCACTGCTCCTAACTCCAAGTCATGAGTAGTGTAATTCTTTTCATGTGTTCGTAGTTGTCTGGAAGCATAAGCGATCACTTTATCCCGTTGCATCAACACACATCCCAAACCCTGTCCAGATGCGTCACAATACACCGCAAAGTCTTCCGTTCCTTCCGGTAAGGACAGAATCGGTGCGCTGCAAAGCTTCTGTTTCAATAACTGGAATGCAGCTTCCTGTTTATCAGTCCAGTTATACTTTGTTCCCTTGTGCATAAGAGCTGTAAGTGGTTGAGCGATCTTTGAGAAACCCTCAATGAATCGTCGATAATAACCCGCCAAACCAAGGAATTGTCGTACCTCGGTAGGGGTCTTTGGTGCTTCCCAATTCTTAATCGCTTCAATCTTTGCTGGATCAACATGTATACCCTTTTCATTAACTATATGACCCAAGAACTGTACTTCTCGCATCCAGAAATCACATTTCAAGAACTTAGCATACAGTTGTTCTTGTTTCAATAGCTCTAGCAGTAATCGAAGATGTTCAACATGTTCCTCCTCAGACTTTGAATAGATGAGAATGTCATCAATGAAAACAATGACAAACTTATCAAGATAAGGTTTACAAACACGATTCATGAGATCCATGAATACAGCTGGAGCGTTTGTCAACCCAAATGGCATGACCAAGAACTCATAATGGCCATATCGTGTCCTGAATGCTGTCTTCGGAATATCCTCCTCCTGGACTCTTAGTTGATGATAACCCGACCTGAGATCAATCTTCGAGTAGTAACTCGAACCTTGCAATTGATCAAACAGATCGTCAATCCTGGGTAACGGATACCGGTTCTTGATAGTAACTTTATTCAATTCCCGGTAATCGATACACATACGGAAAGTTCCGTCCTTCTTCTTTACAAACAATACTGGAGCTCCCCACGGTGAAAAACTAGGTCGTATGAAACCCTTATCCAACAACTCTTGCAATTGTGTGGATAACTCTTGCATTTCTGACGGTGCAAGTCGATAAGGCGCCCTAGCTATCGGTGCTGCGTCTGGTGTAAGATCGATTCGGAATTCCACCTGTCTCACAGGCGGTAATCCCGGCAAGTCTTCTGGAAATACCTCCGGAAACTCACAAACTATAGGTATATCTTCAAGCTTCTTCTCAGCTACTGGCTTTTCAGTTATAAGTGCTATAACTGCCGTATGACCTTTCCGCAGACATTTGTGTGCCTTCATACAAGATATGAGACGCAGTGGCGTACTGCTCTTCTCACCTTGTACATATAATGTCTCTCCCTGCGGAAGAGGTATGCGAACAATCTTTTCATGGCATATGATTTCAGCCTGGTTTTTGGACAACCAGTCCATGCCAATGACTACATCAAAACTGCCTAAGGCAATAGGCATCAGATCAATCTCTAATGTCTGACCCATCAAATCAAGAATACATCCCTTATAAATGTTTTCTACTACAATCAACTTACCATCAGCTAATTCCATAGTGTATGGACTATCTAAGGCAGTGGGACTAACATCTAGTGACTTTGCAAGTGAACTAGATACAAAACTCCTGTCGGCACCAGTGTCAAATAACATAGAGGCATAGTGATTATTTAAGAGGAACGTACCCGTAACAATGTTGGGATCCTCCCGCGCTTGACGTCCTCCAATCACGAACGCCCTGCCTCTAGCACCGTTGTTGTTGTTATTATTGTTGTTGTTGTTGTTGTTGGTGCCATTGCCATTACCGTTTCCATTTCCATTACCATTACCATTGTTGTCCCCGCCTTTCTTAAGTTGTGGGCAATCTTTCTTGAAATGCCCCATCTTGCCGCACTCGAAACAACCCTTCTGTGCGTTGTTTTGATTGTTATTCTGGTTGTTATGGTTGTTCTGCAGCTCTCCGCGACAATCTTTAGCCGCGTGCCCAATCTTGCCACACCTCTGGCACTTAGCTCTGTCACACTGGTTACCCGCATGATGGTAACCACACTTGTTGCACTTGGGGTGCTTACCAATATAGCCCCCCGATGATAATGATTGCTGACCACTGTTGGAATTATGATAGGACTTGTTTGAGTCCTGCTTCCTGTTCTGCTGTTGGTTGTTACCCTTGAAGTTGTTATCCCACTTTCTCTTGTGATCTCCTACCTTGGTAGCAGATGTTCGCTTAGGCAGAGTCCCCTGTAACACTGCCTGGTCAGTAAGCTGATGTGCTAGACGAACAGCTTGTTGGATAGTGGTGGGATTTGCTGAAGTCACCAACCCTTGAATCTGAGGCACTAGTCCTCCAATGTATCTTTCAATCCACTTACTGGCTGGAGTAGCCATGTGTGGTAGCAGTCTGGCCAGTTCATGCGATCTGGTCGTGTATTCCTCAATGTTTGACCCCTCCATCTTGAGGTGCCAATACTCTTCTTCCAACTTCTGCATTTCACTACGAGGACAATACTCCTCTTGTAGTAAAGTTTTGAAGTTGTTCCAAGTCAATGCATTTGCTTCTCCCAACCCCAGGGTCTGAACATTGGAGTTCCACCAAGTCAGTGCTGGACCCTCCAATGTTCCAGTAGCAAATTTCACCTTGCTGTCATCAGGGCAGTTGCACATTTCGAACACAGACTCCGCCTTTTCAATCCATCGGAGAAGTCCTATGGCCCCCTCCGACCCTTTGAAGTTGTGTGGTTTGCAGTCCAAGAACATCTTGAACGTGCAAACTTGTGGGTTAATCACTCCCCCAGCTGGACCCTGTGGCCCTGTGTTGTGTGTCTGAGCATACTGTGCAATAGCCTCTGCGACTCTGTTGTTAATTAGCTCGTTGAGCTCAGCAACAGTCATATGTACGTTTCCCTCAGCCATTAGTTTCCTATTTATAAGAAGTGTTAGCACGAAGTCAAAATCCAATGTAACATGTGTAAGTAAAACAACAAACACAACATGTAATATAATCAACACAGTTGTTGGAAACAAACAATAATTCTTCCATAAATAGAAACTTCCTTTGAGTACAATACTTTTTGAAATGAAATACAAAATTTCAAACTACTAATGTAGGAACACAACCCGTTCCTAATAAGTTTAAATAAACTAAGAAAGAAATGAAAATAATCAATCGTCCTCAACGGTGGATTCAGGATCGGACTCAGCAACTGGTGCTGGTTCCTCCTCCTCATCCTCATCCTCATCCTCATTCTCAACTACCACTAAATCCTCTAAAGCTTCAATCCTGCCTGCCAAAATCTCCTCTCGGTTCTCTGACTCTTCTAGACGACCAATCATGTTGATCATCTCATCCCGCATGTCATGAACTAGATGGGCAAGTTCATCTTGCCTCTCAATGGCATCCCATAACTCCTGAGATCTCTGTATGAGCTTGTCTTCTGCTGTATCCAGATCCTCGCGCAATTTGGCGATCTCCTCGGCGTCTGTCCTTCGCCTCTTAGGCTCAGGAGTATCCAGTACGGGTGGTGGATGTGTAGATGGTCCTGCAGCATAGAGTCCCTGGGTATTCACCCATGGTGCCTCCTCCGGATCTTCATCCAGGTCCTCAACTGGATCCTCATCTGGATCCTCATCTGGATCCTCCTCTGGATCCTCATCAGGATCCTCGTCTGGATCCTCCTCCGGGTCTTCCTCCGGATCCTCCTCTGGATCGGAGTCCTCCATCTCATATGGTGGAGGTGATGGAATAGGTGGTGGTGGTGATGATGGTGGTGCCGGAACCATCGGCTCCACGTCCTCGGAATCATCAATGATAACATAAGGAACTGATGATGAAGCCATGCCTGTTACATAATATCATATGTAAGTGCAGTGCCATGGAATACGTAAGCAAATCAATTACATAATGTCATATGTAATTTCTAAGCAGTATGTGTAAACATGTGTGTCTAATGTCTAACAGTCATAGTCTAGGCCTACAAATGCAAACCTAGTTCGCTATAACCAATGGCTCTGATACCAATCTGTCACACCTCCAATTTCAACTAACGGAATCATACCGTTTGGAAACGTGACAAACCAGGATCTCAGATCATTAGACATAGCGAAGACCTCTATATGAATTTCAAAACATACGTTGGTCTTTAAAAACATAATATTCAGAGTTTACAAAAAGTTGCGGAAGCGTTTCAAATCAATAAACTGTTGATAAGTAAAACATTACAAATCAAAATACTGAAATATTCAAATTCAAATGTTCAAAGTTTATAATGCATGAGACTCTATCTTCCTAGTCCATGCCAGCTGTTACGCGCGCCTTAGCGTCCTGAGAAAACATGCAAATCAAGTCAACACAAAGGTTGGTGCATAACACAGGTTTTAAGTAATCATAGTGTTCAAAACATCAGTTTGAATAACAAGTTTGTAGATAACATAATCACAAATGCACAGTCATGATAGCTAGTCATATAAACTATTTACATACGTGTTCGACACCGAAGCTGACTAGTTGCCATGCTATAGCATGTTTTCGCCTTGCCACTATTGTCTATCACAACAATAGTAAAATGTGTTTGGTCAGTCAAACACCTGCGTAGATCCCATCTACCAGGTGAGGTTTGTCAAACCTAATAGATCTATTTCCAACTACCACGCTTTGCATTACAGCAAACTAAACGGTTCGAGGTGTGTAAGGACTTTCAAGTTGATATGTTTTAACATAATGTAAACAGATAACTCATGCAAGTGATATGTATCTAAAATCAGTTTGTTGCACATGTTTTCTCCCCCAAAACAGTTTAAAATAAGAAAGGGGCCGTGTACGCACCTTTGATGATAGCAGAATGATCACACACTAAAAGCTCGTGAAAGAAATCCTTCTACGAAGAATCTGTGTTTAAACAATAACCTAGTGTTATTCAAATAATCGTTTTGTGCTTAAAATCACATACGTGTCAACACACGTATGTTGGATTTGCTAAAATTGCGCATACGAAAGTACGTGTGTCATTGAAATCGTTTAAATAAAATCACATTTGATTTTATTTAATTAAACGTAGTTATGCGCGATTTCGTGTTCGGATTAAAATATGGATTTTATCATTTCAACACGTTCGTATTCTCGTTACGGTTCCAACGCAACTTGAACGGATCGAATCGGACTTGAAACGAACAAGTTATGCTCAAAATACAACTAAACATTAAAAACCCAAAATATGGTTGGGCCGGGACTCGAACCCGCGACCCTCAACTCCAACACACAAGCCTCTAACCATCTCGCCCGCTAGGGTATCGCGTTAGATAATTGGAAATTAATTCTTTTACATCCTACATGAGCCGGTTCCCTTTTACTTCATATAGCCGAAGCATATTAATCCAAATTGGTTCCGATTTCGAATTCGATTAACATTTAAACCATAGGGTTTTCATTGAACAACACATTCCGAACCTTCCTACATAGTTTAATTCATTCCTTAACTCTTTCAAAGCAAAAATCCCCAATTCGTTTTGATTAAGAATTCTAGAATCTCGAAATCCAACAATTCATATACGATTAATGAAATTGAGCTATGGTTTAGTTTCATCGGAGATGTCTGCAACTAAACACAGTGTTTAATTCGATCTTAAAGCTCATTTGATACAAAACCCCCAAACCATTTCTTAGAACAAGCCCTAGAAATCGAAATGCTATAATCCAAATCTATTATCTGCAATTGACATAGGGAATTCATTTAATATGATTCCACGAAACCATCTGTAACAATCAATTTGAATTTCCATTCCATTTTTAGTAAAACCCCCAATTCATCTACAATGATGAACCCTAGCTATCGAGTTCTATCAATTCGTTATTAGAACCTGAGATTGATATAGGATTACACTTATTCGGTCTGTTTAGGATGTGTAGAAGCAATTACTTACTTGTTTTGATACCCGATTGATGAATCTCGACTTTAGATTGCTTCTTCGGCCGACCCTATATCGACTTCGACTATCCGCAACTCCTGGGTTTGAATTGATGTATGCTAGAGTTGCTAAAAGTGCCGATTATAGTGTGATAAGGTTCAATTGTGTGGGTTTCGGTCGAATTGTATGAGCTTGTATATGCTAGTAACGGCTTTAAGGAAATAAATCGATATTTGAGTTTAATTCAGCAATTATGATCATGTTAACTGATAATAACCGCTGGCTACCATCATTAGGTGCTTTATGTACCATCAATTCGATTAATTGCATCATAAAAGTTTGAAATTCATAACTCCCCTTGTGCTTATGGACGAATTTTGACTATGTAAGTCAAAATTGATACAAAATTCAATTCTAAGTTTAATCTTCCACAATTTAACACTTAGAAACTGATTTTTCTAAATTCTTAAATCCCATAAATCCTTCCGAGTCAACAACACATTATTTCGATTAATAAAGTTACATTAAAAATCCTAATTTATCACTAATTGGGCCAAATTGGACTATCACTGGGCTAAATTAATCCAATTGGGCTTTTTAAATACAATTGGGCCTCATTGGGCCTTCCTGGGCCTACCTTGGCCTTCCCTAGGCCTACTTTGTTTACATTGGGCCTTAATGGGCCTACTTTAACCTTGTTTGATCTAATTGGGCCTTCCTTGTTTTCCTTGGGCCTAAATTAATCTTATTGGGCCTACTAGACTTTGTTGGGCCTTCATAGACTCCATTGGGCCTTACCGGGTCTTCCTTGACTTTGTTGGGCCTTTATTGGCCTTGTTGGGCCTTCATTGGCCTTGTTGGGCTTGTTAAGGTTAACAAGGTTAACTTGAAAAGTCGGATTGTCACAATTAGCCTGTAGTCTTAGTTTATAGCATATAGCATCTAGCATTAACATGTAGTCTTAGCATATAGTTCATAGCATTTGCATTAGCACGTAGTTTAGCATGTAACTTGTAGCATTAGCAATAGCATATAGTTTAGCATGTAGCTTGTAGCATTAGCATTAGTATTAGCATATAGCATGTAGCTTGTAGCATTAGCATTAGCATTAGCTTATAGTTTAGCAAGTAACTTGTAGTATTGGCATTAGCATAAGCATATAGTTAGCATGTAGCTTGTGGCATTAGCATTAGCATATAGTGTAGCATGTAGCTTGTAGCATTAGCATTAGTATTAGCATATAGTTTAGCAAGCATAAGCATTTATAAAACATTTCAATACTTGTTTAAAATGTGTAACATGCTTCTCAGTCCCGAGGTAAAACAAATTAGTTTGAAAAGGGACAAATGAACTCACATTGCTGGTGATGTGGTTGACTTAACCTAAACTAGAATGCACGCTCTTGTTGTTGGACTTGTTGTTGTTTTCACGATCCTGTATTGATTTCACGTTGTTTGCAACTTATAAGTATGAGTTATAGTGAATTATGTGCGTGCATGTGTTAGCCCTAGAGTTGGCTAACACTTGTGAGTCTCGGTCATCATTCGGTCCCGACCCTATTGTTGTAGATCATTAGTATTACGTATCTTTGTATTGTGTTAAACTTTTACTCATTCTTGAGATCATAACACTTTGCCATTTTGCTAATTAATGGTTTTGATATGAGATTTTAGTAAACAACCCAAGAATAACTTAGATTTATGGTTTCTATCCCATATCTTGTTCTTGTTATTTTTCAAACCATTATTACATTGTAATTTCATAACAAGGCAACAAACTTTGTAACCCTTAACGTTTTGAGTTTGTGAAATGTATTAGACCAAAAAATCCATCACCTTTGTAGTAATAACCATAAATTCCCATGCATTTAATTCATGATCCTTGATTTAGAGTATTGGTTTCTATCTTTAATCATGGGGCCGAGTAATATATGGGTCAAGTTTGGACCGAAACAGGCTTATGGGCCGGATGTTGAGTCGTAAGTCCATTCAGAAATCCTTGGGCTAATTAGTGAGTGTGGGCCCCCTAATTTGGGCCGGATAAGTTTACAGGGTTAAACCACTCTAAGCCGATTAAGACCATTGGGCCGAACAGCAGGCTATGGGCCAAAACAAGGGGCTGTGTGATGATGTTGGGCTGAAACAACCGTAGTGGGCCGAACCAACTGATGTTGGGCCGTTTAACGGCTGCTTGACCAAATAGAGTGGAAAATAGTTCTTTCCTAGTGAACCTAATGGTCTCATGGGTTGGAGGTTCGGCTCTTCTAGGGTTCGACTAGGTGGTTCATGCGCCCAAGGTTCGGTCAAATAACAGCCATGCAGGTTCGCCCATGTATGAAAGGTTCGGTGATGGTGGTAGGTTCGGCTGAAGTTGTAGGTTCGCAGCAACCGGTTCTTAGCTCCTCAGGTTCGTGACATCATCCAGGTTCGTCGATGATGAGAAGGTTCGGTGAGGTTGGTTCATGTTCACACAGGTTCGTGGCAGCAGGAAGGTTCGGCTAAGGTATGAAGGTTCGGTGGTGATGAACAGCGCGGCCAAGATCAAAGGTTCATCCAACCCAGCTTCCTCACGAACCCTGAACCTCCAACATCATCCTCTTCGTCGTGCATTACTTGTTCTAGGGCTGTTTACACGATGGTGTTATGCAATAAAGGATTTTCGAAGGTGTCGAGTTCATGGGGGTGAAGCTAAGGCCGGATAAGGGTTTGTGAAACAATACAAGAATGAAAACCCTAAATTTTCAAACCTTCAAGCTTCTTTATCTTGATTTCGGATGGACAACTTCTCAAATGCGTTGTACTTTCTTGTAGAGGACGTTTGTAGCTACGTGTGGACACCAAGAACACGAGATTTCACCAAAAAACGAGCGAGTTATGATGATTTGAAGCCTTGAAATCGGCAGTAGGCTCATTTAGGTTGCCTTGTTTAGGTCGCCTATAGAGTTGGTGTAGTCTTGTAGAGGCTCGTTAAGCCAACGAGTCCGGCCTATGACGTGTGTTCATTTAGCTATGCCTAGCATAATGTTTACCCATCCTCATTGCATTCGTTTGACTAGGTTGAACCACGTTTGCATTCGGATCATATACTTGATCCTTTGAGTTGTTGTCTGGCCACGCACGTTCAATCCTCAGGCATCCAGTTTGATACAACTGTTGATCTTGATTCTTCTTCATTATACTAGTTTCTCGAGCACCATTCATGTGATTTTCTTCACACTCCCTTTTACATTTTTGCTTTGGGATTTTACACGTCTTATTCAAAACTTTATTCATTATATTATTCATTCAATCTATGATGCAAGCCTTAGACCTAGTTAGCTTTATGTGTTAAATGCTAAGCTTATACAATGTGTTGATTCTATGTGTGTTGCCAGTCAAGTAAGCTACTACTTAGTAGCCTAAGATGTGTTAGATATCATCTTCGCATTGCCTTTTGTCATTGTGTGAAAATGGTGAAAAGTACGCCTAGCAAACTTGTTGAATTATAACTGTTAATTTATAGTATGGCCATACTTGAATTAACATGTTGTAAGGATACTTGTTTAGACACAATCTATTGTTATTCATTTATTTTATTTATTCAAACTTGTATTCATGCTATACTTATGATACGTATTCTAGTTAGGCTATAGTTTGCATCATTTTTATACTTATTATTTAAACTTAGTGTGTAATCTCACCAACTATGCAAATAGTTGACAAACTCTATTTTACATGTGTAACAGGATAAGGAAGCATGATGAAGACATATGATAAGAATTAGTGACCTAGTTAAATTGTAATCAATGTTTTAGCATTGCAAATGTAACTGTTGATTATACGATTCATGTAATGATTGTTTAATATTCAATGAATGTTGTGTTGTTTTGTAATCATGATGCATTAAATAGTGAAACATTATAATAGCACCATGAGCTAATGAACAGTCATAATCGCGCCCCGACGCATTCCGCCGTCGGTTGGGGTGTAACACACTTAGCACACCTGGTCAAACTGAAAAACTACACATGTGTAGTAATAAAAATGTACACCTTTTACTTCATAAAGTACACCTAGTCAAGCAATACCTATGAATCAGAAAACTACACATGTATACAAATAAAAATGTACAAGTTTTTAAGCACATAGTACTCCTGGTCAACTGAAAACTACACATATGTAGTAATAAAAATGTAAAACTTTTACTACATAAAGTACATCTGGTCAGGCAATATCTATAAAATCAGAAAACTACACATGTGTGCAAATAAAAATGTACAAATTTTTAAGCACTTAGTACTCCTAATCAACTGAAAACTACACATGTGTAGTAATAAAAATGTACAAGTTTTACTGCATAAAGTACAGCTGGTCAAGTAATACCAATAAAATCAGAAAAGTACAAATGTGTACAAATACAAATGTACAAGTTTTTAAGCACTTAGTACACCTGGTCAAGCATGTGTTTGAACCACCACCATGACCACCACCTCTTGAAACCGCCACAACCACCATCGGACCACCACCACCACTATCGACAAAGAACTACCACCTCCATCATCAACCACCACTACCATCGACTTTAGAGAGAGTAGAGAAAGAACGAAGACCACCGCCGCCGCCGCCTAAACCCACGAGCACCACCGTCTAAATCCACGGCCAGTCGGCCACCACCCCCCACCACCGTCTAAACCCACCTCCTCCACCGATGTTGTCGTTGCCGGTCACCACCGTTCACCCGCTAGTCACCACCACCCACCCGCCTTCCATTTTTCTGGTGAGAGCCCCGTTCATCACCACCTTCCTCCGGTCACCACCAACATTCGCCGGCCCCAAAGAGAGAGAGTAGAGAGACGCAGTGATTTTAAAATGAGGGAGAGAGAGGAAAATTTGTATATATATAAGAGTGGTTAAATACTAAAGTGTCCTTTTCAAATAAATAAATAAATCAGAAAAGTAAAAAAGTTTGATCTAACGATCTATAAAGGGTTTAAGGGTTTTCTCTTTAAGATCGGGTTTTCACAGGATTCAAACCATATATATATATATATATATATATATATATATAGAGTAAGGTTATTGTACAAATGAATAATTTTGTAAAAACAATAAGAAACGATCTGGACCATTAATGTGTTATCATCAATGGCTATAAAAGAATCAATGACATGATAATAATTAATATGTTGATTAAAATGGAAATAAGGGCATATAAGGAATTTCTTAATCTAATTTGCTGACATCACTTTCCATTTAAATATTAGAGAATCGGTTACGGATATTTAGGAATATGGCGGCTGTTTATTTTGCAATGTGCTGCTATGTGCTACTAGTAGGTTTTAGCATATATCAGCACATACGCTTAATCGTATACCTGCTAATAAACTTTTTTTTGTATGTTTTCATATGTGTTAATACGTGTTATTAGTACATGTTAGCATATATCAGCACATATACATAATTATACGCCTGAAGCAATCTTTTTTGTTTGTTCTGTTATATGTTAATATATGTTATTAGCACATGATAGCATATATCACCACATAAACATAACCATATACTTGTTAACAATTTTTTTTTGAATCGAGATACTCACAAATGATTTATTTACGAACGTTTGCTTGATTATTTGAGGTAAAACTTGATAATCGACTATCAATCGATGAATTTTAGAAACAATATAATCTTTTTGAGTGAATAACAATCTTTTCTTAATTAAAGGATTATCAAATCTGCATTATTACTTAACTTGACTAAATTACCCTTTAATTATAATTAATTATTAATACATGTGTCAACATTTGGTTAGTTCCTACCATTTTTACAAAAATCTCATTTTGTATCTGAACCTACTCATATATATATATATATATATATATATATAGCTATGTTGTTAACACATCTTAATTGTGGTAACCCTAATAAACCCGACAAGATTAACCTAAATATTTGGGTTATTTTTTTCATGACATTTATTAAACATATAAAAAATTATGTTCTTTTATGTGTGTGTAAATTTACAATTGGTTAGCATTTAAAACAAATGTAAGTTTACAATACACTACCAACAATTATTTAACGTGATAACAATTTACACTCATGTAAGATAGTAAATGTAAAAGAATTTACATAAATACATGAAATAACATTGTCTTGTATATGTATATCTAATATCATGAAAGAAAAAAAAGATTTGGGTTGATATTGACAGATATAATAGGATTACTATTACGGATGTGCATCGGCCGGGCTAAACTCGGACTGGACCAAACCTGGAGCAGTCCGGAACTGTAAAGTTGAAAAGATGAAATACGTGAACCGGACATGTTCCAGCTGGTTACAACGTAATTGTGTCTCGATTAACAACCGATCTGGCAACCTCATGATTGTGTCAATCAATAGTAAGTAAAAATTAGGAGGATATAAGTTGTAAATGTGAAATCGTGTTCCAAAAATACTCATGATTCGAAATTCAAAACCAAAACAAACGCATATAAAACATAAATAAATCTATTGATCAAGGTTCCTTGAACCTATCCGAAACTTTTGGTAAATTCTAAACCAACGCACGAGCTCATCCTCACGCTAAGCTGAGAGATAAAGGTTAATAAGAGAATACAATGAAAAAAAATACAAGAACTAAAATTGAAATAATAGTAAAAAAACTTGTGTTGGATTGGCACTGCATATACATATTATGGTTCCGGCCGAAGCCGATTGGGGGAAGCGAGAGATTTATTGATTATATCTAATCATGGCTGAACTTCATCAATTAGAAAACCCATAGGAAGGAGTTAGCCAGTGCTCCTGTAAGACTCTGGCTTCGATCACCTCAGGTTTCAATCCGTTTAAACCTGTTTTTACTCTTCAAGTCGTTTTACTGCTATTTTTTATAAAAAAATTATAGAAAAATTTTATAAACTTTAGAAAGCATTTTTAAATATTTTGATAAAGTCAGTACATTTAGAAAAATAAATTTATCACTAAACAATTAAATTAAGGAATTTAATTATAAAACTAATTTAACAATTAGCTTAAAGTATTTTAAATCCTAGAAATTAAATTACTAAATTTTAATAACATATTAAAAAAATATATTTTGTAATGAACTTTAATTTCAGAAAACAATAAATGTAATAAATTATATTTTATACAATTATTTGAAAATATATATGTAAATATTATTTTAACAAAATAAGTTTTATATATTTTGAATAACAAAAAGGTATTAAACAAAATTTTTTTGTTAAGTAAATCATTTTATAAAATTACTATTTTTGGTATAAGATCAAAATATTTAAAAATAACAAAAATGTAATTTGAAGTTAAATATAGAAAAATCATTTCTAATTATTTCGAATAATTAAATGATTATTCTATATAAAGATTTATAAATCTTTGAGTTATGTTTTGTTTAAATATATTAATAAATAATATATCTTGACTTCTGAAACAAATGGTAAACATAATAAATAAATAAATAAAATAATCAATTTTCTATTATATTTATTGCACAAAAATGGGAAGAATATTTATTTAAAAATGATAAATAAAAATTCCCAAAATGGCCTTTTGAACTTAGACAACAACATCATCAATTTTAGATTCATTAATCTTAATTAGGAAATCCATAGAAGATGCAATTCTAAGACACAATGCCTAAACTTTAGAATTCTAAATCTCTTTGTCATTGAGCCTTAGGGGGAAGTATATTATTTCTACTTCTCTAAAGCACTACACAAAGATATAGTTGGACAAGCTAAACATAACCAGTGAGTTCTCATACTCTCTCTTTAAATATTTTATTTTTAGGGATGTTACACTTGTACATATTCAAACTCGTTTCAATTCTAACAATTATCCAAACTATGATGCAAGCCTTTGACCTAGTTAGTTTATGTGTTAGATGCTATGCTTTATACAATGTGTTGATTTTATGTGTGTTTTCATTCAAGCAAGCTAGTACTTAATAGCCTAATATGTTTTAGATACCATCTTCGGATTGACTTTTTCCATTGTGTGAAAAAGGTGAAAGGTGTAACATTCCAGGCAATCCCACATCGGCCGTGAGCAGGAGAGATTCCTGTCTCATAAGTAACGATCTGCCTTTTACATTACCAACATGTTTTCGGTTTAGCTGGTTGTGGAGCACATAAAAACTCCACAGTTAAGCGTGCTTGGGCTGCAGCAATCCAGGGATGGGTGACCTCCTGTGAAGTTTTCACTTGGGCAACCGAAGGCAAAACCGTGAGCTCCTAGTGGGTAAAGCGGACAATATTGGTGGTATATGGGGCCGGATGTTACAAAAGGTGCACCTAGCACACGTTTTGAATTTCACAATGTTATTTTATAGTATAAACATACTTGAATTAACATGTTGTATGGATACTTGTTTGGACATCATCGGTTATTCATTCATATATTCTTATTTATCAATCTTATATTTATGCTATGCTTTTGATACATTATCTCGTTAGGCTATAGTTTGAATCATTTTCTATGTATTATTAAAACTATGTGTGTGATCTCACCAGTTATGCAAATAGTTGACAAACTCTTATTTTACGTGTGTTACAGGTTAAGGAAGCTTGGTGAAAACATAAGATAGGTCTAGTGACCTAGTTTAAATTTTGAAACAATTTTTTAGACTTTTCATTGTAATGTTTTGGTTTATTTTGAATTCTTGTTATGATAGTTTGAATGCTTGGTTGAATGAGTGGTCTATTATTATTAAATTGTTGTTTAAATTATTCAAACTTTAATATAACATCATGAGCTTATAAACATTCAAACTCGTGCCCCAACGTATTCCACCATTGGTTAGGGTGTGACATCATCGATGCAATATTATTATATATATCTAAGAAAAAACCAAGAAATTAGACAAAACTGATCAATTATACAACAAAAGAATTGTACGTGCTCCTTTTTTGTTGAAATCGATTAAAAAAAACTTTAATTTATCTTGAATGACTTGATAGGGGTGTGCGTCGGACCAAACCCAGACCAAAACAGAATCGTTAAGTTGAAAAAATGAAACCCATGACCCGACCTATATAAAGGCTATCCGAGTTATAATGGGTCTGCTTAGTTATTTTTTTGGGTTAAACGGGGTGGCTCGTTTTAGGCACACCTCTAGTTACTACAATTAAGAGGGGTAATTATATGATCTCATACACACACACACACATATATTATATAGGATTGGGATCCTATAATAAACTACCTTAATTGTGGAAACCCTATTAACTCTGACAAGATCAACCCAAATCTTTTGTTTTTTCATGATCTTTATTATACATGTACAACACTATGTTATTTTATTGATTTGTGCAAATCCATCACCGTTTGGGCTCTTACGTCAGTGTAAGTGGCCGCAATAGGAAATAAATATTTAAAGTGAAACGCAAACTTACACTTGCTTTAAATCTCAAACGGTGATGAATTTGCACGAACACATAAAATAACATAGTCATGTACACGTGAAATAAAGATCATGAAAAAAGCCCAAAGATTTGGGTTGATGTTGTCGGAGTTAATCGGGTTTTCGCAATTAAGGTGGTTAACAACAGATCCTTACCTTATATATATAGGATTCGTATCAGGTGAAAACCCTCTCTTAAAGTGATAACCCAAAGTAGAACGTCAAGATGAATCCAAATCTTTTTTTTCTCTAACATAATTGTTATACATGTATAAACATTTCGCCTTCTATGTGTAAGTGTAAATTCATAAGCCTTGTATGGCTTAAAACATGCGTAATTTTTAGCAATTTTAAGGTAACACATGTGTAGAATAAGGAAATACTATGCATGTGTTAAGTCATACAAGGCTTATGAATTTACATAAACACATAAAAAGAAGAAATATTTATGCATGTATAACAATGATATTCGATGAAAAAAAATATTAGGGTTCGTATTGACGGGTTACTTCGGTTTATCTCTTTAACAGAGGATTTTCACATGATACAGACCCTATATATATATATATATATATATATATATATATTGTTAGGTTATAGTAAAAAAATATAATTTGTAAAAAATGTGAGAAGTGTTTTTAGTCACTTTTAAACCAACTCAACGATCTTAGATTTTAGGTTTAGCTTTTGGGTTTAGATTTTACAATTTAGCTCTTAAGTTATATTTTCAGTTCATTGTGTCTTTTTTTTATCATCATTATGTCTTTCCTGCTAGTCGCTATTGTATTTTCCTGCTCGTCGTCATTGTGTCTTTTCTACTTGTCATTGTGCTTTATGGTTTAACTTTATGATTTAGTTTTAGAGTATAGCTTTTGAATTTAGCTATAGATTTAGTTTTTTGGGTTTATCTATTATGGTTTTCCTTGTGGTTTTATAATTTACATTTTTAGCACATTCTGCTTGTCATCTGTGTCTTTTCTGCTCGTAATTTTGTTTAGGATTTAGCTTTAAGGTTTAAGATTTAATATTTTTGACTTGATGAACCGTTCTAAAGCCGTTGGAATAAGCTCAATCGAAGTCCGTTCGAGCCGGTTTATACACATTAAAGTAGATTTTTTTATAAATTTAAAATTTAATATGAATCAATGTGGAACACACATATTTAGGCAGCGAGTATATATGTTGGCAGCCCATTGTTATAGTTTAATTCTATTATATTGTCATAGTTTCACTCTATTATATTATATGTATAGCGTATAGAAATTTTTGCAAACTGTTTTTTATAATTTAAAATGAATGATAAAAAATAAATTTAAGAAATAACGCTCTAAGGTTAAATTATTATATGATACAAGTCTTATAGTAATTAACATTGAAGATATAAAAAATACTATCGAGAGGTTATATACAATAAACAATATTAAGAATTTCTATATCTAATTGGTATGAGCGAGTAGAGCTATGTGCCTATATCATCTAAGATGTGAAAGCTTGATTTCCACCGGCACTATGATATTAACAAACCCTTAATTTTAGTTTCACAACTGTTAATCATGTGTCTAATAAAGATATTATTCAACAACCGAACCACATTCATTGTTTTCAAATGAGATTCTTCCATCAACCTTCACTTAACAATAACGTTTTTTTTTTTTTTTTTTTTAAATTGATTTAAAATCGGTATTCGTGTAGCATACGCCCAAATCATCACATTAAGTAACTAACACCGTTAGTCATGCTAAAGAGGGAATTTCTTGTGACCAATCTCCAGCGTAAGAATTAATAATTGAAAAAATCAATGAAATGTCCAAGAGAGAGTGAACTTTATAAACCAAAAATATGTAAAACAAACTAACCATCTTTCCTCTTTATAGATATAATGACATAATGTGATCATACTAACACTAATTCTTCTGATCTCTTAAAGAACTAGAATGGATGATCTTCTGAGAAATTCTACTGTTGAAACCCTTTACCATTAAATAAACTTTTTTAAACGATAAAGTCGATTGACTGGCATCTCCTTGAAAGGAAGCTTGTATATTAGCCACATCATTTAAATTTCACCAATTCAGAAAGAAACTCAATACTGAGAAAACCCTATTCATCCAAGAGCAGTTGCTCCTAAAGAGAGAATAAAGCTCAAGATCTCACATAAAAAAATATCAAGGGAGTACCACTATACGTGGGTCTTTATCGAAATTGGATCTTTTGCGGGATTTGGTTAACATTTTTTTTTTTGACATATTTCTTTAGTTACCATGCAAGCAACAACATGCACAGTCTAACAACTAGCACACAGTTGATAGCTTTTTATCAACAATAAAGCACGATCATATAGTCGATTATCTTTAACATCTGAAAGCATGAGCATAAATCTTAATTGATGTCTTTTCTACAAACTCACCAATGGATAACCCGTCAGAAAGAAAGATGGTCAATTAGCTGCTGATATCGACAACTTTAAAAAAAGTTACTTTGGTTTTTCCTGCAATAATCCGCCAGTAATAATCATTTGTTTAAGACTGTAAAATACATTAATGATTTCTTGCAACTTATTTGAATTCTGTCGATTATATTTATCATGTAATAATATCATGTAATAATAATGGGATATATATTAATGATTTGTTTGAGACTGTAATATACATTAATGATTTCTTGCAAATACATTAATGATTTCTTGCAACTGTAAAATACATTAATGATTTCTAAACTTGAATTCATGCTGGTTTGACGGTTCGGGTCTTGTAATATTCATCATGTAATAATAATGGGATATATATTAAGTCAATAATATCATCATTAAAGAGTTCGGAGTTGCGGTGCACCCACGTTTAAGAATTCTGAGCTCCGGACCAAGCAGGATTCAAGGGGGTCGCGCTCCCTTGTGGGGTCCTAGGGGCAGCGCCTCTGGCATGTTCCAAGGGACAGTGCCCCAGGTTGTGGGGTTCAAGGCACCTCTTCAAAGCCTAAATGAAATTTGCTAAGTTTATATGGCCGGAAATAACTTAACCCGTGACAAAAGAGAGGAATTTGACAAAGAACATATGAACAATTCATATCTTATCATAAGAATTATTCGGATTGTCCCAAATCAAATTTATTGGTACTAGTAAGGTAAGAAATATTGATTTTAGAAAGTAATTTTAACACGATCCTATAGAAATCTAATCATTGATTATCGAAAATTCTCTAACAAAGACCACTTACCGCATTTAACTTGGCAAACTGCTGGAAAAATTACATTAAAGATTCACCCTTAAAAATATTAATGGGTTCACCTTACCTTTTAAACCTTTTGAAAACAAAAAAAATCCTACTAAATCTTCGAAACCCGGTGGGTTCCAGCGTTTCAAATCAACTAATATAGTGTCACACCCTGCGCCGCGTGCGGAATCCACGGCGCGGTGACGACTGATCGATTGATCGGTTGAATCATGCACAAGATTAATGAAGAACAACCACAATGAACTACTAGATTTCATATGATTTAAGTAGCATTTACAAATCATGTCTAACTACCAAAAGAATTCAACTAACTGACCCCAAAATATAGTTTACAAAATATGAACATACAAGATAATTAAACAACAAGGATTTAAATGTGTTTCTAATCCATCCTAGCTTGTTTTTTGACCTTGTTCTATCTTAAACTAGGCTGCCTTAGTGTCCCTGTCCTGTGCCTACCTTTTATCACCTGAAACATGTGAAAAGAATCTGTTAACTACAAGTAATTGGTGAGATAGATAGGTTTAAAGATTTAAAAGTATATAAGTTTAAGAATATCAAAATATAAGTTTAAAGATGTAACCAAATGTGCGTGTGTAAGTACAACCTGAATGAAACCTGTCCTGAATTGATAACCATTGAACCATGTACAACAGATAATAAATATAGAATGTAAAAGTACATAATGTAAAAATAGTAACATGCTGATGTAACACGAACTATCATCAAGTATATCCTAGTGTCATCTTAAATCCAAGTCCCAAACTACATTTGGAGTTAGGCAAATACTGACTAATAAACCAACACGGCCCATGGTAATAAAGTTAATTAAAACTAACTCCATGTTACTAAGAATGTGTCCAATATGATCTAGGCTGTTAAAGTTAATTGACAGCTAACTCATATTACTAAGCCTACACCAATCCACCGCTGGCTATAAAGTCAATTAAAGCCACCCCTGACCTTGGTGTAAAACCCGTTTTCTCCTTTTGTGATCACCCAGTACTAACGATAAACGATTTCATGAACTCAAGTTTAGAGGCTAATTTAATAGCTTCTAACCCTTGAGTCCTAAGATTAACGATTGCATGATCTTCTAGTTTGGAATCTAAGAATATTGATTCCAACCCTAGAATTCCTAAGGATAACGATTGCGTGAACTTCATGTTTGAAATCTAAGAATAGTGATTTCATCCCTTGAAATCCTGAATATAGGCATACATGATGTAGGCCTGCTTTGACATACTCCTTAGTCAAGGTAGCACTCAGATGAATTACAGTCTCCAATGTAGCAGAGCTGCTTCCCAACACATTACCCCTGATCAGCAAGGGTAAACCTTCAATGAACTTATATATCTTATGAGATAGAGGAATAACCAGATGTGGTACTAACAAACACATCACATGAAATCGAGCCGTGTACTTGGTGTTCTCCCCGCTGTCTTATGCAATGCCCCACATTTTAGCTTCGAGCTTTTTCAGCTCGTGACGTGGGCAGAATTGTTCCACTAGCAACTTTATGAAATTTTCCCAAGGTAGGGATGAAGCTACTTCACGGCCCCTAGGTTTCCTCTCAGCATTCCACCAGGTTAAAGCACCCTTATGAATGGCGCTTGTCGCCATATTGACCTTCAAGTTCTCAGGACAACCCGTGTAGTCGAGTATGTCCTCAATGCTTTCGAGCCACTACAGTAGGCTTGTTGCTCCCTCCACACCGGAGTACTTCAGGGGCTTAGAATCGTTGAACTGCTTGAAAGTGAAATTTGCAGTTCTAGTGTTTGTTGTGTTTGAATTGTTTGTGGCCGATTCACCACCACTTCCCCATAGGTTGTTGGTGATGTCAATGACCATTCCCGGGATAATCTCCCTCATATGAATTGAGATAACTCTGGCGATCTTGTTAGTCTCGTCTTCATTTCCGCTTGTTGATCCCTCGTTGTTGGTGTCACGTCGACGAAGCATTCTACGAAGAGTAAGCCACAAGCAAGTCAATTAACAAGAAGTTATACAATTGAAGCTACAAGATAATTTAGTAATATTCTCATACTACTAGTATTATCTTTTAATTGTAACAATGAGCAAGCACACACATAAGTACTTACTTATTAGTATATTTCTCGTATGGTTGGATGTCATGATCTTATGTACAAGTCCCATTAATACCCCATCAAAACTACACACCGACATTTTCCCGATATGTCAAAGAGAGCTTATGTATTGGGCATACATAGAGTTAGACCCAGCCTCCAGCCCACCACTTCTTTGACATACCACAATCATGCCCTAGCTAGCATTTGGCACAACATTTGTACTATTGAATAAGAATTTTCAAGAGATAATGACTCTACTGATTCTTGATCAACTGCACCATGATTAGACTAAGATTAAACTTATGTTGGTAGGTATTTATGTTGGCATCTAGTAGCAGTGTTCGCTTGATCAACTATATTGGCATGTATGTATGCACTAAGTTGTCATGTTACCCTATGTTGACATGTACTAAGCACGTGTGATCTACACTAGATCTAAACATGTTCTCACATAAAGATTTCACATAATGTTCACACACAATGTTCACATAAGATTGTTCACACATATGATTGACTCTTCTAAGATTGACTCACATACGATTGCTTCACATACGATTTGTTCACTCATTGTTCATTATGTTCTTTGTTCTCTTGACTTCACAAATATGTTCAAATGTACTTGTTAGTTGTTCTAATGATTCTTGAATGCCCCGGGTCCTCACTACAAATAGTCACGTCGAATACCCCTGTCATACTGAAGTTAGTTTATATATAGGGCATACGTAAGGTCAAGCTAACTGCCTGCCCAGCCGCCAACCCACCACCACCTCAGTATGTCAGGGTTAGGCAGCCGTTTGTATTTGAATCTAAGATACCAACATCACGATTGTTTAGGACTGTTTATGAATGTTCATGATTGTTCACAATTGTTCACGATTGTTCCATAGGCTATGATTGAGATAACTATAGTTTTCATTCTCTTGTAACCAAAACCTATAGTTTCCATGTTCTTGTGTCCTGGAATATTAATTCCTGTCCATAAATACCAACCATATTAAGCATAATGATCCCATGATGAGAACTTCAAGTTAGGAA
Organism: Mikania micrantha; assembly: GCA_009363875.1. Classification (NCBI taxonomy): domain Eukaryota; kingdom Viridiplantae; phylum Streptophyta; class Magnoliopsida; order Asterales; family Asteraceae; genus Mikania; species Mikania micrantha. Next base: position 59,187,938 of record CM018691.1, on the reverse strand, counting down.
TGCTAAGAATACAGATTCCTACCTCTGAAGTCCCTGACAAGTTGAGAATTCCATATCAAAGATACTAAGAATATAGATCCTTGTATCTGAAATCCTTTTTTGAAAAACAAAATTTAGGAATTTAGTCCGACTCCTAAAATATAGAATCCTGGTACTGAATTCCTTGATTTTTATATATGAACATAATTTTAGAAAAATTTTAGACCTAAAATCTTCCAAGCTTAAAGCAGAGTTAATGCTAACTCAAGTTCACTTAGTTCCTAAGTATCCTCAAGCCTATAACATGAAATCCTATGGGTAGCTTAGTTTATAGTCTAGGTCATTAATTATTGGGTTTTTCCTAGTTCTCTATAACCTTGGCTCTGATACCAACCTGTCACACCCTACGCCGCGTGCGGAATCCACGGCTCGATGACGACTGATCGATTGGTCGTTAAAATCATGCACAAGATTAATGAAGAACAACCACAATGAATTACTAGATTTCATATGATTTAAGTAGCGTTTACAAATCACGTCTAACTACCAAAAGAATACAACTAGCCGACCTCAAAATATAGTTTGCAAAATAAGAACAGACAAGATAATAAACAACTGTCACACCCCGAGCCGGCGGGAACGGATCGGTTTTCCCGTCGGGCGGAAGGTTCCCGGGGCATGATATCGTTTGATAATCGAAATGATCAGATTGTTTACATAACACATGATAATCAAATGAGAAATGCTAACATGACATGAAATAGAATTACAAAGTTAAATTACATTGTTTCCTCATAATTTAACTAAGTAAATCTAATCAAAAGAATCAATGAGTTTATATCTTGTATCTGTACAAGATATACAAAAGATGATTCATTGTTTTGTTAATCCAAAATATGCACGACACACAAAATGTAGCTAGGTCTTCTAAAGTCCACTAGCTATATTCTTGATGTCTGATGACTAAACCTGTTCGTCACCTGAGAATACATTTTTAAACAAAGTCAACATTAGGTTGGTGAGTTCATAAGTTTAGTAATTGAAAACCATTGAATTAATGTCAGTCATGTTCACAATGTTTCCCACAATGTCCTCTCCATGGTTATATTTACATATAATGTCTCACCCAGCCAAGCATGCTTATATATAGGGCATACGAAAGGGTCAAGCCCAGACGCCATCCCACCACATGCTCAACTGAATTTAACACTACCTATAATTCAACGATGGATACCCGTTTCATTTCACCCATTATTTTCCCGGTATGAGTATCCTAACAATGAAAAAGAATGAGACATAATTATCTCTATTAGCCATTCCTTACGGAATAACCCGGCATGTAAGATAAACCAATAAGTGAATACAGAGACTTAATGATCTCTGTTAGCTATTCCTCACGGATTAGCCTGACATGTATAATAACCCAAAAAGTAAAATAAGAGACGTAATAGTCTCTGTTAGCTATTCCTTAAGGATTAGCCCGACATGTAAGATATCGTACTCGATATCTAGAGCGAAACTTAATAGTTTCTGTAGCTAATCATTACTGACCAACCCGGCATGTAAGATACCCAAATAATTGCGTAAAGAGACATAATTGCCTCTGTTAGCTATTCTTTATGGATTAGCCCGGTATGTAAGATATCATACTCGATATCTAGAGCGAAACTTAATAGTTTCTGTAGCTAATCATTACTGACCAGCCCGGTGTGTAAGATATCATACTCGATATCTAGGTAGGGGCATAATAGTCCCAGTAGCTGTCAACCCTGTCCAGCCCGGTGTGTAAAATATCCTCCCATAGTATCAATTGGACTGAATAAGTTCCCTAAATTTTATGAATGTTATTATTTAAAATGATAGCACCTCTCGTGTCCGGTGTGATTTCATTAGATTACCCCAAGCCTTAGTGATTAGTGTTCGTGATCTACCCAACTGATCCATGGTTGTGTAACCGGCATCCTCTAAATAGAGTCTTAAAAGATAATGACAGTATATGTGGGGAATGCCATCCCGAATGTGTGTGCTCGTAATATCCTCCTCGATATCACAAGTAATTGTCTCAACAGTTATCTCTATGTGGAGTGTACTTAGTGACTTTAACAAAGTGTTATAAGAACTAATCTTATGACACGATATTAGAAATGAGTGAATGATCTCGTTATCATGAAGTTTCGTTATCATGATTATCATTCTTGGTGTTTGTAGTTGTTATCAGCATGTTATCCCTTGGTTTTCCCCGTTGTTCTATCGTGTAAGAACAATAAACAGTTGTAAGATATATTCTTAACAACTTGATTTATTCTAGTGCATAAATGTGTCAGGAAACTATAATGGCATGTATCTTCCTAGCTATTTCAGATATGATAAAATCAAACAAGCAAGCATGTAATGATAAACGATAATAAAGATAAACAATTATTATCTAAATCATGATATAAGCAATATGTTATAACGAAACTTTTAAATAAATAAAAGCTTTAAGCATGTTTCTCAGCCCCGAGCTTTGAAATCAGTTAAGATTAGAAAAGGGGCATATGAACTCACCTTATGTTGTAGTGGTTGACTTAGCTTAAAAGAAGAAATGCACGCACTCCTTGATTGTATTTGTTGTGTTTTCACGTTCCTGTATTGATTTCATATTGTTGGATCTCATAAGTCTAAGTTAATAAGATCTGTGTGCGTGTATGTGTTAGCCCTATTGTTGGCTAACACTTGTGAGTCGCAGTGTTGATTCGGCCCTTATTTCACATATCATAGATTGTTATTAAATTTAATAACGACTACTCAATTTAACTTAGGGTCTTAACATTTGTTATGAGTTTTCTTACTCAATATATTTTATACTTGTCACCTTGTGAAAACCCAAAGCTTTGTGTAATTGTATGCTTAGTTAAATCATTATTGTCAATTTGATATTAAAACCATAGGTGTTAATCAATTTCTCATGAATGGTTCTTATACTCAATGTCGAAAATGTGTTAACATTGTTACCATTGAGGGCCGAATATTAGACCATGGTCCAATTGGGCCAACATGGGCCGATTTCATATAATTGATCAACTATTTGGGCCGAACTACCCCCCTGGATCAACCGTGGTTATTGGGCCGTGGTTGGGCTTAACAAGGAGATGTGGGCCAATCAACTGGGCCACTACTTGCTGTTGGGCCGGGAGGGATCTTATGGATCAAGATGTTCGATGTTGGGCTTAGACTTGCCTTGACCGAGAGTTTCTAGGGTGACCAAGTGAGAATGGTTCGGCTCTCCAATAGCAGCGAACCTATTGTGTGCATAGGTGGTCGGGTTCGGTGTTGTTGATGGGGTTCGGCTAACATGGAAGCAGGTTCGCGTCCTGATGGTTCGTGAACATGCTGTTCACAGGTTCGGTTGATGGGGAAGATGACTCGAGAGAAGAAGGTTCGGCTGTAACTCAGGGAAAGGTTCGCCTAGTCCAATTGTAGTAACAAGGTTCGGCCGAGAGGTTTGCATCAGGGTTCGTGGCTCTTCGGCAGGTTTAGGAGTCATGGGATGGTTCGGCCAATAAGTACTAAGGTTCGCCATGCACCTTGTGTATAGGTTCGTTGGAGACTCACGAACTTGCATAGGATGTAAAGGAGAAGGGTTCGCTGGATCTGCAACAAGGTTCGGCCGGCGTGTCACCTAGGGTTCGGCCAAGAAACCCACGAACCCTGTTCATATCTTCATCATCACATCGAACCTAGGCTGTTGCCACATGATTCCAGGGTAGTGTTAAGAGCTACAAGATCTATGGAGGTGTAGGGATTGAATGGGTTGGTTGTTAACCGGTTAGAGTAGTTGGCTGACCAAAACACCCATAAAACCCTATTTTCGTGGATTTTCACAGCATCATACCTCGTTTTTGGCTGAACAAACTCTCCGATCTGTTGTACTTTCACATATAGGACGATGAGAGCTTCGTTTAGGCGCAAGAATCACTCGATTTCGTTAAGAAATGAGTGAGTTATGGACCTTGAAAGCTTGTAAACGGTGATTTTTCTTATAGAGAGAGAAAGAGACGGGTTAGAGATTTTTGAGAGAGAAAGAGTTGATGGAAATGAGAAGAAACACTCTCATTAGATGCTTTTATACTCCGAGGTGTTCGGGTTTGTTCCGGTTGCTCGGTTCGCGGTTTCGTTGCGTACCCGGAACTTTACGCGTATTTAATTGTAATAAATAAAAGAAGAGTTGTTCTAATTATTTGATGAGTTTCAAAATTGTAAAAATGTTATTTATTTTATTTTATTAAATTCATTTCGTTCGTGTCGTGTTTCGTTTCCGTTTCGTCAAATCGCGTCACCATCGCGCATATTCGTTCGAATCGTCATTCGAACGAACACGACGATGGTTTTGCTTTCCGACTTTTGTTTTCTACTTTACAGTTATCATTTCAGAACGTTAACTCACAGATATGTTTGTGTGAATCGTCACCCACGCAAACACACTGTCAGTTCGTTATTTTGAAACGACACTGCAATATTGTTTGAATTGTGTTTCCTCACTGTCGGACTCAACTAGACATCCTGTTTTCACTTTGTTTTCGTACTGATTCGTCGGCCATCTGATTCCTGTCATCTATGGATATCAGATCGCAACCGATGTGTTTTTGTCGTTTGTTTGTAGACTGTTGTTTCTCTTGAGTTGTTGTATTTACTGTATTTAAGTTTTCACTTAAACACATACAACTGTAGTTTGTTTTCTGAGTTCTGTTGTCACACAACTGTTTATGCACTGTATTTACACACAGTATATGGTGAAAGTACACACACCGTACGGACTTGCCGGACGGTTTGGTACTAGTTGTCACAACAACAAGGACTTAAGTGTGAATCTAATCCATCCTAGCTTGTTTCTTGATCTTGTTCTATCCTAAACTAGGTCGCCTTAGTTGTCCCTGTCCCATGCCTACCTTTGATCTGCTGAAACATGTGAAAAGAATCTGTCAACTACAAATAATTGGTGAGATACATAGGTTTAAAGATTTAAAAGTATATACGTTTAAGGATATCAAAATATAAGTTTAATGATGTAACCAAATGTGTATGCGTAAGTACAACCTGAATGAAACCTGTCCTGAATTGATAACCATTGAACCATGTACAACAGATAACGAATATAGAATGTAAAAGTACATAATGTAAAAATAGTAACATGCTGATGTAACAAAAACTATCATCCAGTATATCATAGTGTCATCTTAAATCCAAGTCCCAAACTATGTTTGGAGTTAGGCAAAGGCTGACTAATAAACCAACATGGCCCATGGTAATAAAGTTAATTAAAACTAACTCCGTATTACTAAGAATGTGTCCAATATAATCTAGGCTGTTAAAGTTAATTGACAGCTAACTCATATTGCTATGCCTACACCAATCCACCGCTGTCTATAAAGGTAATTAAAGCCAACCCTGACCTTGGTGTAGAACCCGTTTTCCCTTGTTGTGATCACCCAGTACTAACGACAAACGATTGCATGAACTCAAGTTTATAGGCTAGTTAATAGCTTCTAACCCTTGAGTCCTGAGATTAACAATAGCATGAAATTCTAGTTTGGAATCTAAGAAAAGTGATTCCAACACTAGAAGTCCTGAGGATAACGATTGCGTGAACTTAAAGTTTGAAATCCAAGACTAGTGATTTCAACATTTGAAATCCTGAATAGAAGCATACATGATGTGAATAAATTTGTTTACAAGAATGAGTCCGTGTTACAATTTTATCATGATATTTGAAAACAACTTGTTCAAAAGAATGCAATGGATTAGGTCATGTGCCATGACAAGTCATGAGTAGTGAAAACCATTTAAGAAGTTAAGTTCAAAAATAGTAATCACATGTTCCACCCCAAAAGATTTCAAAGCAAAAAATAGGGGCTATGTACTCACATTGATTGATTATGATGTGCAGTGAACATATGGCTGATAGATGATGCTCTCACTTGTTGTTGAAAAGTAGATTATACTCAAGTTCCTGTTTGTGTCAATACAATTCATGATTTATGAGCATGTGTTCTTTATTATGTATTCTATGTTGTTGTTAACCATTTGTTTAAGTATGTTTAGTTACTTGGCCTTCATTATCCATTGTATGCTTGGTCCATAACTCAATATGTTAACAATTATAAAGTTCATAACTTCGTTTAATTATATGTTTGAAACCTTAGTCTAGGTTTAGTTTAGTAAAAACTAAAAGGCATAAACATATGACACTATGCATGAGGCCCATGCATAGTGTCCTTTAAGTTTTTAACCTTACCATTGATAACCTAATGTTCATATGTCCTTATTAAGTTCATGAGTTAAACTTTAATCATGTTAACTTGAATTAATACTAGATTAGACCAAGCTTGAATGGTGGAAGGACAAAACCCTAGCATATAGGATCGGCTAAGGTTTGGGCCCCCTTTCCCGAACCTTTATGCTTCCACCATGATTATCAATTGATTTTTGGGTGGGTTCAATTCATTCTTTTTTCTAGGACACTTGGATTGGAGTCACAAACTAGTGTCGACAGTTTGCTGAACCAAATGGCATCGAGATTGCTAGTGTCGATGACCACAGCCCAAGTGTAGCCCATCGATACTAGTAGTATAGATGGGAACTTGGAACTGGCCCTTCGATCTTCTAGCTTGAAAATTTCCCACCACTCTTAGGTTCAATCTCCTTGGTTAATGCCTCTCTAAGAAATGTTGATAGTTTAGGGTTGCTCATGGTTCGTCGAGATTAGTAAAATCGACAAAAATTTTGGCTGGTCCGGATGGAGCCCATCGATGGTAGGAAGAAGCATTGAATGAGAGGGTTCAAGGCTTAAATACCTCGAGTGGTTTCCCACGCGTTTGGGTTCGTTCGGTTTCGCGTTTATGCGTTGCGTTACATAAAATACGTAAAAGTTACATTTTGACTAAAAATGGTTTTATTTCATCATTTTGAGTTGTATATGACGAGTTTCAAATTGTAAAACATATATGTTGAAAGACTCGTAAGGGATTTTTAACCAGGAACAAGGACTTTAGACTCGTGGTCAAAGCCTTTGGTATTTGTTCCCTCTAAAGTTCAACACTTAGTTATTTTTAGTTGTTTAGTTTTTGCTAGAAAGAGAGAAAACAGAATAGCAGCACAAGGAATTTTTGGGGATTGTAATTCAAGTATCTCAGGTAATGTTGGGGTTTAAATACCCAACATTCAATGCTACAAGACAAATAGCTGACACTGTTAGATACACTGAATCATTAGAAGAGTACAACTAATACAAAGTCAACAACCATGGAATCATGAGTCTTTCGAAGTCTTCTGTTCTTCCGAGATTGAGAGGGTTGTTTAGAAGTTCAGTGGTTATTCTTTCGGAAGATGTTCGTCGGAAGATGATTAAACAATAGTTATTACTTAATCAGAGGTTGTCTTCCGGAACAGTGGTTGTCTTCCGAAAGGATAAGGTTCAGCTATTATCTTCCAAAGCCAAGGAGGTTTGCGGTTGTTCTTTTGCGAATCTTCTGCTGTTGAGCTTCCGATGCTGAAGTTTAGTGTCACTTTGTGTGTGCCATATTTAATCAACTAATACTTCTTGTGGCATCTTTAATTTATGCATTCAAATAATTCTTTTAGTGGCTCTTAATTATGCCATAATATCTCAACATACATTTTTGTGGCTTTTATTTTATGTCACTAAATTTATTAACTTTATCTTATAAAAATTTTACCAAAAATTCAATAAAAGATTTCCCACCATCATAAAATAGGTTCTCAAAATTCCCTCCATCCTAAATTAACACAAGTTAATTAGTAAAAAAAGGGGGGAAGAGTTAAAAGCCCTAATTGCATCTAGCATCCATCTTCTTCGATCAACATCACCTGCACAATCGAGGGATCGTCGAGTAAAAGCACCACCACAACCCTCCTGCGGTAGCCCTCCTTCAATCTCGTCTAGCCAGCCATCGTCTCACACCTCCACGCAGCCCCCACACTCGTCTACTGCCCATCATTCAGAAATTAACGAGTTCACCAACAGAGCCCCTCCATTGCCATTGTAAGGTACGAATTATTGTTATTATATGTTATTTCTGATCGATTTTTGGAAGGTCTACTTGATTGTGATGGTGCTTATACACACCCATCGAATTTGAAAGTTATACTCATATGTGTTTTGTTATATTTTTGGTAATTATAAATCTTCCGGACGTGATGTTGCAATTGAATTTCGTTGTCTGTGAGTTTTGTTTGTTTAAGTATGTATGAATTTGAACTCCAAATGTTTGAGCAATTGGCTTATTTCTTCATCAATTAAGATTTCAAGCTTACTGATATCCTTAATTAAAGTGAAATACAATTCATTGTTGGAATGTTGTTAACACTTTCATTGAAGGTTTTTAAAGAGACTTCAATTCCTATTGATATTTATAGTGATTATGTTCATGACATGAATCCTTAGATATTGAATTACCAAGTCCTTGACCTTGATAATCTGTATTTTGTCACCCCTTAAGGTTCTTTTGTTCAACCTACTAATTGCACGATCATAACCATATAAGCTTATTAACAAAACTACAATGACAGTGATACTCTAGATCCAGGGTTTACATAGCACATTAATCTATTTGATTTATATTTTTGTTTGAATCATATATCTGTTTATGTTTTGTTGTTATATCATAATCTATTTGAATCATATATCTGGGACCGCCACCAGGGGCTCTGCCCCTTGGACCCCGCCAGGGGCGCTGCCCGTAGGACCCCGCAAGGTGGCGCGGCCCCCTTGACCCCCGCATGGTTCGGAGCTCAGTATGCAACATGTTTTTGTTTTCTTGTTTAAATCATAACCTATGAGAATGATCTTTCTGTTTTTATGTTTGATTGTTATTATCTTGTCCGGATTGTGGCGTAAATGTATTTGAATTCACACACACACACATTTGGATCTATAAGGTTAAAAGATGTTCTTTTTGTTGATTATGCTCATGATGCACGATATCATATTTTAACTTCACTTGTTTCAATTAGGGTTTTTTGTTTTGCAGGAAATCTTTTAGCATAAGTTTGTTATACTGGATTAGCAATTAGCATGTGAGTTTAACTTCACTTATTTCATTTAAGTTTAACTTTATTCGCTTATTTCAACAATTCAACATACTTGACTATGTTAATGTCACTGTTGCAACATGTAATGCGCGATGCAAAACGACACAATGCGCGTCGAATTTTCCTAATTAGATATAATTATATCAATAATGTATATTTAGTAATAATATGTTATTTAAAAAAACTATTTAAGAGGTCTTTTGCATCATAGAATTTGGATGCCATTTGACAAGTTTTTTTTTAATCTATAACTAGTATAACGGACATGCACGTTACGGCGGGGTCTAATATACTGGCGTAAAAACAATAAATAGAACATGAGGCTAAAATTGTATACAATAACATGCATGAAGGAGAAAAGGTTAAAATCATGTTGTTTGTTTTGTTTGATTATGTTTGTTTGTGTTTGTCATTAATTTGTTTGCTCTTGAGTTGGAGGTCTCCCTAGAAGCACATCTCTTTTAACATGAGCATCTCTTTTACCATGGACAGAGGTATGACCCTAGCATTGCAACTCTTTTATCATGGACTGATGCTCTTTGACTGACCAAAGTCATTAGATGTTAACAATGGTTGAAAAGTAATATTCGCGAGACATAAAACATAATTATTTAATTAAACATATTTGCCTATTAAATAAAAGTGTATAGGTTTTTTCACATTAAATTCGAAATCTGGGTCGCAATATAGTAAACAAATTTCAAACAAATATCAAAGATGAAATACGAAAAGGTCACCTTGATGTATTGCGTTATAGCTATGATGCAGATCAGGAAAAACAATTTTAGTTGCAAGTTGATTGTTATTTCTTTGTTTGCACAAAGGTTACTGATTCTCAATAAATAAGGCACTTATATGCTAAAATACTTATTTAGTTGCACTCTTATAAGGTCATGTATTTGAAATCCTTAACATATGATCATTGTTCTTTTATTGTTTTGGCAAAACATTCTATGAATGACTTTCTGTCAACTCATAAAACCATGGTTATTGTTTCCAGACACATAAAAATTATAGCATCGACAACACAAAGAATGATAATCATATAAACACCAAAAAAAAATAATACCCAGCTTGTGTAGCTTGTAGGCCTTAATGATTATGTGCTATTTTACATTTCCAATCTTTATGTTTGTGTATAATTACATATATATACTAAATTTGGTTTGCAATGGCATCTATATTGTTTAATTTAATCCTTTTTGTGTTGATTTGATTTATAGAAGCACCACTTGATGAAGTCCATCAAGGTGCAATGGCAAAGCAAAAAAATAAACATCAAAGTCTAACAAAAGAAGCTAATGAGTATGAGAATAGTAGACAATTGAGGATTCAAGAGAACAAAAAAAGACTACAAGAATTAGGAGTGAAAAACATTGTGCAATCGTTGACAAGTTTGACACATAATCAAACTTTAAAGAAAAAACACTGAAACAGAACTGTCATGCGAGGGACGCAGATTATATTCCTGAATCGGGTGATGACATACAAGTTGGTAGAAGTGTTGCATCCAAAAAGGTAAATTGATAATAATTTTTTTATTAGTTTGTTTGTATTTATCTTTGTTTTATAATGAAAATTATTTTGTTATAGCAACACCCTCAAAAATATATCCCACCAATGTCCATTAATAGAGTTGCTAATTTAAGAAAGTTATGCCAAGTTTTTGCTTCAAATATCACCCAAGATGTTCCTTCAACTTCTAATGCAACAAAACAATCCTTTACCGAAACAATTGAAGGTGATAAAAGAATAGCAAAGAGAAGGATGGTTCTTATTGATGAGGCTGATGATGAGGATGATGACGAGGATGATGAGATATTTGAAGGTATTATTTCATTGCTTTTAAACTTTATTCAATTATGTGTCTTTTATGTTAATTTATTATACAGTGATCTCCAAAAGTGTATGAAATATGAACATAGTTATTACATTTTTACATCCTTTCCATTTCTCGTTTTTATTTTTGTAGTTTTGTATGTGTCAAGCAATTGAGAGGGTAGAAAAGTCTATCCATCCTGTTAACTATTCTTTTTAAGTTTTATAAGTCAAACTCAAATATAAATCTTCCCATACCAATTAAAATTAGACCTTTTTTAAATCTTAAATGTCCCGACTTTTTTTATGCAGGTTCTACTTTGTTAATTCTTTTCTATGAATAAATCAAATTTATGTTTTTTCCAATTTAATCAATTTATTCGTCCCTGAATCCCAAAAAGGACAACTGTTGAAGCATGGAGAAATTATGATTTTGTGAATCTCAGATTTTTAAAATTCAATATTTTGGCTTTTTAGTCAGAGTTCAACTTGCATAAAAAAGAATTTATGATTTTCTTTCACTTTCTTTTATATTTTATTTTCCATAAAGCAAAATAAGAAAGATGTATAGAACATAACTGTTTTGCTGCCTGTGTAGAACAGTATTGTTAATTTGTTATCCTTTTAGCATGAGGAAAATAATTCCACGGTTTAATCACTAGGATTAAGTCTTAATGGTTTTGTCTTAGAAAATTACTGGGTAATATGGCATTATTATATGGTAATTTACATTTGATTATTACTCCCCATTTACGGTGCACACATATAATGTATATATGTGTGGGCCCTCAAAGCGCCAAAGTAAAATTGCACTAATTTTAACGTTATTTTACTTATTTTGTGAAAATAACGTTAAAATGTTGGGATGATCAACTTCAAACAATAACTTTGAGCCGGGGACTCCTTTGGAGCAGCCTCTCTATCCCAACAGGGATAGTGGTAAGGTTTGTGTCTATCCTTCCCCACCCAGACCCTACTGAAAAGTGAGAATATACTGGGTAAGTTTGTTTGTTTGTTTTTATGTTAATTTGTTACTCTGTTATTCTTTAAGAAGGTAATAGGCTGGATATGGAAGTAGATGACTTTCATCATGATTATAAGTATGAAAATATGGATGATACAGTACATACAAACAATCGATTTGATGCAGAAATGATAGATCATGACAATCTTCAACAACAAATACAACACACTAACAACAAAAAAGCAACAGGTTATGATTTGAATTTATCTTTGTGCAACAACTTTAGTTAATAAGGCCTGACTTAACAGAAAATCAAACTCATTTAATTACCACCCTTTTTGTTTTTTTCCCCTACCATTTACTTTCTTTATTTAATCCTAACTTCTTTAGGCGCTCCCAAAAAGGTTGAAAGTCACACTCAAAAGGCTGGAATTTGGAAAATGGTTAGTAATGAAAGAATATTGGTCTTGTTTAACAAGTTTGGAAAGCCAGTAGGGGATGAAGGTAAAGAACTTGTTCAGTACCTTGGGACACTTGTCAGGATGCCCGGGAATGTATCAATTGAATATTCAGACTGCAGAAAAGTTCCCATGCAACAGAAAGAGGATATGTGTTCACTTGTTAAGGTATAAGTGTTTTATTTCACTATATTTATATTAACTCATTAAGGTAAGAGATTATATGCTAATATACATATACACACATACATACATATGCATACATATATATATATATATATGTGTGTGTGTGTGTGTGTGTGTGTGCATGTGTGCAATTTTTATTTGCAGTCCAAATTTAGTTTTCATCAAGGTGAAACAAGCGAGATTAAAAAAATGGATATTGTATAGCATGGGGAAAAAATGGAGAACGTGGAAAGGAGTTTTAAAATAACATGGATATGATCCAAGCCTCACTATTGATGAAATTGTGACTAAACAAATAAATAATGACGATAAAGTGAATCCAACTCAATTTAAGGAGCTTGTTAAACGTTGGTTCACCCCGGAATTTCAGGTAACAATACCAATATTAGTAATGATGTTTTCTAGTGATACAAACTCAAAATATGGATGCCAACAAGAAATATGAATGTGTTATAATTCTGATCAGCTCTAATGAATATTATGAGTTGGTTTCTTTTTGGAAGTAGTTGTCAATTATCCTCTTTAATGTTAGATTGTTAGATATAGTTGTATTTTTAGTTTTTAGAATTATGTGTTTGAATATTGATCCCAAATTAAGGGTAGCTAAGTACATTAAATTTATCTTCATGTTTGAATTTTGTGGATTAAATCTAAACCTTTGAATCTATGACATGTCAGTGAAAGGTTAAAAAGCGAGTAGCAAATGTAACAGGCAAATTTAATTTAGCAGCTTATGCACCTAATTATAGGCAGATATGACTGGCAGTTTCAAAATTAGTGGTCTATGTGATAATGGAGGTAGTGGTATAGTGGTGAATTGTGGTGTCGACCGTATTTAAATTAAAGGGTATGCAATGTTTTTGGTTTTCTTCTTTCCTAATTATAAAGTAGAAGGTAATTTGATGATAACTGCAGCCTAATTTTTTTGGTAGGAATTTCAATTTTATTATGACAGGTATTATTGTTTTGTTCAATGCTATTTGTTTCTTTTCCTTATTAGAATGTAAGTGTTGTTCAATGCTGCATAATACATGTGCTAAGAAAAGATAGAGTCGCTCAAAGATGAAGGAGCCTCATGTAACCGGGACAAAGTCGTTTGCTAAACTTGCTCATGAAGTGGTAATATTCTAGTTATTTTGGCATGTTATTGTTGCAATATTTGGTTTTTAATTATCTTAATAACCATCAAACATAAATTATAGGCGATGAAGAATGATGTTGTGTACCCAACAAGAGGAGAAATGTACATAAAAACACGCACTCGTAAAGATGGAAGTGTTGTAGATGATGAAGCTGCTGGCGTTATGGTAATTCATTAATGTTCATATTTATCATGTTCTTCCTTACTTTTTTATTAAGTTATATATATTATTTCGCATTTTAGACTTCAATTAAAGCTATTGCAAGTGACTCTACAAGAACATGTGGAGATCAAGATGATTTTACAAGAGATGACTATTCAAAAGTTAAAGGTCCAGAGAAAAGAGGATATGTTCTATTAGTTGGAAGGATGCCAGCAACAAAAGATAAAGGTGATTCTGAGATTAATTCACAAACTATTCATCAACAACAAAGTGTTATCAATGTTATAATGAATATTAACCATGAACATATCCCCAATGCAAACTTGTCCACAGTACTTAGTGATATGAACATACAGGTACATTTCTTCTTAATCAAAACTTTCATCGTATATTGTGTTTGCATATCAGCTAGTTGTGATTCCAATTTGGCCATATCCTACTTTTCTTGCATATCAGCTACTATTTTTTATTAACATTTATTTTTATTAATTTATAATTTTTAGGTACCTCGTATTGGTTCTTCAACTCTTAACTGTTTATCTGGAAACCAATTAAATTCTTCAAGATCTCATGATGATGAAGACATAGTTGACAAATTATGAAGCGATGTTGGAGTAGAGAAAGGAATAATAATGGATTTCTTGAAATAGTGTTGACAATGTGAAAGATTGCTTTGACTTTTTTTTAGACATCTTGTGACAAGTAGTACCAAACCGTCCGGAAAGTCTGTATGGTGTGTGTACTTTCACCATGTACTGTGTGTAAATACAGTGCGTAAACAGTTGTGTGACAACAGAACTCAGAAAACAAACTACAGTTGTATGTGTTTAAGTGAAAACTTAAATACAGTAAATACAACAACTCAAGAGAAACAACAGTCTACAAACAAACGACAAAAACACATCGGTTGCGATCTGATATCCATAGATGACGGGAATCAGATGGCCGACGAATCAGTATGAAAACAAAGTGAAAACAGGATGTGTAGTTGAGTCCAACAGTGAGGAAACACAATTCAAACAATATTGGAGTGTCGTTTCAGAATAACGAACTGACAGTGTGTTTGCGTGGGTGATGATTCACACAAACATATCTGTGAGTTTAACGTTCTGAAATGATAACTGTAAAGTAGAAAACAAAAGTCGGAAAGCAAAACCATCGTCGTGTTCGTTCGAATGACGATTCGAACGAATATGCGCGATGGTGACGCGATTTAACGAAACGGAAACGAAACACGACACGAACGAAATGAATTTAATAAAATAAAATAAATAACATTTTTACAATTTTGAAACTCATCAAATAACTAGAACAACTCTTCTTTTATTTATTACAATTAAATACGCGTAAAGTTCCGGGTACGCAACGAAACCGCGAACCGAGCAACCGGAACAAACCTGAACACCCCGGAGTATAAAAGCATCTAATGAGAGTGTTTCTTCTCATTTCCATCAACTCTTTCTCTCTCAAAAATCTCTAACCCGTCTCTTTCTCTCTCTATAAGAAAAATCACCATTTACAAGCTTTCAAGGTCCATAACTCACTCATTTCTTAACGAAATCGAGTGATTCTTGCGCCTGAACGAAGCTCTCATCGTCCTCTATGTGAAAGTACAACAGATCGGAGAGTTTGTTCAGCCAAAAACGAGGTATGATGCTGTGAAAATCCACGAAAATAGGGTTTTATGGGTGTTTTGGTCGGCCATCTACTCTAACCGGTTAACAACCAACCCATTCGATCTCTACACCTCCATAGATCTCGTAGCTCTTAACACTACCCGGAAATCATGTGGGAACAGCCTAGGTTCGATGTGATGATGAAGATATGAACAGGGTTCGTGGGTTTGTTGGCCGAACCCTAGGTGACACGCCGGCCGAACCTTGTTGCAGATCCAGTGAACCCTTCTCCTTTACATACTATGCAGGTTCGTGAGTCTCCAACGAACCTATACACAAGGTGCACGGCGAACCTTTGTACTTATTGGCTGAACCATCCCATGACTCCCAAACCTGCCTAAGAGCCACGAACCCTGATGCGAACCTCTCGGCTGAACCTTGTTACTACAATTGGACTAGGCGAACCTTTCCCTGAGTTACAGCTGAACCTTCCTCTGTCAAGTCATCTTCCCCATCAACCGAACCTGTGAACAGCATGTTCACGAACCATCAGGACGCGAACCTGCTTCCATGTTAGCCGAACCCCATCAACAACACCGAACCCGACCACCTATGCACACAATAGGTTCGCTGCTATTGGAGAGCCGAAACACACTCACTTGGTCACCCTAGAAACTCTCGGCCAAGGCAAGTCTAAGCCCAACATCGAACATCTTGATCCATAAGATCCCTCCCGGCCCAACAGCAAGTAGTGGCCCAGTTGATTGGCCCACATCTCGTTGTTAAGCCCAACCATGGCCCAATAACCACGGTTGATCCAAGGGGGGGTTGACAATAATGATTTAACTAATGCTAAGCATACAATTACACAAAGCTTTGGGTTTTCACAAGGTGACAAGTATAAAATAAATTGGGTAAGAAAACTCATAACTAATGTTAAAACCCTAAGTTAAATTGGGTAGTCATTATTAAGTTTAATAACAATCTATGATATGTGAAGTAAGGGCCGAATCAAGACCGCGACTCACAAGTGTTAGCCAACAATAGGGCTAACACATACACGCACACAGATCTTATTAACTTAGGCTTATGAGATCCGACAATATGAAATCAATACAGGAACGTGAAAACACATCAAATACAATCAAGGAGCACGTGTATTTCTTCTTTTAAGCTAAGTCAACCACTACAACATAAGATGAGTTCATATGCCCCTTTTCTAATTTTAACTGATTTCAAAGCTCGGGGCTGAGAAACATGCTTAAAGCTTTTATTTATTTAAAATTTTCGTTATAACATATTGCTTATATCACGATTTAGATAATAATTGTTTATCTTTATTATCGTTTATCATTACATCTTGCTTGTTTGATTTTATAATATCTGAAATAGCTAGGAAGATACATGCCATTATAGTTTCCTGACACATTTATGCACTAGAATAATACAAGTTGTTAAGAATATATCTTACAATTGTTTATTGTTCTTACACGATAGAACAACGAGGAAAACCAAGGGATAACATGCTGATAACAACTACAAACACCAAGAATGATAATCATGATAACGAAACTTCATGATAACGAGATCATTCACTCATTTCTAACATCATGTCATAAGATTAGTTCTTATAACACTTTGTTAAAGTCACTAAGTACACTCCACATAGAGATAACAGTTGAGACAATTACTTGTGATATCGAGGAGGATATTATGAGCACACACATTCGGGATGGGATTCCCCACATATACGATCATTATCTTTTAAGACTCTATTTAGAGCACATCTTATAACCATCAGAGGATGCTGGTTACACAACCATGGATTAGTTGGGTAGATCACGAACACTAATCACTAAGGCTTGGGGTAATCTAATGAAATCACACCGGGCACGAGAGGTGGTATCATTTTAATTTATAACATTCATAAAATCTAGGGAACTTATTCATTCCAATAGATACTGTGAGAGGATATTTTACACACCGGGATGGACAGGGTTGACAGCTACTGGGACTATTATGCCCCTACCTAGATATCGAGTATGATATCTTACACGCCGGGCTGGTCAGTAATGATTAGCTACAGAAACTATTAAGTTTCTTTCTAGATATCGAGTATGATATCTTACATGCCGGGGTAATCCGTAAGGAATAGCTAACAGAGGCAATTTTGTCTCTTTACGCAATTATTTGGGTATCTTACATGCTGGGCTGGTCAGTAATGATTAGCTAAAGAAACTACTAAGTTTCGCTCTAGATATCGAGTATGATATCTTACATGCCGGGCTAATCCGTAAGGAATAGCTAACAGAGACTATTACGTCTCTTATTTTACTTTTTGGGTTATTATACATGCCGGGCTAATACGTGAGGAATAGCTAACAGAGATCATTGAGTCCCTGTATTCAGTTATTGGTTTATCTTACATGCCAGGTTATTCCGTAAGTAATGCTAACATAGATAATTATGTCTCATTCTTTTTCATTGTTGGGATAATCATACCGGGAAAATCATGGGTGAAATGAAATGGGTATCCATCGTTTTATTACAGGTAGTGTTAAATTCAGTTGAGCATGTGGTGGGATGGCGTCTGGGCTTGACCCTTTCGTATGCCCTATATATAAGCATGCTTGGCTGGGTGAGACATTTTCTGTAAATATAACCATGGAGAGGACATTATGGGAAACATTGTGAACATGACTGATATTAATTCAATGGTTTTCAATTACTAAACTTATGAACTCACCAACCTAGTGTTGACTTTGTTTAAAGGCATGTTTTCTCAGGTGACGAACAGGTTTAGTCATCAGACATCAAGAATATAGCTAGTCGACTTTAGAAGACCTAGCTACATTTTGTGTGTCGTGCATATTTTGGATTAACAAAACAATGAATCATCTTTTGTATATCTTGTACAAATACAAGATATAAACTCATTGATTCTTTTGATTAGATTTACTTAGTTAAATTATGAGGAAACAATGTAATTTAACTTTGTAATTCTATTTCATGTCATGTTAGCATTTCTCATTTAATTATCATGTGCTATGTAAACAATCTGATCATTTCGATTATCAAACGATATCGCGCCCCGAGAACCTTCCGCCCGACGGGAAAACCGATCCGTTCCTGCCGGCTCGGGGTGTGACAGATTGGTATCAGAGCCATGGTTATAGAGAAATGTAGGTCATATTACTTTAACGGTTTGGCCTAGAGTATAACCTAGGGACCTTCATGTAGAGATCATATTCCATAGGATTCTATTTGCATATGTCTTCTGCGTCTGATCACTACACTAACCGATTTTTTTTGGTTATGATCAGAATGCCGCCAAGAAGACAACCACCTCTGTTGCCACCACCACAAGATTTAGCTCCGCATTCATCTACACCATCACCATCTGACTCTCCTACACAACCACCTCCACCTCCTCCTCCACATGTTCCACCTCCACAGCCGCCGCCTGTTCACGAGTTGGATCCGGCTACTATTGCTTTAGCCACTCTACTGACAAGCCAACTGAGGGATGTGATCCCGGAGATGATGAACCAGATTAATACCAACAACAGCAACAACGTTGCCAACTCATCTGGAGAAGGCAGCGGAAACACCCGCCATCACTAGGACTATTCCTACAAAAACTTTGTAGGTTGCAACCCACCGAGCTTTAGTGGCAGTGAGGGTGCTGTCAGATTGATCCAATGGATCTAGAAGATGGAGACTACCCTAGAGATTAGCAACTGTCCTGAATAGTATAAGGTGAAGTATGCTGCTGGTTCATTTCACAAACGAGCGTTAACTTGGTGGAACGCTCAAGTTATTACTAGAGGCAGGGATGCGGCCCTGTCAATGCCATGGGAAGACTTCAAGGCTATACTGCGAGCAGAGTTTTGCCCAAGGAACGAAATCAAAAAGGTTGAGAATTACTCAATCTTGTTATGATTGGTGCTGGGCATCTGGCCTACACCACAAGATTTCATGAGCTAGCATCATTGGCACCGGATATAGTGCCAACACTGGAGAAGAGAATTGAACGATATATCGGGGGATTACCGGCTTGTATGCAAGGTTTTATCCTTGCTGCTCATCAAATAACCCTGGAAATGGCTGTTACTTTGTCATCAATAATGACAGATGTGATGGTTGCTTCTGGGGCGCTTAAGAAAGAGTCTGAATCTACTGAGAATATAGAACAACCCCGCCACCAAGAAACGAAAGGTTGCTAAAAATTTTGCAACGACTACCACTGCCAAACAAGCAGTGCCCACACAACCACAACTGACCCACCAGTCTTACTCTGGCACGGCTCCATTCTGCAATAAGTGCAACTATCATCATCAACCTGACACAGGGTGCCGGTGATGCACTTATTGTGGAAAGATGGGCCATTGGGCCAAATTCTGCAAGAGTCAAGTAACACAACACAGGGCAACCCAAGCAGTGGCACAGACCACTGTACACAATGATCGCATCTCCTGCTACACCTGCGGGGAGCCAGGACATTATGCGAAAGATTGTCCAAAAAGGGTGCTACCGAGAGGGCAAGCACCGAAGGGACGTGCATTCAGAATAGGAGCAGCAGCGGCTCGCCAGGACACTGACACCAATGCTGGTACGCTTTTCATTCTAAATCTTTGCAGTTGCATTATTTAGTACTAGCATAGATTATCGTTGCCTCTTCAGAGCTAGTTTAGAACTTACTCACAATTGGGGAACACCTGGATATCTCTTACACTAAAGGAAATGGACTTACTGTTCATTTACTTTTAGTGAACAAACACACACCATGGAATTCAAAGTGATGGACACGAGTGGTGTCATTACCATCACCGGAACGGATGCTTTGTCCCTGATAGGGATGAAGTCATCTACTCCGATAAGGTCTTTTTCATGTCATTATAGTGAACGACAAAGATGCATTCCTAAAATCCCAATACTGGGGTACGAAAACTCACGATTCGATCCGTCAATGTTGTCGTACCAGACAATATACGAATCCATTCTAACAAGGGGAGAAACGAGATGTTTCTCCTGACAAGAATAGAACACGATCATAAGAATCATAGCGAACATTATAGAGCATGAAGTTGTGTAACAACTCGAGATACCACCATGGGAGTGTACACAAACAGCTATGGATTAAAATGCCAAGCTACCAAACACTCTCACTGAACCTAACGACTATTGGATCACTATAAACAGTCAGGTTATGCCTGCTCATTTCATGAATAGACACAAAGCTTAGGTTCAATGAGAACCACTAACATACAAAGAGACACATGATATCAAAGCATCTCCACCTACGCAAAGAAAAAGTAGTACCCGACAATGATGCTTAAATTTTGGGACGAAATTTCTTTAACAAGCGGAGACTGTGACAACTAGTACCAAACCGTCCGGCAAGTCCGTACGGTGTGTGTACTTTCACCATGTCTTGTCTGTAAATACAGTGCGTAAACAGTTGTGTGTCAACGGAACTCAGAAAACAAACTACAGTTGTATGTGTTTAAGTGAAAACTTAAATACAGTAAATACAACAACTCAAGAGAAACAACAGTCTACAAACAAACGATAAAAACACATCGGTTGCGATCTGATATCTGTAGATAGGAATCAGATGGCCAAAGAATCAGTATGAAAACAAAGTGAAACCAGGATGTCTAGTTGAGTCCGACAGTGAGGAAACACAATTCAAACAATATTGCAGTGTCGTTTCAAAATAACGAACTGACAGTGTGTTTGCGTGGGTGACGATTCACACAAACATATCTGTGAGTTTAACGTTCTGAAATGATAACTTTAAAGTAGAAAACAAAAGTTGGAAAGCAAGACCATCGTCGTGTTCGTTCAAATGACGATTCGAACGAATATGTGCGATGGTGACGCGATTTGACGAAACGGAAACGAAACACGACACGAACAAAATTAATTTAATAAAATAAAATAAATAACATTTTTACAATTTTGAAACTCATCAAACAATTAGAATAACTCTAGTTTTATTTATTATAATTAAATACGCGTAAAGTTCCGGATACGCAACGAAAACGCGAACCGAGCAACCGAAACAAACCCGAACACCACGGAGTATAAAAGAATCTAATGAGAGTGTTTCTTCCCATTTCCACCAACTCTTTCTCTCTCAAAAATCTCTAACCCGTCTTTTTCTCTCTCTGTAAGAAAAATCACCATTTACAAGCTTTCATGGTCCATAACTCACTCGTTTCTTAACGAAATCGAGTGATTCTTGCGCCTAAACGAAGCTCTCATCCTCCTCTATGTGAAAGTACAACAGATCGGAGAGTTTGTTCAGCCAAAAACGAGGTATGATGCTGTGAAAATCCACGAAAATAGGGTTTTATGGGTGTTTTGGTTGGCCATCTGCTCTAACCGGTTAACAACCAACCCATTCGATCCCTACACCTCCATAGATCTCGTAGCTCTTAACACTTCCCTGGAATCATGTGGGAACAGCCTAAGTTCGATGTGATGATGAAGATATGAACAGGGTTCGTGGGTTTGTTGGCCGAACCCTAGGTGACCCGCCGGCCGAACTTTGTTGCAGATCCAGCGAACCCTTCTCCTTTACATCCTATGCAGGTTCGTGAGTCTCCAACGCACCTATACACAAGGTGCATGGCGAACCTTAGTACTTATTGGCCGAACCATCCCATGACTCCCAAACCTGCCGAAGAGCCACGAACCCTGATGCAAACCTCTCGGCCGAACCTTGTTACTACAATTGGACTAGGCGAACCTTTCCCTGAGTTACAGCCGAACCTTCCTCTGTCGAGTCATCTTCCCCATCAACCGAACCTGTGAACAGCATTTCACGAACCATTAGGACGCGAACCTGCTTCCATGTTAGCCGAACCCCATCAACAACACCGAACCCGACCACCTATGCACACAATAGGTTCGCTGCTATTGGAGAGCCGAACAATACTCACTTTGTCACCCTAGAAACTCTCGGCCAAGGCAATTCTAAGCCCAACATCGAACATCTTGATCCATAAGATCCCTCCCGGCCCAACAGCAAGTAGTGGCCCAGTTGATTGGCCCACATCTCCTTGTTAAGCCCAACCACGGCCCAATAACCACGGTTGATCCAAGGGGGGTAGTTCGGCCCAAATAGTTGATCAATTACATGAAATCGGCCCATGTTGGCCCAATTAGCCCATGGTCTAATATTCGGCCCTCAATGGTAACAATGTGAACATATTTTCGACATTGAGTATAAGAACCATTCATGAGAAATTGATTAACACCTATGGTTTTAATATCAAATTGACAATAATGATTTAACTAAGCATACAATTACACAAATCTTTGGGTTTTCACAAGGTGACACGTATAAAATAAATTGGGTAAGAAAACTCATAACAAAGGTTAAAACCCTAAGTTAAATTGAGTAGTCATTATTAAATTTAATAACAATCTATGATATGTGAAATAAGGGCCGAATCAAGACCGCGACTCACAAGTGTTAGCCGACAATAGGGCTAACACATACACGCACACAGATCTTATTAACTTAGGCTTATGAGATCCAACAATATGAAATCAATACAGGAACGTGAAAACACATCAAATACAATCATGGAGCACATGCATTTCTTCTTTTAAGCTAAGTCAACCACTACAACATAAGGTGAGTTCATATGCCCCTTTTCTAATCTTAACTGATTTCGAAGCTCGGGGCGGAGAAACATGCTTAAAGCTTTTATTTATTTAAAAGTTTCGTTATAACATATTGCTTATATTATGATTTAGATAATAGTTGTTTATCTTTATTATCATTTATCATTACATGCTTGCTTGTTTGATTTTATCATATCTGAAATAGCTAGGAAGATACATGCCATTAAAGTTTCCTGACACATTTATGCACTATAATAAATCAAGTTGTTAAGAATATATCTTACAACTGTTTATTGTTCTTACACGATAGAACAACGGGGAAAACCAAGGGATAACATGCTGATAACAACTACAAACACCAAGAATGATAATCATGATAATGAAACTTCATGATAACGAGATCATTCACTCATTTCTAACATCGTGTCATAAGATTAGTTCTTATAACACTTTGTTAAAGTCACTAAGTACACTCCACATAGTGATATCGAGGAGGATATTATGAGCACACATATTCGGGATGGCATTCCCCACATATACTATCATTATCTTTTAAGACTCTATTTAGAGCACATCTTATAACCGTCAGAGGATGCCGGTTACACAACCATGGATCAGTTGGGTAGATCACGAACACTAATCACTAAGGCTTGGGGTAATCTAATGAAATCACACCGGGCGCGAGAGGTGCTATCATTTTAATTAATAACATTCATAAAATCTAGGGAACTTATTCATTCCAATAGATACTGTGGGAGGATATTTTACACACCGGGCTGGATAGGGTTGACAGCTACTGGGACTATTATGCCCCTACCTAGATATCGAGTATGATAACTTACACGCCGGGCTGGTCAGTAATGATTAGCTACAGAAACTATTAAGTTTCGCTCTAGATATCGAGTATGATATCTTACATGCCGGGCTAATCCATAAGGAATAGCTAACAGAGGCAATTATGTATCTTTACGCAATTATTTGGGTATCTTACATGCTGGGCTGGTCAGTAATGATTAGCTACATAAACTATTAAGTTTCGCTCTAGATATCAAATATGATATCTTACATGCCGGGCTAATCCGTAAGGAATAGCTAACAGAGACTATTACGTCTCTTATTTTACTTTTTGGGTTATTATACATGGCGGGCTAATCCGTGAGGAATAGCTAACAGAGATCATTAAGTCTCTGTATTCAATTATTGGTTTATCTTACATGCCGGGTTATTCCGTAAGGAATGGCTAACATAGATAATTATGTCTCATTATTTTTCATTGTTGGGATAATCATACCGGGAAAATCATGGGAGAAATGAAATGGGTATCCATCGTTGTATTACAGGTAGTGTTAAATTCAGTTGAGCATGTGGTGGGATGGCGTCTGGGCTTGACCCTTTCGTATGCCCTATATATAAGCATGCTTGGCTGGGTGAGACATTATCTGTAAATATATCCATGGAGAGGACATTGTGGGAAACATTGTGAACATGACTGACATTAATTCAATGGTTTTCAATTACTAAACTTATGAACTCACCAACCTAGTGTTGACTTTGTTTAAAGGCATGTTTTCTCAGGTGACGAACATGTTTAGTCATCAGACATCAAGAATATAGCTAGTCGACTTTAGAAGACCTAGCTACATTTTGTGTGTCGTGCATATTTTGGATTAACAAAACAATGAATCATCTTTTGTATATCTTGTACAGATACAAGATATAAACTAATTGATTCTTTTGATTAGATTTACTTAGTTAAATTATGAGGAAACAATGTAATTTAACTTTGTAATTCTATTTCATGTCATGTTAGCATTTCTCATTTGATTATCATGTGCTATGTAAACAATCTGATCATTTCGATTATCAAACGATATCGCGCCCCGAGAACCTTCCGCCCGATGGGAAAACCGATCCGTTCCCGCCGGCTCGGGGTGTGACAGATTGGTATCAGAGCCATGGTTATAGAGAAATATAGGTCATATTACTTTAACGGTTTGGCCTAGACTATAACCTAGGGACCTTCATGTAGAGATCATATTCCATAGGATTCTATTTGCATATGTCTTCTGCGTCTGATCACTGCACTAACCGATTTTCTTTCGATTATGATCAGAATGCCGCCAAGAAGACAACCACCTCTGTTGCCACCGCCACAAGATATAGCTCCGCATTCATCTACACCATCACCATCTGACTCTCCTACACAACCACCTCCACCTCCTCCTCCACATGTTCCACCTCCACAGCCGCTGCCTGTTCACGAGTTGGATCCGACTACTATTGCTTTAGCCACTCTACTGACAAGCCAACTGAGGGATGTGATCCCGGAGATGATGAACCAGATTAATACCAACAACAGCAACAATGTTGCCAACTCATCTGGAGAAGGCAGCGGAAACACCCGCCATCACTAGGACTATTCCTACAAAAACTTTGTAGGTTGCAACCCACCGAGCTTTAGTGGCAGTGAGGGTGCTGTCAGATTGATCCAATGGATCTAGAAGATGGAGACTACCCTAGAGATTAGCAACTGTCCTGAATAGTATAAGGTGAAGTATGCTGCTGGTTCATTTCACAAACGAGCGTTAACTTGGTGGAACGCTCAAGTTATTACTAGAGGCAGGGATGAGGCCCTGTCAATGCCATGGGAAGACTTCAAGGCTATACTGCGAGCAGAGTTTTGCCCAAGGAACGAAATCAAAAAGGTTGAGAATTACTCAATCTTGTTATGATTGGTGCTGGGCATCTGGCCTACACCACAAGATTTCATGAGCTAGCATCATTGGCACCGGATATAGTGCCAACACTGGAGAAGAGAATTGAACGATATATCGGGGGATTACCGGCTTGTATGCAAGGTTTTATCCTTGCTGCTCATCAAATAACCCTGGAAATGGCTGTTACTTTGTCATCAATAATGACAGATGTGATGGTTGCTTCTGGGGCGCTTAAGAAAGAGTCTGAATCTACTGAGAATATAGAACAACCCCGCCACCAAGAAACGAAAGGTTGCTAAAAATTTTGCAACGACTACCACTGCCAAACAAGCAGTGCCCACACAACCACAACTGACCCACCAGTCTTACTCTGGCACGGCTCCATTCTGCAATAAGTGCAACTATCATCATCAACCTGACACAGGGTGCCGGTGATGCACTTATTGTGGAAAGATGGGCCATTGGGCCAAATTCTGCAAGAGTCAAGTAACACAACACAGGGCAACTCAAGCAGTGGCACAGACCACTGTACACAATGATCGCATCTCCTGCTACACCTGCGGGGAGCCAGGACATTATGCGAAAGATTGTCCAAAAAGGGTGCTACCGAGACGGCAAGCACCGAAGGGACGTGCATTCAGAATAGGAGCAGCAGCGGCTCGCCAGGACACTGACACCAATGCTGGTACGCTTTTCATTCTAAATCTTTGCAGTTGCATTATTTAGTACTAGCATAGATTATTGTTGCCTCTTTAGAGCTAGTTTAGAACTTACTCACAATTGGGGAACACCTGGATATCTCTTACACTAAAGGAAATGGACTTACTGTTCATTTACTTTTAGTGAACAAACACACACCATGGAATTCAAAGTGATGGACATGAGTGGTGTCATTACCATCACCGGAACGGATGCTTTGTCCCTGATAGCGAACATTATAGAGCATGAAGTTGTGTAACAACTCGAGATACCACCATGGGAGTGTACACAAACAGCTATGGATTAAAATGCCAAGCTACCAAACACTCTCACTGAACCTAACGACTATTGGATCACTATAAACAGTCAGGTTATGCCTGCTCATTTCATGAATAGACACAAAGCTTAGGTTCAATGAGAACCACTAACATACAAAGAGACACATGATATCAAAGCATCTCCACCTACGCAAAGAAAAAGTAGTACCCGACAATGATGCTTAAATTTTGGGACGAAATTTCTTTAACAAGCGGAGACTGTGACAACTAGTACCAAACCGTCCGGCAAGTCCGTACGGTGTGTGTACTTTCACCATGTCTTGTCTGTAAATACAGTGCGTAAACAGTTGTGTGTCAATGGAACTCAGAAAACAAACTACAGTTGTATGTGTTTAAGTGAAAACTTAAATACAGTAAATACAACAACTCAAGAGAAACAACAGTCTACAAACAAACGATAAAAACACATCGGTTGCGATCTGATATCTGTAGATGACAGGAATCAGATGGCCAACGAATCAGTATGAAAACAAAGTGAAACCAGGATGTCTAGTTGAGTCCGACAGTGAGGAAACACAATTCAAACAATATTGCAGTGTCGTTTCAAAATAACGAACTGACAGTGTGTTTGCGTGGGTGACGATTCACACAAACATATCTGTGAGTTTAACGTTCTGAAATGATAACTTTAAAGTAGAAAACAAAAGTTGGAAAGCAAAACCATCGTCGTGTTCGTTCAAATGACGATTCGAACGAATATGTGCGATGGTGACGCGATTTGACGAAACGGAAACGAAACACGACACGAACAAAATTAATTTAATAAAATAAAATAAATAACATTTTTACAATTTTGAAACTCATCAAAGAATTAGAATAACTCTTCTTTTATTTATTATAATTAAATACGCGTAAAGTTCCGGATGCGCAACGAAAACGCGAACCGAGCTACCGAAACAAACCCGAACACCCCGGAGTATAAAAGAATCTAATGAGAGTGTTTCTTCCCATTTCCATCAACTCTTTCTCTCTCAAAAATCTCTAACCCGTCTTTTTCTCTCTCTGTAAGAAAAATCACCATTTACAAGCTTTCAAGGTCCATAACTCACTCATTTCTTAACGAAATCGAGTGCTTCTTGCGCCTAAACGAAGCTCTCATCCTCCTCTATGTGAAAGTACAAAAGATCGGAGAGTTTTTTCAGCCAAAAACGAGGTATGATGCTGTGAAAATCCACGAAAATAGGGTTTTATGGGTGTTTTGGTCGGCCATCTGCTCTAACCGGTTAACAACCAACCCATTCGATCTCTACACCTCCATAGATCTCGTAGCTCTTAACACTACCCGGAAATCATGTGGGAACAACCTAGGTTCGATGTGATGATGAAGATATGAACAGGGTTCGTGGGTTGGTTGGCCGAACACTAGGTGACCCGCCGGCCGAACTTTGTTGCAGATCCAGCGAACCCTTCTCCTTTACATCCTATGCAGGTTCGTGAATCTCCAACGAACCTATACACAAGGTGCATTGCGAACCTAAGTACTTATTGGCCGAACCATCCCATGACTCCCAAACCTGCCGAAGAGCCACGAACCCTGATGCAAACCTCTCGGCCGAACCTTGTTACTACAATTGGACTAGGCGAACCTTTCCCTGAGTTACAGCCGAACCTTCCTCTGTCGAGTCATCTTCCCCATCAACCGAACCTGTGAACAGCATGTTCACGAACCATTAGGACGCGAACCTGCTTCCATGTTAGCCAAACCCCATCAACAACACCGAACCCGACCACCTATGCACACAATAGGTTCGCTGCTATTGGAGAGCCAAAAAATACTCACTTGGTCACCCTAGAAACTCTCGGCCAAGGCAATTCTAAGCCTAACATCGAACATCTTGATCCATAAGATCCCTCCCGGCCCAACAGCAAGTAGTGGCCCAGTTGATTGGCCCACATCTCCTTGTTAAGCCCAACCACGGCCCAATAACCACGGTTGATCCAAGGGGGGTAGTTCGGCCCAAATAGTTGATCAATTATATGAAATCGGCCCATGTTGGCCCAATTGGCCCATGGTCTAATATTCGGCCCTCAATGGTAACAATGTGAACATATTTTCGACATTGAGTATAAGAACCATTCATGAGAAATTGATTAACACCTATGGTTTTAATATCAAATTGACAATAATGATTTAACTAAGCATACAATTACACAAAGCTTTGGGTTTTCACAAGGTGACACGTATAAAATAAATTGGGTAAGAAAACTCATAACAAATGTTAAAACCCTAAGTTAAATTGAGTAGTCATTATTAAATTTAATAACAATCTATGATATGTGAAATAAGGGCCGAATCAAGACCGCGACTCACAAGTGTTAGCCGACAATAGGGCTAACACATACACGCACACATATCTTATTAACTTAGGCTTATGAGATCCAACAATATGAAATCAATACAGGAACGTGAAAACACATCAAATACAATCATGGAGCACGTGCATTTCTTCTTTTAAGCTAAGTCAACCACTACAACATAAGGTGAGTTCATATGCCCCTTTTCTAATCTTAACTGATTTCAAAGCTCGGGGCTGAGAAACATGCTTAAAGCTTTTATTTATTTAAAAGTTTCGTTATAACATATTGCTTATATCATGATTTAGATAATAGTTGTTTATCTTTATTATCATTTATCATTACATGCTTGCTTGTTTGATTTTATCATATCTGAAATAGCTAGGAAGATACATGCCATTATAGTTTCCTGACACATTTATGCACTATAATAAATCAAGCTGTTAAGAATATATCTTACAACTGTTTATTGTTCTTACACGATAGAACAACGGGGAAAACCAAGGGATAACATGCTGATAACAACTACAAACACCAAGAATGATAATCATGATAACGAAACTTCATGATAACGAGATCATTCACTCATTTCTAACATCGTGTCATAAGATTAGTTCTTATAACACTTTGTTAAAGTCACTAAGTACACTCCACATAGAGATAACAGTTGAGACAATTACTTGTGATATCGAGGAGGATATTATGAGCACACATATTCGGGATGGCATTCCCCACATATACTATCATTATCTTTTAAGACTCTATTTAGAGCACATCTTATAACCGTCAGAGGATGCCGGTTACACAACCATGGATCAGTTGGGTAGATCACGAACACTAAGCACTAAGGCTTGGGGTAATCTAATGAAATCACACCGGGCGCGAGAGGTGCTATCATTTTAATTAATAACATTCATAAAATCTAGGGAACTTATTCATTCCAATAGATACTGTGGGAGGATATTTTACACACCGGGCTGGACAGGGTTGACAGCTACTGGGACTATTATGCCCCTACCTAGATATCGAGTATGATATCTTACACGCCGGGCTGGTCAGTAATGATTAGCTACAGAAACTATTAAGTTTCGCTCTAGATATTGAGTATTATATCTTACATGCCGGGCTAATCCATAAGGAATAGCTAACAGAGGCAATTATGTCTCATTACGCAATTATTTGGGTATCTTACATGCTGGGCTGGTCAGTAATGATTAGCTACAGAAACTATTAAGTTTCGCTCTAGATATCGAATATGATATCTTACATGCCGGGCTAATCCGTAAGGAATAGCTAACAGAGACTATTACGTCTCTTATTTTACTTTTTGGGTTATTATACATGGCGGGCTAATCCGTGAGGAATAGCTAACAGAGATCATTAAGTCTCTGTATTCAATTATTGGTTTATCTTACATGCCGGGTTATTCCGTAAGGAATGGCTAACATAGATAATTATGTCTCATTATTTTTCATTGTTGGGATAATCATACCGGGAAAATCATCGGAGAAATGAAATGGGTATCCATCGTTGTATTACAGGTAGTGTTAAATTCAGTTGAGCATGTGGTGGGATGGCGTCTGGGCTTGACCCTTTCGTATGCCCTATATATAAGCATGCTTGGCTGGGTGAGACATTATCTGTAAATATATCCATGGAGAGGACATTGTGGGAAACATTGTGAACATGACTGACATTAATTCAATGGTTTTCAATTACTAAACTTATGAACTCACCAACCTAGTGTTGACTTTTTTTAAATGCATGTTTTCTCAAGTGACGAACAGGTTTAGTCATCAGACATCAAGAATATAGCTAGTGGACTTTAGAAGACCTAGCTACATTTTGTGTGTTGTGCATATTTTGGATTAACAAAACAATGAATCATCTTTTGTATATCTTGTACAGATACAAGATATAAACTCATTGATTCTTTTGATTAGATTTACTTAGTTAAATTATGAGGAAACAATGTAATTTAACTTTGTAATTCTATTTCTTGTCATGTTAGCATTTCTCATTTGATTATCATGTGCTATGTAAACAATCTGATCATTTCGATTATCAAACGATATCGCGCCCCGGGAACCTCCGCCCGACGGGAAAACCGATCCGTTCCCGCCGGCTCGGGGTGTGACACATCTTAAATCGTTTAAAACTTGTTTATGCATTTCGTTGCTAACGTTTGGAATATGTTTTGGATTGAACCTTCACTTTAAATTATGATTATAAAATTATGCTTCTTTTCAGTTTAGTTTTTATTTTGTATTTTAAATAAATAATGATTACTTAATGTAAATAATATAATGATTTATGTGCTGCCAAAAGTAATGTGTTTTTAAATATAAATACTTTTTATTGACATCAAATTTGTGTCACAAAAGCCTTTTTCTAATTTATGGCATAAGAAAATTTTGCCACTAAATCAATATAGATATTCTGCAGTGAATACTATGGCAAAAATAAAAGTGCCATTAAAGATCTTTGGAGAAATGAGTGGCACGTAAAAAGTGTCCCTAAAAGGCTTTAGTGGCACTGCTTCTAGTGGCACTTTTATTGTGTGTCACTCATTCCTATAAGAGTCAATAGTGGCACTTTTATGGTTTTCTGTGACACTTTTTGTGTGTCACTATATGGCAATTTGTTTGTAGTGTATGGTCATGATGTCTAGATGGACTGGACACCCTTATCTCATCCTCTTCCCCATGGGTAGGAGATTGATGATTTTGAGCAGAGGTATCAAGGAGCTGCTCCTTACTTGGGGAGGGGGAGGAATACCAATGTGCTCAAAATTAGAATCAATCTCAGGGAGAACTTGGGCAATAGAGTCAAAGGCGTTTTGTGGTGAAGAAATAGAAGTGTCCTTGGGAGAGTGGACGGCCATCTGAGTGTTAAGTGACACTTTAGTGGTTTGTGTGGAATCTCTTTGGATTACAACATCATCCTGTGGAGAGGATTGATGAGGAGCTAGATGGGGTTGAGATTCATGATCTATCTGTGAGGATGGAACAAATAGATCTACCTGTCCAGTGGGGACAAAGACTTGTTCAGGG
Organism: Mikania micrantha; assembly: GCA_009363875.1. Taxonomy (NCBI): domain Eukaryota; kingdom Viridiplantae; phylum Streptophyta; class Magnoliopsida; order Asterales; family Asteraceae; genus Mikania; species Mikania micrantha. The sequence continues at coordinate 59,155,780 of CM018691.1, read as the reverse complement.
ATCTCAACTTCCTGAACAGTCTTTTTGGGCTTTTTCGGTTTTTTGGATTTGGTAGATGCTTTCCTTTTGGCAGGTACCTTTACAAGTGTGGAGGAGGAGGTGGATGTGGGTTCACCAAGAACGGTTGTGCCCTCAGTGTCATCTACAAGTTTGGCCCTAGTGTTCAACCTAGTGAACACTTGCTTGTCAATACTCTTGACATTAGAAAGAGGAGCAATGTGACAAACATTATTAATATCAGCAAACAAACAAACCATCACGAAACGATGGTACAACAAAAATTTGGGACTCTTTTGGTGATGTACCAAGTGGTCAAAAATTATTTAGGACAAATTGACTCTTTCATTGGAAAGAATTGCATACATGACATATTGCATGCAATATGACATTTCTCCCCAACTAGTTGTCTTTTGAGAAAAACATTGCCAAATGGTGTGATACAGAAACTTATACTTAGGATAGAAATAGGCTTTGTACAAGATTCTGCTCTTCAGGTCTCCCTGATAATCACACTGAACATAAACATTATGAAGAAGTTTTAGAGGAACAGTGGTAGGTGCGTCAGTATCTCCCAGATTTAGGGCAACACTTATTTGTCACACCCCCAAATTTCAACTAACGGAATCATACCGTTTGGGACGTGACAAACCAGGATCTCAGATCATTAAACATAGCGAAGACCTCTATATGCTTTTCAAACATAACTTTGGTCTCAAAATGTAATATCAAAGTTCTAACGTTGCGGAAGCGTTCTTTTTAAAACAATAACAAACATAACGGTTTGAAAAATGTAAATTACAACTCAAAGTCTTAAATATTCAAATCCAAATTAAATATTCAAATCCAAAAACAACTGTAATGTAAAATATGCATGAGACTCGATCTCCTAGTCCATGCTTGCTTGTTCGTGTACCTTAGCGTCCTGAGAAAACATATAAATCAAGTCAACACAAAGGTTGGTGCATACACTGGTTTGTTTGATCACAAATGTTTAAAACCACTGTTTGAAATGAAATGTTTGCATATAACATAATCACACATGCATAGTCATGATAGCTAGTCATTTGTACTATTTACATAAGCGGTCGACACCGAAGCTGACTGTTAGAGTATAATTTTCCTTTCCCACTATTGTCTAGCACAAACAATAGTAATGTGAATTGGCTAGTCAAACACTTGCGTAGACTTACAATCTACCAAGTGAGGTTTGTCAAACCTAATAGATCTATTTCCAACTACCACGCTTTGCACTACGACAAACTAAACGGTTCGATATGTAAGGACTTGTAATGCTATGTTCTCACTTAATGTAAACAGCTAACTCATGCTAGTGATATGTATCTAAAATGTTTGCTGCTCATGTTTTCTCCCCCAAAACAGTTAAAATAAGAAAAGGGGCCGTGTACGCACCTTTGATAGCAAACAGAATGATCAACACACTTGAAATCGCGTAGATAATCTTCTACGAAGAATCTGTGTCACTACAATAACGTCGTGTTATTCGTAATGTTAAATCATGTTTGTAGTCACATACGTGTCAACACACGTATGTTAGAATGTTCGAAACGTACATACAAAAGTATGTACGGTTTTAAGTTTGTTTGTTTAAATCGTTCAGCTATTTACGATTTCGTTAAACACGCGTATTTATACGCGATTTATGGTTTCACGACAAAATATATATTTTATTATTCTAATACGTTCGGAACTGAATTCTGGTTCCAACGCAAGTCGAACGGGTCGAAACGGAGTTAAAATGAAGAAGTTATGTTTCAAAAACCAAAAGTGGGTTTTAACTCAAAAACCGGTGGCCCTTGGGTTCGAACCCGGGACCTCCTGAACCACACACTCACGCCCAACCAGTCGCCCTGCCTCTGGTTTTGTGATTACTTTGGTTCTAATTGGTTTTAAGTAAAACAAAATCGGGTTCCTTTAACCCTAACCGAACCATATGGTTCCCAATTGATACCCCATTCGAGCCCGATAGAATTCATAACTATAGGGCTTTGGTTTAACAGGTTTAGACAAGTCTATACTTGGTTTTAATTTTATAATCAATCGATTTAAATCAATAAAATAATCTATACAGAAACTCAATCGTGATTAATAAGCTTCACAATCCAATTTGGTTAAATTCGTTTATGTCAGACCGACTAATCATAGGGTTTTCATTCAACACCAAATTTTGAGACCTTCTGAAAGATTTAATTTGATTTTAAACTTGGTTTGTTTAGGAAACCCCAAAACAGTTTTCACTTTAAAACTTGTAACTAGTTATCAAAATCACGAAATTCGATATTGTTAGATGTAGTTATCATAGGGATTTCGTTATGTGGAATATCACGATGCTATCTGTGTAGGTTAATTTGGTTTTTGAATTCGTTTGTAGCGAAAACCCCAAAACATCAATAATGTTAAACCCTAGAACTAGGACTCATGAAATTCGATGATTTGCCATGAATTAAGCATAGGGCTTTGCTTAATCGGCATTATTAGATTGTGTATGAGTGATTGTTTACCTGGTTTGGTGTTGAATCAATGTGGTTCGAATGTTAGGTTGAGATTCGGCCAGCTCCCACTCGAACTCTTCAATCCAGATCTTCTAGGATCAAATTGCTGCTTGAAATATCCTCTGAATGTGCCGAATAGTGTTTAGGGAAGTGCAATCGTGTGAATTATGTTCGGTTTATACGCATTTGATCCAAACTAGTAGCGGTTTCGACTTTTAGGCTTTCATTTTATTAATTTTGAACCTTAATGGCACTAATAACTGATGATAATCGATACTCATTATTAATATGATAGTTATGAATGTTAATTTCAGCTAATTACAATGATTTAATAGCAATTTCGAATTTAATTGGTTTATAACCCGAATTTTGACTCTTAAAAGTCAAAGTTGTGAATTTTCCTTAACTACATGTTAAATCCTTACAATCTAAGTGTTTTTACACTTGTTTTGCTTTATTGTAGTCCTTGTAGTTTGTTTTCACATAATTTCGTGTCATTTTTATTAATTTTTGTTAACAAGGTTAACCTAAAAATGACGGATTGTCACATCATCCCCTTGTTGAAGGAATTTTCGTCCCGAAAATTGTTAGATGTTAGAAGTAGTTAGGAAACTACTTATGAGTTCGGATTATACGTGTTAGTGTGATGTCTGATCATTCTGTGTGCTTGTGTGTACTCACACACAAGGTTTGATGTTTATAACATCACAGCTAAGTGTGATCGTTCTACGTAACTGTTTGCGTGCAAACCAGTTAGTACGCCTAACTGTGAATGTTTGTGCTTGATCATACCGTACTATGTAGCCTTGCACATAGCTAATTGTTTAGCTACTCATGTTTGTACTACCAACTAATGTTTGTACTACCATAACATGTAACATATGAAATGTAGCACATAAAATGTAATGTAACACAGTGTTTGTAACAAAACCAATTGTATAAAGTGTTCGTGCTTACAGTTTGAAATCTGAAGTGTTGATGTATGAAGCATCACGTCATCCCCTTGTTGAAGGAAATTTCGTCCCGAAATTTAACGTTTCTTCACAGTGTTTGCAGTTGTTGTTTTGAACAGATGAGGATAATTCTTCATCATTTGATCTTCTCTTTCCCATGTGAATTCAGGACCACATCTTGAATTCCACCGGACCTTGACTATCGGAATCTTGCTTTGTTTAAGCTGTTTGACCTCTCGGTCCATGATTTCAACTGGTTCTTCAATGAACCGTAACTGTTCGTCCACTTGTATTTCTTCCAGTGGTACAATCAATGTCTCGTCAGAAAGACATTTATTCAAGTTTGAAACATGAAAGACATCATGAACTCCGCTGGGTTCATCCGGTAATTTGAGTTGATACGCAACCGGACCAATCCTTTTCAGAATCTCAAAAGGTCCTGCGTATCGTGGACTAAGCTTCCCGCGCTTGCCGAATCGTATCACACCTTTCCAAGGTGATACTTTTAGAAGAACTCGGTCTCCTACTTGAAATTCCATCGGTTTACGACGTTTGTCAGCATAACTCTTCTGTCGATCCCGAGCCGCTGCCATACGGTTTTGGATTTGAATTATCTTCTCAGTTGTTTCGTGTACTAATTCAGGACCTGTAATCTGACTGTCACCAATTTCAGCCCAGAAAACTGGTGAAGGACATTTACGACCATACGATGCTTCAAACGGTGCTGCCTGAATACTTGTATGATAACTGTTGTTGTAAGAGAATTCCACTAACGGTAAGTGGTTTTCCCAGCTGTCACCAAAATCAATGACACAAGCTCGTAACATATCCTCGAGCGTCTGAATCGTACGTTCACTCTGGCCGTCGGTTTGCAGATGATAGGCAGTACTCATGTCTAAACGAGTTCCCAATGACTTATGGAGTGATTTCCAAAAGTTTGACGTGAATCGGGCATCCCGATCTGATATGATAGAGATTGGCACGCCATGCCGCGCTACCACTTCCTTGATGTAAATACGAGTCAATTTCTCCATTTTGTCAGTTTCCTTAATTGCCAAGAAATGTGCAGATTTCGTTAATCGATCAACATTACCCATATCGTATCACAACCACTTGGTGTACGGGGTAACTTAGTAATGAAATCCATCGAAATCTGTTCCCATTTCCACATCGGTATTTCTGGTTGTTGTAGTAAACCAGATGATTTTTGATATTCATCTTTGACTTTAGAGCAAGTCAAACATTTGCTAACGTACTTAGAAATGTCGGCTTTCATGTGAGGCCACCAATACAGTGCCTTTAAGTCATGATACATCTTATCTGATCCCAGATGGATTGAATATCTGGATTTGTGCGCTTCATCCATCACGAGTTCCCAATATTCCAGATATTCCATTAGAATGACTGATGTTGGACTAGCTGACTCCCTAAGCTTTGCCGTATTGCATTAGAAACCGGGGAGCTCTTGGCAAGGAGACCTTAGGATAAGTTGCTAAAACATACGGGGGAGGAGGATCGAACCGTTCACCACCATGCAAAGGTATCCAAAGCCGATTAATGAAACAACGAGTTCCATCAGGCATGACATCCAATTGTTTTTCCATTCCTCGTAAGGATTCTTGTACAAAGTTATTATTCTCTAAGGCTTCAAGCTGAGCACTACGTACCTTGTCAGGTAAATCAGTATGTATCGTCATCATAAGTGCGCGAACCCGTCTTGTTGATGTTGTGTCTTTTCTACTTAGAGCATCAGCTACCACATTAGCTTTTCCTGGATGATACTTGATCACGCATTCGTAGTCGTTCAACAACTCGACCCACCGTCGCTGTCTCATATTAAGTTCCTTCTGATCAAAGATATGTTGCAAACTCTTATGATCAGTGTAAATGGTACACTTGGTTCCATATAAGTAGTGTCTCCAAATCTTCAAAGCAAATACCACTGCTCCTAACTCCAAGTCATGAGTAGTGTAATTCTTTTCGTGCGGTCTTAGTTGCCTTGAAGCGTAAGCAATCACTTTATCACACTGCATCAACACACATCCCAAACCCTGTGCAGATGCGTCACAATACACCACAAAGTCTTCTGTTCCTTCCGGTAAGGACAGAATCGGTGCACTGCAGAGTTTCTGTTCCAATAGCTGGAATGCAGCTTCCTGTTTATCCGTCCAGTTATACTTCGTCCCTTTGTGCGTAAGGGCTGTAAGTGGTTGAGCGATCTTTGAGAAACCCTCAATGAATCGTCAGTAATAACCTGCCAAACCAAGGAATTGCCGTACCTCGGTAGGGGTCTTTGGTGCTTCCCAATTCTTAATTGCTTCAATTTTCGCTGGATCAACATGTATGCCCTTTTCATTGACTATATGACCCAAGAATTGAACTTCTCGCATCCAGAAGTCACATTTCGAGAACTTAGCGTACAATTGTTCTTGTTTCAGTAATTCTAACAGCAATCGAAGATGTTCAGCATGCTCCTGCTCAGTTTGAGAAAAGATGAGAATGTCATCAATATGAGGTTTGCAAACTCGATTCATGAGATCCATGAATACTGCTGGAGCGTTTGTCAACCCAAATGGCATGACCAAAAACTCATAATGACCATAACGCGTTCTGAATGCTGTCTTTGAAATATCTTCCTCTTGTACTCTGAGTTGATGGTAACCCGATCTAAGATCGATCTTCGAGTAGTAACTCGAACCTTGCAATTGATCGAACATATCGTCAATTCTAGGTAACGGATACCGGTTTTTGATGGTAACCTTGTTAAGTTCCTAGTAATCGATATACATACGGAAAGTCCCATCCTTTTTCTTAACAAATAAGACTGGAGCTCCCCAAGGTGAAAAACTAGGTCGTATAAAGCCCTTATCCAACAACTCTTGCAGTTGTGTAGATAACTCTTGCATCTCAGATGGTGCAAGTCGATAAGGCGCCCTAGCTATCGGTGTTGCGTCTGGTGTAAGGTCGATGCGAAATTCCACTTGTCTGATAGGTGGCAATCCCGGTAAGTCTTCTGGAAATACTTCAGGAAATTCACAAACCACTGGGATGTCTTCGATCTTCTTCTCAGCTACTGGCTTCTCAGTTATAAGTGTTATAACTATTGTATGACCTTTACGCAGACATTTGTGTGCTTTCATACAAGATATGAGACGCAGTGGCGTACTGCTCTTCTCACCATGTACATATCGTGTCTCTCCATGTGAAAGATGTATACGAACGATCTTTTCATGGCATACTATTTCAGCCTGGTGTTTGGACAACCAGTCCATGCCAATAACTACACCAAAACTGCCTAAAGTGATAGGCATCAGATCAATTTCTAGTGTTTGACCCATCAAATCAAGGATACATCCTTTAAGGATTTGTTCAACTACAATTAACTTGCCATCAGCTAGTTCTACAGTGTATGGATTTTCTAAGGCAGTAGGACTAACATTTAGCAACTTAGCAAAATGAACTAGATACAAAACTGCGGTCTGCACCAGTATCAAATAGCATAGAGGCATAGTGATTATTCAAGAGGAACGTACCCGTGACAATGTTGGGATCCTCCTGTGCTTGACGTCCTCCAATCACAAACGCCCTGCCCCTAGCACCATTGATGTTGTTATTATTGTTGTTATTGGTGCCGGTGCCGTTGCCGTTTGCATCATTAGTCCCGCCCTTCTTGAGTTGTGGGAAATCCTTTTTGAAATGCCCCGGCTTGCAACACTCATAACACCCCTTTTGAGTGTTGTTCTGGTTGTTGTTCTGATTGTTGGAGTTGTTTTGCAGTTCCCCACGACAGTCTTTTGCTGCATGCGCTCCTTTACCACACCGTTGGCACCGATACTTATCACACTGATTCCCAACATGATGGAATCCACACTTGTTGCACTTTGGGTATTTACCAATATACCCCCCAGATGACTGTTGACCACTGTTCGAGTTGTGATAATTCTTGTTCGAATCCTGCTTGCGGTTCTGTTGAAACGACTGTTGACTGAAATTCTTGGAATTGCTGCTTTCCCACTTCGTCTTGTGGTCTCCCACCTTAGTAGCTGCTGTTCGTTTAGGCAGAGTTCCTTGTAACACTGCCTGATCAGTCAGTTGATGCGCCAACCGAACAGCTTGCTGAATCGTTGTGGGATTTGCAGAAGTGACTAACCCCTGGATCTGAGGCACTAATCCCCCGATGTACCTCTCATTCCACTTGCTTGGTGGAGTAGCCAAGTGAGTTAGAAGTCTGGCTAATTCGTGTGACCGAGTAGTGTACTCCTCGATGTTAGACCCCTCCATCTTCAGATGCCAATATTCCTCTTCCAGCTTCTGCATTTCACTACGAGGACAATATTCTTCCTGCAGTAATGTCTTGAACCCATTCCAGGTTAAAGCATTTGCTTCTCCCAATCCCAAAATCTGAACATTAGAGTTCCACCAGGTCAATGCTGGACCCTCCAAAGTTCCCGTAGCATATTTGACTTTGTTTTCTTCCGGACAGTTGCACATTTCAAATACTAATTCTGCTTTCTCAATCCATCGAAGGAGTCCAATGGCCCCTTCCGATCCTTTGAAATTATGAGGTTTGCAGTCCAAGAATGTCTTGAACGTGCACACCTGTGGGTTCACCAATCCCCCTGCTGGACCATGTGGTCCTGTCGTGTGTGTCTGGGTGTAGTTCACAATTGCCTCCGCGATCCTGTTGTTGATCAGCTCATTGAGTTCTGCCACTGTCATATTGACGTTTTCACCGGCCATTATCTTCCTAGTTAGAATAAATGTTAGAGTGTAACCAAAATCCAATGTGAAATGTGTAAACAATACAACAAACAACAAACATGTAACTGTATGATTAAACATAACTGTTGGCAATAAGTAATAGTTTTTCAATAGATAATAATCTGAATTGGTTACAATACTTTCAAAATCAAAACATAGGTTTTCAAACATCTAATACAGGGACACAACCCGCCCCTTCTAAGTTTAAAATAAAAAAATCAGGCATCCTCAATAGTATAATCAACATCAGAATCAACATCCCGTGCTGGTATCTCCTCCTCTTCCCCTTCCTCCTCTGCGTCGGATACAAACTGCTCCTCCAACGCAATCAACCTCCCCTCAGCGATGTCAGCTCAGTGCTCCTCCTCCTGCACTCGTGTAGTCAGATGTACGATGTGAGACTCCATCCCCTGGACTACACTACGAAGCTCCGCATATCGAGCGTTCGCATCTCTGAGCTCCTGCGCGATGTGCTCGATCCTATCATTAGCCAACTTTGACTCCCAGGTCAGTCGGGCGATATCATCAGACTCGAATCGTGGCCTCTTAGAGGCACGAAATGACGGTAGCATCCGGTCGGATGACTCCTCAGCAGGATCCTCCTCAGGAGCCTCCTGTGGGTCCTCCTACGGTGCCTCCTCAGGATCCTCCTCCGGGTCGTCCTCATCGGGATCCTCCTCCGAATCCTCCACTGGAACCTGCTCGGGATCCTCATCCGAATGCCCCTCGTACTCATGCAAAGCTAGAGCTATCGGTTCCTCATCCTCAAGTACGATCACATGCAGTGGTGATGGAGCTGCCATATCTGTTACATAAGACCATATGTAAATACTAGGCAAAACTCAGATGCGTAAACAAATGTGTCTAATGTCTAACAGTTATAGTCTAAGTCTACTAATGCAAACCTAGTTCGCTATAACCAATGGCTCTGATACCAGTCTGTCAGACCCCCAAATTTCAACTAACGGAATCATACCGTTTGGGACGTGACAAACCAGGATCTCAGATCATCTGACATAGCAAAGACATCTATATGCTTTTCAAACATAACTTTGGTCTCAAAATGTAATATCAAATTTCTAATGTTGCGAAAGCGTTTTTTTTAAAACAATAACAAACATAACGGTTTGAAAAATGTAAATTACAACTCAAAGTCTTAAATATTCAAATCCAAATTAAATATTCAAATCCAAAAACAACTGTAATGTAAAATATGCATGAGACTCGATCTCCTAGTCCATGCTTGCTTGTTCGTGTACCTTAGCGTCCTGAGAAAACATATAAATCAAGTCAACACAAAGGTTGGTGCATACACAGGTTTGTTTGATCACAAATGTTTAAAACAACTGTTTGAAATGAAATGTTTGCAGATAACATAATCACACATCCATAGTCATGTTAGCTAGTCATTTGTACTATTTACATAAGCGGTCGACATCGAAGCTGACTGTTAGAGTATAATTTGCCTTTCCCACTATTGTCTAGCACAAACAATAGTAATGTGAATTAGCTAGTCAAACACTTGCGTAGACCTACAATCTACCAAGTGAGGTTTGTCAAACCTAATAGATCTATTTCCAACTACCACGCTTTGCACAACGGCAAACTAAACGGTTCGATATGTAAGGACTTGTAATGCTATGTTCTCACTTAATGTAAACAGCTAACTCATGCAAGTGATATGTATCTAAAATGTTTGCTGAACATGTTTTCTCCCCCAAAACAGTTAAAATAAGAAAAGGGGCCGTGTACGCACCTTTGATAGCAAACAGAATGATCAACACACTTGAAATCGCTTAGATAATCTTCTACAAAGAATCTGTGTCACTATAATAATGTCGTGTTATTCGTAATGTTAAATCATGTTTGTAGTCACATACGTGTCAACACACATATGTTAGAATGTTCGAAACGTACATACAAAAGTATGTACGGTTTTAAGTTTGTTTGTTTAAATCGTTCAACTATATACGATTTCGTTAAACACGCGTATTTATACGCGATTTATGGTTTCATGACAAAATATATATTTTATTATTCTAATACGTTCGGAACTGAATTCTGGTTCCAACGCAAGTCGAACGGGTCGAAACTGAGTTAAAATGAAGAAGTTATGGTTCAAAAACCAAAAGTGGGTTTTAACTCAAAAACCGGTGGCCCTTGGGTTTGAACCCGGGACCTCCTGAACCACACACTCACGCCCAACCAGTCGCCCTGCCTCTGGTTTTGTGATTAACTTTGGTTCCCAATTGATACCCCATTCGAGCCCGATAGAATTCATAACTATAGGGCTTTGGTTTAACAGGTTTGGACAAGTCTATACTTGGTTTTAATTTTATAATCAATCGATTTAAATCCACAAAATAATCTATACAAAAACTCAATCGTGATTAATAAGCTTCACAATCCAATTTGGTTAAATTCGTTTATGTCAGACCGACTAATCATAGGGTTTTCATTCAACACCAAATTTTGAGACCTTCTGAAAGATTTAATTTGATTTTAAACTTGGTTTGTTTAGGAAACCCCAAAACAGTTTTCACTTTAAAACTTGTAACCGGTTCGTGAACAATTCGATGTTATCTAACAAAATTAGCATATGGTTTTTATTAAGACAAAGGTTTCGAAACTGTCTGTATATGTTGATATGTTTTTAAAGTTTGTTTGAACCGAAAACCCCAAACCGTTTTTCTTTACGAATCCTAAAACTAGTTCTCATTCAATTCGTTATTATATCATGAAATTCGCATATAGGTTTTATTAATCGGTGGCTTTTGAAGCTTTTGACATAGTTTAATTTGATTTTTAGTTCTGTTTGAATAAGGATCCCCAAATCCGTGATGATGATGAACCCTAGTTATCAAAATCACGAAATTCGATATTGTTAGATGTAGTTATCATAGGGATTTCGTTATGTGGAATATCACGATGCTATCTGTGTAGGTTAATTTGGTTTTTGAATTCGTTGGTAGCGAAAACCCCAAAACATCAAAAATGTTAAACCCTAGAACTAGGATTCATGAAATTGGATGATTTGCCATGAATTAAGCGTAGCGCTTTGCATAATCGGCATTATTAGATTGTGTATGAGTGATTGTTTACCTGGTTTGGTGTTGAATCGATGTGGTTCGAATGTTAGGTTGAGATTCGGCCGGCTCCCACTCGAACTCTTCAATCCAGATCTTCTAGGATAAAATTGCTGCTTGAAATATCCTCTGAATGTGCCGAATAGTGTTTAGGGATGTGCAATTGTGTGAATTATGTTCGGTTTATACGCATTTGATGCAAACTAGTAGCGGTTTCGACTTTTAGGCTTTCATTTTATTAATTTTGAACCTTAATGGCACTAATAACTGATGATAATCGATACTCATTATTAATATGATAGTTATGAATGTTAATTTCAGCTAATTACAATGATTTAATAGCAATTTCGAATTTAATTGGTTTATATCCCCGAATTTTGACTCTTAAAAGTCAAAATTGTGCATTTTCCTTAACTACATGTTAAATCCTTACAATCTAAGTGTTTATACACTTGTTTTGCTTTATTATATTCCTTGTAGTTTGTTTTCACATAATTTCGTGTCATTTTTGTTAATTTTTGTTAACGAGGTTAACCTGAAAATGACGGATTGTCACAATTTTGGAGGGGGTGATGGTGACTTGTTGACCAGCAATCACTGAGGTGATGCTTTCAACAGAGTCATCCTTCGACACCAAGGCAGAGTTTTTCCAAAACTGATTTAGGGCAGATTCAGAGATAGGAGTGTCGATAGTAAGAGCAATGTGAACAAAGGAGTTTACCATAATGTCGAAGAACTCGTCGTAGTGAGGGTATTCAGAAGATTTGGCAAGATAGGCTCCGAGGTTGTGAACCGGCTTGAGTTTCAAAGCTTTAGACGCCATGAATGCGGTGATGAGCGAAGAACAGTGTCAAAAACAAAGTGCGATTACAAATTTTTGCCTTAAGTTTAGAGAGATAAATAAGGAAAAATGTAACTGTTGCATATGGGTGCGCTTTCAATAAAGGAAACCTCCATTTCTTATGACAAACTTAAAGTTTTACCTTAGGGTTTTTACCCATTGGACAAACCTTTAAGCAAAAGAGAGAAAGACAAAGCACAAATCAATATGTTCATGCACACCCTGATGTACAAACAAAGCTTTGTGAGGAATGAAGCCTGGTTCGATGCCGTTACACACCAACATCATGAGCAGCAAGCTTAGATGAAGTCAGTGTAAGTGCATCAAGCCAGGCGATATGCCTGACAAGCGGTTGTCCTTCTCCATAAGCAGCATTCTGAGTTTTGAATTTAAAAGCAGTATCTTCTTGATCATGAAGAAGATCAAGAAAATTTCTAAGGATTAATGTAAGGACGGAAGAAGATAACCATTGATATATAAATAAGGAAAATACGAACAGTGGACATTTGAAGTAAGAGGGGTAAAATAGTAAAATGTGATGATATTTTCGAGCTGTGAGAACAATTAATGAGTGTCAATTCAATTAATTGTAGGGAGTCTAATCTTGCAGAGTGATTAGTGACGGTCAAATCAAGGGTAATTATCAAGAATTTAATAACCATGGAAGGAAAAGAACTTTATCCACAGAAGATTTTTAACCATGGATAAGTTACCAAGGGGAAAACCACGGATGGGGTAGAAACCATGGAGTGTTTAAAATGTTTCAACGGATTGATTATAACCACGGATAGATATAAGTCAGTGGTTAGTATGACCACTGAATCTATCCGTGTTTCAAGGCAACCACTGAGAAAAGAACCACGGTTGTTTCATCATTGGTTTTTCCATTTATCCATTGTTAGGATAATCTTTGAGAATTATCCTTTAATATATTTATTTTAAGGTTCAAGAAACATATTCTGAACCATATTTATTGATTTATTAACTCATATTTATCATTCCTAATTTGGAAACAAACTTAGAAAAGGTTGAAGAGCCCAAAGGCTTGGTAAATATGTCTGCTATTTGGTCACTTGCAGATACATGTTCTGGGACTATTAATCCCTTTTCAAAACAGTTTCTGATAAAGTGATGTCTTATTTCTATTTGTTTGGTTTTAAAGTGATAGAAAAGATTTTTTATTATATTTTTGGCAGCTTCACTGTCTATTAGAAGGGGTGTTTTTGGTTCCCTTATTCCAAAGTCCAATAGTTGGTATTGTAACCAAAGGATTTCGGTAGTACAATGAGCTGCTGCAATGTACTTAGCTTCAGCAGTTGAATTTGACACTGAAGTTTGCTTTTTTGCTTTGAAATGAGACCAAGAAATTTGCAAAGAACTGACAGCCACCTAAAGTAGATTTCCCGGTGAGTGAACATACTGTATAATCACTGTCCGAAAAACTAACAAGCTTGCAAGATTGATTAGCAGGATACCAAATACCTAGTACGGGAGTACCATTTGGTATCTGAATATCCTCTTCACAAATGATAAATGGGATTGTTTAGGGTCAGATTGGTATCTTGCACAAACACATGTTGCATAGATGATGTCTGGCCTGGATGCAGTATGATACATCAAAGATCCAATCATACACCTGCAGAGAGTTTGATCTACAGGTTAACCATTTTCATCTGGAGTTATTCTAGGTGCGGTTGCCATGGGGGTAGAAATTATTTTGCAATCATGCATTTCAAATTTATTCAGAAGATATTTTACATATTTAGATTGATGAATGAAAGTTCCATTAGGGGGTTTGTTTGATTTGGAGTCCTAAAAATGTTTTTAGTTCACTGAAAGCACTCATTCAAAACTTAGAAGACATTAATTTAGAAAATTGTTCCCACAAGGAAGGTTTTGTTGATCCAAAAATGATGTCATTAACATAGATTTGGACAAACAAAAGTTCCTTGTCTTCCCTCTTGATGAACAAGGTCTTATCAATGGTTCCCCTAGAAAATTAATTTGAAAGAAGAAATTGAGAGAGAGTAACATACCATGCTCTTGGTGCTTGTTTTAAACCATAAAGTTCTTTGTCTAGTCTGTATACCCAAACATGTTGATGAACATCATCAAACCCTGGTGGTTGACAGAGATAGACTTCCTCCTTTATAGTTTCATACAAGAATGGACCTTTTATATCAATCTGAAATACCTTTATGTTGTGGGATATAGCAAATGAAAGGAAGAGTCTAATGGCTTCAAGTCTGGCCACAGGGGCAAATGTTTCATTGTAATCAATGCCTTCCTCTTGAGAGTACCCTTGTACTCCCAATCTGGCTTTATTTTTTTTATTACAATGCCCCTATCATTAGTTTTATTTCTAAATACCCATCTAGTTCCTATTGGGTATTTTCCTTTGGGCAAGGGGAAGAGAGTCCAAACATTTTGCCTTTTGAACTGTAACAGTTCATCCTGCATAGCTTCCACCAATTATTATCTTCGAGAGCCTGTTGATACATAGATGGCTCAATTTGGGACAGGAAAGCAACATGAAGACAAAAGTTTGAAATCTGGCTCCTAGTTTGTACACCTTTACTTAAATCACCCACAATCTACTCTAGGGGTGATTTTTATTGAAGGGAATGATGTCTAAACAATTATTTGCAGAAGCAGCATCAGAATAAGATGGATTATCAGTGGGGTCGGGAAAGCTTTCAGATGAGGTAGGATGAGCTTGTTCAAAGGTATCGACTGGAGCATTATCAATTATTGGAGATGTGGAAGTAGATACATGTTCATTCTGATCTTGAAGATGTATTGGATAAGATGGGATGGAAGAAAAGAAGTGAGATACTGAACACTCCTCAAGAGATGATAGATCTTCAGAAATTTGACAAGACTCTGCAGAAGGAGACATGGAAGAGGTAGGAGGAGTGTAGGTAAAGCTTTCAAGATCAAATAGGTCATCAGGAGTAGAAGGAAAAGAGGAGGTTGATGCAGATTCATTGAATTTAACATCAATGGTTTCCTCAAAAATTTTGGTCTTGAGATTAAATGCTCTGTAATATTTGGAAGCTTGAGAGTATGCAACAAAGTATCCAGAGTTCACTTTTGCAGCAAACTTGGACAAGGAGTCCTTCGTGTTCAAGATGAAACATGGACACCCAAAAACTTTGAAGAAGGAAATGAGGGGCTTTATGTTATGAAGGGCCTCATAGGCAGTCTTGTTATGTCTTTTCACAATGTGAATTCTGTTCAAGACATAACAAGCAGTGTTTACTTCCTCAGCCTAGAAGGCTAAAGGAAATCCAGAGTCTGCAAGCATGGTTCTTGCAGCCTCAATAAGTGTCTTATTCTTTCTTTCCACAACTCCATTTTGAACAGGAGTTCTAAGAACACTGTATTGTTTAAGGATTCCTTTGGAAGTGCAGAACTCATCAAGAATATGATTCTTGAATTCAGTACCATTATCACTTCTAATTACCTTGACCGGAAGACCAAATTGCCTTTCAAGTTGAGTGATAAGGGCTTTTATTTTATCAGCAGTCTCATTTTTGCTGAAGAGAAAGAAGGTCCAGCAAAATCTTGAGTGATCATCCACAACAACTAAGCAGTATCTCTTTTTGGCTAAGCTAGCTACCTTCACAGGACCGAACAAATCCATATGAAGCTGACTAAGACAGTTTGTTGTTTTGGATTCCTCAATAGACTTATGTGATGATTTATGTTGCTTTCCTTTTAAGCAAGATTCACATTGTCCTTCAAAATGAAATTCTTTTGAAGGCAATCCTCTTACTAAAGAAAGGGTAGAAAGCTTATGAAGAGTTTGATGATTTAGATAGCTGAATCTTCTGTGCCATAGGGCTGTTTCAAAAGATGATGCTTTGGCTATCAGACATGTAGGAATAAATGTTTGAGATTCAGTGGTCATGTCTACCACATAGGCATTCCCACTTCTCTTAGCCGTCAACAGAGTGTGTTGATCAATTAAGACCTTTATTTTAGAATTTATTTCAGGAGAAAGAATTTTACAGTTGTCCTTAGTGAAAGATGAACTATAGTTTTTGTCTGCTAATTGGGAAACATCCAAGAGATTAAACTTGAGGTTTTCAACTAAGCTAACATTCTTAAAGTGAAGTTTTCCACTTAGGACAGAACCAAACCCAACTATCCAACTCTTTGCATTGTTTGCAAAAGAAACAGATCCTCCATTCTTTGGAATGAAGTTATTTGTAATTGATCTGCATCCTGTCATGTTCCTAGAGCCTCCACTGTCCACATACAATAAGTGATTTTAGTTTGAAGAAGCTCTCTGTACATAGAGGATCAAATGCAATTTGTTAGATATGGGTTAATGTTTATTTCAGAAGAAGAACATTTAGAGAATTTATTTGTTTTCCTGTGCATTATTCATCAACTTCTGCATCATTTGAATCAGCTGTTGCTGATTTTGATGCAAGATGTTGATCTGTGAATCTACAAAAGGTGGGTTCACAACAGCAGGAGAGTAAGAGGAAGGGTTCACCATGGGGTAAGAAGGTGGTGTACCAAGAATTGATGGTCTGGGAAAAGTAGCCAATGGAGGAGGGGAGTATAATGACGAATGGGTGTTTGGTCTTATTGTATTGTTGGCTTCTTGTCTACTAGCTTTCTTGGACTTCTTCATTCTATTGGGGGAATTCCCTTTAGATGAAGAAGCCTGTTCAACCTTCAAATTTTTAGCCTTGAATTTTCCCCTTATTTTCTCCAAAGGAGTTTTTGTCCTGCAATTTTCAGTAGAATGATTGTACTTGAAACATATTCAGCAGGCAGGAGATAGTGAAGAATAGTTTGGGATGAATGGCTTATTAGCCTTCATTATTGGGTTAGGAGGGTGAGGATGAGAAGGAGGAAATTTGATGTCGACCATGGGCCTTTTTCCTTTATCAAGATTAGCCTTAGGGTAAACAAAGGTTTCCTGTTGTGTTGTACCTTCTGAACTTTGAGTAGAGCTCATAGCAGGAGCAATCTCATTTTGTTCACAAGAGTTATTGCTATGAACATTTTCCAAGTGTGTTTCTTCTGGTTTTCCACGCTTGTATTAGTGGGATAGACAAACTTTGGAAATTGTCCAGACTGATTCACCCTTGGAGGTGTGTTCTTTATTGCTGGGATTTCATCAGGAAGAAAAGTGGGAGATAGAGGTTCCGAAACATTTTCATCCACATTGTTATCAATCAGGGCATAATCCTGTGAGGGACTAGTGTGGTTGTACCCGATTCCAAACTTAGCCCTTCTGTGAATTGCTTGCTTTGAAGCATCCTGAATCCTTTGCAGGACTCAACCCACTTTTCACAGCTGACTTTAGTTTGAGCCAGCTCATCTCTACAAGCAGAATATTTTTCATGTTGCAGATCAAATATTGCTTGTAGGTTAGATTTTTTAGTTTTTAAGACTGAGATTTGACAATCTTTATTTTTTATTAACTTTTCTACTTCTAGATTTTTATTAGCCAAGAGTTGCTCAAGCTCTTGGTTTTGTTGCTGTAGCAACACATTGGCTTTCTTTATTTTTGTAAATGCATCAATGCACACATCAGTGCATAGCTTTTCAAGGGTAGAGGAAGATACCTGAGCATCACGAGATTCTGCTTCAGGTTGATCATAAGGGGTGGAGTTTTCACTAACATCCATTAGGGCAAATTCTGTTGGCTCAGCAGTGATGAGGGCGTAGCCTATATCATCAAGCATACTACTCCAGTCTACATACTCTTGTGTGAAAAGAGCTGGTTGGCTTGATGAAGAAGACTGGATAGCAGGTCCTGGTGTGTTTATTTGAGGAGGAGATGGTGTAAAAATCTGTAATGGAGCAGGAGTAAGCTGGTACATGCTACCATTAGCAGCTTGTACATATTGTACATTGGGATAAGGAGAGTTTGTACAATATGAGCTGTCTCTTAAGGATTATTGTGCTTTTGAATGTGTGAAGAAGATGAGGAGTAAGGTGCTATAGAAGAGTGACAGTGAGAGTGAGTGTTTGGAAATGTCTCATAGGGTGAGGAATTAGTGTTGGGAGCATTTCTGCACTCCCTGACAAAATACCCTGTGCCATGACACCTATAGCAATGGACCTTTGCCTTATTTAAACCAATTCTAGTTTTCCCATGGATACCAGGAAATTTTCTTCCTGTCCTCTTATAGAACTTGTTGGTTCTCATGCTTAAAAGGGCAAGTTGATGTAGGATATCCATTTCTTCCAAATCATCGCTTGGAATCTGATGGAGATCATTCATGATAAAACATAGTTGGTCATGGATAAAAGAGTGGCCATCACAAGAAGGAGAGGAAGTGATGCCAGTAGTTATTTCAATGTGTTCATCATAACCCTGATCATTTATCTCGGAATTATGACTAAGAAGAGCAGTGTTCCCATGAACATACTCCTCTGTTGATTTACTAGACTTTATTAAATTTCTTTTCTGTTCAATCTCTCGCTCAAAAGTGAGTAGCTTACCATGAAGTTGGGTAAGTGAGGGATTGCCAAAGTCTGGCGAAGATCTCATAACAATGGAATATGTTTCCAATTTACCTGGGAGAGATCTTAAGAAGCGGTTAAGAACTGAGATGGTTGGGTACACTTGACCAGCAAGTTTTAGTTAACTTAAGAGAGAAGTGAACCTTTCAAATTGCTGAGTCAGTGACTCATTATTTAGTTGGGTGAAAGTCTTATATTGTTGAGCCAATATCTCCCTTGTATTGGCCACAACATCATCGGTACCCTCGAACTGCTCTTTTTGAGCATTCCACAAGTCCTTAGCGGACTCATGGTGAAGAAGACCAGAATAAATTTCATTTGGGAGGGCCATAGCCAATGGAGCATGTGCCTTGGCATCAAGCTCCAGTTTCTGGAAATATTATTCTGTATAGTTCCGAGGGTCCTTAGGAACAGACTCTTCAGATTCTGTGTCCAAGACCATTGGCTTATATGGTCCGAACATCACAGAGTTCCTACATCCAGTGTGATTGTTGGATAAAAAGTGTAGCATCCTTCTCTGCCATATATTATATTGGTGCCTTACCAGTATTGGTGGCTTAGTAGCAGAGCCGGTGTTATGGGGTCTAGAATAAATTTTTCTGCCATTATGGTTACAAACAATATGAGCAAATCAATGAAAAATGAGTTCTCAAGGTAGTTTGTTTGAATGGCTTTGAACAAATTTTTAGTTCAAAACAAAATACCTGCAAATTTTTGAAAATAGAAGAAACAGAAATTAGAAAACTAAACAACAAGATATCAAAGAGAGCTTTGAGTTTTTGACTTGATAGTTAAACCAAGACTAAAGAACAAGGCTCTAATACCAGTTATTAAAAGACTCGTAGGGGCTTTTTAACCAGGAACAAGGACTTTAGACTCGTGGTCAAAGCCTTTGGTATTCGCTCCTTCTAAAGTTCAACACTTAGTTATTTTTAGTTGTTTAGTTTTTACTAGAAAGAGAGAAAATAGAATAGCAGCACAAGGAATATTTGGGGAATGAAATTCAAGTATCTCAGGGAATGTTGGGGTTTAAATACCTATCATTCAGTGTTACAAGACAATGAAGTAAAAAGACAAATAGCTAACACTGTTACAGACACTGAATCATAAGAAGAGTACAACTTAGACAAAGTCAACAACCACGGAATCATGAGTCTTCAGAAGTCTTCAGTTTTTTCGAGATCGAGATAGTTGTTCAGAAGTTCAGTGGTTATTCTTTCGAAAGTTGTTTGTCGGAAGCTGATTAAAAAGTAGTTATTACTTAATCAGAGGTTGTCTTCCGAAACAGTGGTTGTCTTCCGAAACAATGGTTGTCTTCCGAAAGGATAAGGCTCAGTTATTATCTTCCGAATCCAAGGAGGTCTGCGGTTGTTCTTTTGCGAATCTTCCGCTGTTGAGCTTCCGATGTTGAAGTTCAGTAGTTCTGCTTACGGAAGAAAAGGTATCCGCGGTTTTATTCATTGGTCTGGCTTCAGTGGTTTTGCTCATCAGTACTTATTTTTCAACAGTATATTATAATATTTTACGCATTTTTGTAGTATTCGTCTGTTTTGAACCGTTAACGAATATATTTACGTGTATACCCGTAACAATATACATTTTTGGTTATTTCATGTATTTATTAAAGTTTACTCGTAACGATAAGTTCAACATGGATATCGTTATGGATCGTCACCCATAATGATACCGAGTCTCTTTTACTCATTTCGATTTTGTTTAAATGATTTACTTGTTCTACTATTTGTCTGTACACTACACACTAACACTATCCCAATATACTGAACGTAGTTTGTTTATAGGGCATACGTAGAGTCCAGCTACCTTCCTTATCCTCCGCCAGCCCACCACTTTTTCGATATATTACAATAGTGTTATTGCAAAGTGTATTTTACTATAAATAAGTAAGTATATACATAATCCCTCATGATAGAATTCCTATACTATACAAACGTTTGTACAATGACTCAATGAGTGTTTGAACACATGAACTATGATTGCATAACGTTCGTGATTACAATGTGATTATGTACAAATGTTACATATAGATCGAGATGTATTTGTTATTTCAAATATTTTTATACATAGTAGTCTCTTTTTGATCATACACAACAACCTCTTACCTGTTATTGTACATGTTTTTGGTTTTTTTCCATATAACTAGTATATTAAGCAAACATCTATTAATAATTTTGAAAATGAATATATATTAAGGTTGAAGTTTTAGACCATTTTGGCTCTGACGTTTTAGACATATATATATAGATCGAGATGTATTTGTTATATCAAATATTTTTATACATACAAGCGTCTTTTTGATCATACACAACAGCCTCTTACTATACATGTTTTGTTTTTTTTTTTCGAAAATAACTAGTATCTTAAGTTAGCATTTATTAATAATTTAGAAAATGCATATATATTAAGGCTGAAGATTGCAACCTTAAAATTAGTACCATGCTACTAGCATCATAATTTTGATCATTCGTAGAAGCCTTCAATGTGTGCTAATAGGATTTTTAAATAGGAAATTAATGGACCAGTTGTTAAAGTTGAATCATATTTGTTAAAATGATCAAGTTTTAGTAAATGTATGTTAAAATTGCATTTGTTGGACTTATTATCACAAAATGATAAAGTTTAGTAAATGTATGTTAACGGGTCAAATGGGTTAAAACTTATGATGTAATAAAGAATTGTGTATTATGAGATACCGGAAACATTAATAGATAAGCCTAAAGTTTTACTTTTATGTGTGTTCACATGCATGTATACTGTATTTGTGCATGCAGAGTGAGTGTGTAGTGTGTCTGTGTTTGAGTGTGAAGAGTGTGTGTTTCCATGTGTATTTGTTTGTACAGATTGTGTGTTTTGTGAGTGTAGCCTTCATATTATTATTAATAGCTCTTGACTATCCTAAAAAGCCTTGCAACCTACTGATCTCGATTCAAGAATGTGCAGTATGCACATTCAACCTCTAGATCTCATTTATTTTCGTTCTATCTTTCTAACGACAAACACAATAATAATAGCAGCATAAACATAACTGTTTGTGCAACATGTGGGTAGTTGTGTTCAGTGTGTAAATTTGTGTCTGCATTGTCTAGGCATTTGTGATGGACTTAACACAACCACTTGATCAATTTTTGGTAAAAGTGTCTTATCAGGTTAAATGGGTAAAACTTGTGTTATAACAAACTTTTGGATATTTTTTGAAAAATATCTAACTTTTTTGTTTTGTGGATAAAGTTCAAGTACTTGTTAAATATTCAGTTAAATGTGATGTCAAGCATCAATTGCTATCCGAGCCTATGGCTTGTGTCATTCGCTAACTTTAACGTGTTTTTAGGGATTGAATAGTGTGAATTTTTAGGGCTATGTACATAGACACACACCTTCACACATATACGTACTATATTTACTTACACAATAAATTTTAACACTAGTTTCCTATAAGACACATGTATTAAATTGAACCCAAAAAAAAATATGTATTTATACACATTCTGCACACATAGACACACACACATTGCCCAGAAAAATACAAGCGCTTGCACACATTTACATATTATATTTACTTACAAAACAAATTTAATACTAGAGTCATAAAAGACGCATGTATTAAATTAAAATCAAAAATTTATATTTACACATACTGCATGCACTGCACCCACAAACACTGCGTGCAATAACACACACTGAGCACTAACACATCCGCATCCACATCACACATTAACACACTCACTGCACGTCCTGTGACACCCGACAATTTTAGGTAAATTGCAACACTTATAAAATCTTTGAACACATTCATATTCCTTGCATTGCACTTGATGAGGATTAATTAAGGGTGTTAAACATTTCACAAGTCGAGTAGAAACATTTACGGATCGGTGATTCAGGGAGTTACCGGATCGTACACTACACAATGATTAGGATTAATCAAGCGTGTCAAACATTTCACAAGTCGAGCACAAACAATTATGAATCAGTAATTCGAGGGATTGCTGGATCACACACAATCGTTCCATGAACGTTAGTGAACAAGAAAATCAATAATTCAAACATACGAGTATGTTTATACGTTATTACGTGTTAATATGAATTAAAAGTTTGGAATAAACAATACGAATCGAATATTAGATAAACAAAATAATCAAAATTGAAATTCTGGAAACCAGACCCTTCACGGTATGCCACCCAACACGGCAAAACACGTCGTGGTACGCGATGTGCTTGGCCAAACAATTTGAACTCAGCCGAAACTCGTCGCGGTATGTGACGAAGGTTAGAATAGCCTTGGCGGTACGCGACGAACACAGAATCAGGAAGTCAACTATTTTGTCCGTCGTAGTACGCCAACAACTAATCGCCATGCCTTGGTGGCGTGACGAGTTCCAGAACTCAAAATCTATAAATACCATCCATTCTCCACAAAATATTCCTCTTACCCACAACACAAACCACTGTCATCCTTCTCGACCCAAACCCCTACAAAACACTCTCAAGCCTCTTGTAACAACTTGCTTAGTCCATCTCTTGCATCTCTTGGGGATTTGGAGCAATTGGAGCTTGAAGGAAGTGATAAAAAACTTGTAGCAACCATTAACCTATATGGAAATTCACCATCAGCCACCATCCAAGCTTCCTATCTTCTATTCTAGTAGAACCTAACCATCCAAGACCTTGTGAGCTAATTTTACATGATCATTTGTACTTAAAACACACACGCATGCATGTAAACACACATGCAACTCCAAAAATATCACATGCACGAATTTATTGTGGTTCATAGTTGATTTGAAGTGTGTTGTTGATGATTCGAAGCATAGAAATGATTTAGATTGAGTTTCAAATGAATATTGTGAAGATTTGTAATAGTTGCTAAATATGGAAACTTTATACATGAAAATGGTTGTTATGTTGTATTCTAGACATGCTAGATGCTTTCAAATGATGATATACGTTTACTAGTATGTATATTAACATGTTTGGAAAGTTAGTTTTGAGTAAACACAACTTATATTCATACATTACTATTTATAGTAACTTTAAGAAGTTGAATGGATTAATCGTATTGATTTAACATGATTTGATAATATGTTAATGTTGGAATATGCTTAGTAATGATATAGAAACATATTTGGAACATTGGATTTTTTTGAAAATGGATTTTTGTTACACCTTACTAAATAAGGAAATTTTAATCTAGTAAAATGCTACATATTGTGATTTATGCATTAATGACAATTTCTGATGTTTGAACACATGTTTAACATGTTCTAGAAACATGTTAGAAATATTAGTTTGATGAAATTGGATTTCGTGGTCAAACTTTCAAAAATGGAAAATTTCTAAAATAGGAAACTCTTATGATTGTCATACGTGATTTAGGTGAACTTTGCTATTGTTAGAATAATAGAAAATATGATAATGTCCTAGTTATGTGTCATGAATTTATATGGTACATGTACTTATTACATGCATTATAGATATGGCATCATCATCGCCATCATCATCATCATCATCACCCTTGGTCGCACATGATGAGGAGGAACTTATTGTTCCTACACCTTCAACATCACCTCTATCGGTGGTGGTTGAGTCACCGAACCAGTACCCCTTACCTTCTAAGGTAAGTGAGTTGGAGGATCCTGAGGAGGATTCTAAGGAGGATCTAGATGAGTATCTTCATGAGGAACCTGGAGATTATCTTGATGAGGATCTCGGGGAGGAGTCGCCTGATCACCCATCATCCAAGTTGAAGAGCACTGAGCCTAAGAGGCAGCAACTCAAGTCAGATGTCATCATAGGACTAACACGGGAATTAGACATGGAGAACCATAGGATTTAGTATCTCACACAAGATTTAAGGGATACGGATACTGCTCATGAAGAGTTACATAGACTGGGTACCAGGATGAGGTTATATATGGCTCGCATAACCACATGAATTGTGACAGCAGAGAATCAAGCCACAGTTGCCTAGGCAAGACTCCATGAGCTTGAGGGAATGGTCATCATTCCCAATCTAGAGGATGAAGAGGACGAAGTAGAAGGGCTAGCAAAGGATGTTGACTCTGACTCCACTATATCATCCATGGTTGGCGATATGTGAGATTGATTGTATTGTAAACCTAGGAGGGGCAGGTTTGCAACTGAAAATTTTGGATTATAATGTTTTAATGTTAAATGAATTGTAACCAGTACAACTTATTTTTTATCAAGAATTATGGTTTATTATTGAATGTGGTGTTTACATATACAAATATACATTTCTGTTAAATACTCAGATGATCATTATATGCTAGACGTTAGTATTGTACTAATAATGGTTGTAACTGTGAAGATCATGGCGGGATGAAGAGGATGAAGACATTGGAGGGCATGGCAACATCAACATGAGCACATCTGAACTCAATGCACTCATAAATGACCGAGTAGCAGAGGCGATCGCAACTCACAAGGCAACCCGAAACCAAAACTTACTGAATCAAGGAGGAGTGAATCCCAATCTAGCTATTTGCACGTGAAAAGCGATCTTGGACTGCAAACCTCATTTTTTCAATGGCACAGAAGGTTTCGTTGGTCTTCTGTGATAAATTGAGAAAGCTGAATCAGCCTTTGCCATGAGCAACTGTAGAGATGTCGACTGCGTAAAATATGTCGTGGGAACCTTGGAGGGAGCAGCCCTCCGTTGGTGGAACGCGAATGTTCAAACTTTAGGGCTGGAAGCAACATATGCCCTACCTTGGGATGAGTTCAAGCGAATGATGGACCAAGAATACTGCCCTTTTGGTGAAGTTCAGGAACTATAAAGTGAGTTCTGGAACCTTAAGATGGTTGGTTCCAAGATTGAGGCATGCACCGCTAGATCTCATGAACTGGAACACCTTTGCCCAGAGATGGTGACCCCGACCTACAAGAACATTGCAAAGTACATTGAGGGATAGGCACATCAAATTTAGGGCATGGTATTGTGTACCGATCCCATCACCCTACACCAAACCATTCAACAAGCCTAGAAGCTCACTGATTCAGTAGTTAGTCAAGCTATATTACCTCCATGTCGGTCAGTGACTAAGGTCCACGACAACAAATGTAAATGGGATAACACCCCATCCAAGACCTCAACCCTCCAGCCACCGCCACAGCAGCGCAAGTTTGAATCACCCAAAGCTTACACTCCACCCATTCCAACTTCTCAAATCAGGGTGCCTATGCATGCAAACACCCTAAAAAAACAAGTGTGGTTTTTACCACCTAGGTTAATGCGGCAGTTTTCGATGCCAGTGGAGCAGAATGTTGGGACATGCAACGAAAGACTAAAGAGACGAACTTAGGTTAAGCCCCAACAACCAAGCATCAGCAAGAATCATCTAAAGGCTGCTTCGAATGGGGAATACCCAGACACTTCAGGAAGGACAGTCAACATTTGAAAACACCATAAAAAACAACAACAACCCATAGAACAACTACCACAATGGAAACAACAACAATGGTTCGACGGGACGTGCCTTCGTGATTGGAGCAAAAGAAGAAAGAAAGGATCCCAATCTCCCTACATGTGCATATCTACTAAATGAACATTATGCTTCTGTATTGTTTGCTACTGGAGCGGAAAAAAGTTTCGTATCTAGTGAATTTAGTAACGTGCTTGAGATTACCCCAATCCCACTAGGAGTTGAGTACACTGTAAAACTTGCCTATGGTAAGTTGATTGGAAGCAAACACATCCTGAAAGGATGCACTTTAGAACTAGCAAATCACAATTTTAGAATTGACCTCATGCCAGTCCCGCTCGGCATTTTTGATGTCGTAGTGGGCATGGATTGGTTATCTGAGAATCAAGCCGAGATAGTTTGCAAGGATAAGATGGAGCATATCCCTTTTCCTAGTGGGGAAGTTATATCTGCCCAGGGCAAAAGGAACAACATTCCTTAAGAATCATTTCGTGCATGAAAGCCCACATATGTCTACGCAAGGGGTACACCACAATCTTAGCCCTTGTCACCAAGAAAGCAGTAGAGGAAAAAAAACTTGAAGACATACATGTTGTATGTGACTTTCCCGACGTATTTCCTGAAGAGCTAGCAAGACTTCCACCTCCACAACAAGTGGAATTTCGTATAAACCTAGCACCACGAGCAGCACCTATAGCTTTATCGCCTTATCGACTTGCACCTTCCGAGATGTAGGAACTGTCCGACCAACTACGGGAGTTACTGGTCAAGGGTTTCATCAGACCAAGCTTCTCACCATGGGGAGCTTCTATCCTATTTTTCAACAAAAAGGACGACACCATTTGCATGTGCATCGACTACCTTGAATTGAAGAAAGTGACCATCAAGAACCGTTAACCTCTGCCTTGCATCGACAATTTGTTCTATCAGCTGTAAGAATTGAGCTACTACTCCAAGATCGATCTGCGATCTGGATACCACTAGTTGAGAATCCAAGAAGAGGACATTCCTAAAACGGCTTTTCGTACTCCTTATGGCCATTATGAGTTTTTTGTCAAGCCATTTGGTCTTACCAACACACCTGCGGTATTCATGGACCTCATGAACCATGTGTGCAAACCATACCTAGACAAGATCATCATCGTTTTCATTGATGACATACCTATCTACTCCAAAAGCCAATAAGAACACAAGGAACACCTACAATTAGCCTTAGAGGTCTTGCATAAGGAGGAACTGTACGCCAAACACTCTAAATATGATTTTTGGATTCCAGAAGTCCAATTTTTAGGACACGTCATCAATGAATAAGGGATACATGTTGATAAATCCAAGGTTGAGGCCATCAGGAAATGGAAGCTCTAACAACCCTAACTGAGGTGCGACAATTCCTAGGCTTGGTTGTATACTACCGTCTTTTCAAAGAGGGATTTTCCAAAATCTCTCAGTCACTCACCGCTATAACTCACAAAGACAAGAAATACAACTGGAGTGATAAATAAGAAGCTGCATTCCAACTACCCAAGCAAAAAATTTGTTGTGCTCTAAATCTATCCCTACCAGAGGGAACAGATGACTTCGTGGTATATTGTAATGCCTCGGTACAGGGGATTGGTTGCATGTTGATGCAATGAGAGAAGGTCATCACGTATGCCTCCAGACAATTGAATGTACATGAATAGAATTATACAGCACGCGACTTTGCAAAAAATCGTAAAGGTTACAAATGTCTCACTACATTAACTTGTTGTTGTAAACAGCGACAAACATTCGCCATGGGGGAGAAACAAACATTCCATCAAATGAAGTTGTCAAAGCCCGATAGTACTATATTTGTCTACTGTTTCGGCCTCTCATGGGTTCACTAGATACAATTCGATTGTTGATGACTTTTTTACAACACATTGATATTCACGGGCATCCCATGATATCCGAAGCCAGCATACTGTTATATATTAATCGTATCATACGTTTAGATAATATTTCATAATGATTCCCCAATGTTTGTAAGACTTTTAAAAGAAAAGGGTGTGTATGAAACTCACCTGAATTGTTGTAAAACCCATAAGTCTTATTCAGTGTACGAAGTTGTTTTTCTTGAGTTCGAATTCTGCAATTGATAGGTATTCTGTAAGTTATTGGTGATCGGTTTGATTTATCAATACATTATTGAACATTCATTGTCAAGGAAATAATAAAGCAGACTATCGATTTGATCTTGAACTACGTGTGTGTTCGGAATAAATTCGATACGAGTATTATCTAATTTGTGTGACCGAAATCATTGATTTTGATCATTTATAAGGTTTGCATTGAAATTGAATTGAAAATTGATAGCCAATTCAATTTCTTATCGAAACCGGAGTCTTAATCAGCTTCTACGTCACAATCCAAATTCAATCAGCACTTAAATCGATTATTAGGTTGCCGGATTGCAAAGCAGATCGCAAAACTGAGTTCGGAATGCGAAACCCATTATGAATAGTTTTTTTTATATTAAAAATGATGAGAAACTGAATTCAGGGTCACAATCAGAATTTGATCAGCTTCTAAATCGATCATTGGGTCACCAAACTGCGAAAAAAATTACAAATATGAGTTCGGAACGTGAAATCGATCTAAAATAGGTTTTTATATTTAAAACCAATGAGAAACTGAATTTTGGGTCACAATCGGAATTTAATTAGCTCCTATACCATTTGTCGGGTAGGCGGATTGTGAAACTGGTCGCAAAATCAGTCCAGAACTCGAGTTGATTAAGAATAGGTTATTCAAATCGAAATTAGATCACCGAATTCCTACCGGCAACGGTCTTGTGGCGGGCGATGCTTGGCGGTGGTGGCTCGGTGGTGGTTTTGTGGGAGAGCAGTGATCGAGCTGGTGGATCTCTAACCAAGCGATCTCGGCAATGACAATCTTGATCTCGAGCAATGACCAGCACGATCTCGACAACGACCATGCCATGGGCCGCGCATGGGCCACACGATGTGCCATTTCGCTTGGCACAAAGGCCGCCACGTACATTCAGCGTGTTAGATACAGTTTTTGCGGGCCAAAACCGACAGTTTTTAAACATTTACCAGGCCAATATTACCAGATGCTAATATTTAACCTATATCTAGAGTGTGGTGAAGAAAAATCTTGATTTTTACAACTTTGAAAAATCGGGTTTTTGGACAAAATTGCCCTTTTCAAGGGTTTTCTATTTCTGATAATTTCCAAATTTCAACCAGCATTCAAACATGTTTGTATAAGTCATATGAATCTTGAAATTAAAAATTGAAGTTGAACTTACTAATTTTGAACTTGGTTTCAAAACCCACCAAAAGTCAAGCTTCAAGCTTTTAAAGTTGAAATTCACCACTTGCTTGATCCCTAGACTTGAGCACCAGCTAGGATTGATTGGAAATGATGTTTAGAAGGTCTCTAGAGTTTCAGAGGTGAAGAAGGAAGTTTTTGTCGAATTTTTGAAGAAGTGAGTGTGAAAATGTTGGCCAAAAGTCAGCATCCAGATTTTTATAGTTAGAAAGCTTCTCCAGCAAGTTTCTAGTAAATATTTTCTTCAAAATATCTTCCTAAGCCAGATTAATCAGTCTTGTGAAAGGGATTGTTAAATTACTTAATTGTGATACTTTCGCGATTAATTTCTCGGCTTTTTCGCGCATATCTTCGGGAATTGATACATTTGGTCAACCGTCATTGTTATACTCCCAATTACATCTCATTAGGAATATAATATGATTAGGAAGTTTGGTGTAACGACCCGATTTAACTTATTATTAAAATACACGATATGTGATTTAATTTTAAGCTAAATGGTGTTGTTATCTGTTGTTTAGTTGGTTAAACATTTATTCATTTGCAAACATTAGAAAATGTTAAATAGGAAGTGGAGGGACTGAAATTATCAATAGTTGAAAGATAACTTAAAGGGGGGATATATATATATGGTCAAACATGGTCAAAATCAGAAACTTATCCTGGGATTAGAAGAGGGCAACGACCAGCATGGGAAAAGGAGACAAAAAGTTGGAGTTTTGATCAAATTCATTCACCAAACTTGTTTTGATCTTAAATGCAAGCTTTGATTTGTATTCCTCTTCAAATTTCTCAACTCTAGGTATGAAACTTTGTTGATGCACTTAATGTCCCTAGTTCAATTTTGTACTAATCATCATGTAAAGATTAAAGTTATATTAATGGAAGTTGTCTTTATACATTGTTCTTAATGTTTAATATTGATTATATGATTGTTTGAATTGATTAATTAATATTTGAGTATGAGTATTACTCATTCGGGCAAATGACTCTAACGAATGAAGTCATTCGCCGAATGAGAATAGAGAATGACTATACTCAGCGAATGAGCCATTCGCCGAATGACTCATTCGACTGACTTGTCTATTCGACATAGTCATTCGCCGAATGAGTTGCTTCGGCCACTCATTCGGCCGAATGACTACAGTCTATAAATACATGTTCAAATCATTTCAAACCTAACTTTTCCTGAGTCCTCATTCTTCCCAGTGCACTCTAGTGCCAAACCCTTGAAGTTTTGAGAGATTCTTCACGTCCAACTTCGATTCTCAACCCGTGGTGATCGATTCTCACTCGCATGTTGATTCTACTCACTCGATTCACCACGGTTGCTGTTGATTTCGATTGGAAAACCCTGGAATAGGATTCCGCACTATTCCAGAGGCTGTCAAGCAGATTTCCCTTGGAATCGGATTGTTTCCGAGCTCCTCATAGGTCCTACAAAGTGGTATCAGAGCCTAGGCTCTTGATTCTGCTTGATTTCCACTCAAAATCATTAAATCTTAGTCTGTATGTTCGAAACCCTCAAAACCCAGATTGGCTTAGCCTTAAAGTCACTGTTTCATTAAAGATTCGTGGATTTTTGTGGTGTTTTTGTCAAAACATTTATCCCAATTGGTTCATTATCATCTCATGATGTTCTGTACCAAATTTGGTACTTAGAACTGCTCAAAATCGAAAGTTATAGCGATTTTTGTTGCAAAAACCCTCAGATTTGCCGAATGAGAATGGCGGCCGAATAGGTTCACCCGAATCAGTCGTCATTCGCCGAAAGAGTTCTTCGGCTAGTCATTCGGCGAATAGCCCTCATTCGGCGAATAGCTCTCATTCGATTCTGTCATTCGGCGAATAAGCTCATTCGACCCATTCATTCTCCGAAGGAGTTCATTCGTCCTAAGAGTCATACTCAGTCTCTCATTCGTCTGAGTTAGTTCATTCGGGCCCCGACATTCGCCCTTTAACTCTTCATTCGGCCATCAGTTTGCAAATTTTTCTAAGTGTTGAATCTTGTTGTTCCTGATTAAATGGAAGAACTAGCATTGATGGCGAACCAGAATCATCGCATTCAGACATTATTGTTGACTGAGACTGAGACGGGAAACTCCAACAAGGCTCCCAAGTTGCTATCTTTAGACGATTATCCACACTGGAAGTATCGGTTTGAAATTCACATCAATGGAGTGGATACCAATTTATGGATGATGATTGAAGGAGGATATCTGAGGCCTCTTAATGAAGATGGAACTCCTATGCTAGTCACACGGATGACTGAGCCTCAAAGGAAACTTTATGATTATGAAAAGAAGGCTTATGCTATCTTATCTCAGTCTATTGCTACTGATATTATTCATCAGTTCAGACAGTTTACTTCTTCTAAATATATGTGGGATGCTTTGCAACAGCGTTATGAGGGCAATGATGCTTTGAAGAACATCAAGTCAAAGGCATTGAGGAAGGAATTCAACAGCTTTATGTATGTGGGGAATGAATCATTGGATGATTTGATTGCTAGATTTTACCATCTCTTGAGTGAGTTGTTTAATAATGAAGTCAAGACTACTACTCAGGAGAAGATTCAGTGTTTAGCAGATGCTCTTCCTCCAAAATGGGAATCATTTTTGATGGTACTCAAGCAAAATGAGATGATGTCACACATGGATATCAATGATTTTATTCAGAAGTTGAAGGAGCAAGAAATTTAAAACAAGTGGAAAGCTAAGAGGGTTGCTCAAGTTCAGGATCCTTCATTGTACTACTCTACACCTACTGTAGAGAAAGCCTCTTCACATGCTCCACTGAAGACTGCTTTTGTTTCTCAGACTACTGAAGCTCCATCTTCCAATCAGATTCTTTTCAGTCAGTCATCATCCTCTTCGAGTTCTCAGAAAGAACATCATCAACCAGTCACAAGTCTACAGACAGAGAATTTTGATAAAGTTACAGTTGAGATTGCTAAAGAGCATATGGGTCTTTTGTCTACTTTGGTTAGCTCTTATGGGAACTATGAGTTATCAAAGATGTCCTCCACCAATTTTAAACAGCTTTGTCAATTCACCAAATGACAAAGATGTTAAAGATTTTCAAGTTATAACTCCATTAGTAATTGATCCGATTGGGATGATTACTGATGAAGGTTCCTCTTTGTCAAAGGAATCTGATGATTCATCTAATTGTGTCACTGCTCAGAATCCACTCCCTGTTATCAAAAAGGGTGACCCAATCTCATCTCAAAAATATATCAAGCCTTAGGTTTTGTGAAAGCTTCAAAAGAAAATGAAGCTTGTGTGTTGAACAAGTTTGACAATCTTGTTCCAAATGGGAAAAAGGGTTTGGGTTTTAATCAGAACATGCCTAAAACAAATGTTTTCAAACCAAAAGGCAATATTTTTCTGAATTAAAACATTTTCATAAAAAGGGAGAACCGGTTTGCTTTGAGTGTGGTGCACCTGGGCACTTTGTTAGATCTTGCCCACAGTTGATCAGACCAAACGTTGCACCACCCAGAAAACAAAATCAGATTTTTGTTAAACCTGTCAAATCTGAATCCAAGTTAATTCAGACAAAACCCAAACAACCAAACCAGGTTAAAAATTTGGACAAGGGTAAAGGGAAACTGGTGAACTTGAATGTTTCCAATATGGTAAATGTTGATCAATTTAAATCATCATCCATTTATCTGAAAAATTCTTTCAGTAGAAATGCAGTCTGGAAAGTAAAGTCTGAGACTTCAGTTCCACCCACTTCAGACAAGGCTGTTTCAGATGGTAAATGGATCGATGTTATGATCCGAGACTCATTGGGTCAACCCAAGACTGTAAAGGCTTGGGTTCCCAAATTAAACTAATTGTCTTATTTTTGTGCAGAATGCCCCAACAGCTGCTCTAAACAGCTCTTGGATTGTCGATAGTGGGGCTTCAAGGCATATGACTGGAAATATCTCTCTACTCTCAAATGTTCAATCGGTTCATGGTGGATATGTAGCTTTTGCGGGTGACAAAGGTGGTTTTATCACGGGAGAGGGAATGTTGTCAAATGGGCAAGTTACTTTTGACAAAGTCAGATATGTCAAGCAATTGGAGAATAATCTTCTATCTGTATCACAGATTTGTGATAAACAGTACAAGGTTCTCTTTGATGACTCTAAATGCTACATTCTTAAAGAAGGTGTGGTTATCCCTGAAGATTGGATCCTATTGTCAGCTCCCAGAAAGCAAGACTTGTATGTACTCAACATGGCCACAGCTTCAACAACATCCTCCACAGCTTCATGTTTTATGACAAAGGCAACTGAGAAAGATTCAATACTTTGGCATAAGAGGATGGGTCATTTGAGTCTACGCAAGATGAATCATTTGGTACATAACAATCTGGTTGAGGGGTTAC
Source organism: Mikania micrantha (assembly GCA_009363875.1). Taxonomy (NCBI): domain Eukaryota; kingdom Viridiplantae; phylum Streptophyta; class Magnoliopsida; order Asterales; family Asteraceae; genus Mikania; species Mikania micrantha. The sequence goes on along the minus strand of CM018691.1, from coordinate 59,121,973 downwards.
TCTAAAGAATTTCAAGCTGTCTGATGTCTGTGTATCCTGCAAAAAGGGCAAGCAAGTCAAGCAGTCTCACAAACCAAAGAAGTATCACTCAATCACTATTCCACTTGAGCTTCTCCATATGGATCTTTTTGGTCCTGTTAGTCGTAAGAGTATAGCTGGAGATCAATATTGTCTTATCATTACTGATGAATTTTCCAGATACTCTTGGGTGTTCTTTCTGAAGGAGAAATCTAAATCTTTTGATTGTATTCAAGTATTGGTTACCAAACTTGAATCTCTTTATATGCTCAAGGTTCGAATACTCAGAACAGACAACGGAACAGAATTCAAGAACCGTAACATGGAAAATTTCTGCAATTCAAAGGGAATTGTTCAAAAATTCAGTGCCCCTTATGTTTCGCAAATGAATGGAGTTGCTGAGCGAAAGAACAGGACTTTGATTGAGGCTGCTAGGACGATGCTGGCTGACTCTTCTCTTCCAGTTCAATTCTGGAATGAGGCTGTAGCAAATGCTTGTTACACTTTGAATTGGGTTTTGATAGTGCAGAGGCATGGGAAACTTGCTTTGAACTGCTTCATAACAAAAAGCCTAATCTTAACTATCTTGAACCTTTTGGTGCACCATGCACTATGTTTAAGAAACATGAGCAGGGCAAGTTCAATGAAAAGGTGGAAGAAGGGTATTTTCTTGGGTATGGCACTCCAAATAAAAGGGTTTATAATAGATCAACACAGAATGTTGAGGAGTGGTACCATGTTGATGTGCAGAAATATTATATGCCTCCACCAGGAAAAGGGCCAGACTGGATTTTTGATTATTCAGATCTTTTTGATTCATTCAATAAGCCTCCCATGTATTTAGATGAGGATTTGTGGTTCAAATGTTATATGATGTACAAAATGCACCTAATGAACCCGTACCACCTTCATCCACTTCAGTTCCCATTGTACAGGCAAATGATGACACCTCAGACACTGATGATAATTCTGCTCCACCAGTTGCCCCAGGACAAAATGTTGATGATCTTCTACCAGATCTTGAGGATTTGAATTTGAACAATCTAGATCCACAGGTTGAGGTTCCTCCCCATCCAGTTGGAAGAATCAATCGTATTCATCCTCAAGAAAACATAATTGGGAGTCCATTAGATGGAGTAAAAACCAGAAATCAGCTTTCTTCAGGGGGACTTGCTGACATTCTTGATTTTGCAGATGTAAGCTTTTGTGCTCATTCCTGTTTTATCTCTCAGGTGGAACCCCGAACTGTCACTGAGGCTTTAAAGGAAGAATCATGGGTAGAGCCATGCAAGAAGAACTGTTGCAATTTAAAAATTTAGGTGTCTAGAAACTTGTTGACAGACCAAAAGGTGCAAAAGTCATTGGCACTAGGTGGGTTCTTCGTTGCAAGAAAGATGATCATGGAATCATTGTTCGAAACAAGGCACGTCTGGTTGTTCAGGGATTCAGACAGATAGAAGGCTTGGACTACAATGAAGTGTTTGCACCGGTCGCTCGACTTGAAGCAATTCGTATCGTCTTGGCATATGCATCCTTTAAGAAGTTTAAACTTTATCAAATGGATGTCAAGAGTGCATTCCTTCACGGTGTGATTAGTGAGACGGTCTATGTCAGTCAGCCTCTCAGGTTTGAGGATCCATTACATCGAGACCAAGTCTACAAGCTAGACAAGGCCTTATATGGATTGCATCAAGCTCCGCGAGCATGGTATGAGACACTATCTACTCACCTTCTGAACAACGGGTTCAGAAGAGGTGTCATTGACTGTACATTGTTCATTCGAGAAAAAGATGGTGATTTACTCTTAGTGCAAGTTTATGTGGATGACATTATATTCGGTTCTACAAATGATAGTCTGTGCAAAGATTTTGAGAAGGTTATGAAAGAGAAGTTTGAGATGAGCTCCATGGGAGAGATGAAGTTCTTCTTAGGACTACAGGTGGATCAGTTTGAGGCAGGGATTCTCATTCATCAAACCAAATACGTTGGTGACATTCTGAGCCGGTTCAGCATGTCTGATGCAAAGCCTGCTGGTACCCCACTGGCTGTCAATCACGGGATTACACCAGATGAAAAGGGGGAGTTAATTGATGCCACTCTGTACCGAGGAATGATTGGATCTCTTATGTATCTTACTGCTTCTCGGCCAGAGATCATGTTTGCCACATGCTTGTGTGCACATTATCAGTCTAAACCAAGAGTAGCCAATCTCATTGCTGTCAAAAGGATTATGCGTTATCTGAAGGGTACACCGGATCTTGGTTTATGGTACCCTAATGATAATAATTTTGACCTTACTGCATACAGTGACTCGGATTATGGTGGTTGCAAGAGAGATTTCAAATCAACATCTACGGGATGTCAGTTCTTTGGAACCCGATTAGTTACCTGGCAGTGCAAGAAGCAGACGTCGGTGTCTCCTTCAACCTGTGAAGTTGAATACATTGCTGCTGCTAGTTGTTGTTCTCAGATCATCTGGATCCAACAGCAACTCAGGGACTATGGGTTACACTTTTCTAACACTCCTATATATGTTGATAACACTGCTGCCATAGCTGTCACTAAAAATCATGTTCAGCACTCGAAAACAAAACACATCGACATTAAATATCACTTCATACGTGATTGTTTTGAATAGAAATTAATCGATGTTGTTAAAATTCACACTGATCACCAGAAAGCCGATCTTTTCACAAAAGCTTTTGATAAACCCAGATTTTTATATCTGTTATCGGCTAATGGTGTTTTCCAAAAGGATGAAGTCCTACCTTCATCTGAATCTAACAAATGATCATCGTTTTTCTTAGTTATTTCTGTTATTTCTTTTAATTCAGTATTCCTGTTATTTCATTATTCTAAACAAAAATACAAAAAGATTTTCTGTTTTAAGTTTTTAGGGGGAGAAAAAGTATGCAATTTGAAAAACCAAAAACATTAAAAATTTGAAAAACCAAAAACATTAAAAAAATATGAAAAATGAGAAAGTCTTCTTTAAGAAAGTAATACATCAATCTATCATGTCATAGAAGCTAAAGTGAATGTGAGAGCTGAAAACGCATGAGAATTATAATGTGATGTACTGATAGGCCGATGTTACAAAATGGATAGACATTTGTGATGACTTTGAAAGTTTGATTGGTGGGATATGTTTCAGAGAACCAGTTGAGTGAGAAATAGTTTTTGACTCAAATCAAGCATACACCGGTCATCATAGAATCAAATGAGGTTTCAAACATATACAAGCTGGTATTAAGCTTGAACAAAAAGAAGAACAAGTTGGTATTAAGCTTGAAGAAAAACAAAAACAAGCTGGTATTAAGCTTGAAGAAAAATTAAAGCAAGCTGGTATTAAGCTTGAGAAAAACTTAAACAAAATAAGTTCGATTCCATACACGTGCCATATTGCTGGGACGAATCTAGTTGAAGCCGTCCATTTGGATAGAACAAGAAAAATACAAAAAGATAATAAAATTGGAACCTTATAGAATTTATGATGATTGGTATTAAGATATGCTGAAATGAGTTATAAACTGATTTTGATCTTTAAATGGTAAAATGAAATGGGTAACGCAATCAGAAAACATGAGTGATCATAAATCTTGTTTAGAAGTTATGTAAAATCAGGTTTAAAATTGGACAAATATATCAGTAATCATGATTATAGGACAAGTGTGTTTGAAGTGAAACATTCAGTGAAGCTGATTTGATGTAATTAGGTGTATATGTGTTACTTTCTCAATAGACTTCTCACAAAAACATGTGTTTCTTTGTATTTAGTTGCTAGTTGTACAGCCGTATTTTGTTTCAGAAAATTACAAAAAGAGTTTACATTTTCAATTTCAGCTTAGATGATCATTTGTAGGTTCAAATGTCTGTCTCATCTGAATCCTGAACCAACCAGACATATCTTCATAAATGGAATCTTTTTACTGTCTAAAATGTTAAATTTTTAATTATCTTGTGTTTCGAGAGTAAAAATTTTCATTCGTCCGAATGAAGTGTGAGATTCACTTATTCGGCCGAATGACTCCATTTGACGAATGAGTCATTCGACCAAATCACTCATGATAGAATCAGTCTCATTCGACGAATGACTTGTGACGAATGACCCATTCGTCATACTCATTCGGCGAATGACTCATGTCGTATGACCCATTCGTCAGTCACATTCGGCGAATGAACAAATGTCGAATGACTCATTCGACATTCACATTCGGCGAATGTGGGACCCTATATAAACAGTAATTCGGACGAACTACCTCATTCACCAAAATTCACTTTCGCTGATACTGTGTGTGCGACATTCGCCTGAATCACTCTCTCTCATCAACTCACTTATTTTTCATTGTTGTTACTGACTCATCCACTGATAATACTGTTACTGATCATTACAGGTATTCATGGATCCAACATCATCGATTTTTGACCGCTGAATCGTTCAAAACAGCATCTATTCAAGAGTTTTAGGGTTTTTAAAATCGCCTTGTCAATAGATGGTCTTAATGGACTTAAACTTATATAAGATCTGTTTTAAACTTGTTAGTCGGTGGTTTCTGAGTATGTTGGTATAATTTTTCTGGACTGATTTGAGTTTTTGAAAACTGGGGTTTGAATTTCAAAAGACAGTCGAATGACTCATTCTGCGAATGACTCATTCGGCGAATGAAGCTCATTCGGCGAATGAACCTCATTCGGCGAATGACTTCATTCGAAGCATAGCTCATTCGGAGAATGAAGCTCATTCGGCGAATGAAGGTCATTCGTCGAATGACTAAGTCAGCATATAACTCATTCGGCGAATGAGGTCTATTCGGCAAATGAAGCTCATTCGGCGAATGACTCATTCGACCTAAGTGTTCATTCGCCCAATTCACTTCATTCGACATATCAGTTTAAACTAATTCTGTTTTTCTGTTTTTAATCTGATTTCAGTATTTTAAGCTATTTGAACTGTTCTAACATGTCTTTATTTGATTTTCAGTATGGCTGGATACAAATCAGTGACGAAGAACAACATCTGCGTACATCTGGATCTTACCACTCCGAATGCCAATCACTACCCTGAGATTATTACCTTTCTCAGGCGTTCGAGGATCTTTACAGCCATCTCCACTATACATGTTCCATATCAGTCGCATCAACAGGATTTCTGGGCTTCGGCAGATATCGATTGTGAAGCTGAACCTCCAGTGATCAGAGGGAAGGTTCTTGGGCATGATGTGGTTATTTCAGCTGAGCACATCAGGAGAGTTTGTGGTTTTCAGGATTCTCCTGATCAGCCTTATTTGTTAGATCGCTACTTAGTTCGCGGCTGCTTTATGAGGTGCAAGTATGAAGGAGATTTGGGAGCAGGGATTCTCAACAAGGCATACATGTGTCCGCAGTTCAAGTATCTCGCTCATGTTTTGATTCATTGTCTTGGGTCGAGGAGAGGTGGATTCGACGACATGCGGGAAACTATACAATGTGCTTTTGTTGCATTGGTGCTTAACAGGCCATTCAACTTCTCTAAGATGATTTTCACTCACATGAAGGAGAATGTGGCACTGAAGGGAGACAAGAAGTTTTTGATGTATCCCAGGTTTTTACAGCAGTTGATTGATGCTCAGTTGCCCGATTTACCGAAAATCAATGTTGATATCATTAGGCTGGAACACATGAATGACACTACTCTCAACAGAGTAATGTCATACAGAGGGAAAGACAGGAAGCCCACTATACGATCATTGTTTGGTCATCTTTCGATGCCAGATTATATTGCTCCACCTGGCAGGAGATGGAGGCATGATGACTCTGATTCTGAGGTGGAGGACATAGTAGTGCCTAGTGGTGATGAGGATGATAATGATACTGGTGCAGGTGTTAGTGATGTTGGTGGAAGAAGTGGTGGTGGTGGTGAGAGATCAGTGGGTGTGAGCATTGTATCTGTGAGCACTATTGATGTGAGTACCATTGTTAGTGAGATGACTACTGCTGCTCAAGTTAGCCTGGTTGTGGCTGGTGATGTGACTGCTGATGCTACAGTCAGCACCTCTATAGCTGCAGATGAGGAGGTTGACATTGATTCATTGATGGAGTTGGATTTCTTGATGACTACAACCTCCATAGTGTCTATTCCTCTAGATACTTCAGTCACCACACCTGCTGCTGATAAAGATGAGTCAGAAGACTCAAGTGAGGATGAAGGTGAAGCTGGTGCTGATGAGGCTGGTGGTTCTGATTCAGAGGATACACCTGATGAGGAGTATGAGAGTGTTTGGCTTGGTGGGAGGTTAACACAGAGGAAGAGGAAGAGAAGTGAAGCTGAGATGGAGGAGATCACTGATCCTTTATTTATTCCTGAGTTTGATATCTCCTCACCTCCTCATTCCTCTGCTCCTATCACTACAGCTGTATTTGTTGCGACTGTTCAGTCTACATCCTCTACAGCTGGGAGAAGAAAGAGATCCAGATTTTCAATCCAGAGGAGGTCAGAACTGACAACAGCTGCCACAACTACTGTCACATCAGTAGCAGCTGTCTCAGTTTCTTCACTGAAAAGGTCAAGGGCTACTCATGTTCGTGCTACTACTGCCCCTCTGACCACCTCTATGACTCAGGCTCCCATCTTCACCTCTGCTTCTGCTGGTCCCTCCATCTCACGAGCTGACACGTTCATACCTACTGTTTCAGTTGTTGATCAGCTGAGCACACTGAATAGTATGGTACTCAGATTGATGGAGAGGAATATGAAGATGGAAAGGAAGAGCAGAGAACAGGATCTGGTTATCGCTCAACTTACTCAGAGGATAACAGATCAGGATGCACTGTTGCTTCAAGCTGTAGATCAGAGAGCAGATCTCAGAGCTCGTTCTGCTCAGCAAGAGGAACAGTTGCTAAAATACATTGATGAGCATCATCAGTTGGAATTGACTGTCACTGATTTCAGTGAACGGATCCTGTCCTTAGAGACTGAGAATGCTAGACTAGCTGATGAGCTTGACAGTCTCAAGGATAGCACTCCCAGGATTGAGGGCACTGTTGCTCATTCCGATGAATCAGACAAAGAAGAAACAAAAGAAGATAATGAAGAAGAAGAAGAGTCTGAGGAGGAAAAGGTCGATTATGAGGATTCGGAGAATGATGATGAATCAGGTGATGATGATAAGGACGGATCAGGAAGTGGGTCTTCTGGTTCATCAAGTACTGATAATGATGATGACAATGATGATCAAGCCCCTTCTACATCGGAGATTCGGTCCAAGAGTGCCAACGACAAGAAGAAACAGGCTCCTCCTCCATCTCCACCCACAAAGACTGCTAAACCTGATGCAACTGAGGAAGTAGAAGCTGTGCCTTTGAGACGTCAATTGGACGAGACTCTCACTATGATTCTTGACGCTCAAGGCATTATACAGCACTCAGTTAGCTATGACAAGGAGGAGGGAGAAATCATTCATTGCCTGTCTAAGGAGCAAATTGCATAACTGTTCAGGCTCAATCCAGATGAGGTTGTTACTGATGATTCCTCTGTACCAGTGTTTGATGAACCAACTCCAGAACCTTTTGATGACATTGATGAGGTCATTCTGGAGGACATAACTGAGGAGGAGTATCCAAAGTATACATCAGCTGAGGAAGAGCTTCCCACATTTATTGATCAGTTTGATCCAGCTACTGAAGATCTACTGATCCGATACTTAGAAGAACAAGTTGAGGTTAGCAAAGCCGAAGCTGATGATCAAAAGAAGAGAAAAGAGGAATGGGAAGCCTATTGGGAGGTTCTCAAGAAAGAAAGCACCATGAAGTTGCCAGCTACACACAAGAAAGTCTACAGAACCAAAGGCTACAAGGCTAGAGGTCAAATTCTGAGCTGGGCATACTTTCATGATCTAGGGTACTATGCGGTGAAGAGAGAGATAGGAATTGATTATTTCAAGCATCCCCATGACTTTAAGACGTTTCCAGGCTTTGACGTCAATCAATTAGCTCTTCTAAAGATGCTGTACAGTGAAGATTCAGGGATGTCTGCTTGGTTCTCTCAGCAAATTCAGTATGAGTATAGAAAGAAATGGGTAAACTTCCAGCCTCAACAGCCTGAACGTTATTATCTGCCAGAGATTGATGGAGACACCCGGAAGCATAAAGTTATCCTGAAGTGGCTTCCTCCTAAAGTCTTGAAGAAGATTCCTTTGAGGAAGATGCGTCAAGATATAATGGAGGGCTTCCGATGGTGGTATTATGACGGGCGCACTGGAGAAGCTGTGATTGTGCTTTGCAAAGATAAGAAGTGGGATACTGTTCGTATTTTTGATCCGATGTGGTTGACTAACTTGTCCCACAAAGATGTTATAGCACTGTATCGTCATCAGATTTTCTTCGATGTATAGGACATGGAACATGCACTTCAGTTCATGAGAGTGATCCGAATCTGCATATGCTTAAAGGTTCATGCTGGAGCTGACTGGAAAGCTATTACTGAGAAGTACTTCAAGAAAGACACTTCCAAGAGCTGAACTAGGTCCAAGGGGGAGTTTGTTGATGCACTTAATGTCCCTAGTTCAATTTTGTACTAATCATCATGTAAAGATTAAAGTTATATTAATGGAAGTTGTCTTTATACATTGTTCTTAATGTTTAATATTGATTATATGATTGTTTGAATTGATTAATTAATATTTGAGTATGAGTATTACTCATTCGGGCGAATGACTCTAACGAATGAAGTCATTCGCCGAATGAGAATAGAGAATGACTATACTCAGCGAATGAGCCATTCGCCAAATGACTCATTCGACTGACTTGTCTATTCGACATAGTCATTCGCCGAATGAGTTGCTTCGGCTACTCATTCGGCCGAATGACTACAGTCTATAAATACATGTTCAAATCATTTCAAACCTAACTTTTCCTGAGTCCTCATTCTTCCCAGTGCACTCTAGTGTTAAACCCTTGAAGTTTTGAGCGATTCTTCACGTCCAACTTCGATTATCAACCCGTGGTGATCGATTCTCACTCGCATGTTGATTCTACTCACTCGATTCACCACGGTTGCTGTTGATTTCGATTGGAAAACCCTGGAATAGGATTCCGCACTATTCCAGAGGCTGTCAAGCAGATTTTCCTTGGAATCGGATTGTTTCCGAGCTCCTCATAGGTGCTACAGGTTTCATACATATGGCTGAATTTTCGTGGGTTTCCATGGGTGGGTTAGGTTAGTAGTGATAAAATCAAAATTTTAGGTGTTTGAGGTAGTTAACACATATGATTGTGTGTGTGGAGATGAAAATCAACTAACCTAACTATTTTGTATGTATTAGGTATGAAAACTAAGAGTTTGAGTTTTGAGAAATTATGGGTTTAGGTGAAATTGGTGAGTTGAATAAAGTAGAGTTTTGAATTGATGAATGGTTGTATTGATAATGTATGTGCAGTGATTTGGATGAGAAATTATAATTAAGGAGTTTGTGATTTCAAATGTTTGAAATTAGATGAATGGAAATGTTGACCTTTTAAAATGTTGATGTTTGTGGTGTTATAAAAATCTGCACATAAGGTGTTTAAGGAAATGCCTCAAACAACTTAAATCCAAGAATAAATTTTGATTGTTTTGTGAATTTGGAGGAAATGGTTCATAAACTCAACCAAATGATTGATTAGTGGTGTTTAGCCTAATTCATACGTTGATATCAATTGGGATGTAAATTTATGAATTATGAGAGTTTGACTATAGTAAAGTCAATTATGGTGATAATGGGTCAAATAGGTATGAGTTGAATTACTTATGTATTATTCCTAGATTGAATATGTATACGTGGTTATATGATCTAGGAGGTGGAAGTACAAACCAAAGACCCGGTAAAGAGAAAGTTGAGCCAAGTGGAACTAAGGATCAAGGTGAGTAAACATATCCATGAATAAGCAACCAAAAGACTTTTTCATGTTTGTTAATGTTTGACTTCTTTGGATTACATAATGTGATGTCTTGTAGTAGTTGATTATTATGTGTTGTGTGCATAACACAAAATGGTGTCAATGTATGATAGAGGATAATTGACACGTTCATGTTTTGTGATCCACATTCGTGTGGAATATGATGTAAGACTACGCTTTAGTGGCATTTGGTGATGATCCACATTAGTGTGGAAGAATGTATAAGTCCATACTTTTATGACAAGGGAGATGATTCACATTCGTGTAAAAGTTGATGTAAAATTACCATTGAGTGTCATGGGGGACGATTTGCATTCATGCGAAGGAAAATGATTAAAGGTAATAATGGTTCGGGGAAAAACAAACCATTATGTGATTATGTTTAATTATATGTTGTGAATCACGAAGATAGGTTTGGGGGCTTAAATATATGTTAAAATGGTGTCATTGAATTGATTTTTGTGTAAAGAAATGACCGGAAGTGATTTGGATTGAATCTGGAAGTTAAAGCGCATAATTTGTAGTTGCAGAACTGTAGTGGCGTACCATACGCCCAGAGTGGGTGTACCATACGCCGGGGGAAAAAACTGTACACCCGGGGGTTTCTGCCAACGCTGGAATTTGGGCGTAGAGTACTGTGGGCATACCATACACCGTGATGGGCGTACCGTACGCCCAGTTTGGGATTTTTGTGATTTTATTTTCATTTGATTTGGTTAAGCACGTGGAGGTTAAGAGGTTAACTTACTTAGTCCTATGACACTTGATTGTTTGTGTTAGGTCAAAAGTAGGCTCGGTTATGAATCGGAGGAATCAGACGGTTAAGGGGATCGAACCATGTTTTTGTAAAGTTTAAGCAAATGGGTTGTAATTATGAAAACTACTCTTTTAACGTGTAGTAGTGTTTTGTAAATATTATAAACAATTCTAGTTTGTCGTGTTAGGGTGTTAAATGTTTTTGGTTGAAATGTAAAGATTCTAAATCGATGAATCTAGGACCTATATTTTGTGAATTCCATAATTACGTTAAAAGTCATGTTTTCATAATCTGGGTGTCACATTTGGGTTGTCAAGAATTTGCCAATTATGCATGTCGAATTGTTTTTTCGCAAATTTTTGCAATTTGACTTATGAAGGGATTCTTTAATTGAGCTATGTTATTGATATATTTCACTTTAATTTGTTGTATATGTGACATTAACTTAGTTTAGATCTTCGAATTTGGTTTTGATCATTGTTATCAACATTTCACGTTATTTGGCAATTTCTGTGTATCATCTTTTGAAATGTGTTCCTTGTAATTTCCTTACATACAAGAATACATTCACATGTATGTAAATACTTAATCATGATTAAATTAATTTGAATAACTAATTCTTGATTTAGGAAATTACCTCGTAGTAAGGAACATGAATGTCACACTATATTTCGATCGTTTTCGTTTATTAACATTTTATAAAACGATATAACTTATTCAAGATTTCCGAATATAACGTTGTGGCATGCTTTATGCTTTATATAACTATTTTTTTATATATGTTTCAATTCCCAAAACCAAGTGTCTAAGGCACAACATGCGTAATGAAATTCATAAACATGCCACAATATGTGATCTCTTATACAGGTCTGAATAATGTTTTAAATTTATGTTTCACTCTTCATAACCGACCACTTACGATTTGGTATGTTTCTTTTAATCGTACCACAATATTGCGATATTAATCTTGCTACCCTGCGCAACACGGGCTACGTTTCTAGTTATCATCAATTTATGTAAAAACAATAAAAATGAGCTAGAACCTAATTGGATTTTCCCCCACCAAGAAATCAAAGTCAAGTAGGTAAAGTCCACTTACGAACCCACGTTCTAGGTATGGGGATCGGCTGATAGCCTGATACCCATGAATTCTTTTGTACGATCCAATCCAGATCGACACTCAAAGAAGTTTTGTTATCGACCCTAATGAAATTTTTAACAATGATCTTAACCCATAAAATTTGTATTTTGGATTATTAAAGTATAAAAATTTTCAAATTAAAGCCTCTTATAAACCAATTTATAAAAACAAATCAATCTAAAACTAACATGCAAATCACAAAAAAATGGTGAACGTCACCATTAGGCGCCCCTCACCGACCGGTCCCACGGCCAACATGAGGGAGGTAAATCGCGTGACTCTAGGAAAATTGAGTGGTGTCGGGTTTTGAACCCTCTACCTACATTACAGATTCTCATCCTTTTACCACTAGACCACCATCACGGATACACATGCAAAAGTCATCCTAGTTATCTTGTAAGGATTGTCTTTTAAATAAAATGTATCTATGTTCAAACCTGAACATGAAGTCTATTAGTTTATACTAGTTTAGAAGTAGTGTTAGGATAGATATTTATCTTTCTAAAAAATTCTAAAACTCAATATATCATATATGTTAGTACTGAATTATTGACGAAGCGCATTACCAATTAATATCTTAATCTAAGACCTTGTTAGTCAATTACCTATAATTAAGCCTATAGCCCAAAAGTCAATTCATTTAAAAACATAATAACTAAAACTTAATTACTTGTAAAAAAATCATAAATAAATATCATTAGTTTACAATATTGTAGTGACAATTGAAATTTTGGATTGATGATTTGACGATTCATTTGTTTGTTAACTAACGAGGTTAGCTCACTTTTATCCATTATGTTCATCAACTGTTGAAGACGTTTATCTTCGTTAAAGTATGGGAAGTATGATTTACAAGATTGTATTGATAATGAAAATTTGAGTGATACTTTTATTTATTATATTTAAAGAAAAATTGCTTTGAAATTTTCTTTATTTGATTTATGACTACATTTCAAAAAATGAAAAATTGTATAGAGCAAATATGCAGGATCAAGAATGGGATTGAACACACAAGACAATGAATCATTTTCTTAAGAAAAGGCGGAAACATAATGTTAAGAAATTCAAGTGAAACTAAACAAGTCAAAAACAAAGAGAATAAGTTTTACTTCAAGCTCAAATAACTACAAGAATTGAACATAAAATTAAAATAAAATTTACCCGTTACAAAACACACATCAATTTGTTGTAAGCTATGATATTTATAGAGCTTCTACAATTAATCCTAACCATTAATTCTAACATGATTAATATAGGCCATTGATTCATGTTAGTTTGTCTACAATGCATCCAAAATACAACTATTGGAGGAGCATAAAATGCGAGATCTTCTAGCATATCTATTGTTGATCTTCTGTCTTCTTGAACGAGCTTCTAGTTGATCAAGGTGTGCACACTAACTCTGCATCAATGATGTTCTTAGTTGTAAAAAAGTACATCAGGAGAAACCATGAACAACAACAACCTTACCCAGTATATTCCCACTTTTCAGTGGGGTCTGGGGGGAAGGATAGATACAAACCTTACCCCTATCCCAATTGGGAAACCATGACAATTCACAAAAATGTTGACTTAGTAGTAACAACTTCATCAACAATTTTTGTTTTATTAGAAAGGAGTTCATACGGAGAAACATTAGCATCAGGAGAAACTTCAGCATCAGGATAATTTATGTAACGAATTTATAATTGCAATTAGCTTTTTTGTTATTATATTTGAGATTTTACTTGATCATATGTTCTTTTTGTAACCTAACCTGACTCGAATTGGTTTAAAAAATTAAAATGTTTACAATAGACACTAAAGTACTAAAAATTTTTAACACCAAGAAGCAAATTTCCCGAGCCCCTCAACCTTCGACTAAGAAACTCCATCCTTCGAACTAATATGTTAATGGTGCCCACACGAGATGATCATGGACCACCTCCATTAATTTAAATTCAGAACCCAAAGTTCAATGTTGGCTTCCTTTATAAATGTCGTATAAATGCGCATGCATGCCAGACCAGTTTCATTACTTCCACGTCTATTAATACACTAGGTTAGTACCTCGTGTATCACACGGGTTGAAAAAAGAAATATAGCAAATAATTATCAATGAAATGCTAGAAAATATAAAATAATTTTTTAATATAAAATATGATTGAAATTTTATATGATTTAATACTTTAAGTATAAAAAAAATAATATTTTTATCTTTAAACTCTTACTTTTTTCTAGTTTGTTTTTCTTTAAATATTATGTTTGAAATAATTATTTTGAAAATTTTATAATTTATATTAATTTATTTTTAAAAAATATTTTTTAAATATTAATATATTTTAATATATTAAAAATCCTTTGTATTTTAAAAATGTATAAAATGTTTATTTAATATTATTATTTAATATTAGATGTATTTAATAAGAGAGAGAAACGAAAAATTAAAGTTGTTGTTCTCTAATAACATTATAAGTGTTCCTAAAACCTTTATTTATTGGAATCATGGTTGTAAGAGTCGCTAGACGCTAGTCGAACGGCGAGGTATCGCCTAGAGATTAATCCAGATTGAAATTTTTATATGTAATTTTACAAATATTTATTATACACACACACACACATTAATATCAATAATTTAATATAATACTTCAAATATATTAAAAAATAAACTTAAGCATACTAAGTCAAGTACTTCAAAATACAAACTTAAACACAAAATTCAAAGTTTATGCATAGATTTCGATGTTTAGTGGCATGGTTCAATGTTTCAGATGTTGGATTTGATGTTTTAAAGACATATTAAGTATTTGGGGTTGAAAAATGCCCCGAATAATCACTTATTTGAGTCATTTTTACTCGAAAAAAGCCAAAAAAAAAACAAAAAATATATATCTAGGCCGCCTAGGGAAAAATCAACAAGGTTTATGGGCGCCTAGCGCCTGGCCGATTTTTACAACATTGATTTGAATAGATATATAAGAAAGCACAAGAATTTGACATGTGTCATATGCGTAAGAAGCATTATAATCCATACAAAATTACAGACTGTGCTTCAAAGAATTACAAACCGTGTTTTATAAAATTACAGACCGGCATTTAACACCTACAATCAAAGAACACCTGAATAATTACAGACCATTAATAATTACGGATTGTTATTTAACATGCATGGTCAAAGAAACAATTCCATAATTACGTACCAATAATCACGTAATAAAAGTAAAAATTACAGATCACGTAAAAAAATCGAAAAAAACTATAACCGTGCTTAGTCAAATTAAAGATAATAAAATACTCAATTTTATGGTGTATTTTTTCTAAAAAATAAGTAAACGTTTAATAAGTTATTTTATTAAAAAAATGTTGAACCTTTATTTAACCACAAAAAAAAAGTTAAGAAATTTAGTTAATCCTTTCCTGCCCTTTCGACTTTAAAATCACGCAAGTTTTTAATGAAAAGTGTAAACCACTAGATTTTTAATAATTGATTAATTTAATCAAGGGCCCAAATCCTTCTATCCTTATATATAGGGATTGAATTTTATGAAAACTCAATTTTAGAAAGAAAACATTTAAACATTATTTGAGCCATTGATTTAAAATCTTGAAAATAAATATGTGATTCATATTAACCCATATTAAAAATGATTTATTTATTCAAAACCCAATTTTTTATTCAGTTTAATTTGAACCATATATTTATTTTCAAGATTACAAATCAATGGCACACATAGGATGTCACACCCCCGCCGTCGGCGGAAACACGGGAGATGCGACGAAACTGTATATCGAGAACTCATTGAATATGAGAGAATGCTAATCCTTCTGCTTAAGTGTAAAGTCCATATCTAGCCTTAGGTTGGTACCTGAAATACATGCAAAATCAAGTGTCAACTAAAAAGTTGGTGAGTTCGTAGGTTTTATGTATTGATCAAACTGTTTAAATAATAATGATTGTCATGTAAAGAACAAGTAAAATGTTTAAATCAAAATCTTGTAGGATGGCAATCCCAAAATGTTTTGCCGTCAAGATAATATGTAAATCATAAGTGTGATTTGTTGCAATTTTCATGAGTCCACAACCATACCTATCGACTTCTTGTATTCCTTTTTCTTGCTAATGCCTTATCACGAGAACATTAGTTCTTGGTGGAAATATACCATTCATAAACCATGGAGTTGTGGGTTTGGAGCTACCAATCCATGAATGGAGGTTTGTCAAACCCCGCTAGTACTAACTTATATTAATCCCTCGGCTCATCGCTATGAGTTAAATGGTTGTGTAGGATACTGGGATTTAGTGTGATATATTCTTGTCTCATGCAATATTAATTTCTTGCGTCATGCAACATACTTCGAGAAGTATGTGCATAAATATAGTAAAAGAATTCTTGTATCATAGTAAAAGTTTAAGTATTGCAGCATGTATTTCCCCCAAAATATGCAAAATGAAAAAGGGGCTACGAATACTCACTGTGTGTATAGCAATGAAACCCATGTCCATGCGCAATAATAACCAACGTCAGAGCAAACATAGTCAGCACATCCGTGCTAGTCAACTCTATGTGTTCAATATAGTATAGCATTTCTCAATCAAGACAAATAGGAGATCCTGTTTGTAAATCAAGTGTGTATCAATAACCAATACTAACAATCTTGTTTCATGTGCCTACTAGACATAACTGTGGCACTTGCACTAACGCGTCCTCACATGTGTTGATTTTTGAGTAACCGAATACTTTTATTTACATATATTACTTTTTGGTTAATAATGATGTTTATTCTTAAATACACGATTATTTATTTACTCGAATGTGTTTATATTTAATGTGATATATATATATTATTAATTATCAACCTGATAATTATTGTTATTATATATCACTTTGTTGAATAGTTAGCTCACTTTTAAAATAAAGATATTAAAAATGTTCTAACTTATTCAAGCGTAACTCGTTGTAACGGTGTTTATGGCAACTTGGAAAGTATTTATTACATAGAATTGTTGTTTAACTTATAAACAACTGACATATTTATTAGTAATTATTGAAATTTAATGATTTATATATATGTAGTCTATTTAAACTATATTGTAGAATTAATAGTCATTAAATGCCCAAATAGGTCTTTATAATCCATTCATCAATATGAACTTATATTATTGGAAACTCGTTTATTTAGATTGATATAAAGTGATCGTTCTAACATCTTTTGTCATAAAACTTAATGTTTGAGTATTAATAAAATCAAAACATTATCAATTGTATGATATGTTTGGCAAAAGCATTAATACTTAAAATATCCTTTTAAGGCAATCGAGAGCATACTTATGTGTGTGTATATATATACACACCCATATATATGTACTTGTTGATTTTACCCTTTAATATCTTTTATAAATTTATAAATCGTATTCCAATAATTGAAATAATCCATTAAAATCATCACTTAAATCGTCAATTTATTATAATAGTCGCCTCAATCCTCTCGATGTCAGCACACACTCGTTTCGTTGTGTTAAATTAACCATAGTTTTTAATATATTTACATATTACTGAATATTAAACCTGATTAACTTATAAAATTATTATTCGTTTTCGCTTCATGTTTTCGTGAGGGAATAATTATAACAACACACGAGTTGCGAGATAATCATGATGAATATGATAAAGTGCTAGTGTGCGGGTATACCTTCTGAGTTGGTTCACGTACGCGAACTCGTTTTGAAATCCGGTAACCCGACTCTTCAACTAGTTACACTTCCGGACTCGTTTTTGCGTCACGAGGCCAAACGATCACTAAGGTTCTGTAGTTGACTGAGTTTGACCAGCTCCGGTCAGTGTTGACTAGAGTTGACCGAGACCCGTGAGTGTCAAAAAATCATCACCAACACCATTATAATAAAACCTGTAGGTTCAGCTTTTCAAAGCTCTATTAAACAACATTTCAGTGTAGATCGGACGTTTGTATAACCAATTGACCCAAAAAAAATAATGCTCGGAGCCTCACCTTGACGACCAGAACCATGAGCGTACAGGGGAGTGATGGTTGAACCCAACCTGGCTGCCATTTTTGCTCAGCCTCCGATCGGCCATCACGATTACCATCGTAGATGGGGGTTTTCACCCTCATACTAAACCCATCGTTAGAATAGTGAGGAGGAACGTGGTGGAGGTGTCGATCGGTGCTTACCGGGGTATAAGGAGATCTGGTCGGCCGTTAGAACCACCGTGGCTCGGCGATTTGGACGTCGCCGGAGCTGAGACGTGGCTGTCAGCCTCTTGTTCTTGCCTGGTTCCCGATCGCACATACACACAAAGTTGTGTATGTCTTACGGCTAGAATTAGCAAATGAGAGGAATGAAGGTGGTTTGTCAGGCTTTGAAGAAGGAGGTAGCTGGCCGGAGATGATGGTGGTTGGAGGAGGATGGCCGATGCTAGCTGTTGCTCTTCTTTTTCTTGTTCGGTTTCAGGAGCACACACACAGTGTGTTTTGTGTGGGGGAGACGGCTGTAGATCGGAGCTCAAGTTGCTGTTGGATGATTGAAGCTTGCCGGAGAAGGGAGGAGCCACCGGCTCTATCTCTTCTACTCTTCTGTGGACTCACGAGCAAAATAACACACACACATTGGTGTGTGTGTGACGGCTGCACAAATGGGGGAGCACAAATCTTGGTTTCTATTTATACCTAGGGTTTTGAAGTAGGTGAGAATACCCTATATCAGTCTATATCGCGTGCAACTCGCTTATTCGTCGCGTAACGAATCTGTTTGAATCACTTATCATCACCAGTTATTATTTTATGACTGGAACATGTTATCAATAACACGAAGAAGGAATCTCATAATATTAACTCGTTGAATAATAATTAATCTATCGAATAACGAGTTTAAAAAATATTTAAGTCTGGGTAACTATTTAATAGTTTTAACCCGCCTCTTTAATTTGATTTTAATAATAATAATAATAATAGTAATAATAATAATAATATCTTTATTATTATTATTGTAGTTATTTTTTTTAACTCCATTTTCAAGTTTTCGATACAGCCGATCATCGAACGTTAACAACTAAATCATTTGTTTCCTTTCGTGAGCCCCAATAATTACATAACAATTCTTTAAGAACCGTCTGTAAGTTTAAACGAGCTTGTCATTATGGATGAGTTTATTGGGCCTTGTTGGGCTTGACTGGGCCTATCCCATTTGATTCGGTTAATAATAGATTTATTATCGAATTTCGATGGTTGTTACATAGGAACATGCGCTTGCTCGTCTGCCAGACACTTCCTAAGGTGTGACACGTGGAAGGCAGGATGAATCCCGTTCAGCTCCTCTGGTAGGTCTAGTCGATACGCGACTTTCCCTACCCTTGCCCTTATCTGAAATGGTCCGATGTACCTCGGACTCAACTTTCCCCTCTTTCTGAATCGAATGATTCCCTTCCATGGTGATACCTTTAGTAACACTCGATCGCCCACATCAAACTCGATGGGTCTCCGACGCTTGTCAGCGTAAGACTTTTGGCGATCTTGTGCAGCTTTCATTCGTGCTTTTATCACCCGTAGCTTTTCTGCCATATCAATCACTGCAGCCTTGTTTCCCATTTCTTTTTGTCCAACTTCACCCCAGCATACCGGGGTTCTACATCGTCTTCCGTACAAAGCCTCATATGGGGGCATTCCGATGCTAGAGTGGTAGCTGTTATTATACGAAAACTCCACCAATGGCAAGTGGTCATCCCAGCTACCTCCAAATTCGATAATGCACGCCCTCCGCATATCCTCCAACGTTTGGATAGTCCTTTCTGACTGTCCATCTGTTTGGGGGTGATAGGTGGTACTGATGTTCAATCTCGTCCCCATAGCATCGTGAAACTGCTTCCAGAATCTAGAAGTAAACCTCGTATCCCGATCTGACACAATGGAGACAGGAACTCCATGTCGGGTCACAATCTCTTTCACAAACAACTCAGACAACCTTTCGGACGTATACGTTTCCCTGATAGGAAGGAAGTGTGCAGTCTTCGTCAGTTGGTCCACAATCACCCAAATGGTATCATGTCGTTTAGCTGTTCTTGGTAGCTTGGTGATGAAATCCATGGTGATGTGTTCCCATTTCCATTCCGGTACCTCAAGAGGTTGCACATATCCGTAGGGTTTCTGATGTTCAGCCTTCACTTGCGCACAAGTAAGGCATCTGTTCACATACTGCATCACATTAAACTTCATGCCCGGCCACCAATAATCCTGTCGAAGATCTTGGTACATTTTCGTCGCACCGGGGTGCACCGAATAACGTGATTTGTGGGCTTCATCTAAAATTCTCGATCGAATGTCCCCATTTCTGGGCACCCACATACGACCGAATCGTACCTTTATACCGTAATCATTGTCTTCCAAGTTCTTGACCTGCCCAAAGACACGTTCAAAACCCACGTTCTCTTCTTTCAACCCTTCCTGTTGCGCCTGCTTGAGCTCGTTCAGAAAGTCTGGCGTTATCACCAAACTATACGATTTTACCTGTATGGCAGGATGATCCGTCTTGCGACTCAAAGCATCCGCTACCACATTGGCCTTTCCCAGGTGATATAAAATATCACAATCATAATCCTTTAACAGCTCAAGCCATCGTCTCTGTCTCATATTCAAATCCTTTTGCTCGAAGAAGTACTTCAAGCTCTTATGGTCGGTATAGATGGTACTCCTTACTCCATACAAATAGTGCCTCCATATTTTCAATGCAAACACTACTGCGGCGAGTTCAAGATCGTGGGTCGGGTAGTTAGCATCATGAACCTTTAGCTGGCGCGAAGCATAAGCTATCACCCTTCCCCTTTGCATCAGTACGCATCCCAACCCTTGTCGTGACGCATCGGCATACACAACAAGATCATCATTTCCATCCGGCAGTGCTAGAACAGGAGCTTGGGTAAGTTTCTCCTTTAGCACTGAAAACGCTAGTTCTTAGTTTGGACCCCATTCGTACTTGACGTCTTTCTTCGTGAGCCTCGTCAGTGGGGTCGCTATCTTGGAGAAGTCCTGAATAAATCTCCGATAATAGCCAGGTAAAACAAGAAAACTGCGTACTTCAGTCGGTGACTTCGGAGGGCTCCATTTCATAATCGTTTCAACTTTAGCTGGATCTACCATAATGCCTTCTGGGTTCACCACGTGACCTAGAAACTGTACCTCTCGTAACCAGAAAGCGCATTTGGAGAACTTAGCATAAAGTTTCTCTTTCCTTAGGATCTCCAATACCTCACGTATGTGGCAAGCATGGTCTCCCTCGTTCTTTGAGTAAATCAAAATATCATCAATAAACACTATCACCGATCGATCCAACTTCGGTCGACATACCCTGTTCATCAAATCCATAAATGCTGCGGGAGCATTCGCCAATCCAAATGACATAATGAGAAACTCGTAATGTCCATAACGCGTACGGAAAGCAGTCTTTGGAATATCCTGCTCTCGAACTTTCAACTGATGGTAACCGGATCAGAGATCTATCTTTGAGAACCAGCTTGCCCCTTGCAATTGATCGAAAAAGTCATCAATTCTAGGTAGAGGATACCTGTTCTTTACGGTCAACTTATTCAATTCCCTGTAATCGATACACATACGCATACTTCCATCTTTCTTCTTAACGAACAGCACCGGTACTCCCCACGGGGAGACACTTGGTCGTATAAAACCCTTATCGAGGAGTTCTTGTAGCTGGGTCATCATTTCCTTCATCTCAGTTGGAGCTAGACGGTAAGGTGTTTTGGCAACGGGTTGTGCCCCTGGCTCTAAGTCGATTTGGAACTCAATTTCCCGTTCCGGTGGTAATCCAGGCAATTCCTCAGGGAATACATCGGGGAAGTTACACACCACAGGAACATCATCAATCGTCCTCATATCCGTACGTTCCTCAATTACGTAGGCCAAGTAGGCTACACACGCTCGCCTCATCATAACATAAGCCTTGATCATCGAAATGATCTTCGGCGCATACATCGCTTTATCACCATAAACCGTTACGGAACTCCCATCCATCGCACGTAAACATATCATCTTTCGTCGACATACTATATTAGCCTCGTATTTGGCTAACCAGTCCATACCCAAAACTACATCAAAGCCTCTTAAGGTTATAAGAAACAGTCGGACATGGAACCTATGACCTTCTATCTCAACATAACAATCATCAATAGCTTTAGTCACCCTGGTCATCTTACCAATAGCCGTCTCTACATTAAATACCCGATCTATCTTCTTAACCTTCCCAGATAACCCATCACAGAAAGTAGAAGACACAAAACTCATACTGGCACCAGAATCAAACAATACAGAAGCAGGAATATTGTTGATAGAAAAGGTACCTGTGACCACATCGGGGTCCTCGATAGCATCATCCCTTGTCATCGTGAAAGCTCGTGCTTTAGCCTTCTGCTTCTCCTTTCCTTTTTCTTCTTTCTTACCCGAGCCCGAAGCATCGGCCGGTGGTTGCCTGCAATCCTTGGACAGATGTCCAACCCCATTACAGTTATAGCATCGAATCGTACCGGGACAGTTGGCTGAAAAGTGCCCCACCTTTCCACATCTGAAACATAAGTTTGTACCCACACGGCACGGCCCAGAATGGCCCTTACCACACTTTCTACATAGCCCAGCATCTTCCCGTTTCACCTTCTTGCCTGAAAACTTTCGTTGGTCTGTTCGACCCCTTTTTGTCCCGGAGGACTCCTTCACCTTGACTTCCTCTTTCACTGGCTCATCAGCCATCACATCATCCCATACAATACCACTGAGTTCAACAGTAGAATCAAAAGTCTTTGGGGCGTTCGCTTTAACATGAGTCCTGACCTTTGGAGGCAAGCCCTCCATGTACAATTTCACCCTACGTTCCTCAGTGGAGACCAGATGAGGAACGAGTTTGGCCATCTCATTAAACCTCGACGTGTACTGACGATGGTTCAGACTTCCAGCTTTCAGAACCAGAAATTCCCTTTCAACCTTATCCAGCTCATTCTTGGGACAGAACTGCTTAGTGACCAGTTCCTATAGATTATCCCAAGTCATCTTCTCCACATCAGCTGCAGCCTTGGACTGCTAATGGTGTTCCACCAGTGAAGTGCCTCCTCGACAAAAGAGTGAGCTGCGAACTTAACAGATTGGTTGGTTCGGCACTCACTGATGGAGATAACAGCCTCCATAGCAGATATCCAGTGGCAAGTAGCCACAGCATCCTTCTTACCATCGAAGGTCGGTGGGTTACATCCTTGAAGGACTTGTAGTCACAGCCCTTCAGTTTCCCGGTCATAGAGTCGTTGCTCTTAGTCTCGATGATCACCACATCATCTTCTTTGGTGCTTTCTTTAGTTCCCTCAGACTTGTCTTTCAGAGCATCCTTTAGTGCCTTAGCAATCATTGCCGGCACCTTATCATCCATGATTTTGCATACCTCATCAGAAATAGCCTTTACTACAATAGGCTCTAGTGTGAACTCCTCTTCATTTTCCGATGGCTCACTGCGCTCATCTCCTCCTTCATTGACAGGTTTCTCAGCCTCGACATGTGGCTCCCCTGTTTCCTGTGGTTGTTTTCGTGGTCTACCCTTTCGTCCAGCCATCTTAACATTCTACATAATGCAACAATTGATGAGTCAGCACAGGAATCAGTTTAGCACGAAGTAAGTGTTGTAAATCGTTAATGACGTTGATCAGGTGTTATTAACCATTTACCCAACTCATAGGCTCTAAACGTTCCCCATCCCATCTCCTCAATGTGCATGACACTAACTACCTTTCCAACCTTAGATCTACATCTTAACTCGTACATAACATTCAGCTCGTGGCATCTGTTCATCTGTGGTTGGCAATCCGCATCATTTAATCCCATTCTCAGTTTAAGTCTTGGCATTTGGGATGTTAAGATCTCTCAAACTATGGCTCTGATACCAACTTGTGAGGCCCCGAAACCGGGCACCTCGCAGAGGTTGGTTTCGTCATAACACATAGCTCTTAAACTAAAAACTTTCATAATCATGCAGCGGAAATGTAAACACAGTTGATAAACGGAATTCAATAAAGTGTCTGTATCAAAATCATATCGAATTGCCAAAACCAACGGATCATCTGAATTGATGCCCGAGCTCCATGCCTTCTCTTATCATAGCTTTAACCTGACATACATGGTAAATCAAGTCAGCTTACGCTGGTGAGTTCTAGTTTTCATAAAACATCATAACCATTTAGTGAGTTAAACTTTTTAACATGAAAGCGTTATATCATACACATAAACCATAACACATAACCATGTCATCATCGTAGCCATATAACCATCGTCATCATCGTAGCCATATAACCATCTTCATCATCAAAACCATGGTCATCAACATGAGCAGTGGGCTTATGCCGGCTCAAGGCTCCATGTTTATAGTCCGATCGACTCTCTCCATGTTTATAGTCCGATCGAATCTCTCCTTGTTTATAGCCCGATCGGCTCTTACCATGTTTATAGCCCGATCGGCTCCGTGTTTATAGCCCGATCGGCTCCGTGTTTATAGCCCGATCGGCTCTTACCTTGTTTATAGTCCGATCGACTCTCATGTTTATAGTCCGGTTGACTCTGTGTTTATAGCCCGATCGGCTCTTACCATGTTTATAGTCCGATCAACTCTCATGTTTACAGTCCGGTCGACTCTGTGTTTATAGCCCGATCGGCTGTTCATATCCTGATATGTTCAGGTCATCGTCCATACTTACTAGTACTGGTACTAGTACATCATGCATACATATCCTATAACATGTATAGGAATTCATCATAACATTCTAGCATCACATACATATCATGGAAGCATCCTAGCATATTATCATACATCATGGCATCATGTAGTGCTAGCATCATTTCCTCATTCATACATCATGGCATCATATTTTCATATCATGCTAGGATATAATCATCATTCAACATTCATGCATCCTAGTATTCTAGGACCTCATCAAAGCATCTATTAACTATTGTCTGAGTTAACATCATAATGCATGCTCTCATTAACATGTTATGTCATCATAACTCATTTACCATGCACGTATCATACCTTAGCATATTCCCAGACACATTTCGTCATGTGAAATACATATTCCTACATACATCATCATGGCATAACATCATTCATTAATTATCATAACATAATCACATAACATAACAATAAGCATGTATGCCAGCCCAAAACAGTAAGTGTAAATAGGGCGTCTAGAACTCACCTGATAGTAGACTCTTGTTTTCCTTAGCCGAACTCCTTAGCTAGGACTCAAGGAACCTACATCATTACATTATCTTATCACATTCCATACTTAGACTTAGAATTTATTCTAAGTCCCCGTAGTCTACTAGTTCCCTTCCCAACTACAAGTCCTCGAAATTGTTAGTATTCGAAACACTCGTTGTTCACGAATTACTCCTGTACCCGAAATTAGTGTACACGAAATAACCTTTGTATTCGAATTGGCCATGTACACGAAATAGCCTTTGTACTCGAACATGGCCTTGTACTCGAAATGCCCATGTATTCGAAATAATCATGGTATTCGAAATTATCATTGTATCCGAATTACCCTTAGGGTATAACTTCGTGTACTCATCATTTCGTCATTTAGACATCTCAGGAATTCATCTAAGGCTTTGGGGAACTAATTCTAGGTTCCCTAGGTCGTTACCAACACACTGGAACCTTAAAGTTACGAACTTTATGTATAAAGGTGTGAGCTTTATACATAAGTTCACTCTTTGTTTAGCAACCCTAACTTTTGCATAAAAATCCTAGCTTTTTGGTTTGGAACACTTACTTGAATTTAGGTGATCACTCCTGTAGATTCTCGTGCGTTTCCCCTTCCGTTTGGTCAATTAAAAGCTCGACCTTTGCAGTGTTCGAACTCTGCTTTGTGTACTAGAGTGAAGATGCGCTCTAGCGAAAGGTTCGCACATTTCCCAAGACACTGGTATTTATAGGGAGGGTCCAGTACACTAAATATGGTGTACTCGAAATTATGTCCAACTTTCGAGAACTCACATACTCAAAACCAATTTCGAATACACCCCAATTCGTGAACTCGAGTTGAGGTGTTTTCTGTTTAAAATTTCCCAACAAGTCTATTATCTGTTACGCATTCTCGAATTAAATGACTTGTATTTTAGAAAATTTGGGATGTTACAGGTCAAGATACTGACTTTTAATGTCATCGAAGACTAATAAAGAGAGTATTCAAAACTACATAGCATACTAAGTTTTCTAAATATTCTACAAACATACCAATAACATACTGCTACAGTCCAACACTTTCAGCCAAAAGTTTACCATGTCAGACACATGCATTATCAATTACATTCATCATTAGTTTGTTGATGTTTGAAAGTATGATTCTACTCTCATACTTCTTCCTTAGAGCTTCTATCTGCTTTCTTTGTTCCTCTTGGCTTGTTGAAAACCTACAATTAAATGACGTATGACAGTTGCTCCGGACCATTTCCATGTGCCGCATCGCAAAGACACCACAATCTGTTATATTACCTATTGTTGCCCATTTAAGGCCCAGCCTTACAATTGTAGCCTTTTTCAATTCTTTTGTCATGGGATGCTTCCACTTGCAAAGGTAATCTACTATAATATGTTTCTGTGATAATAACAAAATTTTAATAATAAAAAATAGTTTATGATTTAACATGTAAAGTTACAATACGTAAGAGTTTAGATATACTAACTTACCACTTTGTAAGGAGTATCTTTCTTGTAGTATTCATTGTGGTCTCTCATGGAAACAACTGTTTCATCAGGGTCCATGTTGTCTATCAGGTAAAAACCAGGGTTCTTTAAGTCCAGAACAATAATGTAGAAATGATTCATTTCAATGAGTGGGAAGATTATCACTTCGTATTGCTTCAAGTTTTTATAACTTCTCTACCCTTCCGATGGCTTGTTAAATACATTTCTCAAATGCAGCTAGCCGAATTGAGGGATCAACTCTTTTTTGTTTTAACATGCATTCTTTCTATAGTGTGCACAATAATGTAATATTATTTAAAACAATTTATATAGTAAAAGTCTGAATGTTGCAATATAAACTTACAAAGACAAAAGGTCCACAAAACAACCTCTTTGTTTGTTCATTGCATGTCATTCTTTCTTCATTGTTTAATACCGCTGCCCAACAATCAATAACAACAGTGGCGATTTGTGTTCCTACACTTAAAGTCTTTAGCATTCTTGACTATGCTAGCAATCCATCCTCAGTTTCAAATATATATGGCCTATAAAATTAGTTCAAATTCCTTCACGATGCAAAACAACAAATTTAAAGATGATTAAACTAATTTATATTATTTCGGTATATAACCCTGTTTTTTACCATTACAAACAATACTATTGAGAAAATGTAAACAATCATTATTGTTTTATTAACTACAGACTGATGTTAGCTTACGTTGACTTGCTGCCTTCACTTGTGTTTCGTATATACAAGGTCCTTCTTCCTGTTTTCACCATAATTGGCTCTTTTCAGTTTTAATTAGAATGTTCATTATATAACTTTCCTTTAAATATTCAATAAAACAAGAACTTACATAATTTCCTCTTTAAACAGGTACCACCAAACAGCCTCTTCTTCTTTGGTGTAAACCATGGACATGCAAACATCATCCTCATCTAAAAAAGTTACTTTCTTCATCATTTGTTTCCTGGTTGTGGTACCTAGCAACAAAATATAATTGAAAGCATGAGAAGTGTATATTTCATAACTTGTGCCATGTTTTGTTTCTTACATAAAATGTCAACTTACACGGTGTTTTATCCCAAATTGGTGGATTCTTCTCATTTGTCAACTCTAGATCCACTTGTAGTGGGCTACCTTCAAAGGTTCTCACACCGCTCGACTCTATGTCAACTTAACAGTGATGTGACATTAAAACTGTGACAATCCGACTTTTCACACTAACCTTGTTAACGGGAGTTGGTGCTATCACAGGCCCAACAAGGCCAATCAAGGCCCAATAAGACCAATGAAGGCCCAACAGGCCCAACAAGGCCAATCAAGGCCCAATAAGACCAATGAAGGCCCAACAAGGCCAATGAAGGCCCAATAAGGTCAATGGAGGCCCAACCAGATCAATTAGGCCCAACATTGCCAATGTAGGCCCACAAAGCCAAGAGAAGCCCAATAAGGCCCAATAAATTCAAGTAAGGCCCAATGTAAACAAAGTAGGCCCAGAGAAGGCCCAAGGTAGGCCCATATATAGTTATGAGGCCCAATTTGATTAGTTAAGCCAATAATGTTTCAATTGGTTCAAGTGGTGACAATTTGATATTATCAAACTAACTTTTTAACAAGAATTTGAAGAATTTGATATTAGAAAGTTTAAGTTGAACAAAATAGAGTATAATATACTTAGATTATAAGAAATTGATTTATGATTAAGTTAATTACCCAAATTTTGACTAGAAAAGTCAAAATTCGGCCAAGAAGGTTGGGGGAATTCGAAGGATGCATCAATAGGCTGTTAATCATCGAATTAAATGTTCATGTAACTCATTGTGATAATGATTAGCCATTAATCATCTGTTACAACTTTTGAAAGGGTCGAATTAATCTCAAATCACAACCAAAAGGCGTAACCGTCACATGGTTACATCAAAACTATACAATTCGATCATATTACTCGCAATTGAAACTCAATATCCTCTAGTCGGCATCCTTAGAGGTGGATACAAACAACAATTCGATCTTAGAACCATCAGGAGAAGGATTTGAATCAAGGGTCGGCCGAAGTTCAAGCAAGAAGGGAGTTTTAACAATTCGACATCCAACCACGTAAGTTTTCACTCCTAAACAACCTAAACTAGCCGACTAAGCTAATTCCTAGATTTAATTCTCGAATAAGCATCGAATTATATGAGTTCAATATCTAGGGTTCATCATCTTTGAAGATTTGGGGGTTTTAGTGTAAACGGTGTTAAAAATCAAATTAAATTATATTAGTAGTTTCAGATACCCCCGATTAACGAAACCTAAATGGCAATTTCATGAAATTAGATCGAAACCATGGATTTCGTGTTCTAGGGTTCTTACTGAAAACGGGTTGGGGGTTTTAGATTGAATGAATCAGAATTTCAAATTAAACTACACAGAGAGTTTTGGAAACATGCCTTCTATGATTTACCTATACTAATTTTATCAGACAACTACGAATGCTCTTAAATCAGTTGTTGAGCATTTCGGTTAAAAAACGAAAAGGGGTTTTTGGTTTAAATGGTTATAAGACTTGAATTAAATTGCATAGAGAGGGTCGAAATCTTTAGTATAGTGAAAACCATATGAAT
The DNA here is from genome assembly GCA_009363875.1 of Mikania micrantha. Classification (NCBI taxonomy): domain Eukaryota; kingdom Viridiplantae; phylum Streptophyta; class Magnoliopsida; order Asterales; family Asteraceae; genus Mikania; species Mikania micrantha. The sequence continues at coordinate 59,092,810 of CM018691.1, read as the reverse complement.
TTTAGTTCAATTAATCATCAATTCGATCGATTGAATAGGAAATTGGTGAGTTGGGGTTCGAACATGTGCAGGGCCGATTAATTCGGTTATATTGAGTTAGTTTGGAATTAAAATCATCAACATGATCATGTGAAGCTGTAGAACAATTACCCTCTGGGTTTGGGTTTGATTGGGTTCGGATCGGGCCCAATTGGAAATCAAATTGGGTCGGCCATAGTTAAACAAAGGGGAAATCAAACCTTTGTTAGTTAAAACCTCATGTAAAGAGATCAGGTAACAAAAATGGGAGTAGATCAGGTGGTTAGGGCGTGTGGGTGTGATTAGGGAAGCCGTGGGTTCGAACCTGGCCCAACCGGGTTTTGTAATTAAAAGCAAATTTTTAGGTTTTAACCCGTAATTCACTCGTTCTAACTCCGTTTCGATCCGTTCAAGTTGCGTTGGAACCGTAACAGGAATACGAACACTTTGAAATGAAAAAAAAAATTCATATTTTAATCCAAACACGAAATCGCGTATAATTACGTTTAATTAAATAAAATCGTGTAGGATTTTATTTAAACGATTTCAAAAACACGCGTACTTTTGTATGCACATTCTTAGCAAAATCCAACATACGTGTGTTGACACGTATGTGATTTCAAGCACAAAACGATTATTCGAATAACACTAGGTTATTGTTTAAACACAGATTCTTCGTAGAAGGATTTCTTACACGAGCTTTTAGTGTGTGATCATTCTGCTATTATCAAAGGTGCGTACACGGCCCCTTTCTTATTTTAAACTGTTTTGGGGGAGAAAACATGTGCAACAAACTAATTTTAGATACATATCACTTGCATGAGTTATCTGTTTACATTATGTGACAACATATCAACTTGAAAGTCCTTACACACCTCGAACCGTTTAGTTTGCTGTAATGCAAAGCGTGGTAGTTGGAAATAGATCTATTAGGTTTGACAAACCTCACCTGGTAGATGGGATCTACGCAGGTGTTTGACTGACCAAACACAAATTTTTACTATTGTTGTGATAGACAATAGTGGCAAGGCGAAAACATGCTATAGCATGGCAATCAGTCAGCTTCGGTGTCGAACACGTATGTAAATAGTTTATATGACTAGCTATCATGACTGTGCATTTGTGATTATGTTATCTACAAACTTGTTATTCAAACTGCTGTTTTGAACACTATGATTATTTAAAACCTGTGTTATGCACCGACCTTTGTGTTGACTTGATTTGCATGTTTTCTCAGGACGCTAAGGCGCGCGTTACAGCTGGCATGGACTAGGAAGATAGAGTCTCATGCATTTTAAACACTTTGAACATTTGAATTTGAATATTTCAGTATTTTGATTTGTAATGTTTTACTTATCAACAGTTTATTGGTTTTGATTTGAAACGCTTCCGCAACTTTTTGTAAACTCTGAATGTTATGTTTTAAAGACCCACGTATGTTTTGAAATTCATATAGAGGTCTTCGCTATGTCTAATGATCTGAGATCCTGGTTTGTCATGTTCCCAAACGGTGTGATTCCGTTAGTTGAAATTTGGGGGTGTGACAAAAACATTTTTCTATTATAAAATTCAACAAATCAATTAACCTAGTCGTGTAATGTCACTGTAACTTGAACCATTAACAAAGTCAAGTTTACTTTGTTTTCATAAATTATTATAATGGTGTAAGTATATATTTTTGGTTATCCCTAATCAAAAATTCTATATTACAATGATGTAAGTACAAATTTGTTATAGTTAACAAAGGAAAGTTTTCTTTGGTTTTAACCATTATTAGAATTATTTAAGCATAACTTTTTTATCACACCCAAGAATAAATTAGTTGTTACAATGATGTAACTACATTTTTGTTATCATTAACAAAGGCAATTTTGCTTTGTTTTTAACCATTACTACAATGATGTAAGTATAATTTAGTTTTTAATAACAAATGCAAGTTTACTTTAGTTTGGTTTAACACAGCTATTTCTTTTATAAATTAATACGACTAATTATATACCTGGAATAGCATCTGCTTTTGTTTCTGCCCATTCTTGAGTTAAACCTAAGCTGTAAGATGGCATATCATGTGGCTTGACACCATGTTATGCTTCTATTGCATTTTTTGACACATTGTATTTTATAATTACACACAATCCAGCATTTTTGAGAGAAAATATAATACACTATTTTATATACATATGCATCAAACTAACCTTTAGCATTGGAAATGGTGGCCTCTTTTGGTTCAACAAGTACTTCAATTGTTTCATCACCTATAATTTGATAAATTTTTAATATTGATTTTTGGATTTCATATAATTTACACTAATGTAAATGCAATTTATCTATACTAATGCAAGTAGACATATACTTAAAATGATATAACGGATAATATTAGACTTTGTAGGTAATTTTAACCTAGCCTACTCTAAACACTATTCAACATCTTCGTCTTGTATAAAATATTCATATATATATATATGTATAAGGAAACTAACCTTTAAGATCAAATGTTTTGGCTGTGACATCTGTAGGCTCACCTTGCATCAAAATGAAACAATGGTTTCTAGGTCAACATTAGCTTATTCTTTTATATACGAGTACGACTAATTATGTACCTTGAATATCATCTTGTTTTGTTTCTGCCCATTCTTGAGTTAAACCTAAACTGTAAGATGGCATATCATGTTGTTTGACTCCATGTTCTGCTTCTATTGCAATTTTTACACATGTTAATTTATAATTACACTCAAAACACCATTTTTTAGATAAAATATAACACACTATTTTATATACATATGCAACAAACTAACCTTTATGATTGAAAATGGTGGCCTCTTTTTGGTCAAGAAGTACTTCAACTGTTTCTTCACCTATAATTTGACACGTTTTTAATATGGATTTTTGGATTTCATATCACTTACACTAATGTAAATGATAATTTATCTATACAAATGTAAGTAGACATATACTTAAAATGATATAATGGACAATATTAAATTTGGTTGGTAATTTTATCCCAGCCTACTCTAAACACCATTCAACATCTTCATCTTGTATCAAATATTAATATACATATAAAAGGAAACTAACCTTTAAGAGAAATGGCATCAATTCTGACATCGTCTTCAACGCCTTCACCTTTTGTACAATAGCAAACATTAGTTCAATATTTCTCAATATTACTTCTCTTTGTATAATACCTATATATCACCAATTACATACCTGAAATAGTGTCTGTTTTTTAATTTCTTCCCATTCTTGAGTTAGACCTAAACTGTATGATGGCATTTCATTTGGCTTTAACCCAAATCCTGCTTCAATTTTTTTCTGTAACAATGCATATGATAAGAAATTATTTCTACATAAAATTTTACAGTTGTTGTAGTTGATAATATATGACTTACATAATACTCATATTAATTACAGATTTACAATTAGCCTTATAATACTCATATAAATTACAGAATTATAATTATGTAGATTACATATTTAGGATAAAAACAAAAATAATTGGACTTACAATACACATATTAATCACATATTTACAATTATATAGATTACAAATTTAGTAATATTTGACAAACTTACAATGATGTAGCTTACGAATAATAATTATTTTTAAATCAGTTAAACTAACATTTATCATAACCCTTCATCTCCACATTATGACCTACAAACATTCCCAATTACTTGGTCAAACAATCATTTAGAACACACTTATATACGAAATACTTCCAAAAGGTGCAATGTATTAAGAAAAGATAATTCGTTACCTGCACCTTCTCCGTGGTCATCATCTACTTCATTCTCAGACTCACTTTGTACCATTACCTGTCTTCTTTTATTAATTTCCAAACATATCTCCATCACCCTATCATCCCAATCAAAATTATTTTTTTTTACCTTTCCCTGTAAACACCTTTTTGTTGTCATGTTTTAATTCCTTCTCATCCACATGATCTGTTAAACCCGGCTTACTATTATAAATTTCTTCATAACTTGAACAGATGACTTCTAATCTTGCATCCTCTTTCTTTTTCTTATACAAAAACATAATTCTCTTTTATATTTCCCTTTTCTCTTCAAAATTGTTGCTAAGCATTCTCTGTATCCCTTTAAGTTGTTCATGTGATAAAGGAAACAAAAGTATCTATATACGTTTACAACCAACATTAAAATTATTTTCTCATACCTCGAAACCTATGTCATCAAAGGTGTAGCAACCATCAATAAGACAGGTATTTATTCATTTAATGATAATATTTTTTGTTAAAACAAGGGTGATCAAAAACAAAAATCGAGGATTATACTCAATTAACCCATACAAAACGCGATTAAGACAATTTGAATAACTACAAAACAAAAAATTGTTTGAGTATATATATAAATACATATATATATATACATATATGTATATGTATATACACGTATAAGTAAACTAAATGTTATGAGAATCCAACAACTTACTCTTCACATAAACTAGATCATATCAATACCCAACCAAGCTAGTTCACAGCCTAATCTTGTACAGATACTATTAAAATGCTTCAAAATTTACAACCCCTCACCTTATATCACAACCTAATACATCAAGCTCAAAAGTAACCACTCTAATCCTAATTTCGACTCCTTGTCAGAACCCTTATCGCGTCCCAATTGCAACCATGAGGTAGACCATATTCATTTCCATAGGCTGAAAGAAAAGTTAAAACCAAACCATTATTTTCTTTAAAAACATATGGCCAAATCTCAAAAATAATACAAGGGGTCTATAAACTTTTTTTTAAAAGGGTAAAAGCACCATCATTCCCACAAGAACACAACAAGGACACCTACTCTTCCCAGCCACTACTGTGAACAGCTTCCTCAACCTTTTTGTCAGCTGGAAAGTCAGAAAAAGACATCCCCTTGTACATTCGAAGCTGCCAAAACGATACATCTTTGTACAACCACCATATCTCTTGATGTTAACCTTTAATAAGAAGACCAAGATAATGATGGTACTTGGAATTCAGCTATCTTGATGTGCAGCAAGGGAAAACTTCATCAGCCATAGACCTAGTCGATCCTACCCCAAGATTTAGTTCATAAGATGTCAATTGATGGATTTAGACACAAGAAATAATCATTTAGAACAATCTAAGAAAGGAAAAGTTCCATCCATTGATACCATAGTTATAACACAACTTAACAATCTGGTAATTTTTTTATCCAACTAAACGAGAATAGGAACTCACCCCACATTCATCGGTTACACTAAGAAGAACACCTTTGCACCACTATAAATAGCCACACTTGCCTTCTTGAATTTCACACTTCAAGCCCTTAGACCTTACTACCTTTGCTTCATTACCTCTTTACCCGATCACCAAAACAACAGACCCCACAATTCTCTAACACTCAAACACTCTTATGGCTACTGAAATCCTCTGCTGAGCGTATGCAAGAACCTGTCCCAGGCTATGGTAACTCTTAACAGCTTCAACCACCTTCCAGCCCTCTTAGTCTCCTCAAAATAACTTCAACGGAAGCAGAAAGCCAGCAAAAGTGAAGGGAAGGAAGCCATCGACAGCCAGCTCGTGAACCACCAGCAGCTCATATTCGTTCAGCGACGGAACAGCTTCGGTGCTATTCGGTTCCTTACGCTGCTTTGCTTCATCTTGTAAGTCGTTATCCTCTTATAAGTAGCGTAAGAACTTAGCACCCATGAAAATACCCACAAGACCAACCCATAATCAGTTATAAAGTATCAGTTAACAGGAACAAAGACTAACGATTATGGATTTAAACTAAGACAACGTTAAGAATGAAAAAGTTAAGTAGGGTCGAACCAAGATCGTTTTTCTTTGAACAAAAACCCACCATACATGTTCACGTGCATGACTTTCTTATTTTTTTTGAAACCTCCAGTAAGTATACATACGTATACAAAGAAACCACAAAAAGCATACAAGACTCCATGCACAAATAAAACGACGTATGGACCACATGTATATATGTATGAATGGCATGAGTCTTGGATCAAGAAATAATCGGTTCATGATTTCATAAAATTTGTAATAAGGCGTGAGAGATCATAAAAAGAGTAAGACTAACTTATGGGTAAGGGAGAACTCTAAATGCATGAACATAAAGAAGCCATGCACCCTAAATTACGTAAGCCTAACCCTTGAAATATTAGGGAGGAGTGATTTTAACAGAAGCCAAGAAATGGGTAGTTTACTTGTAAAGAGGTTAAACAACTCAACTACGATGCATAAGCTAACCTTAGGTAACTTGTAAAGTACTTAGGAAGAGGGTGGGATGTCATTTTCAAGAAAGGAAAATTTTGATAGTCATGATAAAAGTTTTTTTTTATGAAAACCATAAAGGGTCAGTTTAAACCCCCATGGAGCCCCTACATATAATAATAAAGATTTATGACTAAGTGGGTGTTTATAAGCCTTGAAAGAATAAGGTAAAAATATTTAATAAACAAAAAGTTAAAAGTCATGTATATTCAAGAGAAAGAAATTATCATAATATTAACTCATTTTTTGATGAAATATCGAGTCTAAGCCAAAGAAGATTTAGACCTTCTTAGCCCAAAACATCTAATAAATAATCTCGAAGGGAGATATTGGCAATCAAAAAATAAATAAATAAATAAATGCGGTAATTATTTTAACTCATAAGTAAACATTGTAGATATAACAATTTTGTCAAAAACCCTATACATAGGACACAAACAAACCAGGTAACTAGTGTTTTACAAAACAAGGAGGTTGATATGAAATCTTGGAATATTGTAGGGATTTTGTAGTGAAGCCAACCATATCTCCGAATCTCAGTCTCTATCACCACACATTTGACTGTGAGTTTTCGTAGCCCCTTTTTAATGCTATTTTAACTTTTGGGGTGTTATGCATGTTACATAAATTATTTATACAAGAATTTGAATATTGTTGCATAAGACAAGAATTTATCACTTAAATGGCCCTACTCTCTACACCTCCATTTAACTCATAGCAATGAGCCGAGGGATTAATATAAGTTAGTACTAGCGGGACTTGACAAACCTCCATTCATGGTTGGTCGCACCAACCCCTAATTCATGATTTATGAATGGTATATTTCCAACAAGAACTATTGTTTTGTGATAAGACAATTAGCAAGAAACAGGGTATACAAGAAGTTAAAGGTATGGTTGCGGACTTATGCAAGTTCATCAAAAATATGTGTTTATCTACTAACCAGTTTGAACTAGTTTACCGAGTCGTAAAACCTACGATCTCACCAACAATATGTTGACCCTTTTTAATTTGACATGCATTTCAGGAAATTAGAAGCAACAAGTGCCTGAAGAAGTTAGCATGCATTTATTTTGGAATACAAATGAAGATTTGATTATATTACTTGTTTAGATATAGGTCATATGATTTTAGGAATCTTCAGACTTGTATTAAGACTACTTTATTTTGTAAAAATGAACCTTTGACATGATAATGCATGGTTTTGAATTCTCTCATATGCAATGTGCTCAAGATATACCGTTTCGTTACATCCTTGGGATTCCGCCGTTGGCGAGGGTGTGACAGATTGCTATCAGAGCCATTGGTTATAGAGAACTAGGAAAATGCCTTAGGGATTACCTAGACTATAACCTTAAGCTCAAAACTCTTAGATAGTGCTTTTTACATAACATGTGATCTTTTACAGCAATGGTTAAAGAATACAAAGTCGATGGCGTTACCTATGTGGACCTCACCAGTACTGAGGAGGTCATGCCACTAGATGACACCGCTTCTGAGGATGAAGTCACCAGTCAGCGAAAGACTGTCAACCTAGGAGCCCCGACTACCGACGGACATCCTAATTAGCCCCACTCCGAGATAGTAGAGTCTTCAAGGGTCAGAGACCCTCCGACCGAAACCATTCTCAGGGCTCTTCGTGCGCATCAAGCCTAGCGAACAACCGAGGGCCTTCGCGTTCAGTCAAAACTGGACGTCACTGAAGAAGAGCTGGAGGACTTGGTGCAACTAATGCACGAGATTACCCACAGCCTAAAGATAGTGGACCATCGACAGAAGGTCCATGAGGAGGAGAACATCCGACATCATGAGGACACTAGATTGATAGCTGAATTAGGATTCTGTTGGACTGTCATAGGAATTCTCTTAACCATAGGATGGATGTTATATCACATGTTGTTCTGATTTTTCATAGCAATGTAATCCCATTTTGATTTGTGTAAGGGAGCGACAAGTGGTCACACTGCACTCTCAGGGATAATTGCTCAAATTATTGTATTTTTATAGTATTAATGAAGAATTTTTTTATACAAGATGTAATATATGTACATATCACTTATCAAAAATTATATATTCCTTTATGTGCAGTCATGGCAAACAACGCGAACAACTACGTTGTCTGACGCATCCCTTTGGTAGTTCTTTTCGACAATGACACTGATCCGTCGGAGCATTCTGACCACTCCGACGACAATGAAAAGATGGCTACTAATGAGCACCCCAGCCAGAACCAAGAGCAAGAACCACGCCAAACTCGACCATTTCCCCTTGGGAGGGGAGGTGGTAGGGGTGTTTGGCGAGGAGGAATGAGGTATACAGCAAGGAAAACCACTGGGTTACCCCATCAGCGTCATCTGGCCAGTAGGGATTCCGGGCCATCAACACCTGCTGTGGAACATGGAGAGTCTTCCCATGGGATTAATGTTGCGGACTTCGTCTCGTGAAGGAAGTTTGACGAATGGAGGAGCATCCACCAACAGGAATGTAACCACGTGGCCCACCAAGCCCAAGAGCTCATGGATAACTGTGGAGAGTTGGAAGAGACAGTGCTCATTAACGACATGGGGCTGGCAGCTGTTCGTGAAGAAATTCAGAGGGGTAAGAAGTGGGTGATGGCGGCAGTGGCCCTCACCTGGGTGGAAATGATCGGAATGGCTGCATTCGTCTATGTTTTTATGTGATATGATTAATCAAGGCCAACTTCCTTTTGTTTTAAGAGCTAGAGCTCGGAAGTTTGCCTTGCGATTCGGATATGTAAAACATAAAACAATTTATGTACTACTGCTATCTGTGACAATATTTGAACTATCGTATGCTATGCTATGAATATTGGTGTTTCTCTTACATACTTGTTCAATATATACACATATGTACATATGTCTCAAACTTGTATCTATAACTATATAGAAAATGCCACCAAAGCATCGGGGAAGAAAGCCAAAGACTGTTCAAACTAGAGAAAATGCTGGAAACAATGACCCACCTCACATCGAGACCCCACTTAGCATAGAAGATGTGATAAGGATTGTTGCAGACCAACTCAAGACGGCCTTTCCAAATAGACAGACAGGAACCAATGGAAGTGGAAGTCACCAAGGTCCCATCCTAGTCGAGGGTGGTACTACTGGAGAAACTAGTCACAAGGGCTGTTCATACAAATCATTTGTCTCCTGCAAGCCGAAGGACTTCCACGGCAGCGAAGGAGCCATTGGGATCCTTAAATGGATCGAGAAAATGGAGTCAGTTATCAGCATAAGTGACTGTTTGGATAACCCGAAGGTTAAGTATGCCACCTGATCTTTTTAGAATAAGGCATTGACATGGTGGAATACTCAAGTTCAAGCTAGAGGTAGGGAGGCAGTGGAAGCAATGACCTGGGAAGAACTGAAGGCGATACTCATTAAAGAGTATTGTCCCAAGAATGAAATGCAAAAGCTGGAAGAAGAATTGTGGAACCACCAAATGATTGGAGCTGAGCACCAAGCATATACCAATCGATTTCATGAGCTGTCCTGTCTATTACAACACATGGTACCCTCTGAAGCCAAGAAAATCGATCGATACATTTGGGGTCTCACTCCCTAAATTCGGGGAATGGTGACATCTGCTGAACCAACAACTCTAGAGAAGGCTATCTTGTTAGCCGCAAGTCTGACAGATTAAATGGTGTGTACGGGTACACTCATCAAGAAGCAAGCTGGAGGGAAGCGTAAGAGGATGGAATTTCATGGCAAGAAAACAAACAATGATGCAAGAAAGGATCATGGTACTACCAAGAATTTTTTTTATGGCCACTACTGAAAGAAAGCCATACAACGGGCCATTGCCCAAATGCAACAAATGCAACTATCACTATCACGGAAACTACAATGTTTGTAACATATGCAAGAAGTATGGGCACACTGAGAAGCAATGCCGATTTGACCCAGGGAAACCAAGAACGTGCTACGAGTGCGGAAGTGCAGACCATCTAAGAAATGGTTGCCCAAAACTGAATAGGGGTCCAGGAGCTCAAGGGAACCCAGCCCGAGGATGAGCTTTTATCATTGGAGAAAATGAAGCCAGGAATGACCCGAATGTGGTGACGGGTACGTTTTTTGTTAATGATCATTATGCTTCTATTTTATTTGACACCGGGGCAGATAAAAGTTTTGTGTCGAATGAGTTCAAACAATTACTGGGTAAGGAGCATAAAACGTTAAAGGATAGTTTCATCATTGAATTAGCTAATGGGGATACCTTAGAAACAAGAAACATAATTGAGGGTTGCACTTTGAATATAAACAAGCATATGCTTAATTTAGATCTTATTCCCATAGACCTTGGTAGCTTTGACATAGTAATTGGTATGGATTGGCTATCCAAACACAAGGCTGAAATAGTATGTCATGAAATAGTCATCCGAGTACCGTTAGATAGTGGGGAGATCCTCGTCATACATGGACCTGGGAGAAACCTACATCTAATCTCCTGCATGAAGGCAAGGAAATACCTGAAGAAGCAATATATAGCGTTCCTAGCTCATGTGATCGACAAGAAGGGCAAGGAGAAACAACAGCAAGATATCCCAGTGGTGAAGGAGTTTCCGGAAGTATTTCCTGAAGACTTGCCGGGGGTTCCTCCTCCTAGACAAGTGGAGTTTCGAATAGACTTAGTGCCAGGAGCTGCTCCTGTAGCCAAGTCACCCTAGCGATTGGCTCCAGCAGAGATGCAAGAACTGTCAAGCCAACTGCAAGAACTATTGGAGAAGAGTTTCATCCGATCAAGCTTCTCGCCATGGGGAGCTCCAGTATTGTTTGTTAAAAAGAAATACGGAACCTTTCGCATGTGCATCGATTACCGGGAGTTGAATAAGCTAACAATCAAGAATCGATATCCACTCCCGAGAATTGATGATCTCTTTGATCAACTGAAGGGGGCAACGTACTTCTCCAAAATCGACTTAAGATCAGGTTATCACCTGCTAAGAATACAGGAGGACGATGTACCAAAGACTGCATTCAGAACTCGGTATGGACATTACGAATTTTTGGTTATGCCCTTCGGGTTAACCAATGCACCAGCCGTATTCATGCATTTAATGAATCGGGTGTGCAAACCTTACCTGGATAAATTCGTAATTGTCTTTATCGATGACATACTGATCTATTCTCAAACAAAGGAAGATCATGAGAAACACTTGAAGCTGATCTTGGAATTGCTGGCTACGGAAAATTTGTACGCTAAGTTTTCAAAGTGTGGATTCTGGCTACGAGAAGTACAATTTCTGGGGCATGTAATAAATGAAAAAGGCATCCATGTAGATCCCAGTAAGATTGAAGCTATCAAACAGTTGGAAGCTCCCAGAACTCCATCTGAAATACGACAATTCTTGGGATTAGCGGGTATTATCGACGTTTTATAGAGAACTTCTCTAAAATAGCTCAACCCCTAACCATGCTGACCCAGGAAGATAGAAAGTTCGATTGGGAGGAGAAACAAGAAAAAGCCTTCCAACTTCTAAAGCAAAAACTATGTAATGCACCTATACTAACCCTACCTGACGGCACCGATAACTTTGTAGTGTACTGTGATGCATCGCATCAAGGATTGGGTTGTGTATTAATGCAGAAAGATAAAGTGATCGCATACGCTTCGCGACAACTAAAGGTGCATGAGACAAGTATTTGAATATTGTTGCATAAGACAAGTATTTATCACTTAAATGGCCCTACTCTCTACACAACCATTTAACTCATAGCGATGAGCCGAGGGATTAATATAAGTTACTACTAGCGGGGCTTGACAAAACTCCATTCATGGTATATTTCCAACAAGAACTATTGTTTTGTGAAAAGACAATTAGCAAGAAACAGGGTATACAAGAAGTTAAAGGTATGGTTGCGGACTTATGCAAGTTCATCAAAAATATGTGTTTATCTACTAACCAATTTGAACTAGTTTACCGAGTCGTAAAACCTACAATCTCACCAACAATATGTTGACCCTTTTTAATTTGACATGCATTTCAGGAAATTAGAAGCAACATGTGCCTAAAGAAGTTAGCATGCATTTATTTTGGAATACAAATGAAGATTTGATTATATTACCTGTTTAGATATAGGTCATATGATTTTAGGAATCTTCAGACTTGTATTAATACTACTTTATTTTGTAAAAATGAACCTTTGACATGATAATGCATGGTTTTGAATTCTCTCATATGCAATGTGCTCAAGATATACAGTTTCGTTACATCCTTGCGATTCCGCCGTTGGCGAGGGTGTGACTAAAGGTAACCTTCAATCCTGCTATGTTTTCTTGATTCTCGGTTGACCACTCTAACTTTGCCATCTTCATAATCTCACCATGTCCAGAACCACCATTAGCTACTTCTACGTGCTCACGCCCCTTAAGCCTATCCTGATCCCAGAATTTAATCGGAGGTACACGCACATCCACATTCATTTCATTAATCTTCACACTGCCCACATACATAAGCTATGAAATATAATATGTTAGTGTTTTGTATATTTGAATGTATATATTGACAATTACATTGATGTAAAGTACATTATTGTATTAAAAATTAGCACAAAATAATGATTACATACCGTTAGCATTGTCAGGCCACCTTTGAACGGTGAGGTTGCCTTTTTTCCCATCCCCTTTTACAATCTTTCAACCTACCGATAATGTATTTACACCAATTTATTTTGTCCACATCAGTGTCATCACTAAAATAATCCGACACATCTAGTTTACATTTAGCATGTGCATAACACTCTACCATTGTTGAAATAAACAACACCAGGAAATCTATTTGGAAATTGAATGAAACATCATCATAATTTTTAATAATCCGACTTACAATATCAGAAGGTGTAATGTAATCCTTGTCATAATTTTTTCTCCATCCAGTGACACCTGGTGTCCATACCTTTATTGCATCTCTAGGTAGCAGATCAACACCATCTCTTGGAACACCCAGCAAGTTATGCAACGACTCTTCGTCAACCTTAATGTTTCCACATGGAAATCTAATTTCCTTGTTCACTTCATCAAACATATCAACCACATAAAAGCCCATTCTTTGAGGCAGTCCCTCTACCTGTAATGAAAGTAGCCCACCAAAACCCATCTGTTTTACCACTTATTTTTGTTTACTACTTAGTTTTCTAATTGCATTGAAGAGTTGTTTTGAAGAGCATCTATTAAATATTATAGGATATTTCTCTAACACAACCTGATTTTCAGCAACTATACCATCAGTCACCTTCTTTTTCCCCTTTAATTTACCAGTAAAATTACAAATCTGCAAAACTATTTTTTTCTACATGATACCTATAACAAAATATATGTTTTTTTACACACCTGTTTTTGTTTCTTTTCTTTTGTTCCATTATGTGTCTCATCCAACTTAGTATCTGTATAAACTACACCGCACAATAAACAATGGAATAGTTTTATGATCGATATTTTACATATTGTTTAAGTTTTTTTATTATAATATAAAACTGCTTTCATGTTGAACATAAAAATTACACTATTGTATTAAATATAATTATCATATATATATATAAGAATATACATTTCTCCCTAAAATTTAACAACCTTATTACAAGAATGTAAGTTTACACTACTGTAACTTTCTATACAAGAACAATGTAATTTTATAATATAATAATTAAAAGAGCTTTGAATTTCAAATAACTAGTATCAAATCAATTACCGTAATTTTAATTTTAAAATATTAAACTTTCTCCAATAGGTTTGTCTTAGAATGTAATTACAGTATTGTATAAATACCTATTAAAAGATTTTTCTAAATTAATGTTGTAGTATTTGTAGTTTAAAATTGTTACAATGTTGAATTTATTTTTAAATCTTACAAATGGATATACAATTTGGGACATCTTAACACAAATGTAAAATAAGAATTACATAAAAGTAATCATATGATCTATAATATCCTACTTAATTTTGCGATAACCTAATGAAAATCAAAACCTACTGAACAAAATCATCTTCAAACACATGTGTGTTATATATACATCGATTTATAGATAAATTGTAATATAAAAGCAATAGGATACCTTTATTCTTGCATGTTTTTTTTCGTTTTCTCTTAAACTTTACCAATGATGGTGCTGCAAATTTAGTACAATATTGTTGTTTAAAAGAATATATAATAATGTAAAGTATTTTTTTAGTGATCAAAAATGAATAATCTTACAACTGTTATCTTCTTCAATTTCTTCATCAGTAAATACATTAACAGGATTTTCAGGAGTATTTTTGAACCTGCTAAGTGATTTAATTGCAATTCTTGGGCTCTTACGATCTAAATACAAGAGAAAATCCAAAAAATTCAAGTAATATCTTTGTCATTTAACCTTATGATCTACCTTAAAAATCTATCTACATATGGAAGCAAATAGGTTACCTACAACCGTCTTCATTGACTCCAACTTGTAATTACCAAATATCAACAACCTGTTTAATTTCATTGCCCATGTTAAATACAAATCAATACGTGTGGGTACATATAATTATGCAAAGAAAGCTATCTTTGGTTCTGATAATTTCGAATTTTAAATATTTAGCCTCTATATTATTGGTCATGATTGTAACTTGTTGTTAGATACTGTTGTTACATCATTGCATTTGTTTACTTAAAACTTAGAGTTAGATACTGTTATAGATATAAGGAGAGTCATTTAATGATCACAAGATATATAAAATATACATTGACAATACTAAACACATATCAAGTTTAAATTAAAACTTACATCAATGTAGTATTTGGTCAACACTGTCAAAGAAGAAATTTGATGAAAATTTACATCATTGCATTTGTCTACTTAATAAATGGTAAATATGGACCTTTTATGAGAACATTTAGCAAATCCGCATTTGTCAATGTTAACCATTTAAATTAAACATGAATGTTAACCAATACATTATAAATATTAAGCATATATCAACTGTACATCAAACTTTACATTAGTGTAATGCTTTTGGTCAATTTTATCAAGGAACAAATTGGAGGAAAATTTACATGATAATACATGGCCTAGAAATGGACGTACAACCCCTCAACAAATCAATTTTTTCAATTACAAGCATATGGGTCAACCCACCTTTCATATTATACCTAGTACACCAATGCAGCTTGACCAACACAAAATTTTTCAATTACAAGCATATGGGTCAATCCACCTTTCATATTATACCTCAACAAATCAATTTTTTCAATTACAAGCATAAAATCATATTTTGTGATTCATTTAAAGTAAACGTACTTAATTTTGAACAAAATTTTGTCATTTTACGGAACCCAGTTGACAAAATCAAAGTTCAATAAACCGAAATTTCGAATAAGAAGACAAATGAAACTCAAATTGAACTAGAAACGACATTTTCCCCCAAAAATTGGGTTTAATCAAGATTCTCGTAACCTAATTAGTAAAAAAGAAAACAAAAAACACAAACTTGCACAAAGAAATTGAACGGCAAACCTGCATGTGTCGACCTTTCCCCAAAAAATATGCCGATCGATTCGAAGCTCCCATTTCAGACGGCGAACCCTTCGATTACGGTGGATTCAACTTCCGACGCTTGTTAATCTAAGTTCTTGAAAAATGAAAATAGTGGAGCGAAAATGGTGGTTCTCTCTGTTTGAAAAGTTCTGAACATCAGATGTGATATGCTCTGCAAAATTGCAAATTAAAGATAAAGAGCAAATTACGCATATACCCTTTTATACTTATGTTTCAAATAAAGTACATTATAATATTATAATTAAAAATCAACCATTGGATCATCATCTTCTAAATTGATCATTAAATATGGTAAGGTTAATGGGTAATTGATGAATCCAAGGGTTAGTAATAGATGACTTCTGTCACACCCCCACCTCTCGTCACCTGTTAATGATGTCACTGAAACGGTTGAAGAAGCACAGTGGTGATGTCTCAGAGATGTGGGGTGACTTACTTGATCCGATATCACAAGCACACAGATTAACTTAGGATAATTACATTACATGGTTCGTTATTACAATTCTCATTACAAAATTAACTAATTCAGTTACAAGTTTATGAAGTGCAGTCTCACCGGAATCACTGTCTACCTGCAAAAGTTTTAAGTTTAACACGTCAGCACAAAGCTGGTGAGTTCGTAAAGTTTAGTAATTAAACAATATGATATGCAAAATTTCAAGATATACTGTTCAGATAACCATGGGACCCGTATCTAGTTCCTTTCGGACAGTTTTACGTTTTACGAAGATACTACCAGTTGGTAAATATCTTAATGCCTTATTATCTTAATGTCTATCACTAACATTAAGAAAGTGTTTCGGAAACAGGTAACAAACATTCACACCAGGGGAGATGCAATCCTCCCAGTAAATGGGTTGTCAGCCAATAGTACTATCAATGCTTCATGTTCGGCCCCACATGGGTTCACTAGATACAATTCAAGAGATGAGGACTTTTGATACTGTGATAGAGATACTAACGGCAAAATCCCATGAAATCACACAAAAGTCACATGCAATCACAAAGATAGCAGTGATACATATCATATGTTCAGAAATCGATTTACAGAATTTCTCCGATATTTGTAAAACACTAAAATGAAAAGGGGTTATACGAAACTCACCTGATAATTTAGTAGTAGCAGAATCTCACAAGACCGATAGTAATAAAGTGATTCTGCATTTATTTATATTTAATAAGTTATTTATGTTCTAACTTACTGATTAGATCTTTCTGATAATTTAGTAGTAGCACCCTGTAAGGCAAATTACATTGATGTAGGATCTCAAACAAAAAAGACTTTGCTCAAACACATAAAAGAACATATTCTTGTACATGTAAAACTAAGATTTTGAAAAAAAAAACCAAAGATTCGGGTTCATCTTGCAGGGTTATTTCGGGTTATGCAATAAGAGAGGGTTATTATAGGATGCGGATATATATATATATAGGGGCTGGAATTTTTAATAACCCACTAAATGCGCGCTAACCTAAATAACTTTGGCAAGATGAAGCCAAATCTTGGATTTTTTTTGAACATCATTCAAACACATGTTGAACACTACGTTCTTTTATGAGTTTGTGTAAATAATCACCGTTTAAAAGATAACATCGTTGTAAGTTTTTGACTTACAGTGCTGTAAGTGTTTTTTGCCCAAAACTTACAAGGATTTTATCTTTTAAACGGTGATGAATTTACACAAACTTATAAAAGAACATAGTGTTCAAAATGTGTTACAATGATGTTCAAAAAAAATCCAAGATTTGGCTTCATCTTGCCAAAGTTATTTGGGTTAGCGCGCATTTAATGGGTTATTAAAAATTCCAAGCCCTGTATATATATATATATATATATACATGTATTATATATATGTATGTATATATATAGGGCATGTATATTTTGGAAACCCATGTGAGATGAGAAAACTTTGCAAACCAAATACTTTGTACCCAATTTGTCACATCATTATTTCCTTTTATTAACATTATTAAATATAAGGGCATTTATGTTTTTTACTCCATTTGTACCATCACACACTATTTTATTAATTTACCACCTTATCTCTCATCTTCTAATTCAAATCAAAAACAAAAAAAATAATTTTTAAATATTAACCCCTTTTACTTTCCCATCAGAAAATTTTGTTGAGTTGAAATTTTTAATAGCTTGCTGGTTGTATATAATTGCTGTCGTGTTACATCAAAGTTATGGTGTTTAATTTCAGCTCAAAAAAAAATAATTTTTAAATATTTCACACCTTTTATTTTTCTCACCTTTTATTTTTCATACCTTTTATTTTTCTCACCTTTTTTTCCCCAACTTTTTAAATATTTCCCCCATTTTATTTTCTCACCATTTTTGTTCTAATTGAAATTAAATGCATGCTGGCTTTATACAAGTGCTGTCGAGGTTACATCAATGTTACATTGTTCGAAGTTATTGTGTATATTTATTGTTATACCTAACACATCCCCCACATTGCTTAGTTTATATATATCTACACTTTAACATTTTTTTGCCAACCAATACTTTGTTTTCACCATTAATTTTCAAGCATGTCAAGCTTTAAAAAAATCTCCAATATTCGTCAAAGAAGAAGAGCCGGAAGATAAAACAAACGTTAGTCGTATATCAAATTTTGCGCTTACATATGTTGATAAAATTTCTCACAATGAGCCAACATCTTCCATAAAAGTCGAGAAAGTTGAATTTCCATTTGATT
This sequence comes from Mikania micrantha, assembly GCA_009363875.1. NCBI lineage: Eukaryota > Viridiplantae > Streptophyta > Magnoliopsida > Asterales > Asteraceae > Mikania > Mikania micrantha. The sequence goes on along the minus strand of CM018691.1, from coordinate 59,074,270 downwards.
ACGGTCCATTTGATGATTATATTGTTCAAGATACTTTGCCATGAAAAGAAAAATCACATGAAGAAAGAATTGTTCATGTTAGAAAACCAACATATTCTTTCCCCAAATGAGAAGAAGATGCTATGTCTACCGGTTCTCTTAAATCATTGAACACTCTAATTGGTTGGGCGAACCACAATCCTTACAAAGACGAGCAAAGCACCGATTCTGATAATCTTACTGATTGGTATAACATATACTAGTTATGTTAATGTTATTATATTTCTCTATCTTAATTGTTTATCCTATATTTTTATTATTATATATCAAATAGTTTTAATATTTTTTTAATTTACATAAATTGTATGTGTACTAATATACATATATAATATTTCAAACAAGGAAAAATTATGAAAGAACTACATTGTTACGTCTAATTTACACTCAGTTGCAGAAACCAAATTATTTTGTTTAGCATTTTATAATTTTGAAAAAACTTTAATTCATGAATCATTGGCTTCCCCACTTTAAAACAAGAGTTAAAAAATATTGATAAGTTGACATGCATAAAGCTAGTACACAAGCATTTAATGTTTGGTTTTTCAAAAAGAGTAATCATATATTTTATATTGTACCTGTGTACAATCACTTAAAATAATCAAGAAATCATGCAATTGATGTGAAGTATATATCATTCATTAAATGGAAGCCATTAATGGAACACTCTAATTGAATGAGTTAGTTACACTTATGTTACATATCGTAGTATGAATATATATTTTTTATATGTTAAATCGAATTATATTTTAACAAATTAATTTGTAGTAAGAGTTAAGTGCTTTTTTAGTCCTTGTGGTTTGTTTAATATTGCCATTTTAGTCCAAAATCTTCTTTTATTGCTTGTGATACATTGTGGTTATCACTTTTTTGCCATTTTAGTCCATCCACTAACTCCATCCAATTTATTTGTTAACTCAAGGGTTATTTTAGTCTTTTTCTTAAAATACTTAATAAGTGATTAAATTTACACAATATTAACCCCACCCTAATTCCCTTATGACGGCATGAGCAAAGATGTTACGGTTTGGACTGACCCAAATTTAGGGTTTTCATAACGGGTCATACACGACCCGCAAGACACGAAACACGAACTTGTTAGACACGAACACGACACATCTTATCGTGTCTGTTTTTTCAAACACGAACACGACCCGTTAAAAAACGTAAACACGAAAAGACCCGCTAAGGAACCCGTTAACAGTTAACACTATAAATGACCTGTTAAAACCCGTTAAAGAATCTGTTAAGGAACCTGTTAAAGAACTAGGGTTAGACAATTATAAATTTTTTGAAGCTAATCGGTTACCCATATGGCCAAATATTTTATGATATTATTTATTTTAAATTTTAAACAGGTCTTAACATGTCTTAACTTATCTTAACAGGTTTTAACAGGTCTTAGCTTCAAAATAAATAATTTATAATTAGGTTAAGACATGTTAAGACCTGTTTAAAATTTAAAATAAATAATATCATAAAATATTTGGCCATATGGGTAACCGATTAGCTTCAAAAAATTTATAATTGTCTAACCCTAGTTTTTTAACAGGTTCCTTAACAGATTCTTTAACGGGTTTTAACAGGTCATTTATAGTGTTAACTGTTAACGGGTTCCTTAGCGGGTCTTTTCGTGTTTACGTTTTTTAACGGGTCGTGTTCGTGTTTGAAAAAACAGACACGATAAGATGTGTCGTGTTCGTGTCTAACAAGTTCGTGTTTCGTGTCTTGACGGGTCGTGTATGACCCGTTATGAAAACCCTAAATTTGGGTCAGTCCAAACCGTAACATCTTTGCTCATGCCGTCATAAGGGAATTAGGGTGGGGTTAATATTGTGTAAATTTAATCACTTATTAAGTATTTTAAGAAAAAGACTAAAATAACCCTTGAGTTAACAAATAAATTGGATGGAGTTAGTGGATGGACTAAAATGGCAAAAAAGTGATAACCACAATGTATCACAAGCAATAAAGGAAGATTTTGGACTAAAATGGCAATATTAAACAAACCACAAGGACTAAAAAAGCACTTAACTCTTATAGTAATTACTAAACTCTTGGAACAATTTTCATCATGGTTAAATTTTTATTATGTCGATATTTTACTAATGTTATATCTTATTCCAATTCATGAAATATCGTTGTTGTAATTTTAATTGCATACATGTTGAAAATATGTATATGTTACATTTATGTTACACCAATGTTATTTAATTTTGGATGATTTTCAAATATACTTTACGACTATATAATAATTAATATTTTTATTTTTCTACATTAAAAAAATAAGTCACATCACTTTATTATTTTACACATGTATTTGACAATGTGTAAACCATTATTACATGGATATTTTACTTACTTTAATTGTTTACGTGTTGGTAAAATTTTGTTAGTTACGTTTATGTTACACTGATGTACATTTTGTTACATTATTTTTTTAATCAACACATTTTATAATAAAAACACTAGTTGTTACAGTAATGTTACCTAATACAATTCAAGTTTCAGGTCACTTGAAACCTGAAACCGAAATCGGTTTCTAACTAGTTCTTACGATATTGCTTTGGTTGACTGTTTTTTTTTGCCCTTCAATTACAGTTAGTGTAGCATATTTGTAACAGATGTTCCAAATATAGAAAAGAAAATATTTCAAAGATATTTAAAATTACATATATATAACTTTTATGTTACATTAATGTAACATATATATAATAGTTGGTTACATATATAAAATTAATAAAATGGAACCATGTTACATACCTATACACGAATATTACATAAATTTAACAAAATCAAAGTGATTTCAAATTTATTCAAGAACACATCCATACATAAATTAATATAATGAAAATTTCAAAAGATATATTCATGAATTAGTATTATGTTACACATGTGTATGGTGGTTTATAAACCATATATGCAATTTATTTCCTCAGATTCAGATTGAGCATCAAGAGTCTTATACTTAGTGTAGCATATATGTAACGTAGTGTTACATGTATGTAAAATAGATATTTCAAAGAGACATTCTAAATTATATGTTTGTTACATAGATCTAACACTTTGTTGCATACCTGTTTAGTGTATTAAATTTCACATACTTACATGTGTTACATAAATGCTTATAACCATTAAATGTAACATATATGCTTATCAATAATTTAAAATATAAATATAAATTAAAATCTTATGTCTTTAGAAGTAATTGTTCTTGACAATACTCATTACGGTTTTGTCATACAATACCAACAAAAATCACCATTTGCATAATGAATCATGTAACTTTGATGTAACATAATACATAACTGAAATAATTATAAATTATGTAACTTAATGTAACATAATACAAAATCTATTAAAAGATCAATCCGTAAAATGAATGTGCTAAACATATATGTTTCTCCATTGTAATTGTGAATTCCCAACTAATATCACCAGTAGTAGCCTCATTGGATGTCACGTCCCTAAATGAAAGATCAACGTTTTTGCCAAAAAAAACCTCAAGTTTAATCAAAAGGTATCGATTAACAAAATGGTTAATAGAACATAACAACTTACGTGTTGTAAATATCATTGTTAAAGAATGCAATATCGACGATTTTTAAGTTCATCAAAACGTTGGTAAATAAAGTGAAACCGACATTTAGATTTGTTTTTTGTTAAAACGGGTTTTTCATAATCAAAGCGATTTTTTAAGTCAAAAAACTTATTGTTTCCGTCGCTTTTCCAGCGTCTTCTCTGCTTCGTCAGGAAGATTCACTTCATTTCCGGTTCCACATGCATCATCGTCGACTACTTCCCTTATATGAACGAAAGAGATCCGATTTTGCACAGGTATGTTAGAGACATCGTCGACGTAGCCAGTCGGGAGACGTCTAGCATCCTTTTTGGTTCTCATTCTTCGGAAATAAAAAAGAGATGGACTCTATCAAAACGTAACCGTCGACTATGGTAACTTGAGTCGGAGAAACGAGAGTTTACCTGAAATCGCGAGAGAAATGGTTCAATATTTAAACGATGGTCGGAGAAATGTAGAAATCGGCGTCGCTTTGGCTTAATCAGAGATTTAGGCATCGATTAGGTTGAAGAAGGTAGAATTTTACCTTTTTGATGTTGTTGGGAAGATAGAGCCGTCTAATTTACGGTTATAATTTCAAAAATCCAAACAAAATTAAACCAAGTACAAAACACCACTTTACCATTATACCCTTATTGTACTTTATTGTACCATTACCATATTTTTAATACAAAAATATCTAATCAACTTTTTCACATTTAATCTCAACCATCCAAAATTTAGATCAATGGTTATAAGAAGGTTTTAAAAGTTTCTTTAACTCAACCAGGTTTTCAAAATAACATTCCCCTATATATATATATATAGGATCCGCATCCTATAATAACCTTCTCTTATTGCATAACCCGAAATAACCCTGCAAGATGAACCCGAATCTTTGGTTTTTTTTTTTTTCAAAATCTTAGTTTTACATGTACAAGAATATGTTATTTTATGTGTTTGAGCAAATTCTTTTTCGTTTGAGATCCTACATCAATGTAATTTGCCTTACAGCACTGTAAATATTACATATTCTTGGACATGTAAAACTAAGATTTTGAAAAAAAAACCAAAGATTCGGGTTCATCTTGCAGGGTTATTTCGGGTTATGCAATAAGAGAGGGTTATTATAGGATCTTTACCCTATATATATATATATATATATATATATGTAGGACAGTTAACGTACAAAGTAAATTAATGTGCTAAGCGTAAGAAGCCACATGAACGCGCCATGTGTCATATGTGGTAAAGGACATTATTGTCCATATAAAATTACACACTGACATTTAACACCCATAATCAAGAATCACCGGGATAATCACGGACCAATAATTACGACCACATTGTATAACAATCAATGACTGTAATTTAACACACATAATTATAGATTTAATGTATAATCACATACCAATAATCACATACTAAGCATAAAAAATCACGGACCAAGTAAAATTTAAAAAAATCAGTCCCCAATACTTTGTAATCAGTAGCTAATGGTTATTGGAGACTGATGAGGGACTAAAAAATCGGTGACGGATACCTAGTACTAGATAGTGGTCGTAGAAACTGAAAATCAGTCCCCATTGGGGTTCACCAACAAGGACAACCGGCCAGTATTCGATACCCAAAAACTCAGTCCTCAATTTTCCCCTCGTTACCACATCATCTTAGTCCCATATACATTCCATCTGCAACTGCAAATCAGTCTCGGATATTACGGTATTTCAGTCCCTGTAATGTAGTTTTAAGGACTGAAAATCACTCCTTTAAAATTGTCTTTATTGTAACTAATGCATTTTGATAGGTCCGTGTTCATGTATCATATCAGTCTCCAAAAATGTGTTAAAAACAAAAAATTAGTCCTCAATATTACTCAATTTCAATCCTTGAAATGATTCCTTTAGGGACTACAAATCGTTCTCCAATTGAAAATTATTTTGCTCCTTACTATATATTATTAGAAACTGATAATTAGTCTTGGACAAAATTTATTTTCAGTCCCCAATGTTTCGTTAATAATAAACATTGATGAATATCAAGGACCGAAAAGTCATCCCAATGGAAGTTTTATACAATTGACTTATAGTAATAAATATTTTATCATAATCACAATATTATTCATAATTTTTTTTCTTTCATTCCAATATCTCCAATTGAAAAATTAATATAAAATAAATAACCAACAAACACGATAAAAGTTGATCAAACCCATAGTTTTAAATAGTACTAGTTTAACTAAAAACAAAACAAAACAAATGTTTCAACAGGTGTTCTCAATGGTGTTGTAACTATTACCGGACAATCCATCTGAACCAAGAGCATCTCACTCAAATATTTGGAGATTATGTTCTCAAAATCAAGAAATATTGCAAGCAAAAAATCTGGCATTCTATCATATTTTTTGTTGCTCGGTTTGAGTTGCACGTTAAGTTTATTAACCTTATTTTTTAAATCTTCATCGACATCCCTTGTAGTGGCTTCTCCTTGAGATGATTCAACTCTTGATTACATCCAAGCTTCTTTTTCATCATCACTAGCCCAACGCATACCTCGCAGCCTGACTTTATCATATTCTTCTTACCACTAATACTTTTGATTACTTCTTTTTCAAGCTTTCATTTCATACTAGGAGCAATATTGGTTCCTTCATATGTTAGTTTATCCATGGCCTCCTTTTTATGAGCAATAGTAATTTCCTAACATAAAAAAAGGCACAAGAACATTTATAACTAATAGCATCAAAAAGCAATATAGAAAAATTAAAACTCTAAGTCAGAGGTTTTTAGTAAAAAGAGCTGCATATTCATTTTTCGCCTCTATTTACATTCACTTGTTTTCCTTGGTTGATTTCCATCTGATCACTATATTTCTATGAAATTAAAATCAAGATACTTGTTATAACATAGATAAATAAGAAAAATAATTCATGAATATGTAAGAAGCCCGCACAATACGACAGTGGTTATATAACAAATTTCGTTAGATTCGTGATTACATATCAAAAAAGTCTACTTTTTACAACAATATGCCTTTGAGCCTAAGAATTGATCCTAACAAATCAATTGCAGGACTAAAAAACAATATTCAATGCAAAATAGGACATGTCAAGAGCACGCCTTAGAGTGTCCAGCCATGAATGACATGGGAAAGTTCACAGTGGGTTATGTATTTAGTACATCGAAAAAATAATATGAGCTATAGTGTACATTATAAACCAATAATCGGTACTTAAAAATGTGGATAAATACATCACTGTAAACACTTCATTTATATTACATTACTGTAATTTACTGTTACTAGAATAAAAATTAAAATAATGTGTTATGTTTATATTCTTACATCGATAAAGCGAGATATTTAAAAAAAAAAAGTTAAAAACTAGTCTAGATTAAAACATAATTAATTAAACAGAAAAATTACATTACTGTAAATAAGAAGTTACATCTTTGTAAATAATGTGTTGCATTACTATAAATTACATTAACGTAAATTACATCACTTTAATTTACCATTGTTACAAAATTTTAAATTAATTTGTTATCTTGAAACTTGTTACAATGATGTAAATACGGGACGTCTAAAAAAACTAGTCAAGATTATAATAGAATTAAAGAGAAATATGAAATGAATATAATAGTGCAATTTATTTAAAAAATAATATAGCATAAAAAATATATGAATGTTAAAAAAAGAGAGAGTAAATTTATATAAAAAATTATATTTATTAAATTATATTAAAATTTAACCCAATAAGAAACTTATTAATAGTTGATTAACCGTTAATAAAACTTATTAATTTTTATTAGAAATTATTACTCATAAGCTTTAATGAACCTTTAAGTCGTAAAATAATAAAATGTTAAATTAAAACTCATATAAGTTTAGTATAGTTGTAAACATAGAATAATAGTGATGCTGATGCCGATGTTGATGTTTATCCTGCTGCTGATGATGATTATGATGACGATGAGGATGACGACGACGACGACGATGTCTTAAACTTTTTAAAACCATTTTTGTTTTGTTTTTATGTAAAATAATTAGAATAAGCAAATATAGAGACTAGTGTAAGAATCAAAAGTTACATTTACTTTATAAAAGTATTTAAAAGAAATCGGCAGTATAGGAAACAAGAGGGGGCTGGATTTCCAAAAATTAATTCTCAATTGCCTTCTTCACGCGCTCGTCTGACTCCCGACCCGATCAAGAACCTTCTTCGATTCTAGCTCACGATGTCGCTCTAACAGCATGATTCCAAGTATTTTAAGCAATTATTTGATTACAAAAGTCACTCTTAATCATTAATTTACGAAATCAATCACCATTAACGAGTTAAAGATTCCACAAATAAACAAGCGAAAACAAATTTCAAATTCGAGGCAAAACACTATAAAAACCGAATCCATCTTTCACATTTGGTTCCATTGATTCGTGCGAACATGTCTGAACTCCAAACAAACACTCACAAATTTTCCGAAACACGATTTGGACTACAGATCGATTGAAACTTATCTAGCACTCGAGCGGTTCCAATCCATAACAAAACATATAATGTTTTATACCAAAATTCTCGTTATCATCCAAGGATCAAAAGCTCTATGCTTAATAGGGCTCATGATCTTTCAATCTTCTCAACTTGTATCAAATTGATCTAGGGTTCTTCGAAGAAATTGGGAATCCTTCTGTGTTTAATAATGCCTAGCGGTAGAATGCCCACCGACTGGTGAGAGTGGAGTGAGTTCGAACCTTTCTAGCCGGTTTTTAAATTAAATTAATGATAAAAATGTTACTTTAACTATAAAAAAACAAAAACATTTTAATAACCTATAAAATTTTAGAAAAATATAAACTTTGAAAATAGAATATACATATATTTGAATTTTCTGAAAGAAATATTTTTAAATAAAAACTAATTTTTATGCAAACTAAGGACCTAGTTTAATTTAAATTTATTTAAAACAATTTTTAGACTTTGCTTATTGTAATGCATTAATTTGGATTGAATGATTGTAATGAATATTAAATGTTCGGTTGATTGAATGAATGTTTTTATTAAATGATTGTAAATTTATTCAAACTTTAACATAGAAACATGAGATTATGATCCTATGCACTTATGTGACACCCCCTGTTAGTCGGGTATTTGGGAGCCCGGGATTTTCCATGCAAGTGGGATCCCCGGTCATAAAAAAAACAACAGAGATGACAACGGTCTGAGAGGATGAGTCTTTTTGATGAGAATAAAATAAGCATAGAGAGATCCCAACCTCGCTATAAGTACTTATCTCCTAAACGACCGGTATGCTTCTGTGTTGTTTGATACTGTAGGAGAAAGGAATTTCATATCCTATGAAATTTAGTAACATGCTTGATAACACACCAACTCCATTAGAGGTTGAGTACCTTGTCGAACGAACTGAAGGTAAGTTAATTGGAACCAAACACATCCTGAGAGTATGCATCTTAGAGCTAGCTAATCACCAATATAAAACTGATCTCATGATAGTCACACTCGGCAGTTTTGATGTCGTAGTAGGCATTGATTGGTTATCTGAAAACCGTGTCGAGATAATTTGTCAGGTCAAAGTGGGGAAGTCCTATCTGTCCAAGGTGAAAGGGAAAACACTCCCTTAAGCATCATCTCGTGCATGAAGGCCCACAAGTGCCTACGAAAGGGTCATGTCACAATCTTAGAACTCGTCACTTAAAAAGCAGTAGAGGAAAAGAAACTTGAAGATATACCTATTGTATGTGACTTTCCAGACATATTTCTCGAAGAACTACCAGGTGTTCCACCTTCACGAAGTGGAATTTCACATAAACCTCACACCAGGAACAACATCTATAGGTCGAGCACTCTACCAACTTGCACCTTCTAAAATACAGGAACTGTCCAACCAACTCCTGGAGTTGTTGGACACGGGCTTCATCAGACCAAGCTTCTCACCATGGGGAGCCCCAGTCTTATTTGTCAAGAAGAATAATGGCACACTCTGCATGCGCATCGACTACCATGAATAGAATAATGTGACGATCTAGAACTGTTATCCCTACTTCACATTGATGGTTTATTCGATCAAGTACAAGGATCGAGCTACTACTCAAAGATCAATTTGCGATCTGGATACCACTAGTTGAGAATCCAAGAAGAAGACATTCCTAAGACGGATTTTCATACTCGGATTTACCATTACGAATTCTTGGTCATGTCATTTGGTCTAACCAACGCACCTGTGGTTTTGATGGACATCATGAACGGTTTTTCAAACCATACCTTAATAAGTTCATCATCGTTTTCATTGATGAAATTCTTACCTACTCCAAAACTCAAGAAGAACATAAATACCGATTTCAGTTAGCTCTTGAGCTCTTGTGACAAGAGAGATAGTACGCCAAATTCTCTAAATGTGACTATTGGATTCGAGAAGTTCAATATTTGGGACACGTAATTAATGAACAAGGAATACATGTGGATAAATCCAAGATTAAGGCCATTAAGAACTAGGAAGCATCAAGGACCCCAATTTAGGTGTGACATTTCCTAGGATTGGCTGGATACTATCGTCGTTTCATATAGGGATTTTCCAAAATGGCTTAACCACTCACATATCTAACTCACAAAGACAAGAAAATACCACATGAGTGATAAAAAAGAAGGTACATTCCAGCTACTCAAGAAAAAACTTTGCAGTGCTCCAATTCAATCCATGGAAGACGGAATGGACGACTTCATGGTATATTGTGATGCCTCGATTTAGAGACTTGGTTGCGTGTTGATGCAACAAGAGAAAGTAATTGCATACACCTTTCGACAACCAAAGATACGTGAAAATAATTACACAACACACGACCTGGAATTGGGAATCGTGGTATTTGCACTCCAGATTTGGAAAGACTATTTGTATGACACGAAATACACCATATGTACCGGTCACAAAAGCCTCCAATATATCCTTGATAAAAAGGAGCTTAATACGTGAAAAAATTGTTGGATCGATCTTTTGAATCATTAGAATGTGCTATCAAGTACCACCCAGAAAAGGCTAACAAATGTGCTATCAAGAACGCCTCGAAACCCAAAAGGGTACGAGCTCTACAACTCACAATCCACACAAATCTACCTAAGCGAATACGTAATGCAAAAGCTGAAGCTTTGAAAGAGGAAAATCTAGTGGCCGAATCCTTAAGTGGAATGGTAACCAGTTAGAGGTCAAAACTGACGGCTTACGCTACTTCATGTAACGCGTATGGATCCCACACTATGGGATATTATGAGACCTTGTGATGATACTCCATTCACCCTAGATCAGATAAGATGTATCATGATCTCAAAGTACTTTATTGTTGGCCAAACATGAAAACGGACATTGCCACCTACGTGAGTAAATGTTTGACTTGCGTCAAAGTCAAAATTGAGTACCAAAAACCATAAGGTTTACTACAACAACCAGAGATTCGTTTGTGGAAATGCAAGAAAATTTCCATGGACTTAATTACCAAACTTCCCAGCACCCCTAGTGGATGCAACACCATTTGGGTAATTGTGATCGATTAACCAAATCGGCAGATTTCGTTACGATGTAGGAAAATGATAGAATGGAAAAGCTATCTCGAATCCATATGAAAGAGGTAGTCTCACAACATGGAGTGCCAATCTCCATCATCTCAAATCGAGATGCGCGATTCACTTCAAATTTCTGGAAATCCCTACAGAAATCTCTTGGTATACGGTTGGATATGATAAAGGATAATCAAACTATGGAAGACATGCTACAAACATGCTTAGTAGATTTCAGAAACAGCTAGGAAACTCATTTACCAGTGTTAGAATTTTTTTTATACAGCAGCTATAATATAAGTATTAAGGCTTCACCTTTTGAGCCACTCTACGATAGGAGGCGCTAATCACCTATCTGCTAGGTGATAGATAACTAGCCTGGAACTGGTGCATGAAACAACCGAGAAGTTTGTGCAAATTAGAAACTACATGACAGCAGCTCGAGAGAGACACAAAAGCTATGCAGACAAACGCCGTAAACTTTTGGAATTTCAAATCAGAGACAAAGTCCTTCTAAAGTTTCACCCTAAAATGATATGATTTGTGTTGGGAAACGAGGTAAGCTGAGCCCATGATACATTGGACCAGTTGAAATTCTAAAACGTATCGGTCCAGTGGCATACCAACTCAATTTACCTGACGAAATCAACGGAGTTCACAACATATTTCATGTCTCAAACTTGAAGAAGTGCTTCTCTAACGAGACACTTATATTCCTATTAGATGAGATGTATGTGGATAAACAACTACGATTCTTGGAAGAACCATTAGAAATCATGGATAGTAAATTTAAGGGAATCAAACAAAGTTGGGTTCCTATTGTCAGAGTTCGACGGAACTCAAAATGTGGACCGGAGTACGCGTGGGAATATGAGGATCTAATGATGCGCAAATACCCTCACCTGTTAGAACAAACATCAACAATAAAGAACAATGAATAAATTTCGGGACGGAATTTCTTTCAACAAGGTGTTGATGTGACAACTCGGAAAAATTTTGTTTCCAAACACTACCAACACCAATTAAATTTTGGGACGAAATTTCTTTCAAAAAGGGGATGATGTGACACCCGAAAATTTCAGATAAATTGCAACGCATATGAAACTCTTTGAACACATTCATTTTTCTTGTATTGCACTTGATTAGGATTAATTAAGTGTGTCAAACATATCACTAGTCGAGCACAAACATTTACAAATTGGTAATTCGTGAAATTATCAAATCGTACATTACACATTGATTAAGATTGATCAAGTGTGTCAAACATTTCACAAAGTCGAGAACAAACAATTATGAATCTGTAATTCGAGGAATTACCTAATCGCACACAAGTCTTGTTCCATGAACGTTGGTGAACTAACAAATCGATATTTGGAACACACGAATACATTTATATATGATTATGTGTTTATATGAAATAAACACCTAGCGAAAACAACACGAATCAAAAACTAGATAAAGTAGATAAACAAAATTGAAAATATGGAAACACTACCCTTCGCGGTATGCCACACAGCTTGGCGAAACATGACGCGGTACACGAGGTTTTTTGCGGCACAATTTGAACTCAGCCGAAACTCATTGCGGTATGCGACGATGGTTAGAAATCACTTGGTGATATGCGACCATCCCATAATATTGAACCCGATTATTTTTGTCGAACCGGTACGCCGGGAAGCCCGGAGCTCTCCTGGTGGTACACGACGAGTCCTAGACTCCAAAAACTCTATAAATACCACCCATTTCTCCACACTCGGTTCCTTTGGCGCAACATACGAATCCCAGTGATATTTCTCGATCCAAACCTCTCCAAATAGTCTCCAAACACCTAGTAACACTCATATAGTCTCTTCCTTACACTCTTAAGCATTTTGGGAGAGTTGCAACTTGAATGAAGTGCTAGAGGACTTTTAGCAGCACATGCTTTGCTGGAACCTCATCATCAGCCACCATCCAAGCTTTGTCACCTCTGTTCCAGCTGAATCTAAGCATCCACAACCTTGTGTGGTAGTTTTAATGGATACTTTCACTTAAAAACATGCATGCATGCATGCTTGTATACACGCATGAAACTCCAAAAATATCACATGCATGAATTTATTATGGTTCATAGTTGATTTGAAGTGTATTATTGATGATTCTAAGTGTAGAAATGATTAAAAATGAGTTTTGAATAAATATGGTGAAGATTTATGCTAGTTACTAAATAGGGGAACTTTATACATGCAAATGGTTGCTATGTGATGCTCTAGATATGCTAGATTATCTTAAATGATGATTTATGTCTACTAGTATGTATATTAACATGTTTGGAAAGTTGGGTTTAAGAACATACAACTTATGTTCATACATTACTATATATAGTAACTTTGAAAGCTTGAGACGATCGTACAAGTTGATTTGGCATGATCTGATGATATGTTAATGTTAAAATATGTTTATGAATGATGTATAAACATATTTAGAACATTTGGTTTTGTTCAAAATAGATTTTGGGTACACCTTACTAAACAAGGGAACTTTAATTTGGTAAAATATACATATGGTGATTTATGCTTGAATGGTAGTTTCTGATGCTTGAATCTATGGTTGATATGTTCTAGGAACATGTTAGAAGTATTAGTTTGTTGAAATTGGATTTCATGGCTAAACTTTCTAAAAATAAAAACTTGCTAAAGCAGGAAACTCTTGTGATTGTCATACGTGATTTACGTGGACGATGCTATGATTAGAATCATAAATAGAATGATCATGTGCTACGTGCAAGTTATGATAAACATTGTGCACAAACAAATGTTAACAAACTAAACGTTTCACCAACGGGTCGTCAGGTCAACACGAGTCAACACAAGTAAAACACGAATACCCTATTGAACAAACGAACACTTGGAGTTGTACGGTATACAAGGAAACACAAGATCAACATAAACACAAACTCATGAACCTATTAGATTATAGGTGGGACGTATCAGGTGCTAGCAAACACAAACAAGCACAAAACAAGGAACTGCACTATTAGTGAGTTCACGACGGTCACACCCCGAGCCGGCGGGCTCGATCGACTTTCCCGTCAGGCGGAAGGTTTTCGGGGCGCGATATCGTTAGATAATCAAGGTGATCAGATTGTTTACATGGCACATGATATATAATTTGAGAAATGCTAACATGACAATGATATAGAATTACATAGTTAAATTACAATGTTATGTTCATAATTTAACTAAGGAAATCTGTCTATAACAATCATAGAGTTATAATCTTGTAATTGCACAAGATTTACAAAAAAATGATTCATAAATTTGTCATTCAAAATATGCTCAACACAAAATGAAGCTAGGTTTTCTAAAAGTCCACTAGCTTAATTCCTGAATGCTGGTGACTAAACATGTTCGTCACCTGAGAAAACATGCATTTAAACAAAGTCAACATTAGGTTGGTGAGTTCATAAGTTTAGTAATTGAAAACCTTGATTTGTTATAATTCACAATCACAATGTCACACACAAGTCTCATTATGGGTTGTTTCATTTGTCTCACACAATGGCCTCTCCATAGTTATCCTTACAAGTAATATTTAATCCCATCAAGTATGCTTATATATAGGGCATACGAAAGGGTCAAGCCTACAACCCGCCCAGACGCCATCACACCACATACTTAACAGAATTCAACACAACTTGCAATACAACTATGGATATCCATTTCAATCTCACATGTGTTCATCCCAATTGATATTCACCCATGAATTTGTGTTCATCACCCAATGTTTTATATAGATAGAATAATAGAAGATGAGGGATTAAAGTTACCAAAACCGAAGTGTTGATAAATCCTAAGTGTTTTAAGGAAAGTAGATTTATCCAATCTTATCCTTGTTATTATTCTCTCGTTTGTAGGGTTAATTGTGATTCACTTCTAATAATATGTGTGACAGTTAACTTATTGATATTGTTCTCATCCTGGAATGCATAGAGCCTAAATGGGGTCCATTGTGATCCTCACGTAATCAGATCACAATGCATCCAATTTACCTCTATCACATTTGTGTTCTCATAGCCTTCAACGAAACTATTACTGATAATATGACACGAGAGAAAATCAATCCCTCAGTCTAACAGTCAATAGAATCGAAGGATTGAATTACAATTAGTTACTGTAGATTAATATCACCATGTGTCGATAACCAAACCTGACTTGAGTCGCCCTGTTACCGGTCATACTTTACCGGCCAATGATAAAATACGATCAACGTACGGACCTAACTCGCTGGCGGTTTGTCAAACCTATGGTACCACTACATTATCGTCGGTTTAGTCGCACTAAATTAACTGGTAAACAATTCTTTTTAAGGGACTTACAATTGGACTTGAATACATGAACACATGATTGTTGTGATATAATACGAACAATGTAATAGTAATCAATTATTGTCATGTTCACCCATAGTCATCATCTCAATGTTGTTTGTTCCCTGTGTTATGTGTTCTCATAGTCTTTAACAAAGTGTTATAAATGTGTAAATGATGTTATTATCATGAAAATATGTTATCATGATCATCATTCTTGTTCTCGTTAGTAATTGTCTCATGTTATCCGATAGTCTTTACCGAGTTGTAATCATAGTGTTGTAAGAACTGGTCTTACTACACTTAGTTAACTCCGGTGGTGAATGATATCCTGAAATTATGTTTTCATCATATGATTCTTGTTAGTTCATGTCATTGTCAGAGTGCTTTCTCACTGTTTATTCTTGTAAGAATAATAGAATGTTATAAGATATAATCTTACAACGTGTATTATTCTATTGTGTTGATGTAATTATGAAGCTATATTATCATGTTTATCCTAGATATCTCAGTTATGTTATGATCACACAATCATGCATACAATGATAAGCGATAATAAAGAATAAACAATATTATCTAAATCATAGTATAATTGGAATGTTGTACTAAAACTTTTAAATAATTAAAAGAATTAGCTTGTTTCTCAGCCCCGAAATTTGAAATCAGTAAGATTAGAAAAAGGGGCATATGAAATCACCTTATAATTGAAGTGGTTGACTAAGTAATAACAAGAAATGCATGCGCTCGTTGTTGTTCCTGAGATTGTTTTCACGACCCACTATTGATTTCACGTTGTTTGTAGCTTATAAGTATAAGTTATGGGTATATGTAAGTGTGTGTGTTAGCCCTAAAGTTGGCTAACACTTGTGATTCTTTGTGGTCTCTTTGTCCTAATTCACTTGCGATAATATGTCTATATATATTAACACTTAACCGATTAGGTTAAGCTTAACATATCGTGTCTGTTATGATTAGAAACTTGGTCCTAGTCACCTTTATTAGCCCTCAAGTCCGAGTTTGAAAGTTCATAATATTCTCAAGGTGTAGGACCTAGGTTTATTGTTATGAGAGTTTGCAAATCAAGGTGGTTTCTAAGTATAAAACTTAGGTTTATACATTAAAACTTTGCATGTTGTCATTATAATCACTTAGAATCATTATCGTTTCTTAACCATCTTTAATATGTGTTATAGGTGACAGCTCTTAACAATTAAAGTCCCATGAGAAAAGATCTTTAGGTGTTATGTAATTGATTTAGTAAAAACTTCACCACCTTTGTAGTAATTTTTGATTAACCCCCATATCCATGCATGTTGTCCCAATAAGGTTGGTTTCAAAGTGTTCGTTTTCAAGCTAAGTTAGATGGTCCGAATGAGTGTGGGAACCGAATCAACTAGCTGGTAGGTACTTGGCCAAATAAGGCTCATGCTAATGAAGATGCTCGGCCGAATGACGGTGGCCATGCGAATGAAAGGTCTCCATTCGGCCACACTCCTTCGGCCACAGCCGTTCGGTCGTCCCTTCTCTTCGGCCACAACTCATCCGGTGCTACTCCTTTCGGTTCTAGGTTCATCCCGTCCCCCCCCCCATTCGGGCGAAGCTCCCATTCGGCCGGGCTGTGTGTCGAGCTCCCACATGGTGCTCATTTTGAGATTAGCCGGTATTAATGGTGGTTCTTTGTGGTTGTGTATGTGTGGACTAATTTCAAAGGTGTAGGGTTGCAAAGAAATGGTTTAGGGCTGATTAGATGATGGGTTCGAACAAAGGTTACAAAACCCTAAAAATCTGAACATTGCAGCTCGTTTGACCTCCGATTCAGTAGTTTTTGAAGCAGATCCTTTGTACTTTCGAGTAGAGGATGTCAGAGCTTCGATTTGGCACCAAGTTTGCGCGATTTGGTTAAGTATTGAGAGAGATCTTGGTGTTTGAATGTTGAAAATCTATAGAGAGAGAGAGAACTGTATTTGGGGTAGAGAGAGAGAGGAGATGAAATAAATGAGGATGATGGGGTTATTTAGGGTTTATATACCCCGCGGGTATTCGGGTTCGTTTCAGTTGCTCGGTTTTCGTTTTCGTTGCGTTTTCGGATCGCAAAGGCGTATTTTACGGATTTAAATGATAATGGTTTTATATTTAGATTTTTAAGGTGGTTATTCCTAGTAAATCTTTTTAATTCTTTTATTTTATTATTATTAAATTGTTTTATCATTTCGCTTTGTCATATCGTTCCGCCATTGCGCGTATTCGTTCGAATCGTCACCTGAACGAATCCGACGACAGTTTCACTTTCTGATTCTTGTTTTCTACTTTTCAGTTATCATTCAGAACTTTAAACTCACAGATATGTTTGTGTGAATCGTCACCCACGCAAACACACTGTCAGTTCATCATTCATAACGTAACTGAGTTTTATTTGAATTGTATTTCCTCACTGACGGACTCAACTAAACTTGCCTATTCTCACATTGTTTTCAATGAATTCACATTGGTTTCTCACTGAATTATAGGCCATCTGATTCCTATTATTTGAGGATATCAGATCGCAACAGATATGTTTTTGTCATTTGTTTTCACACTGTTGTTTCTCATGAGTTGTATTTCCTGTATTTAAATTTTCACTTAAACACATACAACTGTTGTTGTTTTCTAGTCCGGTTGTCACACCACTGTTTACACATTGTAAATAGTGAAAGTACACGTACCGTACGGACTTGCCGGACGATCAGGTACTGGTTGTCATAACGACCCCTTTTACTCTTTTCGACCCTTGGGGGAGAAAACATGCATACAAACGCTTTTGATAGAACAATAATTTTTGGATACATAATTACATGTTTTTATCATTTATACGTATGTGCGCCACATTACACCAAAATCGTTACGAACATATCAATCCATTTATAGTGCATGCCGCTTAGCATGGTAATTCTAAATATTACTATTTGGGTCTAACAAGCCTCGTCCGTCGCACCAGATGCCCAACCCGAATGGAGGTCGGAACGGATGCAAAATTGACCAAACACATTGCCATTGTCTTGTCATGGACATGGCAGAAGGCTCACAGTCAGCTTCGGTTGTGAAACACATATGGTATAAAGACACATTAACTATCTATCAATATATATTGCATTGTAATGATATGTACTCCGATAAACATTTACTGTTTAACATTGCTATAAAACTAGTACTTTCACCAACCACTGTGTTGATGTTGCTCGCAAGTTTTTCTCAGGTCACTAAGGCACATGCTCAAGATAGGATGTTAGGATGGAGTGTCATACATCTATGTTGTGTCTTGAAACATTTGAACAACTTGTCTATTTTTATTTTAATGTGGAATGCTTAAACAACTGAAACGCTTCCGCACTTTCATTTTGTGTTTGTCAGATGTAATACTTTTAAACTCAAACTTCTGTAACTCTGATTTATCAAAACCATTTAATCCAATTCATTGGACGTAAGTATGAAAACAGACATGTAGGTCTCGCAAGTATGACCAGAGACTAGGATCCTACACGATCGACCAGTCTGCGTCACGCCCTCGGAGGGACGAGAATATGGGGGGTGTGACAACTTACTTTTTAGATTAACCATTGGATGCTAGTTGATGGGTTAGTTCATTTTCCATGAGTTAACAATATATATATATATATAAAGAAGGGTTAAAAAAACTACTCACTTTGAAGAAAACTAAGAAAACTCCTGCTAATCAATCAATTTTTTAAAAAAAATCACGATTTTTTATTATTAGCTTAGTAATGTTATAAACAAAAAAAAATTTATTAAAAGTATGTAGATCACGAAGTTACGTATAAGTAACTCATATATGTAATAATATGAATTAAATATATTTTTTTTATTTTTTTCTTTTTGTTAACAAATATAACCTTATAATAAAACAAAATGTAAAACAAAAAACGAAAAACGAAATTGATTGATAATAATTGTGATTAGTTTTCTTAATTTTCTCTTAAATGGTGATTTTCTTAGGAACCCTCCCCTATATATATATATATATATATAGGATTCGCATCCTATAATAACCCACCCTTATTGACATAACCCGAATTAACCCATGAAGATGACCCCGAATCTTTTGTTTTTTTTTTTCAAAATCTTTGTTTTACGAGTACCAGAGTATGTTCTTTTATGTGTTTGTGCAAATTCTTTTCGTTTAAAATCCTACATCACTGTAATTTGCCTTACAACACTGTAAAACAAAAGAATTTGCACAAAAACATGAAAGAACATACTCTTGTACTTGTAAAACAAAGATTTTGAAAAAAAAAACAAAAGATTCGTGGTCATCTTCATGGGTATATATCTATATATATATATATATATATATATATATATATAGGGTAATGTTTAAATAATAACTCACTCTTAAAAAAATAACCCAAATAACTCTGTCAAGATGAAGCCAAATCTTGAAGTTTTTTTAAAACTATTGTAACACATCTAAAATACTTTCTTCTTTTATGAGTTTGCAAAAATTCATTACCGTTTTAGACGTAACATCATCGTAAATTTTTAACTTACAGCACTTTAACTTTTTAAAATAATGTTAAAAAAATCCAAAAGTTGGCTTCAGCTTGGCACAATTATTTGTGACACATCGTATTTTCCAGGTCAGCATTTAATTTATTATGATAATAATTTATATTATTATTACTTACGTGGAACTAGAATTAAAATTAATTTAGTGTGACATGTGGCTCAATAGACCAAACATAAACAACTAAACGATAATTTGACGAATTATCGAAAATCGCACACACATGTCTCGATTAACGAACGTTAGTGAAATTGAACAAACCACAACGCAATTGAACTATAATTAAGCCTTATATGAACCCATAATAAGCTAAATTAGGATTAAAGTCATAAAACCATGTTAATAAACGCGAAACGATCGAAAAACGACCTTAAACAACACAATTGGGCCAACTGGGCTTGTATGGAAGACGTCGCGGTATGCCAAGGACCCCGGATTGGGCCTTGGAGGTACACGAAGCCTGGGCGGAAGAATTCAAATTACTCTGAAAATCGTCGCTGTACGCAACGACATATCATCTTCCACTTTGGCGGTACGAGACGTGTTTCGGGAATCAAACGAATATAATAATCATGGCGTTACGCCAAGGGCGCCTAGAGCCGGTCTTGACGGTACGCGAATCATCTAAACATGCTAAATCTTTATAAAACCAACACAAATTATTTTTGTCACCCCATGTATCAAAACTCTTGAGCACCAGACACCATACCCGACTTCTACACCCTGTCAAATTGCATTCCAATCCCTAGAGTATCATTTTCAAGCTCCCATTGAAATTCTGAAGGCTAGAAGCAAAAAAGAAGCTCACCAAGGCTACCATCGAGCTTAAACCTGCTAAGGAACCATTTCCAGGAGGTCATTGGAGCTGTTCAGCTGGCACCTAAGTCCATTTCACTGAGTTGAAGCTTTGAAAGGTAGTTTTCCTAGCTATATTTCACTAAAACACCAAAAAAATACTCATGCAAGCTTGAAACAAACATGCAACACATTTGATTATAAATTCACGAATTTATATCTATCTAGATCTGTGATTGATTGATTTTAGGAAAGAGTTAATGATTTGAGAATGATCTATGAGGATATTTATATGATTTGATGATTATTTGTTGTTATTGCTAAGAAATGATGACATTTGACCACATGCATGTATAATCTAATGTGTTTTAGGTGATTTTGAATAGAGATAGATGATTTTTGATGATAGTTGGGATGTTTTACAAAGTATGTTATGATTATTATCGTCAAAATTGATTTTTGGGATTATTGCTATTTTTAGTAACTTGTATGGTGCTAGATGATAAAATATGAGTATGCAAGTGTTTTAGAATAATGATTTATGATTTAAATGATGACTTTTGAGCTATTGATTTGTTAAAATTGGTTTAGGAAGTGATTTACACAATTATTACTAAATATAGTAACTTTTAATTTTCAAGTTGCTAAATGATGGTGATTTTAAAATGAACGGAGTGTTTAAAGGATTATCTGTAACTAAGGAGTTGATTGTTGATAAAATTATTGATTTGATTTAAGTAAAGCATGTCATTTGCAAAACTTGCTAATATTAGTAACTTTAATCGGGTTTTTCATGAAATAGAAGTATTCGATACATGTGAATATTGAAAAATGACTTAGGATGCTATTATATGATGGATGTGAAATTGTTAAACGATTTGTGTTGCTAAATATGCCATATATAGAAACCTTCTATTTTTAGTAACTTTAATTATTAAAACGAACTTATGTGCTAAGGAGATCGTATGTAACAACGTGCTAAGTGTTAACATGATCGCTAAGGTTTAACAAGCATGCTAGAACTATTAAAATGTGTTAAGTTTGAAACTTGCTAAAAATGGAAACTTACTATAAATATTAAGTTGTCCACTAACATGACTTATGTGTTTCTCATCCAATACGTGAACAATAACGAACATCACACGAACTATAACAAACGCGTTGTTCACCAATGGGTCGTTGACTTGACACGGTCAAACACGGTCAAACACGGACAAAACCTAGTCAAACACGAACAAACATGGTCGAACATGGACAAACATAACAATCATGGGTTGTTGAGCAGGAACACGAACACGCACACAAACACGGACTTATAAATCCTATGTGATATAGGTAACCGGCTACAAACACACCAGACAAGTTAGGAGCTTACGAGTTTATTAATCAGGTGAGTTTATGGCCCCTCCTTCAAACTGTTTTACAACTTTTAAACTAGGGGAGAATACATGTTGTGAGTCAAACTATTTATATTTGTCCGAACATATTGTGTATGCTGGTTTATTGGACAAACATTAAGTGTTGTATCGTAACAAAGTCCTCGCACAGTCTTACCATTAATGTATTCACAATGATGTGAGTTTAGATAGTACTATTGGGCGTGACGAACCCCGCGCGGCGCCAATACTGACTAGAGGTCAGGATGTGTGTAATCTCAACCTATTGTCCATGTCACTACGATAGACATGGCAGAGGCTAGAGCAAACAAGTCTTGTTCCGTAGAGACACAACTGACACTCTGAGCCTAGAGCTCGGAACAAACATTAAATAACAGCATGACATGTGAACAAACAATTATTTTACTTATGTACTGATATCAAAACATGTGAACTCATCAACCAATGTGTTGACACTTTTCTTAACATGTATTTTCAGGTAACTAACTTGTACATGGATTTCAATATGCACCTAAGGAACAAGAACATGTGTCACATGCATTCGTACTGAGTCTTTTGAAACAAAACAATGATATTTATTTTGTTTAACAAACTTTGTAGTGTCTAACTATTTACTTTCCGCTGCATTTTGAACAACTTATTATTCCCCTTCTTAAATGTTTGTTTTCACTGCTTTAGTTTATATATAACATTCCGCTGCATGTTTTACAAACTATCCTTGGTTATTGTAGTTACGTCAAATGTATTTTCAAACGCATATAAAGTCGTTATGATATGACTGAGAGCTGTGATTATGGCCACGTCACACCGAGTGGTTTAACACCGCAAGTGGGAATTTGGGGTTGTGACAGACTGGTATCAGAGCCTTGGTTATAGAGAACTAGGTTTGTTTGTAGTAAACTTAAACTATAGCCTTTGCTCAACACTAGACACTACACTTTGTCGTTGCACAATGATACTTTTATTATTGTTATATGATTACTTATTAAACCAAGATTACAGGATGGACAACAACAGAGAGAGGAACTTAGGTAAGAGATCGGCAGATGACGAGAACGAGGAGTACTGGCGCAAGATGCGTCGCATGGTCCCGCTAGCCAACATCTTTCTAGGAGAGTTCGCTCGTGCTCGCTCGACGAGCAACACCAGAGACTAGGACTGGTTCCACACATGATTCGTAACTGGATCAGCGAGGAGAGAGTACCCCCGCCGATGTCGTTGGGGAGTACCTTTAGCGATCCCAAGTTACCAACCCTAGGATGTCCACTTGAGTAGGCCTTCGGGGCCCATGCTCCCAGATTGGATCGGGCGATCCGACAAATGTATGACTTCTTTGGCGAGTTTGCGGCGGTCTTGGCAGATCGAAAGTATCCTCGACAGCAGGTCGAGCATCTATGAGAGGAGCTAGCTTATACAGACCGGGTACACGATAACTTGGTCGAGATGACCCGTCGAGCCCTCCGTCAGCAGGAGGAGATGGCTGCTAAGATGGAGCAGATGCGAACTAGGATAAAGCACCTAGAGGAGCACTCAGCCGCCACGGCTACCATAGCCAGGAGGCAGGAGCCCGAGCAGCTGCAGTCGAGGCACTAGCCGAGGCAAATGCTGCCCAGAAAGGGAAAAATGCCGCGATGATGCAAGCACTGGCTGCACAGTTTATCGATGAGCCGGAGCCGGAGCCAGAGGAGGAGCAGTTCTTCGATAATGAATAGGAGGAGCCCATGGAGGACGAGGACGAGGATCTTATGGAAAATCCGGAGGAGGAGCCTTTTGAGGAGCAGGATGATGTACCTGCAGCCAGTGGAGACTCTCACTCCACTATTTCCTCTGAGTTATTTATTTTGTTTTAGTAGTAGTAGGACCTAGATGAGCGGGTTGTGCTCATATGAACTATTTTGATAGTTGTAATATTCTCAACATATGATTGTACTCTTGAAAAGCAATATTAATGAGAATGACATTTTGCTTTACATACCTTGTGTATTGTACTTGTATTGCATGTTGACACAACATCTAACTCAAACCGTAAGTAACATTTTTTATATATCGTATAGAGAAACTAACTATGGCGGGAAAGGGAACGAATGTACGAGCACCTAAACGAACAGTTGGCTCAACAAGCATCAAGGCGATGGTTAAACGGAGAGTCAGTTAAGCTATCGCCGAGTATGAGACAAATCCATTCAATAGAGAAACCAGTGGCACCAACAATGGTAAAACTAACCCGAAATCTGTTATCCTAACAAACACAATGCAAACACTAACACACGAATTTGACCAATAACACGCAGGATCCCGAAACAACTGACGTGTTAGTTTAACACATCAGTTTTTGTACATAATCGAGTCCGTTTTCGTAAGTATTGTTAATATTTTGAGTCTTTTTTCGTTCCTTTTTACATTTTGTTATTTTTGTGCAGGATTGTGTCCCAGGGAGGGGAAACGAAGGCAAACGGGCATCGGAATCAAGTGCGGTTGATCGAGCGAAGAAAACGAAGAAAAAAACCCTAGGCGGTACGCCCTGGGCCGATGTTTGATCCCAGGCGGTGCGCCTGGGAACATTCTCTGATTAGAATCCTTCTGCACGCATCGCGTAGTCAGAGAGATCGGCTGCAGGCGATGCGCCTGCCAGTCTCAGCCGCCCGACTATTTTAGTCCCGCACGCATCGCCTAGCCCCACGTAGCCCCGCTAGGCGATGCGCCCCAGACCATTTTCAGCCCTAAAACCCCAGTTTCATGCCTTCTACCAAAGGGACGCATCCAGATCGTTTTTGGGGTCTTCTTCTGCGATTTTGGAACCCTAATCAAGCCCTGGAGCTGCTGGAGCTTAACCATGGATGTTAGGGCTTGATTAGAGCTTGTGGGAGTGAAGAAGAAGGAAGCATTATGAGTATTGCTCTTATCTTTTCATTCTCCTAGTGTAATCAGTAGTTTAATATGTATTTAGACTATATTCAGATCTGTTTTTCTACTGTTATGATGTTTCTTGGCTAGATCTTAGGTTATATCTTGGTTTGGGATGATAAAGTTGTGAACTTTGATGATTTTGGACTTGATTTATGTTATGGGATGATATATGCATTGTAATCAGCTGTAAAATTATGATTTTTGATGATTTTTGCATGTGTTGAATGATAATATTTGATGAATGTTGGATCCATGTGTGTCTAGGAATGTCTTTCTACTATTAGATGCATGTTAGGCCTACTACTTTGTGTTTTAGGTTAGTTTATGGAGTAGTGATCATATTCCATAGGATTTGATATCATTAAGTGTTGTGGTTTGCATGTGTGACCTAACCTAGAAATCCGGGAGGGAGTTGTCTTAGATTTCCTTAGTGTTTGTGTCAATCCATGTCAAAGTAGTCACCTTTATAGCTCTCTAGTGTCTTAGGATACACTTGGGTGGTGAAATCCAGGAGGTGATCCACCCGTTTGAGTGCAATTGCATATCGAGAAAATCCGGATGGTGACCCGGTACACTAGTTCATACATACATTCTTCGGATTTCCATTGGTGTTACCTGGTATCTGATCTGGGTCCCATTAGGTTATTCTAAGGTTGTTTCTTAAGATCCTAGTCTTCATCCTTCACAGGTCAGTCCAAGTCATCACTTGTCACACTTTTGATTCCCAGCCTAGGTATACCAATTTTCCTTGTAGTCAGATTCCCTTTTACAGTCCAATTTTTAGTTGCAGTTTTACTGTTAGTTATCAGTTTAGTTATTTAGTCAGTTACAGTTTAAATCAGGTTTTCAGAGTTGCACCAAACCCCCTCTTTTACTTTATTTTGTTAACAGTCTAGGTTAAGTTTGTCAAACTAGTGTCCTTAGGTTCGATATCTGGACTTCCACCAGCTATACTGTCACCGATAGGTACACTTCCCTTCGTAGCAGTCTAGTTTCAGATTTCCGATTTTAACTAGGTTTTTAGGTCAAGTCTAGGTATAGGATTAGTTATAGTGTCTCTAGCTTAGGTTAGACAACTTTAATTTGTTCTATTTTTAGATACGACCGCTGCACATCAAGTTTTTTGGCGCAGTTGCCAAGGACATTAGACAATAGCAAAGATTACTTAGATTTTGGCCTTTTCTTGCTTTTTTTCCTATTTTCTCCTCCATTGGCTTAATTTTCATTTTTAGGGTTAGTTTTATTTTCCTTTTAGTGCCTTTACTTGTTATTTGCTACTTGTACCTTAGATATGGTTTAGCTGTGCACATTTGAGTCTTATTTGCTTGTTTAATTAGGGTATCGGTAAGTGTATGTCCCACACCTGTTCACAGGGAGCGCTGTAGTTTGAGCTTATTTCACTGGAGCAGATTTTGCATGCCCGTCAGCAGGTAAGTTTTCTTGACCCTACTTTTGATATGGAGCCACCACCACCTTCGCCACCGGGGAGGACTGTTTATGAGCTTGCTAGTCATGGAGTTTTGGAGCCCGATCTACTATCACACATCCGGGAGTCAACAACAACAATTGACAGATTCCTTCACATGTCATGTCTACTATCACAAACTCGACTCAGTTCCATGGCCTTGACAATGAGGACGCCCCCGACCATCTTTCTCTATTCGAGCGTATCTGCGAACCTTTCGCATCAATGGCATTTCTGAGGAGGCTGTCTATCATTGTTTGTTTCCTTTCACACTCACGGGCCAAGCCTCGACCTGGTTGAATTTACTTCCCAGGGACTCCATCACCACTTGGACTGACCTGCAGACCAAGTTTCTGAAGTTCTAAATCTACTCGACAGAGAGATCAGATCCATTCATTCCAGATGGATGATGATGAGTCGTATTATTTGGCATGGGAGCGGTTTAACTCCCTTCTGAGCAGATGCCCCCAGCATGGCCTGTCCGATTGGGCCTTAGTTGAGAAGTTCTATAACGGACTTACCTTGGAGACGAAGAGAAGGTTCAACACTGCTGTTGTGGGCATATCATGGATAAGAAGGAGCCCGAGGAGTGCGAGGCTATGTTTGAGGATTTTGCCTTGGCTGAGTATGAGGATCCGTCCTATGTGAGGAGAGCTGCGCCGGCTGTTAAGCCCACTTTTGCACCGCCGATCCCGATTAGAGGGATGCATCATGTCACGCCCAACACGAGCACTACTGCAGGTTTAGAAGCGCTGTCTAAGGATATTAAGGAGTTGAAGATGGCAGCTGCTCGATGTGAGATATTTCGAGGTGGACATAGTACTGCTGAGTGTCCGATCATGAACAGACACAGGTTGAGGCCATAAATTATGGATGGAACAGGACTTTCAATCCCAACCCTAATTGGAACCATAACTTGAATTGGAGGAACCAGAACTAGAATCAGCATCAACATCAGCATTCAAATTGGCAGGGAAACAACAGCAGCTCCTATGAGAAACCAATGACGCGCCAGATTCCTATCACTGAAAGAGATGCGCCTTAGAGTTCTGGCAGCAGAGTTCGCGACACGAAGCTGGAGGATATGATGGCTCAGCAGATGAAGATGCTACAGCAAATCATGGATAAAGACAAGCTGCGAGACCAGAAGATCGAGGAGCACCACACTCTACTTAGGAATTAGCAGGCGGGATTTTTGAATCTGCAGAGGTCAGTCGGTGAGCTAGCGAAGAGGTTCCATGAGAGACCGGGTGGAACTTTTAGGGCGAACATTGATCCTAACCCGAGGGGACATGTGAAGGCAGTAAACACACGAAGTGGTAGAGGAGGAGAGGTAGAGCTACCAACACCGGTCATTCAGGTTGATGATGAGCCGGTGGATGAGGAGATTGAGTTGGAGACTCCTGTAGGTGTGCCATTGAGGCTAGACCCAACAAGTACCGCTCCGAGCAGCGAGTCTTCTGTTGAAAGGCTGAAGAAGGAGAATTTGGAGGAGAAGAAGAGAGGGAAGAGAGTAGCTCACGAGCCTGAGGTGGATTTGACTAAGCTTCCATACCCTACACATGCCTTGCAGTTGAAGCGTGATCAGGAATATGGACATTTGTTAGAGATGTTCAAGCAGGTAAAGATAAATCTCCCATTCGTAGAAGCTCTCCAGCATATGCCCGAATATGCTAAGTTCTTGAAAGACCTTCTGTCTAACAAGAAGAAGTTGGAGACACTCTCTACCGTTACTTTGGGAGCTAGGTGTTATGCATTGGTTTAGAACAAACTGCCAGAGAAGCTCAAGGATCCAGGGATATTCACCATTCCCTATCTGTTTGGTGGTTCTTCTATGAACCATGCATTGGTTGATCTAGGTGCTAGTATCAATTTGATGCCTTATTCGATTTATAAGCAGCAAGATCGTGGAGAGCCGGCACCTACACGCATGAGCCTGGCATTGGCTGATCGGTCAGTCACGTATCTTTAGGTAATTGTTGAGAATGTCCTGGTGAAGGTGGACAAGTTTGTTTTCCCCATGGATTTTTTCATACTTGACATGCAGGCCGATGATCGAGTTCCCATCATTATGGGATGACCCTTCCTTCGCACGGCAAAGGCGATGATTGATGTGTATGAGGGGAAGATCTCATTGCGTGTTGGAGATGATACCGTCACCTTTGATGTGGTGAAGTCTATGAAGAACTCCAGTGGTCAGGACGATCAGGTTTACTTCCTTGATGCATTTTTCTCTACTAAAGATTGTTGCCTGGACTACATCAGTGGAGTAGATATGTTGGGAGATCAGGACTTAGGTGACGGGGATGTGAGAGATGAGGTTGTGGGAGATGAGGGCCATGCTGCTGCTATTGAGGCATACCTTGATTATATGCCTAGCAGTTTAGTAGTGGAGCCTCATGTTTATCCCACAGTGTTTGAGGTTGAGAGTTTGAGCCGGCTGACAAGCCATCTGTTGAGGCTCCCCCATCGTTAGAGCTAAAGGAGTTGCCACCTCACATTGAGTATACATTCCTCGATGGGGACTCTGATCTACCGTCATTATTTCATCAGCTGTGACAGATGTAGAGAAGAGTAGACTGATTAGTGTGCTGAGGGAGCACAAGCAGGTGATTGCATGGAAATTGACGGACATCAAGGGTATTCGCCCTTCTTTTTGTACACATCGCATTTTGCTTGAGGAGGGTTTCAAGCCAGTGGCTTAGCCACAGAGACGGCTTAATCCTAGCATGGGTGAGGTGGTAAAGAAGGAGGTCCTTAGGTTGTTAGATGCTAGGCTCATATACCCTATCTCTGATTCATCTTGGGTGAGCCCAGTACATGTGGTCCTGAAGAAGGGCGGGATGACTGTGGTGGTGAACGAGAAGAAGGAGATAGTTCCCACCCGAATAGTCACCGAATGGAGGGTGTACATAGACTATCGAAAGCTGAATGATGCCACCCGGAAGGACCGGTTCCCCCTCCCGTTTATTGATCAGATGCTGGAGTGCTTGTCAAGACAACAGTTTTACTGTTTCTTGAGGTTTCTCAGGTTATATCTAGATCTCGATTGCACCAGAGAATCTGGAGAAAACCACCTTTACATGCTCGTACGGTACTTTTTCATATCGTCGTATGCCTTTTGGGTTATGCAACACTCCAGCCACTTTTCGGAGATGCATGGTTGCCATCTTCCAGGACATAATCGAGACTTCCATGGAAGTTTTTATGGATGGTTTTTCTGTGTTTGGAAGTTCTTTCGATCAATGATTGACTAACCTGGAGAAGATGCTCAGGAGATGTGTTGAGACCAATCATATGCTCAACTGGGAGAATGCCATTTCATGGTCACCGAGGGGATTGTTCTTGAACAGAAGATATCCCGTGATGACATCCAGGTTGATCAAGTTAAGATTGAGATGATTAGCAAACTTCCTCCTCCTACGAGTGTTAAAGCTGTTTTTAACCTTTTAGGTCATGCGGGATTATACAGACGTTTCATTAAGGATTTTTCAAAGATCACCCAACCTATCACTCGTTTGCTTGAGAAGGATGTGGAGTTTGTGTTTGATGATGAGTGTCTAAGAGCCTTCGAGTATTTGAAGGAGAGGTAGTGAGCCCACCCATTCTGATAGTCCCCGACTGGAGCCGTCCGTTCAAGCTCATGTGCGGCGCGAGTGATTTCGCTGTGGGGGCTGTCTTGGGGCAGAGGGGGGATAAGCACTTCCACCCTATTTACTACATGAGTAAGATCTTAGATGTCGCCCAGGAGAACTACACAACTACTGAGAAGGAGTTGTTGGCGGTAGTCTACGCATTTGATAAATGTAGGTCTTATATCGTCCTCACCAAGACTGTTGTCTATACCGATCACGCGGAGTTGCGTTACCTTTTAGCGAAAAAGGACACGAAGCCAAGATTGATCAGGTGGATCCTCCTTCTGTCCGAGTTTGACATCGAGATCTAGGACAAGAAGGGAGCTAAGAATGTATCTGCTGACCATTTGTGACGACTTGAGGATCCGGAGAGGGAGTTCATTCACGAGGGAGCGATGAGGGACATGTTTCCCCAGGAGACGCTGATGAGTGTGGGGATAGGTGAGATCTGCCGCACAGAGAGGCTGGATGAGGGATTACCTTGGTTTTCAGACAGTGCCAATTATTTGGCCAATGGTTTCCTTCTCAAAGGTTTGACATCCCAGCAGCGCAAGAAATTCTTTGCCGACACAAGGCATTACATTTGGGATGCGCCTTACCTTTTCCGTGTGGGTGCTGATTACATTTTTAGGATGTGTGTGAGCAGAGAGGAAGTATTAGAGATCCTTAGACACTGTCATGAGGGGCTGACCGGTGGTCATCACGGACCTTCTTCCACCGCAAAGAAGGTATTTGATTTCGGTTTTTATTGGCTCACCATTTTTAAGGATGCTCATGATTTGGTTAGGAAGTGTGACTCATGTCAGAGGACAGGAAACATCTCATCAAGGAATGAGATGCCCCAGCA
Organism: Mikania micrantha; assembly: GCA_009363875.1. Taxonomy (NCBI): domain Eukaryota; kingdom Viridiplantae; phylum Streptophyta; class Magnoliopsida; order Asterales; family Asteraceae; genus Mikania; species Mikania micrantha. The sequence goes on along the minus strand of CM018691.1, from coordinate 59,043,165 downwards.
TCCTATTCAGGTAGTTGGAATCTTTGAAATATGGGGCATTGATTTCATGGGACCTTTCCCTACTTCTCGAGGGAATAGGTACATCCTCGTAGCGATTGATTATGTTTCTAAGTGGGTGGAAGCACAAGCACTCCCCACTAATGACGCGCGAGTGGTGGTGAGATTTCTGAAGCACTTGTTCTATAGGTTCGGGACCCCGAGAACGTTGATCAGTGACCGTGGCACGCACTTTTGCAATGCCCAGATGGACAAAGTGCTAGCTAAGTATGGGGTCACCCACCGACTATCGAACGCATATTATCTGCAAACTAGCAGTCAGGTGGAAAACGCGAATCTGGGAGTTAAGAGGATTTTGGAGAGGACTGTAGGCCACACTAGGAAGGATTGGGCCGACAAACTGGATGACGTCTTGTGGGCTTTTAGGACTGCTTTTAAGAATCCGATTGGGACAACTCCCTATCGCATGGTCTATGGGAAAGCCTGTCATATGCTAGTAGAGCTTGAGCACAAAGCCTTTTGGCTTTGAAAGCTGTGAACTTGGATTTATCACAGGCCGCCAAGCACCGGTTCCTCCAGATAAACAAGTTGGAAGAGCTACGCGACGAGGCGTACGCTTGGTCGTGGAATTAGAAGGAGCGCACGAAGTCGCTGCATGACAGGAGATTGAAGAATGTGAAGGAGTTCGTGAAGGGCGATCGAGTCCTGGTTTATGACTCGAGACTGAGGCTATTCCTAGGAAAGCTGAAGTCTAGGTGGAGAGGCCCGTTTGTTATTCGCGAGGTGTTTCCGTATGGAGGAGTGGAGTTGGAATCGGGGGACCATACATGGAAGGTCAATGGGCACCGGTTGAAGCCCTACATTGGAGGTCAGATTCCGTCTGATGAGGAGGTGGTTCTCCTCGAATCCCACGTAGGTTAGGGATTCGGGCTTCGGCCCGACTTGTATATAGTGTACATAGTTTCAGTTTAAGTATATCGAGTTTTGTGTGATTGGTGATGTATTTATGCTTACACGATTGTGTCAGATTCAAGTGTGGGTATGTCATCACGTATGTTCGATATCACTATTTCGGACAATTGATTACCTTTAATTGCTTAGAATTTGATTTCTCTATACTTCACCAATCACTTAACTCGATTTTCCTTTATTGCTTTTAGGCTAATTTTAATTTTAAATTTGTATTAGGGTTTCAATTAGTTAAAATCTGTTGATTTTAATTTCAGTTGCATTTAGTAATTAGTTAGAAGTTAGTATAAATTAATTTTCTAGTTTGATTTTACATTATTAGAATTCTAGTTAAAATTAAATGCATTAGAAATAGCTTTTAGGAATTAATTTCGTTTTAATTTTCACTAGTTTAAATTTAATTAGGATTTTCTTTTGTTTAAGTGCGGGTTTGCATTTAGTAATTAGTTAATTTAGTTTAATCTAATGTTACTTGTTTTTAATTTCGTTTTATTAGAATTAGAATTAATTTTATTTTTTTAGTTATTAGGAATTAAAGTAAATTTAAATTTCATTTAGTAAATTTCATTAGGATTTTTCTTCTACTTATAATTAGTAAGTAAAAAAATAAAACTGAAAAATCAAGAATAGAAACCCTAGGCACTACGCCGCATCCTAAGGACTCTCCCAAGGCAATGCGCACGGAATTTCCAGAATTCAAACTAAATTTGACCCGCGCGCTACGCCTGAAGTGAGCGACTGGTCTAAGGCAATGCGCGCAGTCCTAGGAATTTTGAAAAAAAAAAATAAAACCACCGGTTTCACCCACGCCTACCATCACTTCAACTGCCCCTACCACACCTTCACACCACTCCGACCTCCGCACTTGTTCCGATCACCACCGTAGGCTCCACCAACCTCGCCATTGTTCACATCCTCCTCCGCCATCTCCGATCATCATCATCTTCCAGAAGGAGCACCACCGGTTACCGCCATCACCATCATCGCAGTCGTCTCCACCCCTCGGGTCCACCACCGCTGCCACCATTAGCACCACCGATCTCCATTCCGTCTGCCACTAGTAGCTCCACCAAAGTCTACACTAGTCGCCACCAACGTCGGCTACCCCAACATCGTCTGCCGGTCGATTCCATCGTCTCTTTTTACCCCATCATCACCGCATCCTCAATTATACACCGGTAACCCCTTTTATTTTTGTTTTTCTTTTTCGATTCTTAGATTAGAAATCAAATTAGTTTACGATAGTTTAGGTTTGATTGGGGTTGTTTTCGAACGGAAAATAGGTCCGGGAAACGACAAGGGTGGTTGGATTCTCATTAGTCGGTGAAAATAACGCTAGGCGTATCGCCAGACGCTGGGCTCTGGTGCCTTAGCGTTGTGCCCGGTTGGTGTTCCCAATCCCTTTTTGTTTTATTTTATTTTATTTTAATTTCAGTAATTAATAAATGAAAATAATAATAATAATAATAATAATAAATAAAATAAATAAATGGTTTCAGAGAAAATAAATAATACTAAAAATAAAAATAAAAATAAAAACAAAAACAAAAATAAATAAATAAGATAATAATAATGATAATAACAACAACATAAATAATAAATAAAAAAATGAACCATAAAATAAAATAAATAAATACTATTGTAATATAAATAACTAGTTGTATAGTAAACATAAAATAAATAAATAAATGTATAGCTTATGTGTAATAGTTATAAAGTGTTACAAAATAATGATTAACACTACTTTGTATATAAATAAAGTAGAAGTATTATGTATAAGTAATAAAAATAATAACATAAAATAAGATGTTGTAACTAATAATTAATTAAGTACATACTTTGTATAGTAAAATAAAAAGTAAATTTAAATCATAACCAATATAGTTAGTATAATAATTTAAATAAATTCAATTCATGTAATTTAAATAAAACACTTATACATTATAGTTGTAAATAAATAATAATTAATAAAACGTCATAAGTATCTATATACATAAATTTACTTGATACACAAAAAACTCAAAAACATATATATGTATATACATACTTATGTATCCTTGTAGAATAAATAAATTTACTTAAGTATAGAAATAAAATAAGTTGTATACTATGAATAAATAACCTTACACATAAATAAATTTTATACAAACACTTGTATTCAAATAAATAATAAAGAATAATTGTGCCATAAATAATAAACACTAATAACTTACCATACATATATATATAATGTAATTATGTATATAAAAAATAAATAAACTATATTTATGTATCACTTTTTACATAAATAAATTTTTAAATGTATACTTGTATAACAATAAATACTAATAAAAATGTATGTATCATAATAAACAAAACACATTAATCTTTCTCAATAAATAATAATGCTTGTAAATAATTAAATAAAAGTTATACTTAATAATTAATTTGTATATAAATAAAGAATAACACTTTATACTATGTATATCACCAATAAATAACTTAATAAACACAAATTGTACATAAATAAAATAATCAAACAACTTCGTATATAAATAAACATTTTTCAAATTAATAATACACTAGGAATTAGGATTGTAGATAGTTTGTAATTTATTGTATCTATTTGTTATACATTCTTGCAGAGATGGCTGAGGCATCGACATCCCGGGCCACACGCGGTGACGCAGCACAACAGCAGCCACGGGTGAGGGAGATTTGTTACACCGTCCCTCTAGTCATCCCGCCACCGGATGCACGTCCTATTCTGCCGCATCTGTGCCGTAGAGCTGACCACACCTTTCTCCAGTTTGCAGCAAATACTATGGAGTACGCACACCTACAGATGCTCGTCGGAATGGAGACGATGCAGCATCATGGATACGATAGAGACATTCTGGAGCAATTGGGTCGTGTTGCTGAGTTCGACGCCATGATGACTCCACAGTGGGCCCGCCTGTTACGCTGCGATTCGTCGCAGTATGACAAGCACAATGTGGAGTTCTTATATACTTTCCAGTACGACACACGCTCATTGGTGTATCCTGGAGCTGTGTCGTTTACGTTAGGGCCACACCTTCACACCACAAGTGTCGCCTAGTTCGTAGTCACTTTCGGCCTCTACACGCAGCAGGAGGTGGCAGCTGTAGATTTTGAGGGCGTCCTCCAGGGCGTTACTCGAGCAGCTAGACCCGGGTACGTCACCAAGGCGGAGTTGGTCACATATTGGGGGACGATATGCACCCAGCCTCACACCGACGTAGGCTGGCCACACATATCCTTTCATTCGTTATATAGATAGGATTCTGGCGTTCACCTTGATCCCTCGCCATTCTGGCAAGGACAAGGTTAGCTACTTCGACTTGTTTTGCTTGTACTGCATACAGCATCACCACCCGGCGAACCTCGCCACCATTCTTTTGACATCTTTAGCGAGGCCTTGTCGGGGAGGCCACACTGAGCGCATGTACATGGGGCCGTACATCGGCCATCTGGAGCATTGTCTCCGAGCGTTAGCCACATATCCTGTGGAGCACATTACACTCGGCCCCGAGATGACGTCATATGCGGTGTACGACATGCAGACCTCGGGGATGGTGACTTTTGACACACCATCACGTTGGACGCCTCTGTTGACAGCCCCTGACCAGCCACTCGTCATTCCTCTGCCATCGACGCACTGCATTTTGCACCGAGGGGAGCGGCCACCTCGTGACGACCCGCCACGCCCGCTTGTTCCTCCTCAACTCACCCTCATTTATGTCGTTCAGAGGATGGACATGTTTGAGGAGATGATCAGGATTATGGCGGATCATATGGGCTGTCAGTTTCCCCCTCGGATGCCTGACCCCCACGACCCATCCGACCCCAAGGGCGACACCGACACTGAGCCAGATGACGGGTAGGATGAAGAGTAGTTTGTATTTAGCTTAGTTGATGTATTTTTATTTTCTTTTTGTGTATTCAGACATACTCTGTATTATATTGTTATTTTGGTATGTCTGGTTTATTTTCATGTACTGTTTGTGGTTGTGTTTAGATTTCTGTTATTATTATTATGGTTGTTGTATATTAATGTTGTGAGTTGGTTGTTTTGTTTAACTTGTAAAACGTTTGTAAATTTGTGGTTGTTGTATAAATGTTTGATTTTGTATATCATTGGTTGTATTATAATGTTGTTGTATAAACAGTAATTCATTTGTTGTATTAACAATTGTACATTTGAGTTGTGAATTCAAAGGCGCGCGAATCCACGTACGACACGTCTACATTAAATCAGGGAGTTCGTCGCTAACCTTACTGTAGTTTTAGTTTTCATTTTTCAATCGCCAGTTCTGAGTCCACATTGAGGACAATGTGTTGTTCTAAGTGTGGGTATGTCAGGCTGGTGCCTTTTACTTTTAGTTTTTGTAAATTCAAGTCAGTGTATATATCAAGTCAAACTTTTAATAAAATTTTGAAATTTTGAATAAAATTTTAAAATTTTCGTAAATAAAATAGAACTTGTAAATAAATAATACAAATTGTAAATATTCAAAGTTAAAAACACAAAAAAAATTTGAAAAATTTAGAAAAATTTTTTTTCTTTTAATTGAGTCAGTAATAGTAAATCAAGTCAGTATTTGAGTCTTTTTATTTACAGTTGGTCTTGTTGGTTGTTTGAGATCTTAATTGCAGTATGGTTTTAACCACTCGTGCTCAATTTCCATTCGGGTGGCGACTACTTAGACTATTCTATATTCAAAAGGCCGGCTGTTGATTGACTTCTTTTCGGATTAGACTCACGCATGCTGATTTTGCGTTATCAGCTAAGTCTTTTCCATTTTTACCTTATGTTTCTCTTTCTTTAAATATTCTTTTATTTTTATTTTGCATAGTCTGATTGAGTCTAGAGTCTTAGTTTGTATATAGATAGAGTCTTGAAAATGTCCTTGGTTTTAGCTTGCACATAATAAATGGAAGATGATCGGATTATGTTTAGGGCTTTGGTTTTTAGAGGCTAACTTGTGTATTGATTTGGGATTTGTTGGTAGGCCCAGCCGATAGAAAGTTCCTTAGGATTGACAGAATAAACCTAAATTCAGGATTCTTGTGGGTTTAAGACTTGGTAAATTCGGGAAATCTAAAACCGGGTAATAGTGAATAAAGGAACCTCTGTAAACTAGCAACCTAGAGTTCTTAAAATTTAAACCTGGCACATATGTCCTCTTTTTATGGAAATAAATCCAAGGTTTATGGCACCCGCTATATAAAAGAAATTCCACAATCCACTAAGTAAGATGAGATTGTGCAAATAAAAGAAAGAGAGAATAAGAGCTAAAAAGCAGTTGTCGTACCCCGGCTAGCAACCGAGTGAAACAGTGCTATAATACGCTCAAGTGAGGTAAAAGAAAAAGCAAATGAGAGAATAAAAAGTCAAAATGCTCACACCTTCATCCATCTCCATCATTAAGTTGAATTTTGATTATCTTTAGGTAGTTTTCATACAAAGGTGGGTTTAAGTCATTAGATTTAGACCTGTGCCTTGAAAGCTTTTACTTGGGATTAGGATAACTCGTTTTGACCAAGGGATGCGGCTCATAAGATGAATGATTGCACTTGAACATAAATAATCATAATTAGGGAACTTGAAATTGGTGTTTGGGTTTAGATTGGACCATTAAACCAACAATCGCGATCAATACACAAGGATTTCTGATTGTTGAATCTTTTGCAAATAAAAGCCAAGTCCCTGATCTATGATTCCATTTTGCAAGCTTTTTCGAGGACGAAAAAGGTTTAAGTGTGGGTATTTTGATGTGTTAGTTTAACACATCAGTTTTTGTACATAATCGAGTCTGTTTTCGTAAGTATTGTTAATATTTTGAGTCGTTTTTCGTTCCTTTTTACATTTTGTTATTTTTGTGCAGGATTGTGTCCTGGGGGAGCGGAAACGAAGGCAAACGAGAAAGGGATAAAGTGCGGTTGATCGAGCGAAGAAAACGAAGAAAAAAACCGTAGGCGGTACGGCCCGGGCCGATGTTTGATCCCACGCGGTACGCTCGAGAACATTCTCTAATCAGAATCCTTCCTCGCGCATCGCCTAGTCAGAGCGACCGGCCGCAGGCGATGCGCCTGCCAGGCTCAGCCGCCCGACTAATCTATCTCACGCGCATCGCCTAGCCCCACGCAGCCCCGCCAAGCGATGCGCCCCAGATCATTTTCAGTTCTAAAACCCTAGTTTCATGCCTTTTAGAAAAGGGACGCGTCCTGATCGTTTTCGGGGTCTTCTTCCACGATTTTGGTACCCTAATTAAACCCTGGAGCTGCTGGAGCTAAACCATGGATGTAAGGGCTTGATTAGAGCTTTTGGGAGTGAAGAAGAAGGAAGCATTTTCAGTATTCTCTCCGTTTGAATCCTGTGTTAAATATTAGTTAGCTAGGTGTTAGGTGATTACGTGCTCTGTTTCTTGATGTGATTTTTGGAAATGTGTTTTCATTGGTTTTAGTTTGATTAGATTTAAGATCGCGTCTAAGGCTCGGTTATATCGGTACAAACTGTGTAAGATAGAACTTTCAACACTTAGCCGTTTTGGGCTGTTCTTGATGCGAACGGGTGGTTGGTGCGAATGGCCCTCATTCACACGAACGGAGTGATGCGAATGCATGCTCTCCTTCTTGTCATCCGTTCTTGTGAATGGGTCTTCATTCGTATGGTTGTTCTACACAAATGAACCCATGTCGTTCGTGTGGTTGCTCGTTCGTCTGGCAACTCGTTCGCGTGACTCTTCTTCACGAACGAGGCTTCTTGTTCGCACGAATGAGCCCTTCGTATGGCTCATTCGCCTGCAAGTTTACCAAGAACACCATTTTTGAAATCGGTGGTTGTTTTTGGTGTTTTTGTGGTCAAAATTGATGGTAAAACGTTTTGGAGTGTTTTTGTGCTAAGGATCGGTGCTAATACTTACTGTGGAGCTCGTATTTGACCGAAATGAGATGAAAAGGGTTGAAATCTTGGAATGGAGGTGTTGGGGTTGAAATACACACGATTTGGACGGTGGAATGGTCCGATTTCGTGTGGAAATGATCGAAAAATCGAGTGACCGAGTGTGCGGTTCGGTAGAGAGAGTTGGGTGAAAAATGGGTTTGAAAAACGTAAGTGCTGCTTGTATAGCTATGCTGTCGCACGAATTAGCAGTTCGTACGAATGGCTCCCATTCGTGCCAATGAACTGTGGCTATAAATCTTCACGAATTGGACCGGTTCGTATGAATGGGAGTCCATTCGTACGAACGGTCTTGTATTTTAAAATTTTTGATTGTTTATTAAATTTTTTTGGTGGGGTTTATTTAAAATTGTTATTATTTTACATCAACGCTAAGGACTCATGCGGACATTTGTATGAATCGTCACCCATATAAACGCCGCGTTGTATTTAACTGCTGACATTGTCTGATACTGTAAAGATTTCATTTAGAGTATTCAAATCTAACAACATATCTTCATGGATCGTACCCATGTCGATATCTCGCTGGATCGACACACCAAACGTTATCTATTCAGGTTTTTGTTCATTGTTTTCCGTCACAGGTTATTTTTTTTCTTATGATTCATGTTCATGTGATTAAGTGGATTTTCCTAACTGTTTTAGGAAAACCCGTGTATCTTATTTCCGTTTATTATTGTTGTCTTCGCTCTCGTAACCCTATGTCTTACAATGTGATTGTTTACACCCTTGGATTTCCGACCCATGGTTACTTTAATGCCGGTTGTCACAGTCTCTCCCTGTTGAAGGAATTTCTTCCCGAAATTGGAAATGTATTATCGAGCACTCATTTTCCTTTTGAATGTTTTGGGAGACGACCGGTTATGATTTTGAGTCTCCATGTTCTCCATGTTGTATTGAGGCGTACATGGGAAAAATGTTGTCACAGTCTGATATCCATTTGTGTGTACCTCGCTCGAGTCCTATGAGTTGCTAACAACATTCGTCAGTTGATTGTTTGGTTCGAGATGTGTAGAATGTATACGTGATATTCCACGATTCTCGATGATGTATGTGGTCAACTTGGTTTTACACAGGCGATAGGTGCAAAAATGATGTTATGATACTATCTGTGCCTCTGTGTCATTATTGTCCGAGTTGGTGGTTGTGGTTTGGCAGAAGGAGATGTATAACTTGGATCGGTTGTTACTGATGCTTCTCTATTGGGGTAGGTTTACGAACTTTGTGTGCATAGATTTTGGGGATTGCTTAGTGAGTTAGTCTAATCCATTTAGACTTTTCATTGAAGAAGTGTTTCCGCTTTGCGTTTCCAAGAATGTCTACTTCTCCAATTTTACTCACTATTGACAATGCGATGTGTTGAACCATATCCTTTGTATCGTACGGTTTTCTTGCATTGTTCCTGACATGGATACGTATTGTGTCTTCCCTTCATATCCCCAAATTCACGGTTTTCTCCTGGAGTTGTATGGATGTCCTCTCACCTTGTAGTTGTGACTGCTCTGAGGCTTTGGTCTTGTAATTTGTTCGGGTAAATGGATCGTCCTTGATTGGGTTTTGGAAATTCTGCCCACTAACGATTGACCTCTCGCGTCTATTACCCGGCGATCGGGTACAGATAGGTCAGTTATGGCATTGCACAATCTGGCAGGATAGTTCTCTCGGAACTATCCTGGATTGCTTCTCTTCCAATCCCATCGAGCACATGGAGTAATTCCTCTTTTGATTCGCTCACGGGGTTCCTTCATCAATGGTTGCGTTGGACGCCACATGTAGAGGATGCTCTCTGATGTTAGGTTGTTGAAATAAATACTCATTTGGGAGGTGAAGATTATCATTTCTTGACATCTTTGTTTGTTCTTTCATCGTCCGCGATCTTAATGTATTGAACTGAGACTGTCAATGACCGTCTTTTCAAATTCATCCTTGGGATCGACTTCTTATTAGTCTATCGCAGTTATTGGTACTGCATACACTAGGTGTATTTCCTCCGAAACTTCATGTTTCAAGAAATGTCTCCGTCGGTGAGGACTTTGCCTTCATTGCTTGGGTGGATGTTTTGAGTTGTCTTCACAACATGTAAGCCCTCCTTGTTGAGTTTCAACTCTTATTGTTGCTTATGGTCTTCCCAACGAAGGGTATTGAGCTCACTTCCGATCCGATCCCATTGCAGTCGTACTGGTCTGGAGGATGTAAGCAGACTTTAGCTACAGTGCCATTCTAGGAATGATGATTCGCAAGAAAATGGCAGTGGATGCCTTGTTTTCAATCTGCCGATGGTATGCAGTTCCGCCTTCACCATAACATCACAATTTAGTCATGTAAGGCCTATGCCTTTTTCCTTGACGCGCTGTAATGTTAGCACTACCTCCTCAAAAGAACTAAACTCCTTGTGTTTTGGAGTGAGGTAATTACTATCCCTTCTCACTATTTTAAGACCATTTGGAATTTGTTTCCCTTCACTCTTTTCGATCTATGCCTACACCGTAGATCATAGTGTATTGTGGTAGAGAAATGATCATGGCTGTGGGCGGTCTGTGTTCTACTAGGATTTCAAATCCCAAAATTAATGGTCAGGTCTCATTTGCGCGAAAGCATTCAGTCGACGGACGATCCTTGAATTTGTAGGAAATGACTATTCAAACCATACCGAAGTGTTCAAAAGTCTCTCATTTAACAAGTTTGACAGTCCAATTATTGAACATTCCTCTATTCATTTCTTCCGTCTGTGTTGCCGTGTTCAGTATTCATCGACATAGACTTCGATGGCTCACCCGAATAGGACCTGTAGCTTTTAGGATTAGAAAGCTCAATTGAAGGGATATCGGGCGCTCATGACCTCTCTTGATTCCTAAAATAACTCCTGCTCTCCCAGGAGTACCGGTTTCCTTGTAGTTGCCAGGCAATCAGGGCCGAGCCTTGGAGTCGCATCGGCTCGACATTACTCCAGATGTCCCGAGAAACGCTTTTACGGACCCTTTGCTCTCTGTAGTGAGCTACCGCCTTCTTTCTCCTTGTGTCCCTCATTATCTAGTGGTGGCTGAGGTTCTCCTTACCCTCGTTTCTCTAGTCCTAGCAAAAACCCTAAGCTGTATCTCGCTCGTTGGCCCCTTGGTTTTTCGGGTTGTTAGAAGACTAGGTATGGTGGACACATGGTAATGCATACATTTAAATCATACACACTACGTCCATGAAGGGAGTAAGGGAATGCACCTGTGTTGATGCTTCATTGACGGTGTGTCGTGCGCATGGGGGCGGTCAACGACGTGTTGTAGTCATCTGTGGTGATTCACACTCTCTAGGGGCATTTATTAGCTACGTGACCTGGTTGTACATTATTTACACGGTTGGCTCGCGACATGATGGTGTTTGCAGCCGGTACACTTAGGAGAGGTTCCAGCGTACCGCTTACGAACTGGGCCCACTGTTGAGTTGCAGTGTTGAGCCCAATGACCCGGCTTCCCAGAAGTAGAGCACATCTTGCACCCTCTGTCGTCAGGGTGGTGATACTGACATTTGGTGCAAAGGGGGAATGCTACAGCGTAGGATCTACGAGGTTCGCCTCGGTGGCTGGGACCCGCTTGGTCAGGGTTGTCAGTTCTTCCTTTCTTGGGGAGAGGGCAGCTGGATTCTCCCGTCGATTCCTTTGTAGCATATTCGGCTTCAGTCTTCAGCACGATGGAGGTGTCTGCTGGGTATCAAGGTCCGAGATTGATTTGATCAACAATGTCGGGGATGGAAGCGATGAGTTGCTCCGTGATGAGAGTAGATAGGGCGGTGATGTCTAGGTTGCCACGTGGCTGTTCCTTTGGAGGCATTATGTGTAACATCACTGTATTTCGGGTTGTCCGTACATGTTTAATTGTATTGTTACGACCTGACATGATAATTATTAAAGAAGATGAATTATTGGAAGATATTATTGATAATTGGTATACATATTGAGAACATATTATTATATACATAAACCATGGGAAGTTTAGTTAAAACACAATTAAACAGAACCAGAGAGTTTATCGCAGTTGAATTCACAGATTATGAATTGTCGTTTGGAATGGAAAGGAATTAGGAGTGGGTTATTGTTTGGTTGCTAAAAATATTCAAGGACACATGGTCATTGTTTATCGAAATAACGGTGGGACGGTGTTGGGGAGGTTGCGACCTACCCCTGCATATGCCCTATACATATGCATATTTCGGTCTATCACGAATGTGTCAATGATATGGTTTAGTGGGTTTTGGATTGGGAAATTATAATATTAAAGTTAATAAAATAATAAAAGTTTTATTGGAAATGAATACGCATTGGTGAGGTTACGATGATTAATTAAACGCGAATGTTATTTCAGAAATATTAACCTGATAAGGTATTCGCGTGGGTAACGATTCACACGAATATAATTATTAGAAACTATATTCTGAAACGATATTCCATAAATCGTAAATCGAATCGAAATACGATACGAACGTTGGATTCGGAAAGGTGACGATCTTTACAAATACGTACGTGAGTAACGTGTTTCGACGAGATAACGAAATATTACGTAACGATATTAAATTAATAAATGGAAACTAACAACGTTTATTAGGAATCACAACATAAAATGGATTTCAAACAAATCGTTCATTAAATAAAGAATTTAACGGATTCATTTACGAAGTGGCAGTATTTAAATAAAATCATCTGATGAAAACGAGACATAATTACTTAAATGTCTTATGTTTTATAACGCATTTACGAGAAGAACCGGGCATTTTAATAATCCTAATCCGTATTAAACGAGACCGAGCACGCGGGGAGAACCCAGGCTATAAAAGCCCATCTTTTCTTCTTCTTGTTCATTTTACAAGGGTTCTCTCTCTCTAGAAAGCAAAAACGCCATATCTCTCTTTACCTTCTCTCTAGCCTATCTTCTTCATTTCTTGTCGGATTCACGAGATCTTGTGGCAAGACGATCGCACGATCCAGCGGAACAAGAATACACGAAGAAACTTCACATTTGGTCGACTTTTTGAGGTAAGAACCGAACTTTACTATTCTGCATTTTGTTTATATGAAACCCAACTTTCATCATCATCCTCACAAGTGTTAGGAGTGTAAACCTTAAGATTAGTGAGCACGAGCTTGGGGAGGCCATGAACGACATTATGAATTGTAAAACTCGAGGTTAAGGGCGATGGGGCTGGTGGTTCGCAACCCAGCACCTGACCGAACCCCTACCATCACGAAACTCACGAACCTAATGGGCGGGAACAAGGGTGGCCGAACCTTGGCCTAGGCGAACCTACCCCCTCCAACGAACCTTGTTTCAACGAAACCTAGAATTCACGAACCTGCATCCTCATGAACTCAACACTGCCGAACCTAGATACCCTGCGAACCTGGGTCCATGCTGAACGAACCATGCATCTCACGAACCTAGGAACCATCTGCGAACCTATGCTGGCCGGAAGTCTATAGCAGCCGAACATTACCATGGAACGATCCCTAGTGGGCCGAACCTTACACATCTGTTAGCCGAACCCTAAACATGGCAGCGGACCTCCTCTGACCAGCGAACCTTCTGGTGTTAATTGTATGATGCCAAACTTATGGACTGCTATCCTCCATTCGAGCAGCAAACCTAGGTCTAGAGCTGGATCAAGGGTGTTTGAGTTAGGGGTATAAAACTAGGGTTGAGGATAAACAAAGGAATGAGGAACTTTTGTATACTTATACATGCATGAAAAACCTAATGCCACCACCTTTTTCAGTGATAAAATAAGTTTTATATTTTGAGGTTATATATATATAGATATATATATATATATATTTATGTATGTATATATATATATATATAATGAACTTTTTATGAGGATAACATAAAAATAATTTCCTTAAAAAACTTAAGTGAATTTTTATAATGAAGACAAAGGTGATGGATTTAAGTAAGCATGCACTTATGTATAAATGGGAGTATGAATAAGGATAACATTCTCTTCTTAGCATACATATCTATGAGAAGAGTACATAAGAGTTCGCAATTAAAGTATTATTATGAAATAATTTAAAATTAACGAGTTTAAAATTTCATTTTGATGATAATCAATAATGAAACCTTAAGTATTACAATTTAACTTAGATTAAATAACTAAGTTAAAGAGGCATTTAATGATTAAAAGATGAACACTTATGATATTTGAATTATACGCACATACTTATGATTATGAAACACTTTATAATGACAGATTTTTGAGTTGTTTTGAATTTCACATACGCGAGCGCGCATATTTCCAGAACACTAATTCTAAGGACTCAGGTGAGTTCTCATAACCTCCTTTTAAAACCATTTTGTTTTATACTCGAAGGTGGAACATGTATACCAGATTCGCACATTATCTTAATAACATATGGATGACACTTGTTTATTGTTATGATATTCAGATTATTGAATTATCATAATTCCATGGGTCGTTGTTGATTGACTTCAGTCATCTGCAATGATTGCATGTATTGTCAATATTCCATGGGTCGTTGTTGATTGACTTCGGTCATCTGCAATGATTGCATGTATTGTCACTATTCCGTGGGTCGTTGTTGTTGACTTCGGTCATCTGCAATGACTGCATGTATTGTCACTATTCCATGGGTTGTTGTTGTTAACTTCGGTCATCCGCAATGATTGCATGTATTGTCACGAGTGTCGTTGTCATTGACCTTGGTCATTCACAATAATGCATGTATTGTCACTTATACTAATTAAAGATATTGATGATTGAGATTGATTGAATGTATATGTGGTTGGTTATATATGATTATTTGAAATAGGTGACTATGTGTTTGTTATTGTGTGTTGCGTTATGTGTTGGACTATCTCGCAGGTGCTCATATGGATTTTCTCAGGAAACTATAAACTTTTATAATCATTTTGTAGAATATTTTTAAATATAAAAACTTATGATTACTCACCAACTACTTTGTAGTTGACACTTGATTTTTCTACATGTTTCAGGGAACGAGGAGAAGTAAGTAGGGCAGGATAGCTCTACATATTTTGGACATCATCACATAGGATTCTTGGACGTAGCTAAAATAACTGAAATTCTGGCGATTAGAGTTTAGTTAGTTTAGCTAAATCTTTTGTGTAATTGATGTAACTAATTCATGCTGAACATGATTTTTGATGTAACTAATTTGGTTGATTAATTGATATGTGATAAATTAATTAGATGCCCACGAGCTTATGAACAATCTACACATCCCTCGTGGCATCCCGACGTTTCCGCCATCGGTCGGGGTGTTACAGATTGGTATCAGAGCGTGAATTATAGGGAATTAGGTTACTAGAAATGGTTGACCTAGTCTATAACCGTAGGATACCCTAGTATGAAACTATTTCATACACTAGTTAGTATATTCAGGATTTCATGCTTATGTGTTTATTACATGTTAATTGAACTCCTGTTATATATCAGATTCACATATGCCACTTACTGATTGTTTGCTTACTTATGCCTTAATGACTCGATAAGGACATACTCGTGATGTATTGTAAAGGTGGTGGGACGGTGGTATGGGAGGTTGCGACTTACCCTTATCATATTCCCTATACATATACCATTTACAGTACATTGGGTGGATGTTAGTATTGAGGAATAAGGGAACTACTCATTTGGGAAATTATCTGTTTAGGAAAATACTTGTCTAGGAATTTCCTGCTTGATTTTTGATCTCCAGACGAGGACACAATCGTGGTATACCACAAAGGTGGTGGGACGGTGATTTGGGTGGTTGCGACCTACCCTTACATATGTCGTATACATATACCATTTGTAGTATATTGGGGGTCTGTCAGTGTCAGGAACTTAGGATATTATTAGGAAATGCTGGTAAAGTTGTTGATGGAGTGTTGTTTGGATTTGGTTTGGATTGACATATTGGATAATCATATTTGATGAACACATATAAAATCATTTATGAACACACTTATTGGACACGTCGGGTGAATAGGATCAATGAACGATACGAACACTGGTGATAGACTGAAGCCTTGAGCGATGATATAGACACTTGGTGAAAATATGAGTGCATAGTGACGATACTAACACTTGGTGATGGTATGAACACTTGATGAGAATAAATTATAGGGAGGATATGAACCCTTATTGATAATTATGAACATTGGTAGTTAGTATGGATTTTTAGGGAACTTAGACATTAGGGGAACTTTAATGTCAGGTGAACTTAGACATTAGTTGATCTTAGAAATAGGCAAACCTACATGTCAGGTGAACTTAGACAATAGGTGAACCTAATTGTCCAAGGGAACTAGAGACCACTTCACTCAAAGTTATCCTACATAGGATAAAGGTTGTGAAGTGAGACAATGGTAAGACACATGATACACCCTAATTTCTAACCAGGGCATAATCGTGGTGCAATGCAACGGTGGTGGGACGGCGTATGAGGCGACTGCGGTCAAATCTATGTATGCCCTATATATAAGCTTGTTGCACTGCATCGAGAGGTTGTCAGTGTTGGTATAGGGTGGAAAATGTTTGAAACTTAGGACTAGTTAGTTTATAGTAGATATGACCAACTAGGATGCGTTAGTGCAATATTAGGAAATTACTGTTTTGTTATGAGTTTAATGACAGATAGGAGAAAAATATAGTTTCTATATGTAATCCTAACTGTTGAAATAAACTCATTTGACCATAGTTTGTATGACTTACATTGAAAACAGTAGTAACATGTTTCTATTATCCTCAGAAACATGTCGCCACGCCGTCACAACGAAGATGATACAAACAGCAACGCTGTTGGTGCTAACAAGGGTAATGCCAACTCCGGCATGCAAGAGTTAGCAACACTCATTACTGGATTGGTGAATCAACTAACTCAAGCCAATCTGATTCTCAATCAGAATAGATGTGGTGCAAACCCACCAGTCTGCACGTTCAAACACTTTAACTCATGTAATCCACTGAAGTTTACGGGTTCTGAGACAGCCACTGGTCTGCTGTAGTGGTTTGAGAGCATGGAGAACACCATTAGCAACAGTGATTGCCCAGAGAATCTGAAGGTGCGCTATGCCACCAATGTTTTCCAAAAGAGAGCACTAACTTGGTGGAATGGCGAGAAGCGAACTAGGGGAGTTGATGCTGCCCTAGCACTGTCATGGACTGAGGTCAAGAACTTAATGACCATTGAATTCTGTCCTCGCAGTGAGATGAGGAAACTTGAGACTGAATTCTGGGAACTCAAATAGGATAGCGGGGAGAATGTGATTTATAAAACTCGCTTTCTTGAGTATAGTCTGCTGGTACCTCATCTGGTGACACCGTTAGAGAGAGCTATTGAGAAGTACATAGGCGGTCTGCCTATGCAGATTCAGGACACAGTCTATGGTAGCAACCCTAAAACACTGGAGGCTGCGATCCGCTTATCTGCAACTTTAACTGATAATCACGTGAAGGCTGGAACACTCACTAGAAAAGGATCAAAGAAAGCTAATACAAAGTCCACTGCCAAGGAGGCTTCAACTGAAGTCAAGACTGAACAAGGAAGTTCATCCAAAAGCAGCAATAAAAAACGGAAGACCAGAAATTTCGTTGTTACTACTCTTGCTGCTAAGTCTACTCAACAATCATCAAACAACTCAACTACGAGAAATTACGTTGGGGCAACTCCTCAATGTAACACCTGCAGATATCATCACATGCCTAACTTGCCATGTCGCGTTTGGAACAACTGTGGAAAGTATGTCCATTTTGCTAATGTTTGTCGGAGTGCTCCGCAAGCGCAACCAGTTCAAGTTGTACCCGTTCGCTAGGTACCAGTACAGGCAAGAGCCTGTTACGAGTGTGGTGAAGTGGGTCACTTCAGAAATCAGTGCCCAAGATTGACGGGAAACAATCAAAGGGTGGCTCAAGGCAGAGCGTTTCAACTGAATGCTCCAGCTGCTCAAGCCAACCAGGATGTGGTCAATGGTACATTTCTGATCAACAACTCTTATGCATCTGTCTTGTTTGATTCTGGTGCTGATAGGAGTTTCGTTTCATATGATTTTGAATGTATGCTTGGTAGAACACATACAAACTTAGATAAACAGTTTAACATGGAAGTGGCTGACGGAAACACTATTGATATTGACACTTTTATTATTGGATGTACTGTGAACTTAAATGATCACGTTTTCCCAATTGATCTTATACCTATGCACTTTGGTAGCTTTGATGTTATCATAGGCATGGATTGGTTAGCCACCCACAAAGCGGAAATCATTTGTCATGAAAAATACATTTGTATTCCCTTACCTTCGGGTGAAACTTTAAGAGTTTTTGGGAAAAATTCTAGTAAGGGTCTTAAGCTGATGTCACGCACTAAAGCACACAAGTACTTTAGGAAGAAATGTATAGCGTTTTTAGCACACATTGTGGAGAAGAAAGAGAAAGGAATAAGCATTGAAGACGTTCCTGTAATTAGAGATTTTCCTGAAGTATTTCCAGACGACTTGCCGGGTCTTCCACCAGAACTTCAAGTAGAATTTCGAATTGACTTAGTACCTGGTGCGAACCCAGTCGCCAAAGCTCCTTACAGACTTGCGCCTTCGGAGTTACAAGAATTGGCGAGCCAATTACAAGAACTGACTGATAAAGGATTCATTCGCCCGAGCCATTCGCCATGGGGTGCACCGGTCCTGTTTGTCAAGAAGAAGGACAGGTCATTCCGAATGTGCATCGACTACCGCGATTTGAACAAACTGACTATTAAGAATCAATACCCACTGCCGCGCATCGATGATTTTTTCGATCAACTTCAAGGCGCGGCATGGTTTTCGAAGATCGATCTGAGGTCTGGGTATCATCAGCTTCGTGTACATGATGATGATATTCCCAAGACGGCTTTCAGAACAAGATATGGCCATTATGAATTTCTGGTAATGCCTTTCGGCCTTACCAATGCACCGGCAGTTTTCATGGACCTCATGAACCGTGTTTGCAGGCCATACTTGGATAAATTTGTGATTGTCTTTATTGATGATATTCTGATATACTCAGAGAGCAAAGAAGAACACGAGCAACACCTTAAGTTGGTTTTGGAGATCCTAAGAGAGGAGCGACTGTATGCCAAATTCTCCAAGTGTGAATTCTGGCTTAAGGAAGTTCAATTCTTGGGACACATAGCCAACGAAAAGGGTGTTCACGTGGATCCTGCGAAGATTGATGCGGTGAAGAATTGGAATACACCGAAGACACCAACGGAGATTCGATCGTTTCTTGGACTTGCCGGCTACTATAGGCGGTTTATTTCGAATTTCTCCAGAATTGTTGTCCCTCTTACTTCTTTAACTCAAAAGGACAAACCTTATGAGTGGGGACCAAAGCAAGAAGAGGCATTTAAGACTTTGAAGCAGAAACTTTGTGATGCTCCTGTCTTGACATTGCCCGATGGAAATGATGATTTTGTAGTTTACTGTGATGCATCCAACCTAGGTCTCGGTTGTGTTCTTATGCAACGGGGAAAGGTTGTGGCATATGCATCAAGACAGCTGAAAATTCACGAGAAGAACTACACTACACACGACTTGGGACTTGGTGCAGTCGTGTTTGCTTTGAAGATATGGAGACATTATCTTTATGGCACAAAGTGTGTAGTCTTTACAGATCATAAAAGTTTGCAACATATTCTCAATCAGAAAGAGCTTAATATGAGACAACGGAGATGGGTTGAACTTTTGAACGATTATGACTGTGAAATTCGTTACCATCCTAGCAAAGCGAATGTAGTAGCAGATGCGCTTAGTCGCAAGAGTCATGTTCAAATCCATAGTGTCTGAGTGCACACTAATCTCCATAATGATGTTCACACAGCCCAACAACACTCATTGGCTCAAAATAGCCTGAAAGATGAGATGTCTTGCGAGGCCGAATTACTATTGGAAACTAGGGATGATGGTTTGATGTATTACTTGAATCGGTTGTGGATACCGAACCGGGGTGATCTTAGGATGATGATTATGGATGAAGCTCATAAGTCTCGTTACTCAATCCATCCGGGTGCTGATAAGATGTATCAAGACCTTAGAGCCTTGTACTGGTGGCCTGGAATGAAGAAGGATATTGCTGAGTATGTGTCTAAGTGCCTTAACTGCGCTAAAGTCAAGGCAGAACACCAGCAACCTTCAGGATTGTTAATACAACCAGAAATACCCGTGTGGAAGTGGGAGAATATATCCATGGATTTTATTACCAAACTCCAACGAACCGCAAGCGGTAAAGATAGTATTTGGGTTATAATTGATAGATTGACTAAGTCGGCTCATTTCTTACCGATACGCGAGACGTACCCTATGCGGAAGTTAGCCCGTATCTATGTGGATGAGATCGTTAGTCGACATGGAATTCCCTTAAGCATAATATTGGATCGTGATGTTCGTTTCACGGCACGATTTTGGGAATCACTTCATGAACTTTTGGAACAGGTTTGGATCTTAGCACCGCCTATCATCCTCAAACGGATGGACAGACGGAGCGAACGATTTAGACATTGGAAGATATGTTGAGAGCTTGTGTCATTGATTTCGATGGCAATTGGGATAGCCATTTACCGTTAGTCGAGTTCTCGTATAACAACAGTTATCAAGCGAGCATTGGTATGGCGCCGTTTGAAGTTCTTTATGGTAGAAAATGTCGGTCACCTATTTGTTGGACCGAGGTCGCGAATCGCAGATCACTGATCCTGAGATTATGCAAGAAACGACTGACAAGATCCGCTAAATCCATGACAATCTGTTAGCTACACGCAGTCGACAGAAAAGCTACGCGAATAAACGACGAAAACCTTTAGAGTTTGAAGTTGAAGATATGGTATTACTCAAAGTATCACCTTGGAAAGGAGTGGTACGATTCGGGAAGAAGGGTAAGCTTGCTCCACGTTATGTTGGCCCTTTTAAGATTCTTGAACGGATCGGGATGATGGCCTACAAGTTGGAACTTCCTCCTGAACTTAGAAATGTACACCCAACGTTTCACGTGTCCAATTTAAGGAAATGGTTAGTTGATCAAGATCTTCGGGTACCACTCGATGACATTCGCGTCGATGATACCATGCACTTTGTTGAAAAACCAGTTGAGATTATGGATCGTGAGGTTAAAAAGCTCAAACGCAGTAGAATTTCAATTGTCAAAGTACGATGGGAATCAAAGCGTGGTCCATAATTCACCTGGGAACGGGATGATCAGATGAAGCTTAAGTACCCACATTTATTCACTACGGTCACTCCAAGTTGAATTTCGGGACGAAATTCCATTAACTAGGGGAGACTGTAACATCACTGTATTTCGGGTTGTCCGTACATGTTTAATTGTACTGTTACGACCTGACATGATAATTATTAAAGACGATGAATTATTGGATGATATTATTGATAATTGGTATACATATTGAGAACATATTATTATATGCATAAACCATGGGAAGTTTAGTTGAAACACAATTAAACAGAACCAGAGAGTTTATCGCAGTTGAATTCACAAATTATGAATTGTGGTTTGGAATGGAAAGGAATTAGGAGTGGGTTATTGTTTGGTTTCTAAACATAGTCAAGGACACATGGTCATGGTTTATCGAAATAGCGGTGGGACGGTGTTGGGGAGGTTGCGACCTACCCCTGCATATGCCCTATACATATGCATATTTCGGTCTATCACGGATGTGTCAATGATATGGTTTAGTGGGTTTTGGATTGGGAAAATTATAATATTAAAGTTAATAAAATAATGAAAGCTTTATTGGAAATGAATACGCATTGGTGAGGTTATGATGATTAATTAAACTCGAATATTATTTCAGAAATATTAACCTGATAATGTATTCGTGTGGGTGACGATTCAAACGAATATAATTATTAGGAACTATATTCTGAAACGATATTCCATAAATCGTAAATCGAATCGAAATACGATACGAACGTCGGATTCGGAAAGGTGACGATCTTTACGAATACGTACATGAGTAACGTGTTTCGACGAGATAACGAAATATTACGTAACGATAGTAATTTATTAATGGAAACTAACAACGTTTATTAGGAATCACAACCTAAAATGGATTTCAAACAAATCGTTCATTAAATAAAGAATTTAACGGAATCATTTACGAAACGGCAGTATTTAAATAAAATCATCTGATGAAAACGAAACGTAATTACTTAAATGTCTTATGTTTTATAACGCATTTACGAGAAGAACCGAGCATTTTAATAATCCTTATTGCGTATTAAACGAGACCAAGCACGCGGGGAGAACCCGGGCTATAAAAGCCCATCTTTTCTTCTTCTTCTTCATTTTACAAGGGTTCTTGCTCTCTCTAGAAAGCAAAAACGCCATATGTCTCTCTCTCTCTCTCTACCTTCTCTCTTGCCTATCTTCTTCATTTCTTGTCGGATTCACGAGATCTTGGTGGCTAGACGACCGCACGATCGAGGGGAACAAGAATACACGAAGAAACTTCACATTTGGTAGACTTTTTGAGGTAAGAACCGAACTTTACAATTCTGCGTTTTGTTTATATGAAACCCAACTTTCATCATCATCCTCATAAGTGTTTTAGGAGTGTAAACCCTAATATTAGTGAGCACAAGCTTAGGGAGGCCATGGACGATATTATGAACTGTAAAACTCGGGGTTATGGGCGATGAGGCTGGTGGTTCGCAACCCAACACCTGGCCGAACCCCTACCATCACGAAACTCACGAACCTAATGGGCGGGAACAAGGGTGGCCGAACCTTGGCCTAGGCGAACCCACCCCCTCCAACGAACCTTGTTTCAACGAAACTAGGAATTCACGAACCTGCAACCTCATGATCTCAGCACTACCGAACCTAGATACCCTGCGAACCTGGGTCCATGCTGAACGAACCATGCATCCCACGAACCTAGGAACCAGCTGCGAACTTATGCTGGCCGGAAGTCTATAGCAGCCGAACCTTACCATGGAACGAATCCTAGTGGGCCGAACCTTACACATCTGTTAGTCGAACCTTAAGCATGGCAGCGAACCTCCTCTGACCAGCGAACCTTCTGGTCTTAACTATATGAAGCCGAACCTATGGACTGCTATCCTCCATTCGAGCAGCAAACCTAGGTTTAGAGCTGGATCAAGGGTGGTTGAGTTTGGGGTATAAAACTAGGGTTAAGGATAAACAAAGGAATGAGGAACTTTTGTATACTTATACATGCATGAAAAACCTAATTCCACCACCTTTTTTAGTGATAAAATAAGTTTTAAATTTTGAGGTTATATATATAGATATATATATATATATATAATGAACTTTTTATTAGGATAACTTAAAAATAATTTCCTTAAAAAAACTTAAGTGAATTTTTATAATGAAGAGAAAGGTGATGGGTTTAAGTAAGCATGCATGTATGTATAAATGGGAGTATGAATAAGGATAACATTCTCTTCTTAGCATACATATCTATGAGAAGAGTACATAAGAGTTCGCAATTAAAGTATCATCATGAAATAATTTAAAATTAACGAGTTTAAAATTTCATTTTGATGATAATCAATAATGAAACCTTAAGTATAACAATTTTAACTTAGATTAAATAACTAAATTAAAGAGGCATTTAATGATTAAAAGATGAACACTTATGATATTTGAATTATACGCACGTACTTATGATTATGAAACACTTTATAATTACAGATTGTTGAGTTGTTTTGAATTTCACATATGCGAGCGCGCATATTTCCAGAACACTGATTCTAAGGACTCAGGTGAGTTCTCATAACCTCCTTTTAAAACCATTTTGTTTTAAACTCGGAGGTGGAACATGTATACCAGATTTGCACATTATCTTAATAACATATGGATGACACCTGTTTATTGTTATGATATTCAGATTATTGAATTATCATAATTCCATGGGTCGTCGTTGATTGACTTCGGTCATCTGCAATGATTGCATGTATTGTTACTATTCCATGGGTCGTTGATTGACTTCGGTCATCTGCAATGATTGCATGTATTGTCACTATTACGTGGGTCGTTGTTGTTGACTTCGGTCATCTGCAATGATTGCATGTATTGTCACTATTCCATGGGTCGTTGTTGTTAACTTCGGTCATCCGCAATGACTGTATGTATTGTCACGTGGATTGCCACACTCCATGTGTCGTTGTCATTGACCTTGGTCATTCACAATGATGCATGTATTGTCACTTATACTAATTAAAGATATTGATGATTGAGATTGATTGAATGTATATGTGGTTGATTATATATGATTATTTGAAATAGCTGACTATGTGTTTGTTATTGTGTGTTGGGTTATGTGTTGGACTATCTCGCAGGTGCTCATATGGATTTTCTCAGGAAATTATAAACTTTTATAATCATTTTGTAGAACATTTTTAAATATAAAAACTTATGATTAATCACCAACTACTTTGTAGTGGACACTTGATTTTTCTACATGTTTCAGGGAACGAGGAGAAGTAAGTAGGGCAGGATAGCTCTACAAATTTTGGACATCATCACATAGGATTCTTGGACTTAGCTAAAATAACTGAAATTCTGGCGATTAGAGTTTAGTTAGTTTAGCTAAATCTTTTGTGTATTTGATGTAACTAATTCATGCTGAACCTGATTTTTGATGTAATTAATTTGGTTGATTAATTGATATGTGATAAATTAATTAGAAACCCACGAGCTTATGAACAATCTACACATCCCTCGTGGCATCCCGACGTTTCCGCCGTCGGTCGGGGTGTTACATTCTGATTACCCCCAAACTGGAAACAATTAGTACCTGTGATTGAACACAAGTAATATATGCAATTGTTCTTATCCTGATTTCTCTGCATGAGGTCCCTAGGTTATAGTCTAGGAAAAACTGTTTAAGGAAATGACCTAATTCTCTATGACCATGGCTCTGATACCAATCTGTCAAACCCCGGGCCGGCGGGCCAGATCGGAGAGCCGTCGGGCGGAATAGTCCCGAGGCGTGATTGTAATCTGAGTGATCAGATTGTTACATTGCACATGATAATATTAGAAATACTAAATACATTAAATGAATAAAATTAAATTACAACTGTTTCATAATTTAATTCTATTACAGCTAGACTTGGACATCTGGAATGAGGACCAGATGTCCCACAAAGGTTGTTTGCACGGGTGCAAGTCTTGAATCTTGTATCCGGTCTAGCCGAAGAGATTCCATGCAAGAGTTGTAGGCTCCTCTAAGGGATCTTATCTTTCTATCTCTAAAGTCATCCTTCTTTCACCTGTTCTTCACCTGAGAACATGTAAAATATGTCAACACTAGGTTGGTGAGTCACGTTAGTTTTGAAAACATTTGGTTTTGTAAAAGGTTTAGTGAAAATCTTTCCTTTCACATCGATTTGAAATATGATGTGTGAATGATGTTGAAAACACGAATGAACTTCACAAGTGCATCGGTCTAACCATCATTATTGACACCATCCCAAATCACCGAAGGTAGTTTATGTATAGGGCATACGTAGAGTCAGACTTACCGCTAGCCCAGCCGCCAGCCCACCACCCCTTCGATGATCCACGAGGGTGTCCTTCACGGAAATCGGGCTTTGTCACTTGTGTAACTCCACTCTACTCGACATGACAGATGATTGTAAAATGAAATTGTGAGAAAGAAGCGTATGATCTGTCTCTCCTGGTATAGGAGATAGGTTTTGTTTGTTTAGAAAATCACACAAGTGACGCTCCTTTCTTCTAGTAAAACATGGTTTACTGTGTACTCGTTTGAAACTCGTTCAAGACTAGGTCTTGAACATGTATTTGATTTGAAAAATCTTGTTTTTGTTGTGTGGTATGTCTGTAATATCACCCTTGTGATCATTTACCAACCCTAAATGATATGATTTTGTGATTAGTTCTCCTAGAACTAATCTGAGTTGTTGTTGTTGTTGCACGTGTGTATGAGTGTAGCGTACCAGCCTCAACGCTAGAGGTTTGTTAAACCTATGGTACCATCTATGTTATCGTCGGTTGACCCGCGTCAACTAATGGTAAATGACTCTGATGTGTGTTGTTTGAGAATTCCTTAGCGAATTCCCTATGTGATGTTGTGTAGACACTTGTCCTAGTGAATTACCCTACACAGATATCATACGAAAATGTTGATGTTTGATGGGGGATTCCCATGAGAATGATGGTATTCGATTGTGCACTACACAATTCCCCGGATTGTGTCCATTCACCTCTTGGTTGGGCACAAAGCCTTGAACTGTTATGGTCAAGAGACATTTCCTCGATGATTTGTGTTTTGAACCCTCGAAACTAGTTTGTTGTTGTTTATCGAAAACGTTGTATGGAGCGATGAATGCTCAGTAAAAGTAATTGAAAAGACTCTTATACGTATAACATTCGAATAAGAGGTTGAGAGTTGATCCTTTTATTGAAATTATTTGAAAATAACTCTTGTTCGTTGATCACTCGAATAAGAGGTTTCATGTTCTCAGCCCCAAATGATTTGGAAACAAGAAAATTGAAAACAAGGGGTCTTTGACCTCACCTGAGGTCTTGGGTCGTCGATGCACTCACCCGGTATGTTCTCTCGGTTTGAATCATGTGTTAAATATTAGTTAGCTAGGTGTTAGGTGATTATGTGCTCTGTTTCTTGATGTGATTTTTGGAAAATGTGTTTTCATTGCATTTAGTTTGATTAGAGTTAAGATCGGGTCTAAGGCTCGGTTCTATCGGTACAAACTGGGCCATCATCTCTTTCATTTCGGTAGGAGCCAAACGATAAGGTGCTTTGGCGACAGGCTGAGCCCCTGGCACTAAGTTGATCTCGAACTCAATTTCCCGTTCGGGTAGTAATCCAGGGAATTCCTTAGGGAATACATCAGGGAAGTTACGCACCACGGGTACATCATCAATCATCCTCATATCCGTTCGTTCCTCAATCACATAGGCCAAGTAGGCTACACACCCTAGCCTCATCATAACATCATCCTTGATCATCGAAATAATGTTCGGTGCATACATAGCTTTATCACCATAAATTTTTACCGAGCTCCCATCCATCTCACGTAAACGTATCATCTTTCGTCGACATATAATGTTAGACTCGAATTTGGCTAACGAGTCCATACCCTAAACTACATCGAAACCTC
Organism: Mikania micrantha; assembly: GCA_009363875.1. Classification (NCBI taxonomy): domain Eukaryota; kingdom Viridiplantae; phylum Streptophyta; class Magnoliopsida; order Asterales; family Asteraceae; genus Mikania; species Mikania micrantha. Next base: position 59,016,075 of record CM018691.1, on the reverse strand, counting down.
CCAAGGTTATAAGAAACAATCGTACTGGGAACTTATGACCTTCTATCTCAACGTAGCAATCATCTATAGCCTCAGTCACCCTTGTCATCTTACCAATAGCCGTCTCTACATCAAATACCTGATCTATCTTCATAACCTTCCCAGATAACCCATCACAAAAAGTAGAAGATACAAAAGTCATACTCGCACCAGAATCAAACAATACAGAAGCAGGAATATTGTTGATATAAAAGGTACCTGTGACAACGTCCAGGTCCTCAACAGCATCATCCTTGGTCATCGTGAAGGCTCGTGCTTTAGCCTTCTGCTTCTCATTTCCTTTCTCCTCTTTCTTACCCGATCCCGAAGCATCGGCCCGTGGTTGTTTGCAATCCTTGGACAGATGTCTTAACCCATTACAGTTGAAGCATCGCGTAGCATTCGGGCAACTGTTAGAAAAATGCCCCGTCTTTCCACACCTGAAACATAAATTAGTGCCCACCAGGCACTGTCCCGTGTCGCTTTTCCCACACTTGTTGCATTGGCTCATCTCCTCTCGCTTCACTTTCTTTCTTGAAAACTTTCGTTGGTCTGTTCAACCCCTCTTAGTCCCAGAGGACTCTTTCATCTTTGTTTCTTCTTTGACTGGCTCAGCAGACATAACATCATCTCAAACTATACCACTAAGTTCAACAGTGGAGTCGAAGGTCTTGGGAGCATTTTCTTTTACATGAATCCGCACCTTTGGAGGCAAACCCTCCGTATACAGTTTCACCCTGCGTTCCTCGGAACCAATCAAGTGAGGAACTAGTCTTTCCATTTCATTGAACTTTGATGTATACTGTTGATGATTCATACTCCCAGCTTTTAGGACCAGAAACTCTCGTTCTACTTTATCTAGCTCGTTATTGGCACAGAACTATTTGGTGACCAGCTCCTTCAGATCTTCCCAAGTCATCTTCTCCATATCAGCTACAGACTTAGTCTGCTTGATGGTGTTCCACCAGTGAAGTGCCTCCTCGACAAAGGAGTGAGCTGCAAACTTGACAGCTTGATCAATTCGGCACTCACTGATGGAGATAACAGCCTCCATCAGTGGCAGGTGGCCACAGCATCTTTCCTTCCGTCAAAGGATGGTGGATTGAATCCTTTGAAGGCCTTGTAGTCACATCCATTCGTCATACTTCGGTTGGAGTCACCACTCTTTATCTCGAGGATCACGATTTCCTCATCATCTTTGGTGCTTTCTTTTGTTCCTTCCGACTTTTCCTTCAGCGCATCCTCTAATGCCTTAGCAATCATTGCTGGCATCTTCTCATCCATGATCTTGTAGACCTCATCAGAATTTGATATTACCACAATAGGCTCTAGCGTGAACTCTTCTCCGTCTTCCAGTGGCTCACTATGCTCGTTTTCTTCTTTGTTGACAGGTTTCTCGGTCTCGACATGTGGCTCTTCAGCTCCCTGTGGTTTCTTTCGCGGTCTACCCTTTTGTCCGGCCATTTAAACTTTCTACATAATGTAACAATTGATGAGTCAGTACAGGAACTAGTTTAGCACGAAATAAGCTTTGTAAATCGTTAATGACATTGATTAGGTTTTATTAACCACTTACCCAAATCATAGGCTCTAAACGTTTCCCATCCCATCTCCTCAATGTGCATGACATCTAACTACCTTTCTAACCTTGCATCTACTTCTTAACTCATACATAACATTCAGCTCGTGGCATCCGTTCATCCGTGGTTGGCAATCCGCATCACTTAATCCCATTCTCAGTTTATCTCTTAGCATTTGGGATGCTAAGATCTCTCAAACTATGGCTCTGATACCAACTTGTGAGGCCCCGATCCCCGTGCCTCCCAGAGGTTGGTTTTCATCATAACACATAGCTCTTAAACTAAAAACTTTCATAGACAGCAACGAAATTTAAAACATAGTTTGTCAAACATGAAATAATGTCTGAATTAAAACATAATTGATTGCCAACTCCACCGGATTCTCTATATTGATGCCCGAGCTCCACATTTCTTCTTACCATAGCTTTAACGTAACATACATGCTAAAATGTCAGCTTACACTAGTTAGTTCTAGTTTTCATAAAACATCGTAAACATTTTGTTAAGTTAAAACATATTTAACATCATTTAGTTCCCATAATCCAAAACCTTGTCACATAAACATCCTAATCATCATCATACAACCACTGCTACCGAGCGTAACAGTGGGCTTATGCTGGCACAAGGCTCCATAATCGTTGATCTGACTCGCCGAAGCGTTCTGCAAATCCATACTTACCCAGTAACAAGTACTTGATGAATCGAGAGAATTTTGAATTAGAGCTCTAGATTTTTGAGCAACCATACTTACCCCATACGAATATGGGATCAACATCATACTTACCCCGTAACAAGTACGGGAGCAACCATACTTACCCTATACGAATATGGGAGCAACATCATACTTATCCCGTAACAAATACGGGAGCATCCATACTTACCCCATACAAATATGGGAGCAATGTCATACTTACCCCGTAACAAGTACGGGAGCAACATCATTCATCATGACATGATACACTAGCACTATGTCATCATTCAGCATAACATCGTAACCTTATCCTAATAGCATAGGATTACTCATAACAGGCTATGCTAGTATCGTACCATCATAACATCCTAGCATCATATACATGTCATGCTAGCAGCATATCATCATATCATTGATCATGGCATCATAAACACATTATGCTAGCATCTAATCATCATAGCATCATACTTTCATCTTAGCAGCCTAGGATTTCGTCATAACATAACATCTATAATTATCATCATAGCATGTTATCATACAATTCATCATCATAACTTACTAACATGCATTCATCATACTTAGCATACTTTCATGAATAATTCATACGAACACATTAACATACATTCATCATCATGGCAAAGTCACATAACATCATAACATATTAACAGCATGTATGCCAGCCCAAAACATAGTTACACATAACTTGTTAAACTGGGGCATCTAGAACTCACCTCATAGTAGACTCTTGTTTCCTTAGTTGAACTCCTTAGCCAGGGCCTTAAGAACCTACATCAGTACATCGTATCATTATATACTATTCTTTAGACTTAGAATATATTCCAAGTCCTCATAGCCTCCTAACCAGCCCCCAGTATTCGAAAATTATTATGTTCCCGAACTGCCTCAAGTATTCGAAAACTAGAATACTCGAACCATCACTAGTACTCGTAATACTGGTGTACTCGAGTCCCTTGAGTACTCGAATCTCCCTGTCTATTCGAAACCTTGTACTCGGAATCCACATGCTCGAAATGGTATCCCCGAAATGGTCTTTTGAGCCAAACATGATTTCGAGTATTCCCTTAGGCATATTTTTGAGTACTCATCTTCTTACCATAAACCATCTTAGAAATTCATCTAAGGCCATGGGGAACTAGTTATAGGGTCCTTAGGTTGTTACCAACACACTGGAACCACCAAGTTCCGAACTTTATGCATAAAGGTGTGAGCTTTATGCATAAGTCCACTTTTGCCTAAAAATCCTAACGTTTTAGTTTAGATCACTTACTTGATGATAAATGATCCTCCTGGTAGCTTCCTATGTGTTCCTTCTTCTTCCTGAGCGATTTACAGTCGATCTTTGAAGTTCTTGAACCCTACTTCATGAACTTGAGAGAGAATGTGCTTCCCGCCAAAGGTATGCACGTTTTCCAAGGCACTCATATATATATAGGAGGGTTCACGAACCTGGTTCTCGAAATGTGGAGTTCTCAAATTCATTTTCGAATAATGGACTTCTTGAAATTCAATTCGAGTACCCCATTTGGTGATCTTAACTTAATTTATTTTTCGTCTATTTTCATTCAAGTTTATTCTCCGTTACGCATTCGTAAAATTCAAATATCTTGTATTAGAAAATTTGGGATGTTACAAAAATGTTTTGGAGTGTTTTGGTGCTAAGGATTGGTGCTAATACTTACTATGGAGCTCGTATTTGACCGAAATGAGATGAAAAGGGTTGAAATCTTGAAATGGAGGTGTTGGGGTTGAAATACACACGATTTGGATAGTGGAATGGTCCGATTTCACGTGGAAATGGTCGAACAATCGAGTGACCGAGTGTGGGGTTTGGTAGAGAGAGTTGGGTGAAAAATGGATTTGAAAAACGTAAGTGTTGCTTTTATAGCTGTGCTATCGGACGAATTAGCCGAACGGCTCCCATTCGTGCGAACGAACTGTGGCTATAAAGCTTCACAAATTAGACCAGTCCATACGAATGGGAGTCCATTCGTACGAACAGTCGTGTTTTTAAAATTTTTTATTGTTTATTAAATTGTTTTGGTGGGGTTTATTTAAAATTGTTATTATTTTACATGAACGCTAAAGACTCACGCAGACATTTGTATGAATCGTCACCCATATAAACGCCGCGTTGTATTTAACTGCTGACATTGTTTGATACTATAAATGTTTCATTTAGAGTATTCAAATCTAACAACATATCCACATGGATCGACACTCCAAACGTTATCTATTCAGGTTTTTGTTCATTGTTTTCCCTCACATGTTGTTTTCTTTTTTTCTAATTCATGTTCATGTGATTAAGTGGATTTTCCCAACTCTTTTAGGAAAACCCGTGTATCTTATTGTCGTTTATTATTGTTATCTTCGCTCTCGTAACCCTATGTCTTACACTGTGATTGTGTACACCCTTGGATTTCCGACTCATGGTTGCTCGGATGCTGATTGTCACACCTTGCGTGGCATGGATAAACAACTAGAGTTAAAGGCTGACGGAGCATATTACTTTATGGATCGAATTTGGATTCCACACTATGGAGGACTGAGAGGCATAGTGATGGACGAAGCTCATAAGAGCCGATATTCTGTACATCCAGGTTCTGACAAGATGTACCACGACCTAATGACAACATATTGATGGCCTAACTTGAAGTCGGAAATTGCGACTTATGTGAGCAAGTGCCTAACTTGTTCCAAGGTAAAGGTCGAATATCAGAAGCCAACGGGACTACTCCAACAACCCGAAATCTCGGTATGGAAGTGGGATCAGATCTCCACGGATTTATTCACAGAGTTAAAAAAACCAGGAGTGGTTGCGATACCATTTGGGTAATCGTGGACCGACTCACAAAGTCTGCGCACTTGCTTCCCATCAAAGAAACCAACAAGTTAGATAAATTGACACGAATTTCTCTAAAAGAAGTGATCACTAGACATAAAGGTTCCAATTTCAATAATATCTGATCGAGACAGCCACTTCACGGCACATTTATTGGAAGTCCTTGCGTAAGGCATTAGGATCAAGACTGGACATGAGCACCGCCTATCACCCGCAGACTGACGGGCAAAGCGAATGAACCATTCAGACGCTGGAAGACATGCTTCGGGCATGTGTGATCGACTTCGGCAACAGCTAGGAGACTCACCTACCATTTGTTGAAATCTCTTACAACAACAGTTACCACACCAGCATTAAGGCTGCACCATTTGAATCACTGTATGGACGTAAGTGCCGATCGCCTGTTTGTTGGGCAAAAGTTGTTGAAAGCCAACTGACTGGTCCTGAATTAGTGCACTAAACCACCGAAAAAATTGTGCAGATACGAAACAGAATGGCAGCAGCTCGTGATCGACAGAAAAGCTATGCCGACAGAAGGCGCAAGCCTTTGGAGTTCCAGGTAGAGGACCGAGTACCTCTTAAGGTCTCACCGTGGAAAGGAGTCATCCGGTTCGGGAAACGAGGAAAGCTGAATCCTTGTTACATCCTATCATTCGAGATTGTGAAACGCATAGGCCCCTTGGCCTACGAACTGAATCTACCACAGGAACTAAGCAGTGTACACAACGTCTTTCACGTATCTAACCTCAATAAGTGCTTATCTGATGAGACACTTGAAATTCCTCTAGAGGAAATTTAGATTGATGAGCAACTACGCTTCGTTGAGGAACCGGTTGAAATCATGGACCGAGAGATCAAGAAACTCAATCTTAGTCGCATACCGATAGTCAACGTGCGATGGAACTCAAGACGTGGACCAGAGTTCGCTTGGGAAAGCGAGGACCAATTGAAAAAGAAATACCCACACATGTTCGGTAACCAGACGAACACTGACAATACGAACTGAATTTCGGGACGAAATTCCTCCTAACAGAATTAAGATTAATTTAGTGCGACACGTGGCACAATAGTCCAAACATGAAAAACTAAACGATAATTCGGCGAATTATCGAAAATCACACACACCTGGGAACATCTTCCACCTTGGCGGCAAGCGACGTGTTTCGGGAAACTAACAAATATAATAATTGTGGCGGTATGCCAAGGGGGCCTAGAGCCAGTCTTGGCGGTACGCGAAGCATCCAAACACGCAAAATATTTATAAAACCAACACAAATCATCTCTATCACCCCCCATATCAAAACTCTCGAGCACCAGACATCCTACCCGACTTCTACACCCTGTCAAATTGCATTCCAATCCGTGGAGTATAATTTTCAAGCTTCCATTGAAGTTGTGAAGGCCCGAAGCAAAAAAGAAGCTCACCAAGGTCACCATCGAGCTTAAATCTGATAAGGAGCCATTTCCAGGAGGTCATTGGAGTTGTTCAGCTAGCACCCTAGTCCATTTTAGTGATTTAAAGCTTTGAAAGGTACTTTTACAAGCTATATTTCATTAAAACACCAACAAAATCACTCATGCAAGCTTGAAACAAACATGCACCACATTTGATTATAAATTAACGAATTTATATCTATATAGATCTGTGATTGATTGATTTTAGGAATGATATAATGATTTGAGAATGATCTATAAGGATATTTAAATGATTTGATGATTATTTGTTGTTATTGCTAAGAAATGTTGACATTTGACCACATGCATGTATAATCTAATGTGTTTTAGGTGATTTTGAATAGAGATGGATGATTTTTGATGATAGTTGGGATGTTTTACAAAGTCCATCATGATTATTATTTTCAAAATTGATTTTTTGGGATTATTGCTATTTTTAGCAACTTTTATGGTGCTAGATGATAAAATATGAGTATGCAAGTGTTTTAGAATACTGATTTATGACTTAAATGATGACTTTTTAGGTATTGATTTGTTAAAATTGGTTTAGGAAGGGATTTACAGAATTACTACTAAATATAGTAACTTTTAAGTTTCAATTGCTAAATGATGGTGATTTTAAAATGAACAGAGTGTTTAAAGGATTATCGGTAACTAAGGACTTGATTGTTGATAAAATTATTGATTTGATTTGAGTAAAGCATGTCATTTGCAAAACTTACTAATATTAGTAACTTTAATTGATGTTTTCATGAAATAGGAGTATTAGATACATGTTAAAATTGAAAAATGACTTAGGCTGCTATTTGATGATTATTTATATGATTTTTGTTGCTAAACATGTCAAATATAGAAACCTTCTATTTTTAGTAACTTTAATAACTAAAACGAACTTATGTGTTTAGTAGATCGTATGTAACAATGTGCTAAGTGTTAACATGATCGCTTAGGTTTAACAAGCATGTTTATACTATTAAAATGTGTTAAGTTTGAAACTTGCTAAAAATGGAAACTTACTATAAATAGTAAGTTGACCATTAACGTGACATGTATTTTTCATGCAATACGTGAACAATAACGAACATCACACGAACTATAACAAAGGCGTTGTTCACCAACGGGTGGTTGAATTGATACAGTCAAACACGGTCAAACACGATCAAACATGGTCAAACACAAACAAAACATGGTCAAACACGAACAAACATGGTCGAACATGGACAAACATAACAATCGTGGGTTGTTGAGCACGAACACGCACACAAACACGAACTTATAAATACTATGTGATATAGGTAACCGATTACAGATGCACCAGACAAGTTAGGAGATTACGCGTTTATTACTCAGGTGAGTTAACGACCCCTCCTTTAAACTGTTTTACAACTTTAAAACTAGGAGAGAATACAGGTTATGAGTCAAACTATTTATCTTTGTACAAACATATTGTGTATGTTGGTTTATTAGACAAACATTAAGTGTTATATCGTAATAAAATCCTCGCACAGTCTTACCATTACTGTATTCACAACGAGGTGAGTTTAAATAGTACTATTGGGCGTGACGAACCCCACGCGGCGCAATACTGACTGGAGGTCATGACGCATGTAATCTCAACCCATCGTCCATGTCACTACGATAGGCATGGTGGAGGCTAGAGAAAACAAGTATAGTTCAATAGAGACCCAACTGACACTTGGAGCCTAGGGCTCGGAAAAAATATTAATAAACATCATGACACGTGAGGAAAGATTTGTTTTAGTTATGTACTGATATCGAAACCTACGAACTCACCAACCAATGTGTTGACACTTTTCTTAACATGTATTCTCAGGTAACTAGCTTGTACTCATATTTCAGGATGCACCTAAGGAACAAGCACATGTGTCGTATGCATTCGTACCGAGTCTTTTGAAACAAACAATGATATTTATTTTGTTTAACAAACTTTGTAGTGTATAACTATTTACTTTCCGCTGCATTTTGAACAACTTATTATTCCGCTGCTTAAACATTTGTTTTCACTGCTTTACTTTATATATAACTTTCCGCTGCTTGTTTTACAAACTAACCTTGGATATTGTTGTAACGTCAAACGTATTTTCAAACGCATATAGAGTCCTTCTAATGTCATCACGTAATGTTTGACCAAGTTTAGCATTTCTAACAATGCTGAAGTAGCAAACAATCACCGCGGGCTTCCTCGAATGGTAAATCAAACACGGTGGGTCTGGGCGGGCCAATAGATCTATCATTGTTTACCAGAAAGTTTAAGTTTGTGATCAATGCAAATTCATGACTAATGTTCACTACATCTAAGACCATTAGACTAAGTTCACATGGTTAATAGTTTATAACATAGTTTAATAGTTGTAAACATGTTTCACCCCAAACCCAAAAGCGTAAAAAGGGGATATGAAGACTCACCTTGATGATGACTAGTCTTTGCAATGTAGTTCAAGCAACACAATACAAGTTATCCTATATAGTTTAAACAAGTATCAGCTAATGTAACTCTATCTTTCTATCAAATTCCTAACACAAATACCACTACAATATTGTAATTAGATTCCATGTGTGTTTATAATTTGTTTTTTTCTAAAACTAAATATTGTATGTATAACCACCTTTAAGTCATATAAAGTTTATGTCTCAAATTGAATCATCATTTAAGGCTTAGTTCATACAAATTTTGACTACTAATATATAAATGAGTTAACATAATAATAGTATTAATAATTATATTTTCTTAATACGTTTGTAAATATTGTTTCCACGATAATATAGTAGTTTGTTAACAAAAGTGTGTGTACATATATGTAGTTATTACTTTAAAATAAACTTGATAAAATAATTTTTAAAAACATTGAATTTTGAAAAGATTACAAAGATGAAAGTTTATAAATAACCTCAATAATGTAATGTTTTAAAATTTAAAATTATTATTCTAAAATAGCTTCATAAATAGTTAATTATAATTTAAATGTAAACTTTAATAATAACACTATAACTAGTATTGTGTTTTAAATGTTTCTTAGATAAGTCTTAAGATAATATATGTATATATATATATTGTTTAATACCATATTGATTTTATATATTAAAATAACCTTAAAATAAAACTTAAAGTATATAAAAAAATTATAATAATAAATCGTATTCATGTGTTTATACTTGTTAACATATAAAAAATGTTTAAATATGTTTGTGTCTGTGTATTATATTTTTTGAAAACAACTTATGCTTTTTTAACAACATAATACATCTAAATAATAAGTTTTAAGTTTATAAAAATTTATGGTGAAAACATAATTTAAAAGTAGTCATTTAATAAAAAGTTATAATAAAAATTATAATATACACACACACACGCACGACCTGTTCCTATACCCACATGCATTAACCGGTTAGTCTAGAGCCATTAATTTGATATGGATCCGTTCGTTTTGTTTTTTTACATATTCCAACCGATTTCCCCCAATTCCTTATTTTTAACCCCGAAACCCTAGATCCTAATCTTCACAAATTCGTTGAAGTCACGACGAGATCGAACCAGCAACCATAGGGCTTTTTTTCCCTACTCAAAAATGAATCCAATGAAATATAGAACATGTACCTTTGTTGCGATATGGATGGTTTTTAATCTAGATGATGAAAGAGTGCTATGTTATGAGACTATGTATTACTTTTGATTATTAACACAAGCTACGATTTGTCACATTTTCGTGATCAAAACTTTGTTAAGGAATATAGTATTACATTCGATTAGGTTTAGTCAACGTTGTTCGATAGAATTCATGGGTTTATTCCTTATCTCAAAAGGGTGTAACTATATGTTGTATTCTTAGAGATATTGTTTTAAATGGTAGCTAGCTACGAGAATCGTGTAGATTTTCAAGTGGTTTGTAATAAACATTGAGGATTTTATTACAGTTATGTTTTGTTTAATCTAGAAAGCTCAAAAGAAGATGATAACAACTCACTCTCCCCTACTTTAATTTATTTACTTATTGATTTCTCCTAATTTCCAACTAGAGTATTCTACCATTTATTGACAGTGTTTATGGTATAGGGTATATGTAGGGCGAACCCAGCCACCAACCCACCACATTGCCAATATTTGGTAGTTTTCCTTAAGTCAGATCCTATGGAAATTTCTATCCCACTAAATGCATTATTTTAATTTATTAGGATTTGTATTTATTTTGGTGTCTTGAATTAATGTAGTAGAGTGAGGGTAAGAGAGGAATATGTTTTGATTCTTAATGTGAATGTTTTGTTGTTTGTGATCAATTGAAAGGATATCAAATGATATAATCTTACAATTCCTTTATACCACATATAAATGGGTTTAGGAATTCAAATCACAATAAGCCAAATCTAAAATCACAACTTTTTATAATAGAATGACATCATGTTTAAATCCCCAGTCACAAAATGCCATCATATGTTGACCTTATATTTAAAGTTTGATGTTTGAAAGAATTCCGACTAAAGATAATTAGCTTACGTATTCATCTTTCATGGCTTCATTGCAACAATGACACTTGTTTGGTTGACTCAATATGAGAATAATAACTAAGACTTTTGTAGGATACACACCTAGTCTTAGTATGCAAAAATTATTGATTCAACTACAAGCTTAGACTATGATTACCTTATTGGCACACTCAAAGTTATGAAACCAAACATTGGTCAAGCTTTTGGTGTTACTCCCAAAATATTGTTAGTGTTTATATATAGGGTATACCGCAGCCAACCCATCACACCAACCATACTTTGAAAGCATACCAATCACCTACCAATACCACGCAACATAAAATGTTTCAATTTGTTTGATGTTTACACATAGTTGACCATATAGTTCTAGTTCATTTCTCTCAACCATATAGTTTTTACTAAAAGATTAACTTTCTTGATGATAGCACTCAATCTATGAATCCTAACCTTGGTTAATCTTTCGATTCTACTCCCAATGTAATGTTGGTGCTTATATACAGGGTATACCACAGCCAACCCACCTCACCAACACTACTTTGAAAGCATACCAATCACCTACCAATACAACACAACCTTTCTAATGAAAATGTTTTGAGTTTTAGGTCCATATGTTTGAGTTTTACATTCAAAGATTACTACAATAGTGTCCCTTGTTTTTTATTTGTAGGATTCACATGTACTGCAAATTTTCGTTCCGTGTGCACCCATAAGGAAAATTTTCCTTGCATGATTACCCTACTTTATGAACGTGGTACACTATTGAGTTGTTGTCGAATGCAAACTAGTCTAGTCTATGTTGTAGTATTCAAGACGGTTGGTATAAAAATCCTTAACCGAATAGGTTGAAGAATTTTGTTTTGTAAAACCATAATTGGCACATTTGACTTTTGTAAGAAAGTAATAAAAGTCTACGTATCTATATGATGTTTGGTGTAACAAGCTTTAACCTACCGGTTATTACAAGTCCGTCACATAATACTCGAACATGACTAGTTCAAAATAGAAGGTGTATCGTGATTCCAGAATTTGAATTTTGAAATGAAATCTTGTGTTTGTGAGTATTGTAATTTATCATTATGAAACTTAATATGACAGATAAATACCATGACTCATAAGCCTAATGTCATAAGCTATTGATTTGCTATATAGTCGTATGAATGTATAAGATAAGATATTTTAGAACTTTAGATTAAGATGATAATAAATATCACCCATCATAAGTTAAATATCTTAGAATCCTATAGTTGTATGATCTTAATATGAAAATAAATGTTGTGAGACATTATAAAACTTTAGATTAAAATGATATATGTATATATCATAAATTAAAAGCATAATGTCTTTGAGCCCTAATATTTGTTGTTCTAGTGTGATAGCTATAAGAAGAAAACGTTAATCACGTGACCCGAAAGTTCAAAGGAAAAGGGTCAGAAAACTGAACTATATTAAATAATACATAGAAGGTTCAAGCTGGAATTGGAGAGTTCAAATGAAAGTTCAATCACAAAGCAATGCTTGGATGCATTCCTAAAGGAACACTTTTGACGTATCAATGTGTTTAAGTTCAATTAACTTTCAGAATGACATACTTTATCCTATAGGTTCATACTCACTCCAAGGGTTCCTAGGAAACATAACAGGTCCATCGGTTGATTTGGATTTATACAAAATACTTTCCTAGACAGAATCCCCAAAGTACAGGTATTCCCCCTCACAGATTGTATGTGTTTCCTACTTACTAATGTGAACCTAAAAGTATTGACAAGATTTAAAGATTAAATTAGACTTATAAGTCTAAGAATAGTCTTCGTAGTGACGATCCTCCTGCAAGACGTAAGAAAGGGGTCTAGAAGTTTAGAACCCTAAGTCTAGTGTGTGCTTATTAGGTATCCTAAACTAAGTTCATAAGATTGACCTATCAAATAACTAGTCGAATAGCACAAAGTGTTCACAAAATCAAGTTTGACCTATCGTGGAAACTATGTAGTTCAAACTTAGAGTTCATGGCCTAATAATGGCAATTATATAATTCAACTTAGTCATTCTATGGTTATAGTCTAGGTCATTATTTCTTAATAACCTAATTCTCTATAACCCAGGCTCTAGTACCAATCTGTAACACCCCGACTAACGGCGGAATCATCTGGGAGTTCACGAAGTGTATATTGTTCAAAAGCACAAGGTACTTAATTGTATATATATACATTCAATGTCATTACAATAATTACATATCAATAAACCTAACTGTCTAACTAGGCCCAAGCTCTTATGTGAAAATCAAAACAAGATTAGTTAACAGGTCCACCTGAAACATGTTTAAAATAAAAGGTCAACTATAAATTTTGTGAGCTTCACAAGTTTAAAGCACACAAACCAAAAGTAGTTGATATAATATAAGTACATAGTTGTCACATGTGAATACTAAGCATAATGAACAAGAATAATGAACAAAGCATGTCAAAGCAGACCAAATAATGTCATCAGGTAATGTTTGACCAAGTTTAGCATTTCTAACAATGCTGAAGTAGCAAACAATCACCTCGGGCTTCCCCCGAATGGTATATCAAACACGGTGGGTCTGGCAGGGCCAATAGATCAACATTGTTTACTAGAAAGTTTAAGTTTGAGATCAATGCAAATTCATGACTAATGTTCACTACATCTAAGACCATTAGACTAAGTTCACATGGTTAATTGTTTATAACATAGTTTAATAGTTGTAAATATGTTTCACCCTAAAAATAAAAGCATTAAAAGGGGATATGAAGACTCACCTTGATTGATGAGCCAGTCTTTGCAATGTAGTTAGAGCAACACAATAAAAGTTATCCTATATAGTTTAAACAAGTATCAGCTAATGTAACTCCATCTTTCTATCAAATTCCTAACACAAATACCACAACAACAATGTAATTAAATTCCATGTGTGTTTATAATTTGTTTTGTTCTAAAACAAAATATTGTATGTATAACCACCTTTAAGTCATATAAAGTTTATGTCTCAAATTGAATCATCATTTAAAGCTTAGTTCATACAAATTTTGACAACTAATGAATGAGTTAACATAATAATAGTATTAATAATTATATTTTCTTAATACGTTTGTAAATATTGTTTACACGATAATATAGTAGTTTGTTAACAAAAGTGTGTGTACATATATGTAGTTATTACTTTAAAATAAACTTGATAAAATATTGTTTAAAAACATTGAATTTTGAAAAGTTTACAAAGATCAAAGTTTATAAATAACCTCAATAATGTAATGTTTTAAAATTTGAAATTATTATTCTATAATAGCTTCATAAATAGTTAATTATAATTTGAATATAAACTTTAATAATGTAACAACCCATTTTGGAGAATTATTATAAGTAAAATGTAATTGGAGTATAAATTATGTTTTATTTTAATTTGATGGGTGTTTTATTAATATTTGTTAATTTTAACAATATGTTAGGTGTTTATTAACTTAGTTTAGTTAGTTATAACTAGTTATTTTAAACTAGAACTTGAGGGGCTGAATATGCCAATCTATGAAATAAAATGGGGTTAAATAAGAAAATATGGGTCAAAATCAGTCAAAGACTGATCTTGGGTTAGAGGCGACGGGCATCAGGAGAAAACACGAGAAAAACTCAAGAACTCCAAAAATTGATCAAATTGGAGGTTGAATGTGGATCTGATCTTTAATGCAAGCATAAATTGGAGTTCCCCTTGCATCAAACAACATCTAGGTAAGATTTTTGGGTGTTTTTGATGGGATTTTCATGGGTCTCCATGGGGGTTGTGGGTTTGATGGGTAAAACTCTCAATTGGGTGTTTTGAGAGTGTAAAATGTGGTTAATGATGTTGATAATCATCTAGGAACCACTCTTGATTGTTTTCTTTCATGATTTGATTGTTATGATAATGGGGGAATTGGGGTGTTCATGGAGTAGATGAACATGATGTGTGAAATGAGTGTCTAATGGTTGGGATTCGATGATTGTTAATAAATTGCTGTAGTTTATGGTTAAAGTGATGAAATTGATCATTTATAAACAAAATAATGGAGTTACATAGGTGTGTTAATGATGAATGATCATTAGTAGATGAACTTGTGCATGTAGGGTGTTTGATGAAATGCCAAGTAGAGTAATCCATTTAAAAGTTAGTTTAAAACTAATGGTGATATGAAATATGTGTGGATATTAAATCAACACGGGTGAGTTGATGTGGTTCAGGGTCAATTGGAAGTAATTAAGTTAAAATGGTGACATTGGGGTGAATGGGTGTATACTGACTAATTGTAGTCAAACTTTATATTAAACCTATTAGTTGTGATAATAGGAATTGATAGTGAAGGTGTAAGTGGCACCAAACGACCCGGGAAGGAAGTTGTTATAGAGGATAGCGCGTTGGAACAAGGTAAGTCACCCAATCTTCTAGATGTTATGTGTAATGGTGTTATGCATGAATGAATATGTTGTGGAAGATTGACCTTATGGTGAATAAATTATATTGGTGCTTGTTGATAGACAATATTAAGCAATAGGTGATATATGTTGCTTGATTTTTGTTGGTATGGTGTTTTTATGCTAGTTCATGATTGACTTGGTGTTAAATTGTATGTGTGTTGAATGATTTGAATTATTTCACAAGGTGTGTGAATTGTAATTGAAATCAAATCAAATTGGTGTTTGGAATCACAAGTGGTGTGATCATGACATTGGATTATTCATATGGTGTGTGAATGTCCTTTGTTGGGTGTAATCAAGTTAGTAAAACACAAGTGGTGTGGTTTACTTAACTTGAGAAATCTTGTGGAATAAGATTTCAAAGGAGTTTGGGTGCAAATGACCCGTTAGTAAATAGTTTGAAATTATGACCATGATGATCATAAATTGGTGAATTAAGGTGTTCAATATGATTATACGGTGTTATATAATGTTTATGGGGGTATTGGAATGGTCGGAGTCGAGTGGAATGGGTCGAGGGGGCGTAAAACAGAAAATTTGGCCGTGCAGGTAGTGCCCGGCGTATCATACGCCAGGGATACGCCAACCAATACGCCACCTTCAGCTCAAAAGTTGAAACTCTCTGTGATACGCCCCAGATACGCCAAACTCATACGCCAAGTGTTGAATTTGACCAAAATTGACTATTTTGGTCATGAAAGCTCGGGTGGGCGGGCATGGTGATCTTACTTAGTTCTAATGAACTAATGGTGAGTTAATTAACATGTTTTCAGGTGAACGGAAGGGTTAAAAGCGGTCGTGATCAGAATGCTTCGCAAGGACTCAGATTAAACATGTTTGGGGTTTTTCTTTGTTGGTTTAAAACAAAGGTTTTTGTGAACAACTCTAATGTATTTTATGGTTGTTGAATGTTTAATTAACATCAATTATTTTGTAAAGTCCATTCAAGTGGGGTGTTTAAGGTGTTAATTACATTTGTCGTTTTGAAAAAACTGGGACCTATTTTGATATGTCGCGAACACTTGAACTCAAATCGTTGAGCTTTTGATAGGGGGGGTATTGTTTGATCCGAGATCCGATCACGAAGCCGGGGGTTAAGGTAACAAGTTTGTGGTTTGTTTACCTTATTTGCATATGTTGATGGTGTTTGGTGTGAAATTGCTTGTTAAACCGAACTTCCTAGTTATATTATGGTGAGATGAAATTAAGGAATTGGTCAAGTGAAGTATATGATGTTATGTCTGGCCAACATAAGATTATATTCTTGACTTGGGTATGACCTTAATCGAATCAACCCATATTATGATTTGGAACATTAGGTAAGGTGTTAGGAGTTGATGTTGTGATGCTTTTTAGTTCATTTTTCATGGTGTGCTTTGTTATATGAACTAGATAATAAAACTAATGTATCAAATAACTTATTTCAGCCGTAGAATGGCTGGTGGTGATGACGTTCACTATAATAACCGAAAAATTTAACTGTTATAAAACTTTAAAATAAAATATATAAACAATAACGATAAGTTAAGTACCGAAAATCTGAATTATTTTGAGAATTTAATTAATTAAATTTATAAATTTTGATTCGACTATTATAAATAAACCGAAACATATAATCTGATCATACCTAACGTTTATACTAAGCTAAAATCCTATTTTAGTATTAGTTGATAAAATTCACAGCACCTAATTAAACATCACTCGACTAGCATTTGCAACTGTATTTAACTAAAGTAAGAACTGACTTAGAAATGAACCCATACCCAAACCATATTATAATTTTATTTATTATGAAATATATATATATATATATATAAATCTTCCCTTGCAAGATTCTTAGCCGACTTCCCAAATAAACATAGATATATATTGAAGATTCTACATCCAAAACTTTGAATTCGTTTATCCTTTGCTGGTCGGTACATCCATATCCATGCACAAGAAAACGAAGCAATATTTGGTGGTTGGAGTTATTGACCATCGCAACCACAAAACACCGCCAAAGACACCGCGCACCACCGTCAAAACTGAGTAGTATCCGCAAGTTCCGATCAGGTAAAATCTAGTCGTTTAGTGTGTTCTGATTATGCGCAGAACTGATTCATCGTTGCCACCTTAGTAACCATCGGTTTAGAAATCACCGATGGTTTTATTTCAATTCGAACGATGTTTCGCTGAGGACGTAAAACATATTAATCAATGTTGAATAATATATGTACATCACGACTGAGAAGGGAGTTGTATACAAACGCCTGTTTATACGGGTTGTAAGAACAAAAATTTGAATTTGCGTTAACTATTCTAAGCAAGTAGGAAATAATTTTTCTTTCTTTTGAATAGGAATGAGTATATGTATACAATATATATGTGTATATATATATATGCGCATAAGAACAACCCATAAAAGCTTACTATAATGAGAACTTAGAAATGAAAATGGAGAAGAAAAGGCACTGAACAATTGAGCTAAAGATTCAAACAGGTTAACAGTTTTAGTTGTAGATGGATTGGTTAAAACATGTTGGGTTGGATTTAGAGCTCTTGAGTTCTAGTCCCTTCTGGTGCATGCTATTAATATATTTTTTTTATTTTTATTTTTTTAAGTATTTACTGAAAGTGATTGTTAACTCAGTATAACTCAGTATAGATACAAGTATAAGCAATCCGTGAGATTAACAATTATAAGACTTGTTTTACTGGTTTGGATCAAAGTTAGGTTTGAGAGGTCATGGGTTCAAGACTCTTTTATTTTGGTTTTTGAGTTTATTTTTATAAAACCATTTTTAATAATTTTTAGGATTCGATTACTGTTTAAAAATATAAATAAATAAATAAATAATTGCGTAGTGTGTTTAACCAGGTATGTCTTGAAAATCCGATTCAAGAGATCACGCGTTTGAGTCCTATTTGAAACAAGTTTTTGATTATTTCATCATAACGTCGTGTAAATCGTAACCGTTATGATCAAGAATGTTAGGAAAAAAAATCTGACTTACAAAATTAAAGAATATTTACAAATGTTAATCAACGAGTTTGTTAAAGAAACCAATTAGACCGGGTTAACGTTAAAAGGTCTAAATTACCAACAATCTAACCAATTACATATACGAATTTTAAATTGTTTAAACTAACTTGGAATTAAATAAAACACTGATTTCTGAATCATCAAAGAATTGGACTACGTGTCTGTGTTTATTTCCTAATTACTTGCTGATTTATTTGCCAAGGCTAAGGTACGGATTCTGTTTATTTAACTCATAGTATAAATTCTGTTGTCCGTTATTGTACGGATTTTATACCTTTGCCTTATAGTATTTTCTGTTCTGTAATATGTTTCTGTAATCATTAAATTTCATTTCTTTAATGTTTTGATTTCTGATTGCCACGATATGATATCGTGTTTCTCTGTTTCGTTCAACATGCAATAACTCTAAATTAAATTGTATTCAATATTGCATGTTCCTGGTTATTGCTTAATTTGGTAGTTTGACTACCCTACTGAATTTTCTGAAACTGTATTCTGTTACCCGAGCATGCCCCTACCTGTAAGGATGACTACAAGCCCATTATGGCGGCAACCATAATGTGGAACCATCCGTGACGGTTAGTTGAGTTCACGGCGTCTCCATTAGTACTCTGATAGTACATTTGTGCACCTACTGAATTCTGGGAAGGCGTATGGACTGGTCCTAGGATAATTTTAAACTGTACTTTCTGATTCTGGGGGATAGTGACGTGTATGCCAACACTAACTATCTCATGTGTCTGGTAAGCGGGAGTAGCTACCCGTGAACCTTACACTTTTGTATGTACAGCCGGCTCGTGGTATATTCTGTAATGTTATAATTATGGCTTAAAATATAAAATGTGTTAATGTTTCTGAAACATAAAAGTCAGATAACTGATTACTGTTCCGATCTTGTTTCTGACCACTATCCGGTTATATTTTCACTTGAATTTTTCCTCTTTTTCACCATCTTCTGAACTTTTTTATTACTATTGTTCATCCGTTACTGAGCATTCTTTGGCTCAGCAGTATTTGTTTTTGTGGTGTTTATCTCTTTTGTGTAGGTAATCAAGAAAACCAGGCGGGGAACTTTTGAGAGTAAAATCGGAGCTAAATCTGAAAATTTTCGTTACTGTAGTAAATGTAATAATCAATACTTAAAACTTAAATATTTGTTTTGTTATGTTTAATTATCAACTTAAGACTTATGTATTTATGTTTTAAATATATTTGGGATTGTTGCATTTACTTCTGATTCCGTATACGTGACACGTCAGCCATAAACCAGGTTGGGGTGTCGCAGTTATGGTATCAGAGCTAAGGCTCTTTCCTGTAGAAAACTGAAACTAATATGACATGTGAGGTTAATGGGTAGACATTGGGATATGATTAGAAGAAGATTAGGGCTTTACATTCCGATTAATTTTTGTGTTAATTAATTTATAGCATCCGCTTCTCGCTGTTTAAAACCTTGTCTGTAGTTAGCTAGTTGCTTAGATTTAAGATGTTTCAATGCAAGTGTACGAAAACAAAAATATCATCAACTATCATTTCGGAAGATGATAAAGACTTCTAGATATTTTACTGGACATAAGTGAAGAGATCACCATACTGACCACATTGACTACATGTCATAACAAGACACATTCTTGAACATCGGTATTCATTTGAATCTCATTTCACATATTTTATGTTCTATTTTTTTTCTGTTTAACTGATCCAAGTTATTAAGGATACATGATGGAAGGATAGTAAGTGCATTGTTGTAAGGTAAATTGACGATCACGGTTCTAGAACGTAATTGTGAATTTACAATTACATATGTGTACCACTGGAATTCTATTATGTTGATGAGTTTCCCTGGTATCTGTTTGGACTTTTCTGATCCTCCTATGTTATGTTCTGCAATAATTTGCACTCTGTTGAAACTTCGGCTATTAACTCAAATTCTGTACCATGAAATCACTAACGTCCAATCTAGTTAGAACCGAACTAGGCATTTCAGATAATCCCTTTGCTTATGAATTTCCTAGCGTTTTTATTCTGAGAAATTACTAGGTATCCCACCTGATTGTGAAGTAATTCACCATAACTCATTCCTTGTGTTGAACCAATTTCCAAAGCACCTTATCGTATGGCACCAACATAACTTAAGCAGTTGAAGGAACAATTAGAAGAATTATTAGATCCACGATTCATTCGACCCAGCATTTCACCATGAGGTGCACCGGCGTTATTCGTTAAGAAGAAAGATGGCACAATGAGATTGTGTATAGATTATCGAGAACTCAATAAGATTACCATCTGCAATCGATATCCGTTGCCGCACATTGATGACTTGTTTGATCAACTCCAAGGTGCTAAGTGTTTTTCACAAATTGATCTGAGGTCTGGTTACCATCAGTTGAAAATCAAGGACTTAGATATTTCCAAATCTACTTTTCGTATTCGTTATGGTCATTACGAGTTTGTAGTAATGCCATTTGGATTAACCAATGCTCCAGCCGTGTTCATGGATTTGATGAACCGGGTATTTCATGACTTTTTTGACAAGTTGTCATTGTATTCATCGATGATATTCTTGTATACTCGAAAAGTAAGAAAGAACACGTAGAACATCTTCGAGCAGTACTTGAAATCTTAAGACAAAAGAAGCTATATGCAAAATTTTCAAAGTGCGACTTCTGGCTAGACAAAGTTGCATTTCTGGGTCATGTAATTTCTGTAGAGGGAATCATGATGGACCTAACAAAAGTTGAAGCTATCACAAAATGGCCTACGCCTACCTCAGTTACAGAAATCCGAAGCTTTTTGGGCCTAGCAGGCTATTATCGTAGATTTGTTGAAGGATTCTCGAAGATTGTTTTACCTCTTACTCAACTGCTAAGAAAAGGAGTCAACTATTCATGGAATGATGAACGTGAGAAGAGTTTCCAAGAATTGAAGAAAAGATTGGTATCTGCCCCGATTCTCAGTTTACCTTCAGGAACAGGAGGCTACCAAATTTATAGTGACGCTTCTAAGAAAGGAATAGGTTGTGTGTTGATGCAACATGGTAAGGTTATTCCTTATGCTTCTCGGCAATTGAAACCTTATGAGGTTAATTATCCAACACATATCATCCGGGAAAAGCTAATGTTGTTGCTGATGCCCTTAGCTGGAAAAGTTCAGGGATGCTATCATCTTTGCAATTACAACGGAAGCTTATTAATGATCTTGAAAGAATGAATATTGGCTTTCAAGTAGGTAACTCAGATGGGTATCTTGCCAAATTTCAGATTGAGTCTGATTTAATTTCTCGAATTAAAGAAACTCAAAAAGAAGACGGTGCGTTATGGGCGATAACAGAGAACTTAGAGATAGGAAAACAATCTGAGTTCAGGATAGATGAGAACGGAGTTATATGGTGTGGCAAACGGCTATGTGTTCCTGATAATGCAGCACTTCGGGAATCACTATTATCCGAGGCACATAGTTCACCATTTTCTATTCATCCTGGATCAACGAAGATGTATCGAGATCTTCGGCAACACTTCTGGTGGAACGGAATGAAAGAAGACGTCGCAAAATACGTCAGTCATTGTCTTACTTGTCAACAAGTAAAGATTGAACATCAACGAGCAAGTGGTCTACTTCAGCCACTTGATATTCCATTATGGAAATGGGATGATATTTCTATGGATTTTGTTACCGGATTACTGAAGACATTTAGGAAGAATGATGCTATATGGGTCATTGTGGACAGGTTGTCCAAGTCGGCTCATTTTCTTCCCATCCAGCAAGGACATTCGGTTAGTAAGTTATCCGAAATATTTACGCAAGAAATTATCAGATAACACGGTACTCCAGTTTCTATTATATCGGATCGAGATCCAAGGTTTACTTCTCATTTCTGGAAGGGTCTACAATCAGCTTGGGGTACTAGACTAAGGTTTAGTACTGCTTTTCATCCTTAAACTGACGGTCAATCAGAACGTACAATTCAGACACTCGAAGACATGTTGCGAGCGTGTGCCTTAGAGTGGACGGGAAACTGGGATGAGTACTTGTGTTTAGTTGAGTTTGCCTACAATAATAGTTGGCAAGCTACTATTCCATGGCATCATTTGAACTATTATACGGTCGCAAATGCCAAGCACCAATTTGTTGGGATGAAGTTGGGGAGAAAACAATTGAAGGACCTGAACTAGTTCAGATTACTAATGAGAAAGTAACTATCGCTCGAGAAAGGTTGAAAGAAGCACAAAGTAGACAAAAGAGTTATGTGGATAAACATCGACGTACATTAGAGTTTAACATTGGTGATAAAGTATTTCTCAAAGTTTCACCTTATAGAGGTGTTCGTCGTTTCGGGCTTAAAGGAAAACTCAGTCCAAGGTTCATTGGACTGTTTGAAGCTCTGGAGTGACTAGGCGAAAGTTTCATATCGTCTAGCATTACCACCGCAACTATCTCATGTACATAATGTCTTTCATGTATCGCTATTACGAGGTTATAATTATCATCCACTACACGTAGTGAACTATCCGATATCGCAAATTCACGAAGATCTATCATACGAGGAAGTATCGGAAGCAATTCTAGACCGTCAAGAAAGAATTATGCATAGAAAAAAAAACAATTCCATTTGTTAAAATTCTATGGAAAAATCATTCTGAACGTGAAGCGACTTGGGAGTTAGAAGATATGATTCACTCGCAATATCCGAATTTATTCAAGTCTTAAATTATGTACTACAATTTACTTTATTATATGTATTAATTATCTGTTTCTATAATATTTAATCAGAAATTCTGTAATTAAATCAACATAAAGTTTCAGTACATAAATAGTTAAATTAAATGAACAAGTCTGTAAATCAGGAAATAAACCGATCTATAAACCCTGAAATTTCGAGGACGAAATTTTTTTTAAGGGGGTAGAATTATAATAACCGAAAAATTTAACAGTTATAAAACTTTAAAATAAAATATATAAACAATAACGATAAGTTAAGTACCGAAAATCTGAATTATTTTGAGAATTTAATTAATTAAATTTATAAATTTTGATTCGACTATTATAAATAAACCGAAACATATAATCTGATCATACCTAACGTTTATAATAAGCTAAAATCCTATTTTAGTATTAGTTGATAAAATTCGCAGCACCTAATTAACCATCACTCGACTAGCATTTGCAACTGTATTTAACTAAAGTAAGAACTGACTTAGAAATGAACCCATACCCAAACCATATTATAATTTTATTTATTATGAAATATATATATATATATATATATATATATATATAAATCTTCCCTTGCAAGATTCTTAGCCAACTTCCCACATAAACATAGATATATATTGAAGATTCTACATCCAAAACTTTGAATTCGTTTATCCTTTGCTGGTCGGTACATCCATATCCACGCACAAGAAAACGAAACAATATTTGGTGGTTGGAGTTATTGACCATCGCAACCACAAAACAACGCCAAAGACACCGCGCACCACCGTCACAACTGTGTAGTATCCGCAAGTTCCGATCAGGTAAAATCTAGTCCTTTAGTGTGTTCTGATTATGCGCAGAACTGATTCATCGTTGCCACCTTAGTAACCATCGGTTTAGAAATCACCGATGGTTTTATTTCAATTCGAACGATGTTTCGCTAAGGACGTAAAACATATTAATCAATGTTGAATAATATATGTACATCACGACTGAGAAGGGAGTTGTATACAAACGCATGTTTATACGGGTTGTAAGAACAAAAATTTGAATTTGCGTTAACTATTCTAAGCATGTAGGAAACAATTTTTCTTTCTTTCGAATAAGAATGAGTATATGTATACAATATATATGTATATATATACATATATATGCGCATAAGAACAACCCATAAAAGCTTACTGTAATGAGAACTTAGAAGTGAAAATGGAGAAGAAAAGACACTGAACAATTGAGCTAAAGATTCAAACAGGTTAACAGTTTTAGTTGTAGATGGATTGGTTAAAACATGTTGGGTTGGATTTAGAGCTCTTGAGTTCTAGTCCCTTCTGGCGCATGCTTTTAATATATTTTTTTTTTTTTATTTTTTTAAGTATTTACTGAAAGTGATTGTTAACTCAGTATAACTCAGTATAGATACAAGTATAAGCAATCCGTGAGATTAACAATTATAAGACTTGTTTTACTGGTTTGGCTCAAAGTTAGGTTTGAGAGGTCATGGGTTCAAGACTCTTTTATTTTGGTTTTTGAGATTATTTTTATAAAACTATTTTTAATAATTTTTAGGATTCGGTTACTGTTTAAAAATATAAATAAATAAATAATTGCGTAGTGTGTTTAACCAGGTAAGTCTTCAAAATCCGATTCAAGAGATAACGAGTTTGAGTCCTATTTGAAACACGTTTTTGATTATTTCATCATAACATCGTGTAAATCGTAACCGTTATGATCAAGAATGTTAGGAAAAAAAATCCGACTTACAAAATTAACGAATATTTACAAATGTTAATCAACGAGTTTGTTAAAGAAACCAATTAGACCGGGTTAACGTTAAAAGGTCTAAATTACCAACAATCTAACCAATTACATATACGAATTTTAAATTGTTTAAACTAATATGGAATTAAATAAAACACAGATTTCTGAATCATCAAAGAATTGGACTACGTGTCTTTGTTTATTTCATAATTACTTGCTGATTTATTTGTCAAGGCTGAGGTACGGATTCTGTTTATTTAACTCATAGTATAAATTATGTTGTCCGTTATTGTACGGATTTTATACCTTTGCCTCATAGTATTTTCTGTTCTGTAATCTGTTTATGTAATCATTAAATTTCATTTCTGTAATGTTCTGATTTCTGATTGCCACGATATGATATCGTGTTTCTCTGTTTCGTTCAACATGCAATAACTCTAAATTAAATTGTATTCAATATTGCATGTTCCTGGTTATTGCTTAATTTGGTAGTTTGACTACCCTACTGAATTTTCTGAAACTGTATTCTGTTACCCGAGTATGCCCCTACCTGTAAGGATGACTACAGGCCCATTATGGCGGCAACCATAATGTGGAACCATCCGTGACGGTTAGTTGAGTTCACGGCGTCTCCATTAGTACTCTGATAGTACACTTGTGCACCTACTGAATTCTGGGGAGGCGTTTGGACTGGTCCTAGGATAATTTTAAACTGTACTTTTTGATTCTGGGGGATAGTGACGTGTATGCCAACACTAACTATCTCATGTGTCTAGTAAGCGAGAGTAGCTACCCGTGAACCTTACACTTTTGTGTGTACAGTCGGCTCGTGGTATATTCTGTAATGTTATAATTATGGCTTAAAATATAAAGTGTGTTAATGTTTCTGAAACAAAAAAGTCAGATAACTTCCGATCTTGTTTCTGACCACTATCCGGTTATATTTTCACTTGAATTTTTCCACTTTTTCACCATCTTCTGAACTTCTTTATTACTATTGTTCATCCGTTACTGAGCATTCTTTGGCTCAGCAGTACTTGTTTTTGTGTTGTTTATCTCTTTTGTGTAGGTAATCAAGAAACCCAGGCGGGGAACTTTTGAGAGTAAAATCGGAGCTAAATCTGAAAATTTTCGTTACTGTAGTAAATGTAATAATCAATACTTAAAACTTAAATATTTGTTTTGTTATGTTTAATTATCAACTTAAGACTTATGTATTTATGTTTTAAATACATTTGGGATTGTTTCATTTACTTCTGATTCCGTATACGTGACACGTCAGCCATAAACCAGGTTGGGGTGTCGCATTCACGGTGGTGGAGGTCATGAAACTAACCTCACTGAATTGCAAACTATGGTGAGGTAAGAGGTGGCAAAAGCACTAGAAGCTTCAATTCCTCACCATATGGAGGGTCTACAAGCCTCCATGAGGGAATTTATTCAAAAAGAGTTTGCAACTCTCAGAGTGGGGAGAGATGGGGAACGAACTCCAGGATTGATGTTCCTCTTACTTCTTTAACACAGAAGAATAAACCTTATGAGTGGGGACTGAAGTAAGAAGAGGCGTTTCAGACCTTCAAGCAGAAACTTTGTGATGCTCCTGTCTTGACACTGCCTGAAGGAAATGATGATTTTGTGGTTTATTATGATGCATCCAACCTAGGTCTCGGTTGTGTTCTCATGCAACGGGGAAAGGTTGTGGCCTATGCATCAAGACAGCTGAAAATTCAAGAGAAGAACTACACCACACATGACTTGGAACTTGGCACAGTCGTGTTTGCCTTGAAGATATGGAGACATTATCTTTATGGCACTAAGTGTGTAGTGTTCACTGACCATAAGAGTTTACAACATATTCTCAATCAAAAAGAACTTAATATGAGACAACGGAGATGGGTTGAATTGTTAAACGATTATGACTGTGAAATTCGCTACCATTCTGGTAAAGCGAATGTAGTAGCAGATGCGCTTAGTCGCAAAAGTCAAGTTCAGATTCATAGTGTCCGAGTGCACACCAATCTCCGTAATGATGTTCTCACAGCCCAACAACACTCATTGGCTCAGGATAACTTAAAAAATGAGATGTCTTGCGAGGCTGAAATCTTATTGGAAACTAAGGATGATGGTTTAATGTATTATTTGAATCGGTTGTGGATACCGAACATAGGTGATCTTAGGATGGTGATTATGGATGAAGCTCATAAGTCTCGTTATTCAATCCATCCGAGTTCTGATAAGATGTATCAAGACCTTAGGGACTTGTACTGGTGGCCTGGAATGAAGAAGGATATTGCTGAGTATGTGTCTAAGTGCCTTAACTGTGCCAAAGTCAAGGCAGAACACCAGCAAACTTCAGGATTGTTGTTACAACCAGAAATACCGATGTGGAAGTGGGAGAATATCTCTATGGATTTTATTACTAAACTTCCATGAACCGCAAATGGCAAGGATAGTATTTGGGTAATAGTTGATAGATTAACCAAGTCGGCTCATTTCTTACCGATAAGCGAAACGTACCCTGTGCGGAAGTTAGCTCGTATCTACATTGATGAGATCGTTAGCCGACACGGTATTCCCTTAAGCATAATATCGGATCGTGATGCTCGTTTCATGGCACGATTTTGGGAATCACTTCATGAAGCCTTTGGAACAAGATTGGATCATAGCACTGCCTATCATCCTCAAACGGATGGGCAGACGGAGCGAACGATTCGAACATTGGAAGACATGTTGAGAGCTTGTGTCATCGACTTCGGTGGCAATTGGGATAGCCATTTACCATTGGTTGAGTTCTCGTATAACAACAGTTATCACGCGAGCATTGGTATGGCACCGTTTGAAGCTCTTTATGGCAGGAAATGTCGGTCACCTATTTGTTGGACCGAGGTCGGCGAATCGCAGATCACTGGTCCTGAGATTATTCAGGAAACGACTGACAAGATCCGCCAGATCCGTGACAATCTGTTAGCTGCACACAGTCGACAGAAGAGTTATGCGGATAATCGACGAAAACCTTTAGCGTTTGAAGTGGGAGATATGGTATTGCTTAAAGTGTCGCCTTGGAAAGGTGTTGTGCGATTCGGGAAGAAAGGTAAACTTGCTCCACGATATGTTGGCCCTTTTAAGATCCTCGAACGGATCAGGAAGGTTGCTTACAAGTTGAAACTTCCTACTGAACTTAGTAAAGTGCACCCAACGTTTCACGTGTCCAATCTAAGAAAGTGCTTAGCTGATCAGGATTTTCAGGTACCACTCGATGATATTCACATCGATGATACCATGCACTTTGTTGAAAAACCGGTGGAGATAATGGATCGTGAGGTTAAAAAGCTCAAACGCAGTAGAATTCCAATTGTCAAAGTACGTTGGGAATCGAAGCGGGGTCCAGAGTTCACCTGAGAGCGGGAAGATCAGATGAAGCTTAAGTACCCACATTTATTTACTATGGTCACTCCAAGTTGAATTTCAGGACAAAATTCCCTTAACTAGGGGAGACTGTAACATCACTGTACTTCCGGTCGTCCGTACATCCGTACGATTGTACTGTTACGATCTGAAATTTTATTATTAATGATGAATTATTATTATTATTTGATAGTTATCACTGTTACTGGTATACATGTTTAGAACATATTATACGCGTAAACCATGGGAAGTTTAGTTGTAACTCAACTAAACAGAACCAGAGAGTTTATCGCAGTTGTATTGTTGATGATTATGGATATGGTTTGGAAATGGAAAGAGGATTTAAGATGGTTGTTGTTAGGTTACTAAACATAGTCAAGGACACATGGTCATGGTTTATCGAAATAGCGGTGGGACGGTGGCTATGGCAGTTGCGACTGACCCTTACATATGCCCTATACATATGCATATTTCGGTCTATCATGGATGTGTCAGTGATATGGTTTAGTGGGTTGTGGATTGGGAATAATAATATTAAAGTTAATAAATAATGGAAGTATAATTGGAATTAATTACGTGATGGTGAGGTTACGAATATGACTTAAACGCGAATATTGATTTAGAGATATTAACTTAATAACTATATTCACGTGGGTGACGATTCACACAAATATAATTATTAAGAATGATATTCTGAAACGATATTCCTTAAATTATAAATCAAATCGAAATACGATACGAGCGTCGGATTCGCCAAGGTGACGATCTTTACGAATACGTACGTGAGTAACGCGTTTCGACGAGATAATTAAATACTTAATTATGATATTAATTGAATAAATGATATATATAAAAACGTTTATTAGGAATCACAACTTAAAACGAATTCAAATAAATTTATGTATTAAAGAATTAATTTAACGATTATGAAAACGAAACGGTGTTACGATACGTTTTTATTCAAAAATGTTTTATGACGCAACATTTATTAAAATTATTTTATTTAAAATGAAATATAATTATTTGAAACGTATTATGTGTTAAGTATGTTAAACGAGAAAACCGAGCATTTATCATGTTTTATCGCGATAAAAACGAGACCGAGCACACGGGGAGTATCCGAACTATAAAACCCATGACTTTCTTCTTCTCCCTCACTTTGCAAGAACACTCTCTCTCTCTAGCTCTCAAATTTGTCCATACTCTCTCTCTCTCTCTAACTTCTCTCTAAGATAACTTCTTCAATTCTTGGCGGATTCGTGTGATTCTTGGCCCTAAACGACCACAAAATCAAGGAGATCAAGGAAGTACAAGAAAATCTCGCATTTGGTTAACATTTTGAGGTAAATCTGAGCTTATGTTTCGGTTTTTTTGTTAGAAAACTTGTAGAATTTGGTAACTATTCTCCTTAACCGATTTTTAGGGTTTTACATGTGTTAATTGGTATAGTAGTAACAGTAGAGAAGCCATAGATGGTCATGAAATCGCAGGAACTCGAAGATGATGGGCCTGGACTCGCGACAGCAGGTAAGGGGCCGAACCCTGATGGGCTCGCGAACCTGTTTCCTCCTTGGAGCCGAACCCTAGGGTGGCGAACCCTAGGGACACCAAACCATCTAGTTGGGGACGAACCTTTTGGCCAAAACCCAAGTTGGCCGAACCCTGGCCGGCGAACCCTTAGCCGAACCTCCTCCTTTGAAGTTGCCGAACCTTTGCATGCAGACATCATGCTAACCTTTTTCATGAAACCATTTAGCGGGCGAACCTTGCATGTTAATAGCCGAACCCCCAAAACCCTCGAACCTTTTCCTCTCGGCGAACCTATACATGCCGACCATGGCAGAGATGAACCTTGCATGGGAGGACCTTATGCAGCGAACCTTCTCTATTTAACGCATCCAGCCATGAGGGCCGAACCTGTTTCAGAGCTAAGTCAGCCGAACCCTACCAAATGGCGAGCCCTAGCTATAATTTTGTTCTGTTAACCGAACCTCGAACCAGGGTGTGGCCGAACCATGGGCTGAACGAACATGGGTGATTGCGAGGTGGAAGGGGCCGTAGATCTGGGCTTAGGGCTGGGTCAAGGGCGGCCCAACTTGCGTTCTCAAACTAAAGACTAGGGATGAACAAAAAGACTATGTTAATAGGAAAAACACATACATGCATGGAAGATATAGAAGTTGCCACCTTTCTTTTATTAACATAAACTTTGAATTATAGAATTTAAAATAATGTAAGCCTATTATGGTGAGGAGTTAAATATAAATTCTTGAAAAAAAAACTTGAAATGGATTTATATAACTTAGACTAAGGAGGTCAAGGGAATTGGCCATGCGTGTAGGTATTTACAAAAGAGTGCATAAATGCATGAGGTTAGTTCCTTTGCAATTTATGCACCTTGACTATGTTATAAAAAAAATCATCATATAATGGATAGTTAAAAATGACAAGTTTAAGGATTTAATAGTTATGATGATCATCAATGAATATTAAGTGTGATAATGTAACTTAGACTAAACGAACTAAGTTAACCAATCACTTAAGGAATTAAAAGTGAATACGGATGAATAGTTAATCGAAATAAAACATGAATACTTATGAACATGAGCATACAATAATTACAGGTTGATTGAGTGGTTCTGATTCTCTTACGCGAGCGCGCATTCTTCTAACACAATTAATTCTAAGGACTCGGGTGAGTTCTCATAACCTCCCTTTCTTTTAAACTGTTTCGTTTTAAAAACTCGGAGGTGAAACATGTATACCAAATTCAAATATTATTTTGATAACACAAGGATAATACATGTTTCTCAACATGATATAATATTATGGAATTACATTGATCATTAAAACTCCGTGTGGCATTGCTGATGACCTCGGTTATACGCAATGATCACATGTATTGTCACGTGGGTTGCCACATCTGTGTAAAGATTGTATTGACTTCGGTCAATAACAAAGATTACATGTATAGCCACTTGGATTATCATAACTCCGTGAAACAATGCCTTTGACTTTGGTTAATTGCATTGGTTTCATGTATTGTCACGTGGATAGCTTCCACTCCATGGATCATGTTTTTAAATTATGTTAATTACATAATGACCATGTATAGTCACAGATATTATTTGAGAATATTGATGTTGAGATTGGTTGGATGGTTATGTGTTTGATTATCTATTATTAACTATGATTATCTCTGATTGTCTATGACTGAATTGATATGTGATTATGTGATTGTTTATGTGTTTGATTGGTTGTGTGGGGATATGTATTGGATTGTCACGCAGGTACTCTTGTGGATCTTCTCAGATAAACTATAAGTTTTTATACTCATTTTTCTAAAACTTTTTATAAAACTCTTTTCAAACACAAACCTTTCTACTCATTTTGTAAAATCCTTTTAAGTATAAAAACTTATAATTACTCACCAACTACTTAGTAGTTGACACTTGATTTTCCTACATGTTTCAGGTAATGAAGCAAAGTAGGTTGAAGATGAAGGACTCAAACTTTTGGACGTCATCATATAGGATCTTGGACTTAGCTAATTAACTGAAATTCTGGCGAATTGAATTTACTTAGATAGCTAATTCTTTTTGTAATTAATGTAACTAATTCATGTTAGACATGATTTTTGTGTACTTATTTTGGTTGATTGAATGATATATGATGATTTGATTTAGATTCCCACGAGCTTTTGAACAATCTACACATCCCTCGTGGCATCCTGACGTTTCCGCCATCGGTCGGGTTGTTACAAGTATGTTAAATGCTAAGTACCGTGAATTTCTTACACCATCTAAGTGTTAGACATTGGTGGAACTTATTGATTGTGCTCGGGAGCGCGAGTTGGAGTTAAAGCGACAGGAAGACCGTGGTGAAAAGCAGAAGGTGGAGAAGGAGACGGGGTCGTCTAAAAAGGGGAAGTTCTCTAACTCACCTACAAAGTTCCACTCAAGTAGGGTATTTAAGCATTGTACTAAATGTGGGAAAGACCACATGGGTGATTGTTCGGTACGACCTTTATCTTGCTACAAGTGTGGGAAGCAAGGTCATCTTGCTAATCAATGCTCGAGCCCTTTAAATTTATGCTATAATTGCTACAAACCGGGCATGTTCGGAGTGAGTGTCCGGAACTTAAAGGGGCTGGAGTTGGTGGCGGGGAAAACCGATCTTTCAAGGGGAAAGGGAGTGGAAAGAAGGTGGAGGTACCCAAACCAAAGGGTAGGGCCTTTCAAATTGCTGCGGAGGAAGCCAAAGTCACACCTGACGTGGTGACAGGTACTTTCTTCATCAATACCTTGCCTGCTTACATTTTATTTGATTCAGGGGCTAGTAGATCATTTGTGTCTACGAATTTTATACACCATTCTTCTTTTGTGGTTGAGAAATTGTCGGTGCCTTTAGAAATAGAAATAGCGGATTCTAAATGCTTCCTAGTATGTGATGTTTATCGAAAATGTAAATTAACCATCGATGGGGAGGATTTTGATATCGATAAGATACCTATGGTATTGGGGGAGTTTGACGCAGTGGTTGGGATGGATTGGCTTTCGGCTCACGGGGCCAACATTGTATGCAAACATAAGATTATTCAATTGATGTTCTCCTAGTGGACTTGAGGTGTGTATTCGTGGGGAGAAACATTGTGGCATGATCTTATGTTCTTTAATCAAAGCTATGAAGGATTTGAACAATGGGGGACGATCATTTCTTGCTTATGTGGTGGTTTCGGAGAAAGGAGTGAAGATGATTGAACACATTCCTATTGTGCGTGATTTTTCGGATGTCTTTCCGGATGAATTACCGGGAGTACCTCCCGAGAGAGATGTGGAGTTCCGAATTGACTTGGTGCCCAGGGCTAAACCCATTGCTAAGGCTCCATACCGTTTGGCGCCATCGGAATTGCAAGAGATGATGAATCAATTGCAAGAACTGCTTGACCGGGGTTTTATTCGTCCGAGCATCTCACCTTGGGGTGCACAGGTGTTATTTGTCAAGAAGAAAGACAGGAGCTTCAGAATGCGTATAGATTATCGGGAGTTGAACAAGGTCACGGTGAAAAATAGGTATCCATTACCTAGGATTGACGACCTCTTTGATCAATTACAGGGTGCTTCATGGTTTTCTAAGATCGACCTTCGATCGGGATACCATCAGTTAAAGGTTAGACAGGAAGACATTCCAAAGACGGCTTTTCGCACGAGGTACGGGCATTACGAGTTTCTTGTGTTGTCCTTTGGGTTAACTAACACACCGGCGGCGTTCATGGACTTGATGAATCGGGTGTGTCGTCCTATGTTAGATAGGTCAGTCATTGTGTTCATCGATGACATACTTATCTATTCCAAGAATGAAGCTGATCACGCGTGTCATTTGCGTGAAGTTCTTGAAACACTTCGTAAGGAGAAACTGTATGCTAAGTTCTCCAAGTGTGACTTCTGGTTACGTGAAGTACAATTCTTAGGACATGTGGTCAATGCCGATGGCATACATGTCAATCCTACAAAAATTCAAGCGGTTATGAAACGGAGTCCACCCAAGACTCCAACCGAGGTTAGAAGTTTTCTTGGTTTAGCCGGTTATTATAGGAGGTTTATTCAAGACTTTGCCAAGATTGCTTCATCTTTGAAAAATCTTACGAAGAAGAATACTAAGTTTGTGTGGGGTGATGAACAAGAAAAGGCGTTTCAAGAGTTAAAGACAAGACTAACACAAGCACCGATGTTGACATTACCGGATGGACCAGACGATCTTGTAGTCTACTCTGATGCATCTTATGTTGGTCTTGGGTGTGTTTTGATGCAAAGAGGGAAAGTTATTGCTTATGCTTCACGTCAGTTGAAGATTCATGAGGTTAACTATCCCGTTCATGACTTGGAGCTTGCGGCGGTTGTTTTTGCATTAAAGATATGGCGTCATTATCTTTATGGGGTGAAATGTACTATTTATACCGATCACAAGAGTTTGAAGTATTTCTTCACACAGAAAGAACTAAATATGAGGCACAGACGGTGGATGGAGTTACTCAAAGACTACGACTGCGAAATCCTCTATCATCCGGGGAAAGCAAACGTAGTGGCGGATGCTTTGAGTAGGAAAGAGGAACATTTACCCATTCGGGTAAAGGCGATGAAAATTGTGGTGACTTTGGATCTGGTGAATCAAATTAAAGCTGCTCAAACAGAAGCTTTAAAGGAGGAGAATTGGAAACGTGATAGAATTAAGGGGTTAGCTCATCAATTTGATGAGGATAGTCGGGGACTAAAGACAAGTGGTCGGGCGTGGATACCTCCCACTTGTCCTTTAAAGACAACTTTATTGGATGAATCTCATAGATCGAGATATTCGATTCACCCGGGAGGCACGAAGATGTATCATGACTTGCGGGTTAACTATTGGTGGCCGGGAATGAAATGAGACATTCTTAAGTATGTCGAAAAATGCTTGACTTGTGCTCAAGTTAAGGCGGAGCATCAAAAACCGTATGGCAAATTGCAACCTTTGGAGATTCTGATGTGGAAGTGGGAGCATATTACGATGGACCTAATCACAAAGCTTCCTAAGACTAGGAACGGTTATGATACGATATGGGTCATCGTAGATCGGTTAACAAAGAGTGCTCACTTTATACCGATCAAGGAGACGTATTCTTCCAAGAAGATGGCCAAAATTTATGTTAAGGAGGTGGTGGCTCAACACGGGGTACCGGTGACTATTGTGTCTGATCATGACACTCGGTTCACTTCTCATTTTTGGAAGAATTTTCAGGAGGAGTTGGGTACAAAGTTATTATTGAGCACGGCGTGTCATCCTCAAACGGATGGCCAAAGTGAAAGACCCATTCAGACACTTGAGGACATGTTACGTGCTTGTATCATTGACTTTGGGGGAAGTTGGGATGACTACTTACCGTTGGCAGAGTTTTCGTACAATAACAGTTATCATTCCGGTCTTGGAATGCCTCCTTTTGAGGTTTTATATGGGAGAAAATGTAGAACTCCCGTGTGTTGGGGAGAAGTGGGGCCAAGGGAACTCACCAGCAAAAAGGTAGTAATGGTGACAAACGAACGAATCGATCAGATACGAGCTCATTTAAAGTCGGCACAAGATCGTCAGAAATCGTATGCGGATAAAC
This sequence comes from Mikania micrantha, assembly GCA_009363875.1. Classification (NCBI taxonomy): domain Eukaryota; kingdom Viridiplantae; phylum Streptophyta; class Magnoliopsida; order Asterales; family Asteraceae; genus Mikania; species Mikania micrantha. The sequence goes on along the minus strand of CM018691.1, from coordinate 58,980,486 downwards.
GGAGGAGACCGATTGAATTCCAAGTGGGAGACTTTGTGTTGCTAAAGGTTTCTCCTTGGAAGGGTGTGATTCGTTTTCGAAAGCGGGGGAAACTTAGCCCACGATTTATTGGACCGTTCAAGATTTGTAAGATCCCAAATTTCCTAAAATACGAGTTATTTGAATTTACACATACGTAACGGATAATAAACTTGTTGTGGGAAAATACGAAGCTTAAAACAAATTTAAAAGGGGTTGAAATCGTGTACTCGAACCCAATTTCGAGTACACGAGTTCTCGAAATTTGCTGTAACCGAAATCCTAGTTTTCGAGTACAAGGACACTGCCTATAAATAAGAGTGCCTTGGAAAATGTGCCAACCTTTGGCTGGAAGCTCATTCTCTCCTTCGAGTACACGAAGCAGATTTCGAGAGCTCCAAAGGAACGGACTTTGATCGACCAAACGAAGGAGAAAACGCGCGGGAATCTACAAGAGTGATCACCTAACTCCAAGTAAGTGGTCTAAATTAAAAGTTAGGATTTTTATGAAAAAGTGAACTTGTACATAAAGCTTGCACCTTTATGCATAAAGTTCAGAACTTTGAGGTTCTAGCATGTTGGTAACAACATAAGGAACCTAGAACTAGATCCCCACGGTCTTAGATGAAATTCTGAAATGTTTAATGACGAACAGATGAGTACACGAAATCATGCACAGAGGGGTACTCGAAATTCATAATTTGAAGTAAACCCCTATTTCGAGTACAAGGGGTATTTCGAATACACAGGGTACTTCGAATACACTGGTCATTTCGAGTAAAGATGATGGTTTCGAGTACTAGCCATTTCGTGGACTATGGAATTTCGTGTACATGGAAACTTAATGGAATTCAAGGGTTTCGAATACTTAGCTAAGTTTCGAGAACTCGGATTCAGTAAGGGGGACTAGTAGGCTATGAGGACTTAGAATAATTTCTAAGTCTAAGAAGGTGATGTAATGAGACAATGTAACTGATGTAGGTTCTTAAGACCTAGCTAAGGAGTTCAGCTAAGGAAAACAGGAGTCTACTATCAGGTGAGTTCTAGACGCCCTATTTACACTTACTGTTTTGGGCTGGCATACATGCTTATAGTTATGTTATGTTATTATGTTATGATGATTAATGAATGATGTTATGCCATGATGATGTATGTATGAATATGTGTTACACATGATGAAATGTGCCTGGGAATATGCTAAGGTATGATACGTGCATGGTAAACGAGTTACAATGACATAACATGTTAATGAGAGCATGCACTATGATGTAACTAAGACAATACTTAATAGATGCTATGACGAGGTCCAAAAAGACTAGGATGCATGAATGTTGAATGATGATTATATGCTAGCATGATATGAAAATATGTTGACATGATGTATGAATGAGCAAATGATGCTAGCATTACCTGATGCCATGATGTATGATAATATGCTATGATGCTTGCATGCTATGTATGTGATGGTAGAATGTTATGATGAATTCCTATACATGTTATAGGATATGTATGCATGATGTACTAGTACCAGTACTAGTAAGTATGGACGATGACCTGAACATATCAGGATATGAACAGCCGATCGGGCTATAAACACGGAGCCGATCGGGCTATAAACATGGTAAGAGCCGATCGGGCTATAAACATTGTAAGAGCCGATCGGGCTATAAACACAGAGTCGACCGGACTATAAACATGAGAGTCGATCGGACTATAAACATGGTAAGAGCCGATCGGGCTATAAACACGAAGCCGATCGGGCTATAAACATGGTAAGAGCCGATTTGGGCTATAAACATGGTAAGAGTCGATCGGACTATAAACATGGAGCCTTGTGCCGGCATAAGCCCACTGCTCATGTTGATGACAGTGGTTTGATGATGACGATGGTTATATGGCTACGATGATGAAATTATTATGTGTTATGGTTTATGTGTATGATATGACGCTTTCATGTTAAAATGTTTAACTCACTAAACTATTATGATGTTTTATGAAAACTAGAACTCACCAGCGTAAGCTGACTTGATTTAGTATGTATGCCAGGTTAAAGCGCTGATAAGAGAAGGCATGGAGCTTGGGCATCAATTCAGACGATCCGTTGGTTTTGGCAATTCGATATGATTTTGATACAGACACTTTATTGAATTTTGTTTATCAAACTATGTTTACATTTCCGCTGCATGATTATGAAAGTTTTTAGTTTAAGAGCTATGGGTTATAATGAAAACCAACCTCTGCGAGGTGCCCGGTTTCGGGGCCTCACAAGTTGGTATCAGAGCCATAGTTTGAGAGATCTTGGCATCCCAAATGCGAAGACTTAAACTGAGAATGGGATTAAATGATGCGGATTGCCAACCACAGATGAACGGATGCCACGAGCTGAATGTTACGTACGAGTTAAGATGTAGATCTAAGGATAGAAAGGTAGTTAGTGACATGCACATTGAGGAGATGGGATGGGAAACGTTTAGAGCCTATGAGTTGGGTAAATGGTTAAGAACACATGATCAACGTCATTAACGATTTACAAAGCTTATTCCGTGCTAAACTGATCCTGTACTAACTCATCAATTGTTGCATTATGTAGAAATTTTAGATGGCTGGACAAAAGGGTAGACCACGTAAGCAACCACAGAAACCTGAAGAACCACGTGTCGAGGACGAAGAACCCGTCAATGAGGACGATCACGAGCACAACGAGCAACCAGAGAATGAAGAGGAGTTCACTCTTGAGCCTATTGTAGTGAAGGCTATTTCTGATGAGGTCTGCAAGATCATGGATGAGAGGCTACCAGCCTTGATTGCTAAGGCACTGAAGGATACTCTGATGGACAAGTCTGAGGTAACCAAGGAAAGCTCTAAGGAAGATGAGGATGTTGTGATCGTCGAGACAAAGAGCAGTGATTCTATGTCTGGGAAACTGAAGGGTTGTGATTACAAATCCTTCAAGGGATGTAACCCACCGACCTTCGATGGGAAGAAGGATGATGTGGCCACCTGCCACAGGATTTCTGCGATGGAGGCTGTTATTTCCATCAGTGAGTGTCGAATTGATCAAGCTGTCAAGTTTGCAGCTCACTCCTTTGTCGAGGAGGCACTTCACTGGTGGAACACCATTAAGCAGTCCAAGGCTGCAGCTGATGTGGAGAAGATGACTTGGGACGATCTAAAGGAACTGGTCACTAAGCAGTTTTGTCCCAAGAATGAGCTGGATAAGGTTGAAAGGGAATTTCTGGTTCTGAAAGCTGGAAGTCTGAACCAACGTCAGTACACGTCGAGGTTTAATGAGATGGCCAGACTCGTTCCTCATCTGGTCTCCACTGAGGAACGTAGGGTGAAATTGTACATGGAGGGCTTGCCTCCAAAGGTCAAGATTCATGTTAAGGCGAACGCCCCAAAGACTTTTGATTCTACGGTTGAACTCAGTGGTATTGTATGGGATGATGTGATGGCTGATGAGCCAGTGAAAGAGGAAGTCAAGGTGAAGGAGTCCTCCGGGACAAAAAGGGGTCGAACAGACCAACGAAAGTTTTCAGGCAAGAAGGTGAAACGGGAAGATACTGGGCTATGTAGCAAGTGTGGTAAGGGCCATTCTGGGCCGTGCCATGTGGGTACAAACTTATGTTTCAGATGTGGAAAGGTGGGGCACTTTTCAGCCAACTGTCCCAGTACGATTCGATGCTATAACTGTAATGGGGTTGGACATCTGTCCAAGGATTGCAGGCAACCACGGGCCGATGCTTCGGACTCGGGTAAGAAAGAGGAGAAAGGAAAGGAGAAGCAGAAGGCTAACAAAGGATGATGCAATCGAGGACCCCGATGTGGTCATAGGTACCTTTTCTATCAACAATATTCCTGCTTCTGTATTGTTTGATTCTGGTGCCAGTATGAGTTTTGTGTCTTCTACTTTCTGTGATGGGTTATCTGGGAAGGTTAAGAAGATAGATCGGGTATTTGATGTAGAGACGGTTATTCGTAAGATGACCAGGTTGACTGAGGTTATTGATGATTGTAATGTTGAGATAGAAGGTCATAGCTTCCCTGTCCGATTGTTTCTGATAACCTTAGGAGGTTCGATGTAGTTTTGGGTATGGACTCGTTAGCCAAATATGAGGCTAACATTGTATGTCGACGAAAGATGATATGTTTACGTGCGATGGATGGGAGTTCCGTAACGGTTTATGGTGATAAAACGATGTATGCGCCGAAAATCATTTCGATGATCAAGGCTGATGATATGATGAGGCGGGTGTGTGGTGCCTACTTGGCCTATGTGATTGAGGAACGTAATGATACGAGAACGATTGATGATGTTCCTGTGGTGCGTAACTTCCCCGATGTATTCCCTGAGGAATTGCCTGGATTACCACCTGAGCGGGAAATTGAGTTCCAGATCGACTTAGTGCCAGGGGCACAACCCGTTGCCAAAGCACCTTACCGTTTAGCTCCAACCGAGATGAAGGAAATGATGACCCAGCTACAAGAACTCCTTGATAAAGGTTTTATACGACCGAGTGTCTCTCCGTGGGGAGCACCGGTGCTGTTCGTTAAAAAGAAAGATGGAAGTATGCGTATGTGTATTGATTACAGGGAACTGAATAAGTTGACCGTAAAGAACAGGTATCCTCTACCTAGAATTGATGACTTGTTCGATCAATTGCAAGGTGCAAGCTGGTTATCAAAGATAGATCTCCGATCCGGTTACCATCAGTTGAAAGTTTGAGAGCAGGATATTCCAAAGACTGCTTTCCGTAAGCGTTATGGACATTACGAGTTTCTCGTTATGTCGTTTGGATTGACGAATGCTCCTGCAGCATTTATGGATTTGATGAACAGGGTATGTCGACCGATGCTGGACCGATCGGTGATAGTGTTTATAGATGATATTTTGATTTATTCAAAGAACAAGGGAGACCATGCTTGCCACGTACGTGAGGTATTGGAGATCCTGAGGAAAGAGAAACTTTATGCTAAATTCTCCAAATGCGCTTTCTGGTTACGAGAGGTACAGTTTCTGGGTCACGTGGTGAACCCAGAAGGCATTATGGTAGATCCAGCTAAAGTTGAAACGATTATGAAATGGAGCCCTCCGAAGTCACCGACTGAAGTACGCAGTTTTCTTGGTTTGGCCGGTTACTATCGGAGATTTATTCAAGACTTCTCCAAGCTAGCGACGCCATTGACAAAGCTCAGGAGGAAAGATGTAAAGTATGAATGGGGCCCAAACCAAGAACAAGCGTTTTCAGTGCTAAAGGAGAAACTTACCCAAGCTCCTGTTCTAGCACTGCCGGATGGAAATGATGATCTTGTGGTGTATGCCGATGCGTCACGACAAGGGTTGGGATGCGTACTGATGCAAAGGGGAAGGGTGATAGCTTATGCTTCGTGGCAGCTAAAGATTCATGAGGCTAACTACCTGACCCACGATCTTGAACTCGCTGTGGTGGTGTTTGCATTGAAAATATGGAGGCACTACTTGTATGGAGTAAGGAGTACCATCTATACCGACCACAAGAGCTTGAAATACTTCTTCGAGCAAAAGGATTTGAACATGAGGCAGAGACGATGGCTTGAGCTGCTAAAGGATTATGATTGTGATATTCTATATCACCCGGGAAAGGCCAATGTCGTGGCGGATGCTCTGAGTCGCAAGACTGATCATCCTGCCATACGAGTAAAATCGTATGGTTTGGTGATAACGCCAGACTTTCTGAACGAACTCAAGCAGGCGCAACAGGAAGGGTTGAAAGAAGAGAACGTGGGTTTTGAACGTGTCTTTGGGCAGGTCAAGAACTTGGAAGACAATGATTACGGTATAAAGATACGATTCGGTCGTATGTGGGTGCCCAGAAATAGGGACATTCGATCGAGAATTTTAGATGAAGCCCACAAATCACGTTATTCGGTGCACCCTGGTGCGACGAAAATGTACCAAGATCTTCGACAGGATTATTGGTGGCCGGGCATGAAGTTTAATGTGATGCAGTATGTGAACAGGTGCCTTACTTGTGCGCAAGTGAAGGCTGAACATCAGAAACCCTACGGATATGTGCAACCTCTTGAGGTACCGGAATGGAAATGGGAACACATCACTATGGATTTTATCATCAAGCTACCAAGAACAGCTAAACGACATGATACCATTTGGGTGATTGTGGACCGGCTGACGAAGAGTGCACACTTCCTTCCTATCAGGGACCGAAAGGTTGTCTGATTTGTTCGTGAAAGAGATTGCGAATCGACATGGAGTTCCTGTCTCCATTGTGTCAGATCGAGATAAGAGGCTTACTTCCAGATTCTGGAAGCAGTTTCACGATGCTATGGGAACGAGACTGAACATCAGTACCGCCTATCACCCCCAAACGGATGGACAGTCGGAAAGGACTATTCAAACGTTGGAGGATATGCTGAGGGCGTGCATTATCGATTTTGGAGGTAGCTGGGATGATCACTTGCCATTGGTGGAGTTTTCGTATAATAACAGTTACCACTCAAGCATCGGAATGCCCCCATACGAGGCGTTGTACGGGAGACGATGTAGAACCCCGGTATGCTGGGGAGAAGTTGGACAGAAAGAGATGGGAAATAAAGCTGCAGTAATTGATATGGCAGAAAAGTTACGGGTGATAAAAGCACGTATGAAAGCTGCGCAAGATCGCCAAAAGTCTTACGCTGACAAGCGTCGAAGACCGATTGAGTTTGGTGTTGGCGATCGAGTGCTGCTGAAAGTATCACCATGGAAGGGAATCATTCGATTCAGAAGGCGAGGCAAGTTGAGTCCGAGGTACATCGGACCGTTTCAGATAAAGGCAAGGGTAGGGAAAGTCGCGTATCGACTGGACCTTCCAGAGGAGCTGAACGGGATTCATCCTACCTTCCACGTGTCACATCTTAGGAAGTGTCTGGCAGACGAGCTAGCACATGTTTCTTTGGATGACATTGAGGTAGATGACCGACTGAACTACATTGAAGAACCAGTTGCCATTGTGGATACGAAGGAAAAGCAGCTACGGAATAAAACTGTTCGTCAAGTAAGAGTTCAGTGGAAGCATCGGAAGGGGTCAGACACGACATTGGGAGACGGAAGATGAAATGAGGAGGTTGTATCCTCATCTGTTCGATATGTAACGAGGCAGGTTTCGGGACGAAACCTATTATAAGGAGGGGAGACTTGTAACATCCCAAATTTCCTAAAATACGAGTTATTTGAATTTACACATACGTAACGGATAATAAACTTGTTGTGGGAAAATACGAAGCTTAAAACAAATTTAAAAGGGGTTGAGATCGTGTACTCGAACCCAATTTCGAGTACACGAGTTCTCGAAATTTGCTGTAACCGAAATCCCAGTTTTCGAGTACAAGGACACTGCCTATAAATAAGAGTGCCTTGGAAAATGTGCCAACCTTTGGCTGGAAGCTCATTCTCTCCTTCGAGTACACGAAGCAGATTTCGAGAGCTCAAAGGAACGGACTTTGATCGACCAAACGAAGGAGAAAACGTGCGGGAATCTACAAGAGTGATCACCTAACTCCAAGTAAGTGGTCTAAATTAAAAGTTAGGATTTTTATGAAAAAGTGAACTTGTACATAAAGCTTGCACCTTTATGCATAAAGTTCAGAACTTTGAGGTTCTAGCATGTTGGTAACAACATAAGGAACCTAGAACTAGATCCCCACGGTCTTAGATGAAATTCTGAAATGTTTAATGACAAACTGATGAGTAAAAGAAATCATGCACAGAGGGGTACTCGAAATTCATAATTTGAAGTAAACCCCTATTTCGAGTACAAGGGGTATTTCGAATACACAGGGTACTTCGAATACACTGGTCATTTCGAGTACACTGGTCAGTTCGAGTACACTGGTCAGTTCGAGTAAAGATGATGGTTTCGAGTACTAGCCATTTCGTGGACTATGGAATTTCGTGTACATGGAAACTTAATGGAATTCAAGGGTTTCAAATACTTAGATAAGTTTCGAGAACTCGGATTCAGTAAGGGGGACTAGTAGGCTATGAGGACTTAGAATAATTTCTAAGTCTAAGAACGTGATGTAATGAGACAATGTAACTGATGTAGGTTCTTAAGACCTAGCTAAGGAGTTCGGCTAAGGAAAACAGGAGTCTACTATCAGGTGAGTTCTAGACGCCCTATTTACACTTACTGTTTTGGGCTGGCATACATGCTTATTGTTATGTTATGTTATTATGTTATGATGATTAATGAATGATGTTATTCCATGATGATGTATGTATGAATATGTATTACACATGATGAAATGTGCCTGGGAATATGCTAAGGTATGATACGTGCATGGTAAACGAGTTACGATGACATAACATGTTAATGAGAGCATGCATTATGATGTAACTAAGACAATAGTTAATAGATTCTATGACGAGGTCCTAGAAGACTAGGATGCATGAATGTTGAATGATGATTATATGCTAGCATGATATGAAAATATGTTGACATGATGTATGAATGAGGAAATGATGCTAGCATTACCTGATGCCATGATGTATGATAATATGCTATGATGCTTGCATGCTATGTATGTGATGATAGAATGTTATGATGAATTCCTATACATGTTATAGGATATGTATGCATGATGTACTAGTACCAGTACTAGAAAGTATGGACGATGAGCTGAACATTTCAGGATATGAACAATCGATCGGGCTATAAACACGGAGCCGATCGGGCTATAAACATGGTAAGAGCCGATCGGGCTATAAACATAGAGTCGACCGGACTATAAACATGAGAGTCGATCGGACTATAAACATGGTAAGAGCCGATCGGGCTATAAACACGGAGCCGATCGGGCTATAAACATGGTAAGAGCCGATCGGGCTATAAACATGGTAAGAGTCGATCGGACTATAAACATGGAGCCTTGTGCCGGCATAAGCCCACTGCTCATGTTGATGAAAGTGGTTTGATGATGACGATGGTTATATGGCTACGATGATGAAATGATTATGTGTTATGGTTTATGTGTATGATATGATGCTTTCATATTAAAATGTTTAACTCACTAAACGATTATGATGTTTTACGAAAACTAGAACTCACCAGCGTAAGCTGACTTGATTTAGTATGTATGCCAGGTTAAAGCTCTAATAAGAGAAGGCATGGAGCTCGGGCATCAATTCAGACAATCCGTTGGTTTTGGCAATTCGATATGATTTTGATACAGACACTTTATTGAATTCTGTTTATCAAACTATGTTTACATTTCCGCTGCATGATTATGAAAGTTTTTAGTTTAAGAGCTATGGGTTATAATGAAAACCAACCTCTGCGAGGTGCTTGATTTCGGGGCCTCACAAGATTATAGCTCGGATTGGTGAGGTTGCCTATCGCTTAGAGCTACCGGAGAAGTTGAGTGGGATTCACAATACATTCCATGTGTCTTAACTGCGAAAGTGCTTGGCGGACGAATCGGCTTATATGCCAATGGAGGATTTGGTGATTGATGATAAACTAAATTATATTGAGAAACCGGTGGCTATCTTGGATAGAAAAGTCAAGCAACTTCGGAATAAGACGATTAATCAGGTGATGGTGCAATGGAAGAACAGGCTGGGTTCGGATGCTACGTGGGAGTCCGAGGATGAAACGCGGAAATTTTATCCTTTTCTTTTTGAGGTGTAACGAGATTTCGGGGACGAAACCTTTGTAAGGAGGGGAGAATTTGTAACAACCCATTTTTGGAGAATTATTATAAGTAAAATGTAATTGGAGTATAAATTATGTTTTATTTTAATTTGATGGGTGTTTTATTAATATTTGTTAATTTTAACAATATGTTAGGTGTTTATTAACTTAGTTTAGTTAGTTATAACTAGTTATTTTAAACTAGAACTTGAGGGGCTGAATATGCCAATCTATGAAACTTAATAAAATGGGTTTAAATAAGAAAATATGGGTCAAAATCAGTCAAAGACTGATCTTGGGGTTAGAGGCGACGAGCATCAGGAGAAAACAAGGAGAAAAACTCTAGAACTCCAAAAATTGATCAAATTGGAGGTTGAATGTGGATCTGATCTTTAATGCAAGCATAAATTGGAGTTCCCCTTGCATCAAACAACATCTAGGTAAGATTTTTGGGTGTTTTTGATGGGATTTTCGTGGGTCTCCATGGGGGTTGTGGGTTTGATGGGTAAAACTCTCAATTGGGTGTTTTGAGGGTGTCAAATGTGGTTAATGATGTTGATAATCATCTAGGAACCACTTTTGATTGTTTTCTTTCATGATTTGATTGTTATGATAATGGGGGAATTGGGGTGTTCATGGAGTAGATGAACATGATGTGTGAAATGAGTGTCTAATGGTTGGGATTCGATGATTGTTAATAAATTGCTGTAGTTTATGGTTAAAGTGATGAAATTGATCATTTATAAACAAAATAATGGAGTTACATAGGTGTGTTAATGATGAATGATCATTAGTAGATGAACTTGTGCATGTAGGGTGTTTGATGAAATGCCAAGTAGAGTAATATATTTAAAAGTTAGTTTAAAACTAATGGGGATATGAAATATGTGTGGATATTAAATCAACAAGGGTGAGTTGATGTGGTTAAGGGTCAATTGGAGGTAATTAAGTTAAAATGGTGACATTGGGGGTGAATGGGTGTATACTGACTAATTGTAGTCAAACTTTATATTAAACCTATTAGTTGTGATAATAGGAATTGATAGTGAAGGTGTAAGTGGCACCAAACTACCCGGGAAGGAAGTTGTTATAGAGGATAGCGCGTTGGAACAAGGTAAGTCACCCAATCTTCTATTTGTTATGTGTAATGGTGTTATGCATGAATGAATATGTTGTGGAAGATTGACCTTATGGTGAATAGATGATATTGGTGCTTGTTGATAGACAATAATAAGCAATAGGTGATATATGTTGCTTGATTTTTGTTGGTACGGTGTTTTTATGCTAGTTCATGATTGACTTGGTGTTAAATTATATGTGTGTTGAATGATTTGAATTATTTCACAAGGTGTGTGAATTGTAATTGAAATCGAATCAAATTGGTGTTTGGAATCACAAGTGGTGTGATCATGACATTGGATTATTCATATGGTGTGTGAATGTCCTTTGTTGGGTGTAATCAAGTTAGTAAAACACAATCAATACGCCACCTTCAGCTCAAAAGTTGAAACTCTCTGTGATACGCCCCAGATACGCCAAACTCATATGCCAAGTGTTGAATTTGACTAAAATTGACTATTTTGGTCATGTAACCTCGGGTGGAAGGGCATGGTGATCTTACTTAGTTCTAATGAACTAATGGTGACTTAATTAACATGTTTTCAGGTGAACGGAAGGGTTAAAAGCGGGCGTGATCGGATGCTTGGCAAGGACTCAGATCAAACATAATTGGGGTTTTTCTTTGTTGGTTTAAAACAAAGGTTTTTGTGAACAACTCTAATGTATTTTATGGTTGTTGAATGTTTAATTAACATCAATTATTTTGTAAAGTCCATTCAAGTGGGGTGTTTAAGGTGTTAATTACATTTGTCGGTTTGAAAAATCTGGGACCTATTTTGATATCTTGTGTTAAAACACGTGTCACGCGTGTGTGGGTTTTGGGGCTTACAAATAATAAGACTATAATTAGTATTATGGTTTAAATGTTTCTTAGATAAGTCTTAAGATAGTATATATATATATATATATATATAGGGTAAAGATCCTATAATAACCCTCTCTTATTGCATAACCCGAAATAACCCTGCAATATGAACCCGAATCTTTGGTTTTTTTTTTCAAAATCTTAGGATCACAAACGAAAAAGAATTTGCTCAAACACAGAAAAGAACATATTCTTGTACATGTAAAACTAAGATTTTGAAAAAAAAACCAAAGATTCGGGTTCATCTTGCAGGGTTATTTCGGGTTATGCTATAAGAGAGGGTTATTATAGGATGCGGATCCTATATATATATATATATATATATATATATAGACACACATGGTTGTAGAAGTTGCTAGGCGCTAGTTGGGCGGCGAGGGACCGCCAAGAGATTAATCGGGATTAATCGGCGCTAGGCGGATTGGAATTTTTATATGTAATTTTACAAATATGTATTATATACACACATTAATATCAATAATTTAATATAATACTTTAAATAGTTTAAAAAATAAACTTAAATATACTAAATAAAGTACTTCAAAGTGCAAACTTAAACATTGAATTCAAAGTTTAGAGATGAAATTCGATGTTTAACTGGTTGGATTTGATGTTTCAGAGACATATTAATGATTTTTGTTTGATAAATGTCTAAATAATCATGAAATTGGTCCCTTTTTACCAGAAAAAAAAAAGTCAAAAAAAATAAAAATCTGACAAGGCCGCCTAGCACCGCCTAGGCCAAAATCGAGACAGTTGACGGGCGCCTGTCGCTTAGGCGGCTGCCTAGGCCGATTTTTACAACCATGTGTATATATATATATATATATATATATATATATATATATATATATATATATATATATATATATATATATTGTTTAATACCATACTGATTTTATATATTAAAATAACCTTAAAATAAAACTTTAAGTATATAAAAAAATTATAATAATAAATCATATTCATGTGTTTATACTTGTTAACATATAAAAAAATATTTAAATATATATGTGTGTGTGTATTATATTTTTTGAAAAAAATTTATGTTATTTAACAACATAATACATCTAAATAATAAGTTTTAAGTTTATAAAAATTTATCATGAAAACAGAATTTAAAAATAGTCATTTAATAAAAAGTTATTATAAAAATAATAAAAAAATGTAATACAGACCCTAACCAGGCTCGAACCCTCGACCCGTTAATATACCCACATGCATTAACCGATTAGTCTAGAGCCATTAATTTGATATGGCTCCGTTCGTTTTGTTTTTTTTACGTATATCAACCGGTTCCCCCAATTCCTTATTTTTAACCCTGAAACCCTAGATCCTAATCTCCTTGAATTCGTTGAAATCACGATGAGATCGAGCTAGCAACCATAGGGCTTGTGTTTCCTACTCAAAAACGAATCCAATGATATATAGAACATGTACCTTTGTTGTGATATGGATGGTTTTTAGGTGTGCGGTCGAGAGGATGAGAAAACCGAACTTTGAAGCTTGATTTCGCGATTAGGAGTGTTTGTAAGCGTATTTCGAATGCACAGAACTGTTAGTCGAGATCAGATGCGCATATAGTTGAGTTTCATTTGAGTTTTATGTGTGTTTATATAGATTTTAGAATCCTTGGTCGAGTACGAATGTCTAGGCATAGAATTCGTGTTATTTTTAACTTTAAACAAAAATTAGATGATTGAAATCGATCCCATGATGTTCAGAATTGATATATCTTCAAGATTTGTTGATCTTTATCATTTAATTTGGATTAGAAACGGTCGGGTTATGTGGATGGGTCGTGGGTATCCATTTGGGTATATGGGGGAAAGAGAAAACACTATGGTGGAATTACCATTCTAGTCCCTCTCTTTTCCTTTATAATTTCAGCTTTTCTTTTTGACAAAACTAGTCCCCCTAATTTAAAAAAAAATATATTTATAAGAAATAAAATCTATAAATTATATATTTACTTTTAAGAACAAAAATTATAAGTTATTAGAAAATTTCTCAATGTTTGTATAAAAATATTTATACACATTTTTTTTCTTTTTACATCTTATTTTGTAAAATTATTTAATAATTTGTTTTTTATTATTTTTTTAATCAAAGTTGTTATTATTTTTGTTGTAGATGTATTATTCCTAATATTACCATTTAATGTATTATGTATATATATACATTCGTAAAAAAAAAAACAACTCTCAGAATTTCTCATTAATATCCACGAAATTACATAAGTTATCGAAATGTTACACTTAGCATCCAATTTCCTTCAAACCAGTGGTGAAGAAAGCCTCGTCTAGTGCAACATCGCAATATCTGGCTTTCAGTTTCTTAGCATCGATAAAAGCATCATGCTCATTCCGTTCTTCCTCACAAACTCGATCTCCTGTTAGTAGAAATTGAAGACTACAGAGGTTTGCTTATTTACTCTATGATTGATTCTTTCACTCTTTCTCCCAAGGGGGTGTTCTTCCTTTACGTGTTGTGATTTGTTTTAATCAAATTAGGGTTTCCCTTGATTATGTGCATTGAAAATGTTCTATTATTTGATTTGAAACAGAATAACGTTTGTTGAGAGAGTGAAATCATAGCGTTTTGGTTCAACAGGAATCAAAGGATTTTAGATCTGTTGTTGTGTGACAATTTTTCCATCGATACATGTAGATTTTAACTATCCTCATGTTTCAGGTCATTTTTTTTAACTTAATGAGAATATTGATGTTATTCGACTTGGATTATAAATATATTTACGAATGGCATTACCTATATTGTGTATCTTAATTCTGATGAACAAGAATCGTCAATTGAGATTCACCTACAAAAGAAGATTCAACCATTTAAAGACTAGGGCCAGCTCTTTGTGTATGTGATTTCAATATGTTATATGTCCTCCAAATGATTCTACCTTTATCTTCAACCAAATAAATCAATAGAAGTAAAAATAAATAAATTATGCTATCAATTCTAATTAAAAGAATTAAGTTCTTTTTCATCTTCTCGAGATTTTTTGAATTTAGTTTCAATTTCATATTTCATTTTCTTTCTGGAGATTTGACTTGATAATGTTAATCAACCCCTTTTTCTATTTCTTTATGTGTATTACTATTAACAAATCTAAGAGTATAGAAACTACAAGGCTTTCACATAATCCTCTTTGAGAAATGGCCGCTAAAACGCACATCAGACATAGTATTTTGATGAGGTTGATAGTGGGTCACAACTTATTTGGCAACTTTTATGCATGCTTTATTTGATGACTGACTGAGGATGATAGTGGTCCACTAAGCATACATCTTTGTAGCATTTGAGTAAAATGAGAGTGGTACATCTTAGACGATTAAATTTGTTCTTATAATTTACGCATTATCAATCAGTCTTCATGTAAATGGTTCTACGATTGTGACTATTGCACTATTGTTATCGTTATTGTATTTTACAATGTATATAGTGGCATATACAAATCATCATACGGTGAGACATCATATATATTTGTGTGTCCGTATGACCATCTAAATTCCATTTATTAATGGAGTTGACATTTTAAGAGTTTGAAATATCATATTCTTGTTTTTCTTAAAGAATATCTTGATCGATGAGTAGGTCTTGATAATAACAAATTTATGTTGTTGTTTAAAAAGATTTATCTTGATGATAACAGATTTATGTTGATGTTTTTTGTTTAAAGGTGACAAAATATCAAATGTCTTCTAAATTAAGAAGAAGCAATAGGATTGCAAATTCAAAAAAAATTACCTATTCAGATTCAACAAAGACACCTATTTGGTGAAACTGTCACAGGCTGGATGAGTAATTTAGTTATTTAAATCTTAATTTTTTTATTTGAACCATATGTAATAGGTTAGATATACCTTTCTAATTGAATATATGTTTATTCCAACCAGTTGACATAGGGTCAAAAAGTACACAACCGAGATGCAAGTTGAAAAAAAGAAAAGATCATGTTGATGGTACCAATTATTTTTTAACTAAAAATATATATGTAGTAATTTTATTACTTTTAATTTTTTGATTATAAAATAATTAATAGGTTGGCAGTAAGATCTGAAAAGAAACAATATATCCAAGAAAGAACCTGCAAAAGATGCGATTATCAAGAAAACTAAATTTCCATGCTTACATAATCATATTGGCGGACCTAGAAATCGTTTTTAGGGGGGTCGGAATTTTTATTGTATTTTGCTGTTAATTTTTTTGGACAAATTCGAATAGGGTCGGTTCGGATCATCCAAAAAAATTATAAAAATAAATTACGTTACAAATACATAATAAAACCACATTAAATAATCATCTTATTTATTAAGATGATATGATAAAGTTGATTTTCTTTCGACATGATTCGAAAGGATACTAATTAAATTACAAATCAACAAAAATTTTCGTCATGCTAATGACTCAGTTTTTGAGATTGTATAATAATCACTCAATCTGTAAATTACGGCTGTTTTGATGTGAAGGACAACGGTATATATTAGTAAGTTATTGTTCTAGTCTATTTTTTAGGAGGGATCCGAATGTTAATTCTGAATATCAAATTCAATCACTTGATTTACAAATTGGGTCTTATTAATTTTTTTAAGTAAGCTATGACTAGTTAGACATTGAGTTAAATTATTATTTACCAACTTAGTTTAATCACAAGTAATGCATATTGAGTTATTTGAGTGTTATTTTATTATTTTTGGCTTTAAAATGATTTTAAATTGGCTTCGTCTGGTTTGTCAAATTTTCATGGGGGTTGGGGACAAAATTTACTGGGGGTCGGTCTAAATTGGATCATATATACAACATTAAAAATCAAAAGTGCATGGGGTCGGTCGACCCCCATACAAAGTTACTAGGTACGCCCATGATCATACATCCCCAAACTATGGCTTAGGCCACCTGACTGCAAATCCAAAATAAGTTGTTAAAAAATACGGTTTGGGAAGTTTCTTTATCTAGAAATAGAATAAATTACATCAAAACTTGGATATTTTGTTGCGTATTGCTTTGATTGTCACACCATGGAGATGTCACAAAGTAAAAGTTGTCGCACCCCGAGAAATCCCGTCCCGAACGGGGCGCGAGCAACAACAGATTGTCAGGATCGCAGTCTCCGGTCACACAACATGCGAGACCTATATGTCTGGTTTCATTCGTACATCCAATGACTAGGATAAAACAGTTTGTAAAATCAGAGTTGCGGAAGTTAAATAAGATTAAAGCAAATTCAAATCATAAATTTCGGAAGCGTTGTCAAAACAGTTTTCAAAACAACATAAGTTTAATGTTTGCGGAAGCGATTAAAGATGTTTAATATTACATAACATATCAAAATGATAGTAAATGTTTAGTAGTCTAAGACACTTAAGTAGATGCATGGACTCCATCCTAGCATCCTAGGTTCCTTGTGCGCGTGCCTTAGTTACCTGAGAAAACATGCGAGAAAAAAAGGTCAACACAAAGGTTGGTGAGAGCACAGGTTTTATATCAACAGTAAACATCAAAATGTTTAAAGTAAATGTTGCAGGTCTACTTTTCAATACAATGCAATATCAATTGATAGCTAGTCAATATGTTTTATATCATATGCGGGTTCGCAACCGAAGCTAACATGCTACCTCCCGCCATATCCATCCAAGATATGGCAAATGTTGTTTGGTCAATTATGCACTGTTCCGACCTCCAGTCGGGGTGGCCATACGACTCGCGACAGTGGGGCTTGTCAGGCCCAAATAGTACTATTCAGAATTACCACGCTAAGCGCAACGCGCTATTAACGGTTCGAGGTGTGTTTAATGAGGAATTATCAGTTTTGTGGATGAATGCCACACATATGCATATACGATATTAGCATGTACAAGAGTAACCAAAAGTGTGAGTTGTTCAAAAGTAGTTTGTATGCAATGTTTTCTCCCCCCAAAGGTAGAAAATAGAAAAAGGGGCCGTGAACTCACCTGATAGTGCAGTTTCCCGGTTGTATGTGTTCGCGTCAGCGAATGCTAGAACCTGCTAGTACGCACCTATAACCATATAGGTGTGAGTATGTGTTCTGTGGTGTGTTGTAATCCATACAATTCCAAGTGTCGGTGTGCTCAACCGAGTGCGTGTGTTGACTAGTGAGACTCAACGAATCGTTGGTGACACGATTGTTGTGTTTGTGTGCCTTAATGCACATAAGACACCAAAATGCATCCTATGACTCTAAGCACATAAGTTACCATTTTTAGAAAGTTTCCAATTTAGGAAGGTGTGGTTATGAAATCCCATTTCTCAAAGTTAACACTCCCAACGTGTTTGTAAAATACGTTTATACCCTTGAAACATGTCGTTTGCGCATAAATCACCGTTTATGCCGTTTTGCCCAAATAAAGTTTCCTTATTTGGAAAGTATCCGTTTAAAAGTTTGTTTTCACAAAACGAAGTTTTTAAATATGTTAAAAATCATTTCTAAACATATTTCAAAGATCAAAGTTCATCGAAACACTTTAAAACATCAAAAGCCCTCTTTTGATTTTTAAAAGCTTCCATAAATAGCAAGTTTATACAAAACCAAGTTTTTGACAAAATCAAATATCCCAATGTGTTTCTAAACACTCCAATACACATTTAACAACATCTAGACATGTCTAACATGTCTAGATCATCACAAATCCAAGACTTGCAACATAAAAGTTTCCTTTTATGGCAAGTTTGTCCAAATCATTGCCAAATCAATCATAACTTAACCGAAACTCAAATCTAACATCACTAAACTATCAAATCAGTAAACCCATAACAATAACACACAAAATCACCAACAAATTCGTGCTCGATGGTCACATGGAGTTGCATGTGGGTTTTCACCCATTGCATGTACGATCTAACTAAAGATAAATATAGGGAACTACTTTAGAAGCTCCTTGATGATGAGATTCAACAGTAACAGCTTCTGGTGATGGTGATTCGGTGCGTGGATCATAGCTTCTATCCTCCTAGCTTCTTCTCCAAGCTCTAAGGTCTTCAAGTTTGCCAAGGATGAGAGAAATACTTCCAAAAGTGTTACCAAGGGCTTGGAACAAGTTTGGCAGAGGTTTAGGGTCGAGAAGATGAGTCTAAGTTCGGTGAGGATAAGAGAAAACCGAACAAATGAGCTGGGTTGGGTTTTTATAGAATTTTTCGATCTGCATGGCCTAACACACGGTGGTGGAGGTGAAAAGGCACAATGATAGAATCATGGTACTGAGAATGGTTCTAGGCGAGGAAGTGATGGCAGTGGTGAGCGCCTACGCACCACACGTTGGGCTAGGGGAGAATGAGAAGAGAGAGTTCTGGGATTGCATGGATGAGGTTCTGAGAAACATACCACATGAAGAAAAAGTATGTATTGGAGGCGATTTCAATGGTCATATTGGAAAGGATAATGAAGGTTTTCCATCGATACATGTAGGTTTCGGCTTTGGGTCCAGAAATGACAGTGGTGCGAGCCTACTGGACTTTGCAATGGCTCATGACCTTGGAATTGTAAACTCCTTCTTTAAGAAACAGGATTCGCATCTGATCACGTTCAGCAGTGGAGGACGGGACACACATATTGATTACCTCTTGATGCGACGACGGGAGCGAAGCACGTGGTTGGATTGCAAAGTCATCCCGGGGGAGACAACGGCATCTCAACACAAAATTTTAGTCACAGATATCGCCATGAGAAAGAGGCTAACGGATAAGAGAAAGGTTAGACCCCGTATTAGATGGGGCAGTCTAAAAGGAGACAACCTGCAGGTGTTCAGGGACAAGGTTTTAGCTGGAAGAGACAGTGCACAGTACGAAGACGCAAACGCCATGTGGGAGGCAATGGCTGACAATGTGAAAAGAGTGGCAAGAGAGACGTTGGGGATGACAAACAGAAGCTTAGGCGACCAGAGGGAGTCATGGTGGTGGAACGATGAAGTGCAACACAAGGTTCGAACAAAACAAAAGAGATTTAGGGAGTTAGTCACATGCACGGAGGACGCACAAAAGGAAAGTTTAAGAACCAAATACAAGGAGGCTAAACGAGACGCAAGGAAGGCCGTGTCTGAAGCTAAGAACAAAGCGTACAAGGAGATGTTTAAACGCCTTGAAACTAAAGAAGGAGAGCATGACATGTTTAAGATTGCCAAAGCAAGGGAGCGGAGGAGGCAAGACATAGGAGTACTGAAATTCATAAAGGGTGAAGACGGCCGAGTCCTGGTGAACGACAATGACATAAGGAAGAGGTGGCAAACCTATTTTAGTGAGTTATTCAACAACAACAACAACAACGGCACGGAAGACAGCGACAACACAACGAATAGAGGAGAAGCAAGAAACAACTGCTACTATAGGCGCATTACTCGGGATGAGGTGCATAGAGCACTTAAGAGGATGGGAAGGGCGAAAGCGGTGGGACCGGATGAGATTCCTATAGAAGCATGGAAGTGTCTAGAAGACGAAGGGGTTACATGGTTGACATCGTTGTTCAACAACATACTTAAAACCGGTAAAATGCCAGACCAGTGGAGAAGTAGCATTTTAGTTCCTCTATATAAGAAGAAGGGAGATGCTCAACATTGCAAAAATTATAGGGGAATTAAACTTTTGAGTCATACCATGAAACTTTGGGAAAGAGTGATCGAAACAAGACTGAGGAGAGAAACCGAAGTAATGGAGAACCAATTTGGATTCATGCCTGGGAGATCGACCACAGAAGCAATACATGTTTTGAGGAGGCTCACGGAGAAATATAGAGAGAAAAAATAGATTTACATATGGTGTTCATCGATCTGGAGAAGGCGTACGATAGCGTGCCCCATCAGCTAATATGGGATAGCTTACAGCATAGAGGTATTCCTTGGAGGTATATAGAGATGATAAGGGATACATATGAAAGTGCTAAAACGAGTGTTAGAGCCCCAGTGGGTGATACAAACTACTTTCAGGTAGAGGTGGGACTACACCAAGGTTCGGCACTGAGCCCGTTCCTTTTTGCAGTTATCTTAGATGAGCTGTCAAAGTCTATTCAGGAGGACATTCCATGGTGCATGTTGTTTGCGGATGATATTGTATTGGTGGCAGAGAGCAAGGAGGACCTAAATGCGAGGTTGGAAGAATGGCAATTGGCCTTGGAAGGTAAAGGACTACGCATCAGTAGGTCAAAAACGGAGTATCTTTGTTGTAACTTTAGTGGAGCTGATGATGAGGAAGACGAGGAGGATCAAGTGACTATTGGAGGGCAAGAGGTGCCACAGACAACAAAGTTTAAATACCTAGGATCTGTCGTCCAGAATGATGGAGATATTGATTGTGACATCGCCCATCGAGTGCAGGAAGGTTGGAACAAGTGGAGAGCAGCTACAAGCATTTTATGTGACAAGAGGTTCCCAGACAAACAAAAGGGTAAATTCTATAGAGTAACAGTTAGACCGGCCATGATTTATGGAAGTGATTGTTGGCCGATCAAAAAGATTCAAGAGAGGAAGCTAGAAACGGCAGAGATGAGGATGCTAATATGGATGTGTGGGCACACAAAACTAGACCGAATAAGAAACGAAACCATCATAGGAAGGCTGGGGGTGACGTGCATCTCAGATAAAGTAAGGGAAGGAAGATTGAGATGGTTCGGTCATGTGAGGAGAAGAGGCGTATTGGCTCCGGTTCGAAGCGTAGAGCACTTAGTTGTGGACGGGAGGAGGTGCAGGGGCCGACCTAGGTTGACATGGGATGAGCAGATTCGCCAGGATTTGTTAGTATTGCACCTCTCGGAGGACATGATCAGTGATAGGACTACCTGGAGACGTAGAATAAAGGTTAGAGATTATTAGGTACTAGGATACATGTTAGAAGCCATAGTTTAGAGGAATGCCTTATTGACATGATGGTATGTTTGCTTTATGTATTCTATGTCTTGTATGCATGGTTCAGTGTAGGTACTAGGATACATGTTAGAAGCCATAGTTTAGAGGATTGCCTTATTGACATGATGGTATGTTTGCTTTATGTCTTCTATGTACTTTATGTCGTCTATGCCTTTCATGCATGCTTCAGTGGTGAGTATGGTATTTTGTATTTTCTATGTGCCTATGGTTTGGTTGGTTTGCTTCGTATTTTGTTAGTATACTATGCTGTTTTGGTGCGTTATTGCTTATACATTGTTTGTTCCACATGTGCCTATGTGTTCTCGTTTGCCTGTTTTCCTGTGGTGTGTTTCATGTAAAATATTTCAAAACACCCTTTTTGTATATGATATTAACAATAATAATAGTAAAAAAAAATTCATGAGCCGGGGGTCTCTTCTGAAGCAGCCTCTCTACCCTTCTTGGGAGTAGGGGTAAGGTTTGTTTTCATCCTTCCCCCCCAGACCCTACTTTTAAGTGGGATTTCACTGGGTATGATTGATTGATTGATTGATTGTCATTGGATGTGAGGTTGAGGCTACGGGTTTGGGAGGTTGGGGATAGGTAGCAGGTGGTGGAATGGGGGGAGCAGAAGGCGGCTTGGGCCTGCGGGAGTAGGTGAGTGGGAATCTGGTTGGAGGTGGGGAAGGCCTGATGTGAGGATGAAATTGGATGCCAGGGGGATAGAGTCATCAAGGAATGTGTATGAGGTAGGGGAGTTGGGGATAGTGTAGGGGAAAGTTTGTTCATCGAAGGTTACATGGCGGGAGATGAGAACTTTGCCGGTTGTTGGGTCAAAGCATCTATAGCCACGATGGTCAGGTGGGTAGCCGAGCGGCGCAGAAGCATGCATCTCTTCATCCGGCGTACTCAGTCACAAACGTCCAGACGAAGATCAGAACCCTGGATGGAACGAAAGTCACTTATTCTTCCTGGGTCAAGCTTTTCCGACTCCACGCAACAGCTTACAAAGTATCCGATCACATCGATGGATCCACTGCACCTGATCTGAAGTCCGCTGAACATGAGCAATGGCTGGAACTGGACGCATTGGTACTGCAATGGATATATAGTACCATATCCGACGACCTCCTAACCCGGGTTCTGGACACCACAACTACGGCCTATACAGCCTGGAAGAAACTGAAAAAGATTTTTTTGAGCAACAAAAAGGCAAGAGCCGCGGCGCTGGAGACAAAACTGTGCAACCTTAACCTAGCCGCATGTTCTTCTGTTGACGACTACTGTCAACAATTGTCTGACATAGCGAACCAACTAGCCGATGTGGATCAACCGGTACCCGAATCGCGCCTGGTGATACAACTGGTCCGTGGTCTGCCAATTGAATACAACACCACCGCCGCACTCATCAACCAACATGGAGTGGACTGGGATCAAGCCATCACGATGCTTAAAGATGAAGTGATTCGAGTTGAAGCCCGCCAAGGAACCTCATCAACCGTCCTTGCTGCAACCTCTACCTCATCACAACCAAAACCGCAACAACAATCCATGCATCCCCCACACCCAGACCACAACTTCTCCCCCTCACGCGGACGCGGCCAGGGCCGTGGCTCATGGAACCGTCGTGGTCGCGGCGGGGGCGGTGGTCGCACCCATTACACACCATGGTCACCCAATCAACCCAACCAACCTTCCTATCCACCTTGGGCCTGGTGGACACCACCACCATGTCCTTATCCTACCCAGTCCACATGGTGATCTCCCACCAACCAGCCTCATCACTCCACCCCACCACCAACACCACATGCTCAATATGCAGCCTACCCACAAGCCCAATTTGCTGGACAGCCTGAGCATCACCATCCCAGTCCCACTCCTTCCTTCGGTGACTTCAATGCCCTGTGTCCATCTGATCTAAGTGCTGCTTTTTCCCACACACAAGGCTCCTCATCCAATGCCTCCTGGACTTCTGATATCATGGATACCGGTGCTTCCTCCCACCTCACACATGACCCGGGTAAGCTCTCATTCCCTGTATCTAATCCTCAATGTAGTAAAATTCTTGTTGGTAATGGCAATCACTTACCAATTCACAGCTCAGGCACTAGCTTTCACACCCTCCCCAACCGTACCTACATTCTTCCACAAGTTCTTTACAGCCCTCACATTATCAAAAACCTTATTTCTGTTAGACGTTTTACACGTGACAATAATGTCTCTATCGAATTTGACCCTTTTGGTTTCTCTTTGAAGGATCTTTACACCAAAAGGATACTTTCAAGACACAACAGCTCGGGTGACCTCTATCCACTGACTTCTCCAGAACTCCCTCAACAGGCCTGCTTCCTTGCTTCACCACACCTCCCTTGGCATGACTGACTTGGCCATCCCGGCCCCGAAGTTTTAGATATTTTATGTCGTACTTTCAATTTTTCTTGTAATAAACCTAAGTCATTTCAATTTTGCAATTCTTGTCATTTGGCTAATAGTAAACTTTTACCTTTTCATTTATCTAATTCCTTTACATTTGCTCCCTTTGACATAATCCACTGCGATTTATGGACTTCTTCTATTTCAAGCAAATCTGGTTACAAATATTACATGGTCCTCATTGACAATTTCTCACATTTTGTATGGGTTTACCCCCTCAAATACAAATCTGCCACTTTTCCCACATTTGTCAAATTTCACCAGTTAATTTTTACACAATTTAACAGAAAAATAAAAACTTTTCAATGTGACCTCGGTGGGGAATTTGACAACCTTCAGTTCAAACACTTTGCCCACCAACATGGCCTACTCTTCCGGTTCTCATGTCCCCAAACCTCTCCTCAAAATGGTCGAGCCGAACATATGATCCGTCGCCTTAACGACATCATCCGAGCTCTTCTCATTCATGCCAACTTACCCCCATCCTTCTGGGTCGAGGCCCTCCACACAGCTGTTTACCTCCATAATATCCTCCCAACCAAAAGACTCAACTTCTACACACCCACCTTTGCTCTTTACGTTCGTCACCCACGGTATGACCACCTCCGAACCTTTGGCTGTGCTTGTTACCCCAACACTTCAGCCTCCCAACCCCACAAGCTCCACCCCCGGTGCGGCGATCAAAATTTATTATCGCGTACCGTGATGGGATTCGGGAGTTTCGAATCCCGGTTTGTTTCGCGTACCGCGAAGATTTTCGCCAAGGCGTTATCGCGTACCGCGACGGGTCCAAATTCCTTGTTTTTCGACTTCGATGATTCGATTTCGCTCGTACTCGATTCCTAACGTTTATCCAAAGCATCTAATGCATGTTTAGCACATAATCATATAATAACATATAAGTTTGATCACCAACGTTCGTGAGACTCGTGTATGTTTCGAAAATTCAAGATAATTCCTTGAATTATCTTTGGGAGTTTGTGTTCGTGTCTTACGAAGTGTTTGCACGTTTGATTAATCTTAATCAACGTGTGATGCACAATTCAATAATTCCCCGAATTATTGTTTTGTGTTAGTGTTGTGTTTGCCACACTTGGTTTCCAAAACCAATGTGCAATGCATTGTACGATTCGATAGTTCCTCGAACTATCGTTTCGTAGTCGTTTGTGTTCAGCTCATCTAATTAAACATAATTAAATGAAATGCAACAAGTATGAATGTGAAATGTAAAGAATGTAAGAGTCGCAATTTACCTGAAATTGCCGGGTGTCATAAAAGTGGATTCAAAAGAAATTAATAGGTTATTAGGGATACCCAAAGATAGGATTAATTTAATCCTTATTAAGCGAGTAAGAAAATTAAGTGGATATGTCGCTACCTAGAGGGATCTCTACCAAATCAAGTTTTTTGTAGCTTCTGAGATTGTTGCAAGGATAATGAGTTCAAAAGATGAAAGTGTGTTGTTTGAAATTGATTTCATTGTTCTGTTCCTAACAACTATGGTTGAATGTACGGTCCACGAAATGTTTAAGGGTTTTCTCTTTAAAATCGGGTTTTCATAGGATTCAAATCCTATATATATATATATATATATATATATATATATATATATGGGGCGGTTAACGTACATGTATGTGTTAACGTACAAAACTTAAGAAGTAATTAGGCTCGTTGATCCGTAATTTTTGATGGACCAGATTAACGCGGTGGCAAAGTTGTAAGTTATTATGTTAATTAAACTAATTAGACGGTACGCAATAAACAAAAAGGGCAAAAACGTAATTTGATTTTTTTAAAATTTAATCTAATCCTAAAAATCAAGGGATTTTACCCCCTTCTTCCTAATTATTCGTATTACGAACTACGGATATTCGGAGCGTGTTTATACAATCAAACCTGCAATCAAGTTTGAAAACCTTATTCGAATAAGATGAATTCGTCAATGAACGTAACCAACAAACGTAAGTAAAACTTAACATTCTTTATACATTCTTATACTGTATTAATGATCTAAACATACATGCATTCAAATGTTTAGGTAAACATTCGGAAACTGTAATCACGGTTTCTAAGAAGGTTACAACAGAGTTGAGATCCAAATCAAATAATGACAGAAAATCCTTGTTAAGGATTAAAGGTCAGTATTTACAATTTCATAAACACAAAAAGTATTAGAATTGTTTTATTTTAATTTTAGTCCGTAATTAACAACATAATGTTTGAATTATGTGTTTATTAAACTATAACAATCATTATGCATGATTAGTAAATGAGTACGTCAAAAAATGTATTTGTTCAAATACTGTTGGTACGTAATTATTGTAAACAAGTACGTAATTACAACAAAATGAACTAACAACGTACACAACTATCTAGTGAATATCTTAACTAATTGTTAGATTAACCATATTTAATGATTCTTTGTGAATATTAGAATTTATTTGTAGTCCGGCCTATGATGTCCGTTCATTTTCAGCTCCAGAATGTTTCCTGAATACAAAGGATTTGTGTTTTTGTCCAACCAAATTGAGGGCATTGTAAAAAAAGTGATTTAATATCAATTTCTGTTCATTTATATGTTGTTATGTATAATTGGTACGTATTTTTTTATAACCACACGCTTTATGTCTTGGTACGTAAAAACCTGTAATTGCATCTGATTAACCATCCTAAGTATAAAAAACATATTGATATACTAAATATTTTGACTTAGTCCGTTATAATAACTATTTAATTTCATATATGTAGGTAAACAATCTATTAAACATGTGGTTGTTATTGATGATGATGATTTTGTGAATCACCAGAACATCATATTAAACACAAGCCAAATACAAAAACTGTATCAGGACCATCACAACAAAGATTTGTGCCATATACAGACAAGAATCTGAAGGCAAGAATTGGTATAATTAACTTAAAGAACAGTGTTACTGGGTTGTCTAAGCAGCAAAGGAATGCAATCAAATCAATGGGTTTCAAACCATTTTTATCATTGGATATAGACACCATTCCAACAAGGTTTGCACAATGGTTGGTATCTAACTATGAATGTGACAGAAATAAGTTAAACGCAAGACACCACTACATACATGTCACATCGCAAACTGTCAACGATGTGTTGGGTATACCACTTGGTAGCTTTCCAGTGAATGAGAAACACAAACCTAGAATGGGATCATCAGATACACTAAGATTGTGGAAGTCTCAGTATCCAGAAAAATCAAGGATTACTGTTAAAGATGTTCTTGAACAAATGAAAAAATTTGAGGAGGGTAACTGCATTTTTAAACTTAACTAGTTAGTTATATACAACACAGTTCTGGGCTGGACTACAAAAAGCACAACAGTTAATCAGAGGTTCTTAACCTCATTGACAAAGGATTCAGACATACCAAATATGAATTGGTGTGATTACCTGATTACATGTCTGAACAAGACAAAGAAAGAATGGACATCCGCAGAACCTTTTAATGGTCCTTTACTATTTCTTGCGGTATGTTTCATTATTACAGTTTGTTGTTTGTTCATTATAATATACAAAGTTGATATCTTTTTTTATTTTATGTTTCTTTTCAGTTGCTATATTGTCATGAAAAGAGAAAGAGATATGAGTCAACACCACCACCTGTCCCAACTATTCTAAACATCGATAACAAATACCTCCTGGATCTTGATACACACATTTATGAGAACGGCCCCTTAACAGACTGTGAAAAAGGGAATTCTGAAGATGTGGCTGATGCCGAAACTGTGGATGATGATGATGATGATGATGAACAAACCAAAGAAAATGAAGATTCACCAAATGATGATGATGAATCTGTACCTGATGAATCTGAAGATGATGAATTTGTAGATGATGAATCTGAAGATGATGATGTTCATGAAGATGATGATGCTCATGATGCTAATGAAGATGATGATGCTGATGAAGATCATGATGCTAATGAAGGAGGTGCTCAAGTTGCAGGTTCTGAAGTAGATCATCATGCTGATAGAGAAGCTGCAGAAGCTGGTTTTGATGAAGGTGGTCATGAAGTTACTGAAGAAGGTGGTTGTGAAGAAAGTGCCAGGGGTCTTGATGAATATTCCCTTTCAAGGGTAGAGGTTGATCCAATAGATCCTGCCGTAAAATATGGTGATGAAGAACCAGCTGTTGATTCTTTTGACAGGCCACACCCATGTGACTTGTTTTATCCAATTGGCAGTTATACTCAAAGAGTCATAGATGAAACATATACACCTTTGACAATGACTGGAGTATCTGCTTATACACATTCAGTACCCCCCACATAGAGTATGAGTATTCATTCAATTACATAATATA
This sequence comes from Mikania micrantha, assembly GCA_009363875.1. Lineage (NCBI taxonomy): Eukaryota > Viridiplantae > Streptophyta > Magnoliopsida > Asterales > Asteraceae > Mikania > Mikania micrantha. The sequence goes on along the minus strand of CM018691.1, from coordinate 58,952,190 downwards.
ATTACGTACCACTATAATTACGTACTAGTCTGCATAATTTTGTTAAACAACATAACACATATTATAATTAAGTACTAAATATTATTTGTCTAATGTAATTACGTACCAAATATTAATTGTCTAATGTAATTACGTACCATTCCTATTTTTTCAGGATATGCTTGCACATCTCGATCAAAAGATTGAGGAATTTGAAAAGCTGGGAAACAACATCAATGACCTTCTGACCTCATGTCTAAATGATTACCCAAACAATGGTGATTTCCTTAAAAGGAAAAAAAGATTGGCAAGAAATAATTGGGGTCATCTCGAAGGTTGCTTCAAGGTTAGTTGCTGATAAAGGACCTTTATTTGAAAGAGAGACAACATTACAAGCACTTTTGTACAAGAAATGGTTGAAGCATGTGATAATGTAGAGGAGCCAGCTGTAAACCTTGATACTGTAATACCAAATATTATCTTTCTGAAACCTGAGAATGTTGAAAAAGACAATGTTGAAACCCTTCCTGAGGAAAAAACTCCTTCTTTAGAAATAAGATTTCAATACAAAAAACGTCCCAAAGAAAAAAATATATCAGAGGGAGTTGCGATCGCCATATGTTGAAAGGTCAGTGGTATTGGGATCCAAACTAACAAAAGAGGAAAGATTTATTTCCCAATATTGCCTAGATCCAAGAAAAGATCCCCAGTAAGATTTCTATTATGTATTTTATAAATCCTTATATTCTTTAATATTCATTCACATAAACCTTAAATTACTAACTCATCTTTCGAATATGCAGTACAATTGTTTTCATGACACAAACTGATACAGAATTTTACAAAGTCATGTTTGAAAGCCTATACCCAGGAGTTTACGTACACATTGGTGTGTTGGAAGCCATGATGCATGTTCTAAATGAAGAGGAGAAACAAAGGTCACCAGGTTCTCCGTTTAGGTTATTCTTAACTCCAAACATATTGGTAAGCATAATATGTTATACAACGGATTTGTTTTTTTTATATACATAACTTTAAATAATTTATAAGTATAAAAAATTGCAGCTATTGCCTATCCTTGTTAAAGACGTACCAGAAAAACAAAAAAAGGATTTGCTTAATGAGACAATGACATTCGTGTTGTCAAATTTGAAGATTAATCACATCAATAAAGTAGACATGATCTTCATACCAATAATCAAAAGTGAACATGTTTTCCTTTTGGTTTTGGATCTACAAATCCCATCATTTGAGTTATTTAACAACATGGTAATTGGAGATGAAAGTGTGGACAGATATGAGGAAATTCCAACATACATGGTAATGTTTAATCCATTAACGTACTTTTTAATGTCAATTACTAGTTAAATGTTATTGCAATAATACGTCCTTAGTTTAAAATTTCAAATTACGTATTTTCAAAATTACGTACTTGAAATCACGTACTACAAAATAAGGTACTACAAATAACGTACTACATTAAAAAATTTAGATGCTTAAAATTGTTTTTATGTAGTAAAAATGTGTATTTCTTGAAATAATTACTGTAAACCACTTAATGTTACTATTCTTTTGTGTTTTGTTATTCAAATTACAGAGAGATGTTTTTGTCAATTATCTTCTTGATCAACATCATCCAAATGCTTATAAGCTATATCAACAAACACCAAAATATCCAGACCTTCCATGGAAAACCACACAAAATGGAGAAGATCGTGGAATATTCTGCATGAGGCACATGGAAACATACATGGGAGGTGATGTTAAGGGATTGAAATGTGGGCTGCTTCCAGAATCTGAGGGACAAAAAAGACAACTACAGCAGCTTAGAATCAAGTATCTGTGTAAGATTCTTACATCAAAAGTTAACATATTGAAGGATGATATCATTGTACAAGCAACAGAACATGTCAGCCTTGGACAAAAAAAGAAAAAATGGCCAAAGACAATCAAACAAATGATCAAGTCTAGGCAAAGAAAGTTCTTGTGAAAAACATTGTTTATTTTGTGAATGCTTTAATCTTTTGTTATTATCTATTTAGTTAATTAAATACTAACTAATTTGACAAATATAAAAGCAAGTAAATCAAACATATAAAGATATATACAAAACCATACTAATATTGCATATTAAACATCCCCCATACATAATAACGTACCATGACAAGGATTACAAAAAAAAACATGATAACCTTCAAAAACTAAAAATCCTTAATCATCCCAACCCCCTCCCTCTTCTTCTTCATCTTCTCAATGGTTCCGTCAAGAAGTAACTTGACGTCAACATGAATATCTTCATTGATCCTCAGCTGGTTCAGCATGTACTCCCTAGCAATCACACCACCATCCTCCTCTGATTCGTCAAGAAGGTCACTTAGAGTTGAGATATTGCTACGTATGTCTGCAATAACAAGACCATTCATCATGCAGAGGAAATTCCTCATTATACGATCATCTTTTTTTCTTTCTTTTGACCCTTCAATAGGATTTCGATTGCTTCTTCAGACTTTTGATACTTGTAGTTTGATGATGAAGATGCCATTTACAGACCTGCAATAAAAAAATATTTACAGATAGTTTTTTTTTGTAAGTTATGCATGCAACACGTTTCTATATATAATGTTAAAGGTGACGATCCATATTGCATTTCGGTAGTTGTATAATTAAATGATGTGTGTTAAATGTTGGTAGTTGAACAGATAGCCACTCTTTAATCTGTAATTAATTATATTTAATGTTTTCAGTTTATAAATACAACCACACTTGTAGTGTAATCAAACACCCCTAGATCTACATAAAAAAAAAAACCATGGCTTCATCATCGTCTACGAAATCAAGGCTGGCGTCCGAAATAATGAAGCAATACAACAAAGATTCACTTTACATGGATGTGTTAAAGCAAAACTTTCAAAGTCTTGAAGATGGAATCAAAGAGAGAGATGAGCTAAGCAAACAGTTGCAAAAACTCCCTCCTAATGCTGTGCGTGACCTTGTTATTTTGTTCATGGTTGATCAAGGTGCAACAGATATGCAACTAGTGCAACTAATTACAAAAATTATTAAAGCACTTCGTTGCTCTATGCAGCTAAAAACAGACTTCCTGGCATCTTATATGTGATTTTGTACTTTTTAATTTCCTTGCTTGTTTAATTAAATTAATAAAAGTATGCATTTTATTTTCAATGTTACTTTTCCATTTATTTATTACGTCCTGATAGGTAAATCATCATAATATTATTATACAATACAACTTAAAATCTTCCTTAAGTTGCTATAATTTAAACATACATATATCACGTACCTGCATCATATTAAGTTGCTTTATCACGTACCTACAATCACGTACCGATCTTTTTATGTTACTAAAATGTAATATTCTGTCTAAAAGACGTGTGATTTTTTGTATAAAATACAAGTAATCACATAGCATAAAAATAAAACAAGTAAACAAAACATAACTAATCGAACATTTAAACTTACAAAATTATGAAAAATACGTACCAAAAAATAAAGTACTAATAATATGTATAATATCAACTATTTTGATAATTACGTACTACATAGGTTATAAATACCTTTCATACAATAATTACCTCCCTTATGTCTAAAAATTTAACAATTACATTTATAATAACGTACTATTAGTATGAATCAGTACTTACCATAATCTAACGCAACCATTATCAAATATCTTTATTAACCTAAATCACATGATATTGTAATTACGTTCTTTATATACTAAATCACGTACCATATTCCATTCTGTCAAAAAAATACAAATTTGTATGAAAAAAAGTTTTAACCCTTTTATGAAACTTACTAGAATATTAATCAAATAATGTACCTACTCACATTTTAACAATTAAGAATGTATCAGTTCCTTATAATCAGTTCTCAGACTTTCCCAGGCCTCCCCAATGCAGGACATTTCCTTCTATCATGCCCAGATTGGCCATATTTATGACAAAATCTAGATCTCTTCCCCATTCTACTAATAGCTTGTTCTCGTTTCGATTTGAACCTTTTATGAGATCCTGAACCCTTGTTTCTTGGTGGTACAAATGATGCAACAATGTCTTTTTGTTTTACTACTGGTAAACCTCTAGTTTCCACATCCGTCTTTTCCATTATTTCTTGTAAGGTATCTCTGAAAATCTTTAACTTGTCCATATCTTTCAACAATTTGTTCACAATGTATTCACTTGAAGACATAATATCACGTACCACTTTGTTGACTTTAGGATCAGTCCCGCTTAAAATATCTGGTGATATAATTGAACTGTTTGATATATTTGGAACCACATCCTCTGTCTATCGACGTGTTATATACTTTTCGGGAAATACTTTCACTTGGCACAATCTTAATACATAAAAACAATGGCGACATAACAAACCATATTGCTCAAACCTTCTGCAACTATATGTAACTGTGATGTCATCATCCAATTGTAGGTATGAAACCCGTAAAAAACATAAAAAAAACTATAATAAAAACAAATAATTACATACCAGCCTAATTAATTCAATTATGTCCATTGTTAACAAAAACAAAAAACAAAACAATTGATTATATACCTCCAAAAATCCAGAACCATTAGCCTTCATGTACTTTATTATGAATTTGGTAAATTCTTTTGATTGTGATGTACATACAGAAAAACAATTATGAATTGAATCATATATTTCTTCTTGAACATCAAAGAATATACTTCTTGTAAAAATCTTATGTGCTTGCTCCTCAAGTGAATAATCAGTCCACATATCAGGTGTTGTATTCCTTGAATCGTGATCGTTTTTACGATGTGTATGCCTTTGCGATTCCATTGCAGTATCAAAATGTGTAAAAAATTCAACTAATGTCAATTGAAAATTCGATAATTGTCCAAAATAGTGATTCTCGCTTTCAGACCGTGACGTAGTACGCATTAGACCAGACATCGGTTCGTTACGATAAAAAGCAGGAATCAACATGTCTCTAATCTCAAACATGTAACCAAACCAATCAACATTACATAAGTCGTAATCATCCATGATTGACAACCATTCACTATCAAACTCTTCGGGTGTTATTGAATCAATCCAAACAATATTGCATATACGCGACTTGAATTCGTCGTTGTTACATAACACACTACCAACCTGACACAGTTAATAGTCAATAAACATGAATATATAATAACTTAATGACAATTACATACTGCATACAAACTATTGTTGCTTGTCTTTAAAATTACGTACTGATATAAAAACTTACATAACCTAATGATATGTATATATCATGTAAATTACGTACCATTATTATTTTACAACCATAATAACGTACCACTCAAAAAATTGTTAAAAAAATTATGAATTCAATAATTAGTAGCTCATTCCTATACCTTATCCGCAACCTTTGTCATGATATGCCACATGCATAATCTATACCTGCTTGTATGCCAAACAGCTTCTATAGCCTGTTTTATCGCAGCATCTTGGTCTGTGACTACAACCTTTGGGGGGAAACCAAAAGCATTTGTAAAACATTCCAATAACCATTTGTAAGACGCAATTGTTTCTGACCCTAATAATGCAGATCCAAATGTAATGTTGCAACAGTGGTTGTCAATACCCGTAAAAGGGACAAAGACCATTTTGTATCTGACAAAAAATATGTATATTAGCATAACAAAAACATGGTATAAGTTAAACACACAAACTATTATTAAATGATGTATTTTATTTACTTGTTAGTTCGAAATGTTTCATCAAATGAAACAACATCACCAAAAATAACATAATTCTTCTTCGCATGTCCATCAGCCCAAAAAAGACCAGTAAGCTGGTTTTTATTGTCCTTTGTATATTCAAATGAAAAATCAGGGACAAATTCCTTCTTCTTCAATAACATATTGACAACCATATCAGCATCATATTCCCCCAGAAACAAATTTATCTGTTTTTTGAAGTTCTTACAGTCCACAGAGGTAACTCCAACCTTTTCAAACCCCCCATACTTTGTACGCATTATATTAAACGCTCTAACCGGACCAATGTTGTGCTTGGACATTGAACACATCAACTGCATTTGCTCATATGTGAGCTTCCTACATGATGGCAATAGGTGGATATCATCTTGTGAAACAAGACTGTGATTATGTTCTTCTACAAATTTGCTGATAGTAAACTTAATTCCATCATGTGATTTTAAAACAATATGAGATAAACATCCAGTTCTTTGACTAGGCCTGTTCCTATACTTTATTTTCTTTTCTCTCCCGTCCTTATTTTCATTTGAATTGCATTCTCTTGTCGGTTTATGTCCCTCCTTAGAACAAACAATGTATTTTATCTTAATGACCTTGCCATACCGTATTTGAGATCCTCTTCGAGCTGTAAAACCACCTTTAATTGCATATGTTTGGTAAAACTCAAATGCATGATCAATAGAATCGAAAACCATTCCTTCTTGTGGTTTACACGAAATGGGGACATCAGGTTTATAAAAATGTTTCCCTGATGTTGGAGATATACGTTCTATACCAACACATAACTGATCAACTTGGAATTCTGCACAATAACATAATTACGTCCCATGATTATCATACATTAGTTACCTATATAAAAAAAGGGAACACATATACTAGTTGTTATACATGATGCATTAAATAAATCACATAACTTATATACTTGGAATTATGCAAAATAACATAATTACGTTCCATAATAGTCATACATTACCTACCTATATAATAAAAGGGAACAAACATACTAGTTGTTATACATGATGCATTAAGTTTATCACGTACCATTAAAAACATACATATTGATCCATCTCACAAAAGTGTTATTACATACCACAATATATTTATAATAACTACGTTCTTAATCATAACCACAATTTAATTATTACGTACTAATAATATAATCTATAATTTACTTCATACAAAAACCAATTCAACACATATTTGATAAGACAAGCCAATAATTACGTACATACTCATCCTAATTTTATATATTTACACAAACAATTAATTATACATCGTTCTATATTCATCTATCGTCAACGTAATACTAACTACACAAATATTATGATAATATATAATTAGAAAAATTAAAAAACAAAGTTTTTTACATCAAAATAACGTACCTTCGCAATCTCTATTGACATCCATTTATGTTTTAACAACAAAACGCTCAATCTCAAATTGAATACGAAACAATTGAGTAAATCATGAATTCGTATGAAAATTTACAAAAAAAAATAATTGTTTCCGTGTTTATCGTGCGATTACGTAAATAAGAAAATCAATTCTTAATATAATCTAGTGTGTCATTTATTTAATTACCCCTCCGCATCATAATTTAGAATTACACGTGCCATGTGTTTTTTGGCTTCTTACGTTTAGTACGTTAAGAACAACATGTATTTGATCCGGCTCCTATATATATATATATATATATATATATATATATATATATATATATATATATATATATATATATATATATATAGGATAAGGATCTATTGTAAACTCATCTTAATTGGGGTAACCAATTAATCTTAACAAAATCAACCAACATCTTTAATTTTTTTTCATGGTCTTTATAATATATAAATATGGGGTTCATTTTTGTGTTTTTGCTAATTAACAAAAAAGTAAAACCCTATATATGTTAATAATGAATCGTTGATATTGAAGCGCGTTACCAATTAATATTTTAATTTAATATCTGATTAGTCAAATACCTATAAGGCAATAGCCCAAAAGTCCATAACTCAATTTAAAAACATAAAAACTAAAACATAATTATTTGTACCTAAAAATCAAAAATAAAAAATCACCTGTACAATTTAGGAGTGAACTGAAATTTTTGATTGTTGATTAGGTATCATTTTATCCGTTATAACGTCAACTGTTGATAGATGATGTTATTTTGGTTAAAGTTTGATTTGGGTAATTGAACTGCTTATGAAAATTTGAGTGATATTTGTATATGTTATATTAAAAGAAATTGCTTTGAAATTTTCTTTAGTTGATCATTTAATGACTTCATTTCAAAGAATAAAACTTGTATAGAGCAACTCAAAGTATATGTTTTTATAAAATTAATTTTTAATTAGGATTAACGTATTTTTGTTATGCAATTGAGATTTTACTTGATTATATTTTCTTTTAATAACATAATGTGATTTGAACCGGTTTAAGAAATTTAAATATTGGCAATACGTAATCAACTACTAAAAATTTCTAAATAAATTCATGAGTCCGCCAACCTTCGACTAGGAAACTCCATCCTTCGAATCAATACCTTGAAAATTATTTGATGCAGAAGTGTTTAAGGTTGATGGTGCCTAGTGTTGATCGATTCCTTTGATTATAAACAAACATACATACATAAACTACAACAATAATATGAGATTATATGAAACGTGTGAATCCAGTGAAAGTGTTATTAATTCATGACATCGTTCTTGACAGCACCGGATCGAATGGGTTCTTGTTTAGGGTGTACGGTTAGGTTCATGGGCGAAGGGTTGTTGGGACCCGGGGGGGTGGGGGGGCACCGCCCCCCATCTCTTTTTCGTCGGTAGTGTTAATTTTCGGACCTCAAGGTTATTTTTACAAAAAAAAAAAATTTGTTTCGCCCCCCTCATTTTAAAAAATTAAACTATATTATATTTTCACACATTTGACAAAATATATATTATCCAAAGAATTACTTTAAAAATACCCAAGTCAAAAATTACCCAAAAGATTACCTCTAAATATACCTCAAGTTAAAAACTTAAAATCCCAAATTCCCTTTTCATTTCCCCCCATCTTCTAAATTCTAACCCTATTTTCTCCTAATCTCTCTTTCCCGATCGGCACCTGCAACTCACAAGAATTCAAGCACCGTTGAAGCTTGATCCAGCACCGGCTCAGTGCAACATCAAGACGGCAGGCGGCAACTCACGGCGGTAATTTCTCTTTTATCGATCTCTGTTTGTTGTTTTATCTTACGATTTACGAATATGTAGCTAGGTAGGGTAGGGTTTACAAATAAGTATTGCCATGTGCTGACTGAGTGAGTAACCAACCGAATAAGGCAGCAACATCATTGACTGAGTGACTGGCCGAATATTACCTGATTGGAATTGCTCATTTGCTCACTGCCTCACTCTAACCAATATGGCAATAACCATCTGCTGATGTGCAGGTGGTAATTTGGTGTAAATTATCATTATTTGTGTTATCGTATAGATTCAAGCCTTGGTTTACAAAACAAATATTTTTTTGTTCCTTTCTTGAATTCTTTTCTTGTGTCTATGTGTTTTAGTGTTTATGTTGGTAATTTGGTGGCTTGGTGCCTAATTTTGGATTAACATGTCATGAGAAAAGTGAAAACTATTGACTCATTTTTTCTCAACCATTGAGTCCGAGAAACATGAAAATCATCAAGAGCATGAAAAATCTAAATCCCCACTATCAAATACTAATGAAATGGATCTTAACCATCTAGAAAGGGATTCGGATAAACAAATACAAATGTGGGATCATCCAACTCAAAGGGCGTCGAGCTGAATTGTAATTCTTTTTTTAGGTATTCACTTTTTTCACTCATAATGATAATTATTCAATACTTATATTTTTATCGTATGACCCGAATCACTGACCCGTACATTTAACCAAACTAACCGAAACATATCGATCGATTAGAAAAAAAATTATAGTTCATGAAAATTTTCGCCCCCCCTATCAAACATATGAAGCTCCGCCACTGATTAGGTTGAAATTGAGTAGAGAGGCTGAAGAGGTTCTCGAATTCTAGAGTAAGAAATTCGGTTGTGATGTTAACATTAGTTAATAATGATAGCTTTTATCTCCTTATATACACCCAAGAAGAAACCTTAATTATGATAGTAAGGGTAATTACGTTTATCATATAATTACCTATCTAGGTGGATATTTAATTAATTGATCAATTAGATAAATAATCGTGAGGGCCACATAGTAAATATAATTCATTCTAACACCTAGAGGTGCACAAACCAGTTAACCGGTCGAAAACCGGTTTTGGAATTACCGAACCGGTTAACCGGTCAATTTTTGATAACCGGTTTCTGAAGTTTCAAAACTGAAACCGATAGAATAACCGAAACCGGTTAACCATACCGGTTAACCGCGACGAATAATCATCAAATAACCATTTTTTACTGAGATGGACCAATTAACTAACCGGTTTGCGTATGATGCTCACACGATATGATCATGGTCCTCACCTCCATGGCTCCATGAATTTAAATTCAGTACCCAAAGTACGATGTTAAGTTTACGTCCTCCATAAATGTCTTGTAAATGCCCTTTGCATGCCACACCAACTTCATTATTTGCGGGTCTATTAACATATTTTTCTCTGGATTCAGCCGTCTTCCTGATGCATTTAAAAAAGAGCAAGATTATTCTAATAACTGGGCCTTAAATAAAACAAATGTTTAGGGTAAAATTCGTGAATTGTTATACGGGAAATCCAATTATATTCATTTATTTTATAATTAAATGAACATGAATAAGAAATTTTAAAATTTGAATTTTGTTAAAAATAGAGTAAGTTGAAACTTTAATCTTAGAAACATTAGCTTAAAATAATTTCAATTATGACAATTAATTCTAGATATTGCATTGTTTTAAGAAAATTATTTTTAGATATTAAGTGTTTAACTTTAAGATGATTATATTTAATATTTGAAAATGAAAATACTGATTTTATCTTATATATATATACATATATATAATATGTGTTTGTTTATGTTTGTGAATGTCACACCCCGAGCCGGCGGGATAGGATCGGTTGTCCCGTCGGGCGGAAAGTTCCCGGGGCGCGATATCGTGAGTGATAATCGTGATGATCAGATTGTTTACATTGCACATGATATAAATGAGAAATGCTAAATATAATAGAATTACAAAGTTAAATTACATCAGTATTGTTTATAATTTAACAATGTAAATCTACCATCAACATCATAAATTTCTATCTTGTATTTACACAAGATATACAAAATAAATTGTATAATGATGTCTTCAAAAGTATGCAGGTCCAAAATGCTAAGCCTTCTATCTGAAGCCCTAGTCCAAAAGGAATAACTCCTTAGTTGACATGTTCGTCACCTGAGAAGTCATACAAAAATCAAGTCAACACATGGTTGGTGAGTTCATATAGTTTTATGATTTGGAAATGATTTGAAAACCTCTTTTGGTAAAGACCCTAACCTCATTAACTCCACATGTAATATCCACATCGGTATGCTTATATATAGGGAATCACGAAAGGGTCAAGCCCAGACGCTATCCCACCACATACTAATATGCATATGACACTGTTGTTAATGATAATTAAGCATTTTTACCTAACACTTCTGTATTTGATTATGATTTTGAAACCTGATTTGCCTTTGATCCTCTTGATTTTTGATCGTAGATATAGGATTTCCCAAAAGTCAGTGATAATAGTAAAATGTCAAATATTTAATTAAATAATTAAATAAAACATTAAGTACAACTAAGACATGATGATTGAGCATTATTTGACCCAATCAATTAGACTTAGTTATGGGTGGTTGTCCAAGTTGTAACCTCTCACACGTGACCCATGTCAGGCATAACTCACAAGGAGTACACCTGAACTGAGTGGGATTTTAATGTTTTGCCCGTTACAGCCTGACCCAATGGTCTTCTGCATCTGAGTGGGACTTTAATGTTTTGCCCGTTACAGCCTGACCCAATGGTCTTCTGCATCTGAGTGGGACTTTAAGGATATCCTATGATTCTTGATCTCTTGATTCTCATGATTTTGACTTTGATATTGATTACATTTGATCGTTCATGTTATTGCCCGTATAGCCTGACTACAAGAGTCTTCTATACCTGAGAAGGACTTTATATGTGTGTTACACGTGGTCTTGATTCCATATACAACTGACATCCACCATAACTTGAGCATTAATGATTTCATTAGATCATAATGATTTCATTATTAACATGATTCACACACATTTATGATATCTGATTTCTTGAGTTTCTTGATCTTGATCTTTTGACTTTCCAATGATTCACAATGATAATTGAATTGATTATGATTCTTTGTGCTCAGATCCCACACTGAGTTATGATTCCTTTGAATATGATCTTTTGATTTTGCTCATTTGATTTCACTTTGAATTTAGATTCTTGAATTTGAGCTTGATGGACTAAGGGTTGATTTAGAGTTTAAATTTAAGGTATTACTCATGAGAGTACTTAAATTTATTTGATAACTTGATCTGTTTAATAATTTCCTAGACAGGAGTCTAAGAGTATCAACAAACATATATATGTAAAACATATAATAGATAAAAGCATTTAAATAAACAGTTAATAAAACAGTTTACGCATGCTTCTCAGCCCCGCGTTTTAAAACAAAAATGTTAGAAAAGGGGCAATGAACTCACCTGTGTTGCTCTGAAATGAATTACCACAAAAGATATGCGCGCTCCTTGATTTGTAGACTAAGTGTCTTCACTTCCTGAGTTGTTTTAAAAGAATTCGCGTACGATAAGTATTTATAATAAACGTCGTAACTAGGGTTTGGTCTCGGTGTGCAACTACGTGTCCTATATTACTAGTGTGTTTCTATGATTTCATCTAACTTAGTATAAACACCTTACCCATTGATAACCCAAATCCCAAGTTGTTCATCAATAAACCCTAGGTAAGTAGGGTTTATTATGTTTACATTATAAAACATTTTTAAGTTAATTTATTTTAATAAAGTTTACAATTTAATTTCTTTTATGGAAGACATAATTAATTTAAGAAAAAGTGTAATTACACATGATGGGCTTGAGTTTAGCCCATTGGGCCGACCTTGGGCCCATTATTAGACTTCTTTTAATAACCACTACTATGGATTTCAAATAATTAGCTTGTATGATTTACCCCCATCTAAATTGAAAGGCCACCCTAGACTTTTAAAGTTCATCCAAGATTAATTATTTGAAAGGAAAACCCTAATACCCTCCCATGCTCACACACATAAACAAGTTCCCATGCATACATTCACGTATCCCATACACTCACACCCACACCATGCATGCATGTATGTGTGTGTTGTTGGTTACACTTCTCTTATTTATGTAATTGTTAAGTAATCCTCCATGACTCACATCCCCCCCCCCTTGCATGTATAGTGATAGTCGAGAGGGGCTTTAGTTCGGGACGAATGAGCTGGGTCATATGAGGATCATTCCCAAAGGTGAGTGGGATCAACCAAAGCAGGCCTCAACCGAATGGGTCTAGCGAATGACTCTTGAGTCGAAGGAGCTTGACCGTATAAGGGCTTGGTCGAATGGGAGGGCCGAATGAGTCTTGGTCTTATTCGGCCGAAGGGGTTTCCTCGAATGGGATTGAGCCGAGTGAGGGTTATGGCCGAATGACAAGCTCCGTATGAGGGTCGAATAGCTCCAGACGAAAGGCTTGGTTCGGCGAATGAAGGCTGGCTGCAGAACCTTTCGCCATTCGGCCGAATGTGGCCAGAATGGCTCCATTCGTCGGGCTGGAGCTTTGTCATTCGGTGGGTCGAACCTCTCCACCATAGCAACTCAATCCTTGATCTAGAAGCTAGGTGTTGGTGCGTGACAAGTTCCCAACTTATTCTTATTGTATCCCATGGTGATTCCTTAAGGTTTTGTGGTGTGAGGCGATTTTTAGGGTTTTCAACCCTCAAAATCGAACAAAAATGGGGATTTTACCTCGATTTGGCTGGATAAAACCTTAGATCCCTTGTACTTTCGTGATCTACAGGTTGAGGGGATCGTTTAGACACCAAAATGGGTCGATTTCGTGAAGAAATGAAGTAGAAATCTTAGAGAGAAGTGGAGTTTTCTAGTGAGAGAAAGGGATGAACGACTTTGGGTGTTGGTGGGTGGTTGTTGGCTGTGATTATGGTATTAAATGCCATAATAAATGGCTTGGTTTTACCCGGGTTCGTTCGGGTTCGTTCGGTTTCGCGTGGTTTCACGTAAAAACATCAGTTTCTCGTCGTTTTCGTTACGAAACGACTCGGTTGTAAACTAGAATCATAAAATTTATTTTAGGTTGTGATTCCTAATAAATTAACTAAATATCTTTTAATTATTTAATTTACAAAATATTTATTTAGCGTTTAAATCGAATCGCGCGGTCATCGCGCGTATTTGTTCGAATCAAATACGACGATAACTACACTTTTCAATATTGTTTTCTAATTATTGAATATCATTCAGAACGTTAAACTTTCAGATTTATTCGTACAGATCGTCACCTATACGAATAATATGTCGGTTTAGCATTCAAGTAACAATATTCGTGTTGTTTTGGTCTTGTAAAGCCTCACATACGTTTATACATAATAAGATCCTAGCAAATAAATCACATGATGGTTCTGTGTTGCCAGATAATTATCTGACTCAAGAACCATTGTTTTGAATTGATTTCTCTGAAATGACTGTGAATTCACTGTTTTGATAATATGAAATGATACTGAAACTCGATCTGAATATTAAATACATTAAATTACATAAAATTTGTACCTGACTACTGTTCATATACTATTCACGATCACTGTTCCGGTGACGGTTCCGGCACTGATGTTACAGTGAACAAGTTAAATTCCTAAATGAACGAACATGAATAATGTTTTTGTTCGACAATTGTTTGTTATTCATGAACACTCTAAATGTTAAACGAACGAATACGATCAACGGTTCATTCGTGTTCGTTTACAACCGTATCTAAGAATATGTGTAATCATTACTACTTCTTCACTTCATGTAGGACTCACGTCATCGCCAAATAAATAACAATTCTTATCACCTCCTCTTTCACTTCATTGTAAACATTACTTTTTATTTTATATTTTCATTTTTAGTGTTTTATTTTTTTAATTTTTTTAAATTTAAATATTAAACATTAAAATAAAAATAACACAATAAAAAAAACTTAAATAAAATACAATAACAAAGTTAAAAAAAACATTATTTAATTTTTTTCATTTTGATTTTGCCATACATGCTCAACCAAATCTCGTTTAATCATGTTATGTATTTCCCTACTTCATATCTCGTCGTATACTGTAAGTCTTTCACTTACAGTGACTTCTGCAAAAAAGGCCCCCGACATCTTCATAATTTTGGCAAAGTGCTTTCTTTATCTTCAAAAATCATGTTATACAATATATATATCTATATATATATATATGCATGTATGTATGTATGTATGTATATAGAGTCTCAAATTTTACTTTTCTCCCACATTCTACATGGGTTAGACACCGTATGTCATCTCTTTTTTAGTACTCCAAATGCGAATTCGACGTCCTTTCTCGTCGCCTCTTGCACTATTTACAGCAATGTCATTTTTCATTGTGTTCAGCAGACATGTAATTGATTTGAAAAATGTAGCATATTCATGGTATATATCATCTGTGACACCCCGACCGATGACAGAATACGTTGGGGCGTGAGCTCGATTGTTCATTAGTTTATGGTGCTATTATTAAGTTCGAATAATTAAGGCATTTATTATTAACATTTAATCGAACATTTATTGAATACAATACACCATTACAAACATTTAAAGAAAATACAATGAGTAACATTACAATTTGAAAGTTAACATTATTTAAGATTAACTAAGTCCACCAAGCTTATCATATTTCTTTGCCATAGTCTCCACCTTATCCTGTTACAAATGTTAAAATAAATTTGGGTCAACTATATGAATAGTTGGTGAGTTACACACACACACGAATATGTTTAAGAGTTTAAATGCAAACAAAGTCTAAATCAATAAGACCTAAAGCAAGTATACTACAAGTTTAACATGAGTTCTTAGGCTCTTTCACCTTTACTAACTTAATGACATAAGTCATTAATAAAGGGCTACTAGTTACAAAAATTGAATATAGGCTCTTTCACCTTTGCATTTTACAATAACCAAGTTATTGTGAAAAAGCTACTAGTTACATAGATTATATGTTCTTTCACCTTTGTAGTATATAATATTCTAAGTTATATTGCAAGGGTACTAGTTACATTGACTACACATAGCATAACATGATAATACATCGAATATAACACAAGTAGGCAATACTAAGCACATAAGCCAAACAACTTAGACTAATAGTTTTCATCTAATTTTGATTGTTGACTCTAGAATAACATCATTTAGTATAACATAAGTAACATCCTAAATACAAAAAGTAAAGGAGGGAGTATGAGTGAAACTCACTTGCATTGGATAGTTTTGTCCAAAGTTATTTGTCTAAGAATAATGAGAAGTTGTTCACACCTTAACCTAAAGGAAATAGTCATCTTAGTATTTCTTAAAGTTCAAGTTTGATTTCCTAACAATTTATGGCGTACTATGGAAGCCCTAAAGAATTTTTCTAAGTTTAAATGGTATATTTGGAATATTTATTTATATAAATATTCCTATTTGATTTGATTAACACATTGCCTTTGATTGCCTCATTACAACCATTTGTTTTTGATTTATAAGTTTCATTGTTTTAAAAATAATATTAAAGGTTTACATGCAAAAGTATTCATTTTGGAGAATCCATGAAAGGTTATTATAAATTTATTTAGAATAATTTATAATTTTACTCATGTTTAATGTTTGTAAAGCTTTAGATTAATAACTATGAAAAATACATAATTATACAAATGTTTAACAGTGTTGTAAATATTTGTTTTAAAATAATTATTTATGTCTTGTTTTATCAAACTTGATATGATTTTACTCATTTAACAAATTTTATTTAAACGCTTTAAAAAAATATATGATTTGAGTTTATAATAATGGTTTGTTTTGAATAAATATTCTTCGCATTTCAAAATAAAATACTTTTGACTTTTGAACTTAATTGTAAAATTTGCAAATTTATATTCAAAATAAATTTATTTAAGTTCCAAGTTATCAAATTTATATTTTTAACTGTTAAAATAAATTCGATAATAATTAAACAAAATCATTAGATGTTTTTGTTTTTATTAACACAATTTTATTTAGGAAAAATGAATTAAAAAATAATCAGAAAATAAATAAATTTAACAGTTGGTTAAATATTATATTTTATGAATATCTAGAATGTTATATGATTTTTTAAATAAAGAAAATGAGGCTGGAATGGATAAAAAAAGCAAAATCGGTTCTGGACTCCGGTTGCGGGTTCCGAACCCGGCCAATCACGCCCACCCGACGTCTTACCGCTGGCTGGGTGTCTGGATCGCTGATGAACTTTGATTCGAACTAATCTTATACGAAAGTTCAAATAACACCTCAAATTGGATGAAGCCTAATCCGAATCAAAATCCAATTCAATCAATACCGTTTGTGTGGGATGTGAAGAACATGGGGCTTTTTTTGCTTGGATCCAAACGAGTACTTTGGTGTTGTATATTACCTGATTACTTAGCGATTTGAGGGTGTTCGAGTTGATAACAGTCACCGTCTGAACTTGGATCTTGATTCGTACTAGAGGAAGTTTGTGAGTAGGATTCTTATGGTCAGGAATGTTTGTAGAGAACAAAGGAACCAAATGAAATCGTTGAACTTGGTTTCTATACTAATCTTTTATTTTAGGAGCATGTATTCATTTCAATTGTATTAATATAATAAAGAAGTATATATGAAATTCTAATACATTCCGTATATTACACGGGGTATTAAGCTAGTTTATTATGTAGTATAGATATAGATAATGTCACAGAAGCATATGCATACAAGCAATTCTTGAAAAATAGATATTTCTTCTTTTATTTATTTTTTAATTAACTCATCCAACTAGATTTATCGTACCCTTAATTACTGGTTAATAAAAGTTTATTTAACATGTTTATTTGCTTACAAACTAGATACATAATCATATTTAAAACACACATCCAAAACAACCCTAAACTGCTGAATGCACGACTCCACAGACATGATCAATTAGCAAGGCTAATGTCGACCAAGATGACCCCCCTTCCTTCATCGCACCGTACGCGTCTTCCCTAACCTCCTTCACCCTTTTTCTCACCTTCCTTCCACCTTCCCCTTCCATCAACTCAACAACCATCTTCGCCACTTCTTCCGCCCCGACAACCCCACGTGCCACCATATCCTTCGGCCACAACCGTAGCCCCATCCCGATCTCCTCCACCACCATCCTCGCATTCAGGTGTTGCTCCGCCATCAACGGCATTGCGAGTACCGCAATACCCGCATACATACTCTCCAATATCGAGTTCCACCCACAATGACTTAGAAATCCACTCACAATTTCATGTTTCAAGATTTCCATCTGGTCCACCCATTCGGCCACTACTTTCCCCCGCCCTTTGATCTTCTCGTCAAACCTTGGATCGATTATCTGCAACTGCTTCGGTTTCACCACCCACATGAAGCTTATATTTGATCGTTCCAACCCAATCGCTACTTCACGTAGTTGCTCCGCAGACGCCTCGGCCTGCGATCCAAACGACACATATAACACTGGCTCGTTCATTTCTAGCTTCATGTCGAGCCATTGGATCCATGTTGGCTTCTCGGTCATCTGTTTTGACACCAGGGTACATTGTTAGAAAATTTGTGAATGTGCAAAATGTGTAAGTTCGTGGTAGTTCGCAATTTCGCATTGGTGAGAATATTTTTCAAACATGCCTGTTTGTATTTTTTATCGGGTTGTGTTATTCACACACCCACCCCACTCACCTCACACTCCTTGTACCACTACAACAAAAGCCAACTAAGGGGACAAAGGGTACTGCGACGACCAATTGTCGTTCCTATAGGTTCAGCTATAGCTACGACATGCCGTCGCTACAGCTCAAAAGTATTTTTTAGCGCTTTTCAGCTGTAGCGATGACATGTCGTCGCTATAGCTGAAGACGAAAAGGGCGGGCATTGACCAAAAAATGGCGGTTTTGCGAAAACCCTATAGCGACTACAAGTCGTCGCTATAGGTGTTATTTATTTTTTTTTGTTTTTTTTTTAATTCTTTTATTCTAGATATTACTGGTAAAAAATAAAAAAAAATTAAATAACCTATAGAGGACGACCGTCGCTATAGGCTAACTAAAAGACAACTGAGTGCGTTCAGTGCAATTAATGCGCGACGTCAGTTTCGAGGGTGACCTATAGCGACGACATGTCGTCGCTATAGGGTTCATATACCCAAAATCGCGAACAGACTTCATTTACGCAGAAAACTCTCATTTTCTCCAATTTTCCGGTTCCAAAGGGCGATTTTGGGTTCTTGTGTTCGGGTATTGACTATTTAATGGTGAAAATATGATTTGAAGCATCTCATGTCGTTGGTATGTGTATTTTTCTTAATTTTTTCATTTTTTTTGTTTTTTCATATATTTGCAAGGTTTTAAGAATTTTTATGGTGATAGGTTTACTTTGGTGGGTTGTTGTGTTCGTATATTGGCGATTTCATGGTGAGAAGATGATTTGAACCATCTCATTTGTATAGATACGTGTATTTTTCTTAAATCTTTCATTTTTTTATATATTTGCAAGGTTTTAACAATTTTTTATGATGATAGGTTTAATTTGTTGCCTGTAAATTGTTGGATGCCTCTCATATTTCGTAGGTATGTTTTTTTTGTGTAATTTTTTATTTTTTTCATATGAATTGGATACTTCTCATATTTCATAGGTTTACTAATGAGATGTTAAATTTTTTTTTTGCAATGTATGTAATTATACAAGGTTGATTTCGTGTTGAAGATTTTTGGAACCTTAATTCGACATAGGTATGCTAATTTTGTAACTTTAATGTGTTTTTTAGTGTTGTGTATGTAAAACAGATCTTTGAAGAATACAACTAACAGATCAAAACAGCTGTATGAAAGTTATCATGGGACCCAATCATACGCTCAGAGACGTTATGATGAGGTTATAATTTAGTGTTATCAAAATATGTATTAATTTTTATTTGATATCTTAATGATAATATTTGTTATTGTTTAAAGGTCAAGGAGGGTGGTGCGCCTCAACATGTGGAAGGCTGGAGGGATATGCATTTCAAGTGAAGCTCGGGATGGTATAATCAATTACCCGAGCAACATTGGGTAAGTAATAGATGTTCAATAATATTATGTTTTACTCATTTAAACTTTATTTGAAAGTTGCCTTTTAATATATAGGATGGGTGAACATGAATTGTTAGATATTTGTTGATTGAATTGGGAATTCTTGTTTTTGAATTAGGATTTGTTGCCATTTAGTATACATTTTGGGTAGTCATTTTACAGCAGTTATGCTGACGGATTTTTGTCAAATATTTAACATATGTTTGTCTTGTGTTTTTAATGTAGGAGAATATTAGTGATGAATTAAACAAAGCAAAATACACATCCGGTGGTGATGACACACCGGTAGATGAAGTGGAAGTGCTGCAGCGCTCATTGGGTGAGCGACGTGGGCACGTAAGGGGCGTTGGAAGAAAAGTTAAAAGTATAACCTCAGACCTGCCTCCACACATGTACCATCCTGCAGCAAATGAGCTGCAGCAACAACTTGCTGATGCAAATGCTCGCTGGGCGGAGCAACAACGCATCAATGAAATGATGCAACAACAAATTAAAAGTTGATGTCAATGCAAGGAGGCCAAGGTTCTAGCTCCTTCTACTATCCCGGATTCGAAACAAATCAAGAAAAAGATCAAGAGGAAGAAGAAGATGATGAAGATGACGATGAAGATGAAGATGAATAGATGAAGTTGTGGATTTTAAAACACTTATAACTTTGTTATGCTTGGTTGGTTGATAAACAAACTTAAACTTGTTATGCTTGGTTGTTTGGTTAACTTTGAGATTTGGATGTAAGCATATGAATGTTAATGTATTTTGATGTTTGATAAAGTCTTATTTGCAGCAGGTTAAAACTGCTATTGTTGATTAAACAGGTTTAAAACTGGAAATTCCAGAAAACAAAAAAAAAATTGAAAAATTTTTGTAAGGCTATAGCGACGACATGTCGTCGCTATAGATCAAAATCTGACCTTTTGACTTTGATCTATAGCGACAACATGTCGTCGCTATATCCCTATGTTAGACTTTTTGACCACCTTTTATAGCGACTATAGGTCGTCGCTATAGGTAATTTCGAAAAAAAATTTCTTTTTTTTAAATAATTAACATAATAAAAATAAATCAAAAAAGAAAATGTGTCAAACACCTATAGGGACGACATGTGTAGCGACGACTTTCCTGAGCTATTGCGACTAACCTATAGCGACGACTGATCAGCGACCACATATCGTCGCTATAGGCTATAGCGACGACTTTTGTAGTCGCTACAGGTGACTTTCCTTGTAGTGTACGCCTCGTATAGGTCTATACGAGGCGTATAGGGGGACAATCATTGGGTGTCAGAATGTGTCAGTGCCAATGATTGGGGACCTATACGAGGCGTATAGACCTATACGCGTATAGGTCATATATGCGACTCTATACGTGACCAATCATTGCGTGTCAGTGCCAATGATTGGGGACCTATACTAGTAGTATAGACATATACGCTGGGCTATACCCCACGTATAGATCTATACGAGGCGTATAGGGTCGGTGAGGGTGTTGAATTAAAAAAGAGGGGTGTGTGAATAACCAATCCCTTTTTATCTTATGTATCTATTTTTTTTATCTCTCTTAGTGGTCATAATTTCTCTTCTGAAAGTATCACATTGACTATTTTTTTATTATTATACTATGTTACTATACATGTTAAATATATGTTTTATAAAAACATTTTTTTAATTAATAATAGTTTTGTTAAAACCGTTGCATAAAAAATTTATGGATTGTGATTTATGCTCTAATTTCAAATTTCACTAAATTAAAGAAAATTATTTTTATTTAACAATAAAGAGACGAAAAAAGTCTATAATTCAGAAGAAGTTAACGCGTGATATGTTATTAATTCAATGTGACATGTTTTCTATTATGTTAATATATTACTTTTTTAGATAATAAATATAATAATTAATTTATTTTTAATGTTAATAATAATGATTCATTATCTTTAATGTTAATTTAATGTGATATGTTTTCTATTATCTTAACTTTTATTTTCAAAAAAGTTTGTTTTTTTTTTAAATATTTCAATTAACAAATCATGTTCATTGTTCTAACGGTTTAAAAGTTCAGTTTTAACGGTTTATCGTAAATTAATTTTGAAAATTTTCTATTCACAAAGCATAAATTTTTATATTATACTTATAAAATATTTATATTAATGATTATTATAATACTAATAATATAATAATATCGATAAATTTTTATTTGACAAACATTAAAAAAAGAAACAAGACTGTGTGTCGTGAGATGTAACCACCTGAGTGACAGGATGTCACAACCCGGTCACGCCCTTCTTATGATCATTATACAGCGTCAGGCGTGAAAGGAAGTGAGAGAGAAAACAAGGAGGAGATGATGGGAGGGTAATATGATTACAAATGTGTATATATATAAGAATAACGAATATAGTTGTTTATGTAACGCTTATATAAGTAAAGGAAAGAGAGCAAGTGATGATTAGATATTGTAATTTATACTTGTTACACAGACGGTTTGAAACTTTGAATGTTTGATCTACACAGCCACACAGGAGTTTCATATTCCAAGTCATAGAAGGTCAAACCCAAACCCAAATCCAAGCCCAAGCCCAATCGGATGTGTCTCAGTCTCAATTCTCAAACCAGTTTCGGTTGCTTTGGGTTATAGGCTTATAAACTTATAGGTTTATAAAGCCCCTATCTTCTTACAAATAATAAATTTATTAATTACCATGTATATTTCATATAAATAATTAAAAAATAAATATATTTCACTACCAAACTAATCATTGTTAACCACTTTTTTACCAAAATAATCAATCAAATTCCGGCGTCTAAGACACTCCTTTAGACGTCCTTTAGACTCATTTTTTCTGCACTATTTGTAAACATACGGCTCACATGTCGGCGGGTTTGTCGGGCGTCTAAGACCCCTTTTCTACCGGCGTCTCAGACATTGCTTTAAACGTCACTTTAGACACTTTTTCCTGTACTTCTTGTAAGCATACGGGCCCACATGGGCGTCTAAAGTGGCGTCTAAAGAGACACCCATTTAGACCCTAGCAAAGCCGCCGACATGTGGGTCCGTATGTTTACAAAAAGTAAAAAAAGGGCGTCTAAAGGAGTGTCTAAGGCGACGTCTAAGACGCCGATAGAAAAGGGGTCTTAGAGACCCGACAAATCCGCCGGCATGTTGGCCAGTATGTTTAAAATAAGTACACAAAAACGGAGTCTAAAGGGCGTCTTAGACGCCAGAATTTGATTGATTATTTTGGAAAAAACGTGGTGCACAATGATGTTTTTGGTAATTTTCCTTAAAAAAGGATTAAAATTTAAAAGCTTATAAACGATAGATACCTTGACCAGAGAACCTCGATTCGTCGCAACTGGTGCCCGTGGTTTGGCGACACAGAAAGGCCCAACCAACCAAGCTTTGGGTCCATAATTCCGGTTCCAGTAATCGTTGAACTCCGGTTCGAGCTCGTAAAAGCTATTTACCACCAAACCATGGCTCCTATCCATAGCCTTCTGCTGCCTGATCAGAAACTCTAGCGCCGGGCCCTTTGGGTCAAGCTCACTAAACGGAGGCTCGAAGTCATTCGCCGTCAACTTAAATCTGGCGAATCCCGGAACCAGAAACGGCTCGTCGTCCGAACCAACACCCGCATGGGGCTTGAACTGTGCCATGATGTTGCACATAGTCATGGAAAAGATGTTGGATCCGTAGAAGATCAACCGGGGAATCCGGAGCTTATCGGCGGAATCTTGGGTCCAGATCAAGAACCCGTCGGAGATTATGCAGGTCACAGGCGGGAGACTCCGAACGACTTGTTCGAACTGCGGTTGGAGTTGTTGGGTGGCTTCTACGAAGGTGATGAATGATTGCATGCATGGTAGTTTGTCGGTGATTGGTACTCCGGGAGGGACGCCGGCGATGTTTTCCTGGCAGGGGATGTCGATGACGGAGATGGAGTCGTGTTTTAAGGCGGCTTTGATGGAGGAGTAGTTGGCAGAGGTGGTGATGATAGTGACGGAGATGCGGTGGTGGTCGGAGAGGATGCGGGAGAGTTGAAGGAGAGGGATGGTGTGGCCTTGTGACATGAATGGGAAGATGACGAAATGTGGCGGTGAAGAGACCGTCATTTTTGAGTAAATTAAGGTGGGTGATTGTGGTGATATATGGTCGATACATATCATATTTATAGAAGGTGTAGGTATCGTTTGCAATTATGGACTGGAAATTCATGACAAAACTTTACTAGTTTGCATCGTTTTAAAAAAAAAAATTTAAACTAAACTAAAGTTTTTTTTTCCTTACCTTTTATTTTGTCTCGATAGATTTAAGAAAATAAAGTAAAATACATTGATTATAAAAAAAAAACTAATTTCAAATTAATAAAACAATTCTTCACTCTTTTGATACATTTGACTTTTTGACCTTATAGCTTTTAACATAATAGTCATTTAATTTTTACTTAAATATTAAAATTAAAATCAAAAATTAATTTAACAAGACATGATGTAACTAGATCTTTTTATGAGTTAAAAATACCCATTAAATTTTATGTTTCTTTCATCGTATAGATACTATACTAGTGTTAATTTGTGTATATATAATGTGAAGGTTTAAAGCACAAAATCATTTTTCCTTGTGAAGTGTATATAGTTTTTGTGATTTTTATAACAAAAGTGTTAATTGTTCTTTTGTGATAAAATCACTCATATTAAAAGTTATCATTCATAGAAGAAAATATTACGTAGATAAATTATGCGTATAA
This sequence comes from Mikania micrantha, assembly GCA_009363875.1. Lineage (NCBI taxonomy): Eukaryota > Viridiplantae > Streptophyta > Magnoliopsida > Asterales > Asteraceae > Mikania > Mikania micrantha. Next base: position 58,927,345 of record CM018691.1, on the reverse strand, counting down.
CTTTGTATTTGTGTGATTTTATCATGCAAATACAATTAATACCTATGTGATATAATCTTACGTACTTCGTACACTTTGTGCACCCAAAACATTTGTATTTGAATCAGACACTATATGTGGTTGTGTACACATGTATGTATGTTATATTATATATGCGTGTGCAAAGAAAAAAGAAAAAACGAGCTAGCTCGTGGACCGGTTTTTTTTTTTAAATCCTACGCCGGAGCTTAACTTTTCAGATTAATTAAAAAATAAGTTGTCTTGGCTATAGCTAAAGCCAAGTCCAGTTCGACTCATTTACAACTGTAGTTTGTAAGGAGCTCATAGTTATCTTTTTTAGTTGTCCGCTTTAATCTTCTCAAAGAGTTAACATCCTTTAAAATACTTTCATTCAAGTAAATTTAATTGTCGACTTCTCCTCTTATCCATAGTCAAATTATAGAGGGGAATTTCAAGAATATAATAAGACGATGTGAATTTACCTAAGTTTACATGGACACTCCTAGAAGTCATCATCAATCGAAGATGTTTGCCCTACTACCATAAACTATAACACCCTAATCCACCTAGGTCCTCACATGTTAGTTGAATATCAATTCAATGGGTATAACATTATAATGACTATACATTAAACAATCGAAAATTAAAGTCAAAACTAAATGGTCACAATGTACTAAGTAACTATCACCACAAGAAAACTAACTTTTAGCGGCGACAAAAATACCACTAATGGTAAACAAAATCGCCGTTAATAGCTTTAGCGACTGTCGCCACTATTAGCGTCGCCGCTATTGCTAGTTGGCCGGGACGTGCCGATTGTTGCCGCTATTGATGGTGTCGCTGCTAAAGGTGTCGCCGCTGTTGCACCTTTTTCTTTTAAGGTATAGTCTATCAAGAAATATGTATTCTCCAAGTCCTCATCATGTATATTGTTATACATGCATATGTGTGTGTATGTGTGTATATATAGAAAGGAATGAACATTAAACGTCCAATCATGTTCATATCTAATGTTTAATTAGTATGCTTATTTGATTTACTTAAAATGGGATTGTTTCATACTAATGCGGACGTCTTTAAACTACAATCTCATAATGCTGACATTTCGAAAAATAAAATCTTATTTATTGTTATGACACTACAACGTTTGCGATATCATAAGTATTACTTTGAACTCGAATACGACTTATTTATTAGTCTACATAATCTCTTGTTAAACATATGATAAAAAAAATTTTGAACATAAATTTAATATACATCAACTTAAGTCAAGTAGGTAACTCTAAAAAAATTTCTATAAATCTCAATTCTATGTCCATACTGTTGTAGGATTTTAAACTGGAAGATATGTGCATGTTTCAATACTTACCAGGACTAATCGTATTATAACATTGAGTTCTCGTAACCCGATGTAACTTAATTTTTATAGTATACTATATATGATGGAACGCATGTATGTTACTATCTAGATTATCCATATATTTATTAAATGTCACTTATTTGTTACTTATTGATAATATTTGTAACATCAATTTAATGAACTGTGTGTGCACTACGAATTTAATATTAATATTAATAAGGATAGCATTGTCGGGCTAATACGTTGTTGACACGTGTTGTTCTGTTTACACATGATTAATTTAATTTGTGAAAAATTGACTTGAAATTTCGAATTCTTATGTAAATGTAACAAACCATATCGGGTAATTTATTCCGGAATTGCTCCAACTCTAACACGTTTAACAATAGTGTTGACCTCTCTTCTACAATCATTGTGCCCAAAACATGTTGGTGATATCTAAGGCAAACCATTTATTATGCATCTAATTAACATGTCTTTTATTTACAGCTTGTGAAATTTACTTTTGAGTTACAAGCACCTCCTTTAGGCTCATAGGCTAGATGAGGTTTACCCCTAAGATCATAGGAATTATGTCTAAGGTATTACAAACACCTTTTTATCAACATAACTTTATCAGCCATCCGAAATGACACATGAGTGCCTTTATTACCCTTTATAACATATGCCTCTTATACTAACCAAGTAACCAACATTGTGTGCTTAGCTTGTGAGAGCTCATGTTTTTGTTTTTTATTACCTGAGTAGAAGTTTCCAATGGGTTTAATCATATCTGGATTGGTGGGTTTAACTATGAGAAGTTCTTTCTTCCACAACAACACACGCCCAAACATGTTAGTCATGTGTACATTGGACATTCCTTATAACTCAATATATCATTTGTACGGACAAAACAAAATGATGTGAGATTTTCCTAACATATTTCATGCATGGTTGGATTTTTTTAATTTTTTATTAACAAAAAGAATCCCAATACTCTTGGCATTAGGATCTTGTTGGTATTTAGGTGGAGAGGGGAAAGATACTATCTTCAAGATAGTGTGAAAATTCAAATGTTAGCAAATGAAAGATGTGAAAGGAGAGATGAGGAGAGGGAATGAGACAAAAGATAAAAAAGAAGTAGAAATTATGCGAAAAATATATTTTTCTCTACTGTATAACTACTTTACACAAGAATAATGTTAACCACTAGATAATATATAAAAGTTATGTCATAGGAACAAAATATTTAAGATGAATTAATATGATTATTAATATTTAATAAAGAAAATATTTTTATTTAATGTTCATTAAACATTATGAGCTATAGGTTCAATTTTTTTTTAGTTCATCTGTTGAATTAATGTTTGTTTATTGTTTGACATGTTGCTTTAAAGTTCCGTTGACTTTGCTACATTAAATTGCTAAGACACACACTTGTCTATATATATATATATATAGACACACACACATAAGATTGGCTCAAATAGGAACACACCTTAATTGAGGTAACCCATTAACCCTAACAAAATATGTTCAAATCTTTGACTTATTTTTCATGGCCTTTATTATACATGAATAGGGGGTTAATTTTTGTGTTTTTACTAATTCGTCACCGTTTAAGATCTTACGTCAGTGTAATTGACGCAAAAATAAATATAACTTGCAGTGTAACGCAAACTTACACTTGGTTTTATTTCTAAACGCTTGTGGAATTAACAAAAACACAAAAAAGGAACCCCTATCTATGTATAAAAAAAGGCATGAATTTTTTTTCAAAGATTTGGACAAATTTTGCTAGGGTTAATGAGTTACCTCAATTAAGGTGGGTTAAAAACCGATCCTTACCCTATACACACACACACACACACATATATATATATATGATTTAGATCATATAATAGTTCACATTAATTGCGGTAACCCATTAAACATAGCAAAATTAACCCAAATCTTTGAAAAAAAAAATTCATAGCCCTTATTATAAATAAATAGGAGGTTCCTTTTTTGTGATTTTGCTAATTCATCACGGTTTAAGATTTTACGTCAGTGTAAGTGCTAACAATATATATATATATATATATATATATATATATAGGGAAGTGTTCTAATGCTAACCTTAGGATAGAGCAATAACCCATTAACCTCCCCATATTTAATGATCAAATTACAAGATGCTAATCTAATGGTTGATATTAAACTATAATATAATAATGTAATTGATTTGAAAGAAAATGGAATAAGGGTATTAATGTAATTTGTTATATTAAATACTTTACCCCATCTTTTTTTATACATCCATAACTTTTTTATACTATAATATTTTTTTATAAAAATTGCACCATTTTACTCGTCTTTTTTTTCTCTTTAATTCCGTTATAATCTTGATTAGGTTTTTTTATTTTTTTTCGGATGTTCGTATTTACACCAATGTAACAAGTATAAACTAACAAATTATTTGTAACGAGTTGTAACGAATTTGGGTTTACATTGTTGTATAATAAATATGGGTTAAGTTTAAGAGTGTAAACGAGCCAAGCCGATCCTGAGCTCGTTAATTACGTCATATTCTTGACTAAGTTTTTTATTTTTTCCGGATGCTCGTTAATTACGTTATATTCTTGATTTTGTAACGAATTTTGGTTTTTAAAATACTAAAATGTATTTACAATCTTGTAAATATAATTTTTAAAGTATGAAAATGTATTTACAATCTTGTAGGTATAACGAATTTTGGTTTTTATCAACAAAATGTTATAGTATTTTTTTAAAGTATTAAAACGTATTACAATCTAGTAGATATAACGAATTTTGTTTTTTATCAACAAAATGTTATAGTATTTTTTTAAACTATTAAAATGTATTTACAATCTTGTAGATATAACGAATTTTGGTTTGTATCAACAAAATGTTATATTATTTTTTAAAAGTATTAAAATATATTTACAATCTTGTAGATATAATTTTTTTAAAGTATTAAAACGTATTTACAATCTTGTATATATAACGAAATTTTGGTTTTTATCAACAAAATGTTATATTATTTTTTTAAAGTATTAAAATGTTTTTACAATCTTGTAGATATAATTTTTTTAAAGTATTAAAACGTATTTACAATCTAGTAGATATAACAAATTTTGTTTTTTATCAACAAAATGTTATACTATTTTTTTAAAGTATTAAAATGTATTTACAATCTTGTAGATATAATTTTTTTATAGTTTTAAAATGTATTTACAATCTTGTAGATATAACGAATTTTGGAGCATCCGGAAAAAATAAAAAAACCTAGTCAAGAATATAACGTAATTAACTAGCTCGGGATCGGCTTGGCTCGTTTACACTCTTAACGTAAACCCTATTTATTCTACAACAATGTAAACCCCAAATTCGTTACAACTCGTTCCAAATAATTTGTTATTTTTATACTTGTTACATTGGTGTAAATACGAACATCCGAAAAAAAATAAAAAAACCTAGTCAAGACTATAACGGAATTAAAGAGAAAAATAAGACGAGTAAAATGGTGCAATTTTTATAAAAAAATATTATAGTATAAAAAAGTTATGGATGTATAAAAAAAGAGGGGGTAAGTTAGTACATAAAACAAATTACTAATTTACCCTTATCAAATAATAAAAGAAAAATCCATGTGTTTAATTATGATTGGGTAAAGAGAGTTAATGTGTTAGTGCTTTAAGTGTGAGTTAGTATTTGATCCCAATCCTATATATATATATATATATATATATATATAATAGATATATAATTGAGAATAAAATATAAGTTAGTAGTATTTGTTTAATATATACATTTTGTACCTATTAAAAAAGTATATAATATGGAGTGACATTTGTCATCTTCTAAAATATTTTAATTAATCTAATTTAGTTTTTAAAGTTTACCTCTTTTTTTTAAATATTCATAACTTTGTATACTATATTATTTTTTCCTTAAAATTACACCGTTATACTGGTTTCATTTTCTCTTTAATCCTATTATAGTCTCAACTAGTTTTTTTTAATGTTTTGTATTAATATCAATGTAACGAGTATAAACATAACACATTATTTTTAATTTTTTTCCTAATAAAAGTAAATTATATCACAGTAACTTATTGTTAATAAAAATTCAAATAACATGCTATATTTATTCTCTTCACATCAATGTAATTGCGGGGCATCTTTGGAAAATTAAAAAATCTAGTCGATATTATAATGGGATTAAAGTGAAAAATTACATCATTTTAAATAATGTGTTAAATCATTGTAAATTTGACAGCCGAAATTTAGTGTTTTTAAAAAAATTCAAATAATGTATCATGTTTATGCTCGTTACATTGATATAAATATAAGGCATCTGGAAAAAAAGTAAAAAAAAACAAGTCGAGAATATATCAAAATTAGAGATAAAAATAAGATGAGTATGACAGTGCAATTTTTTTAAAAAAAATAATATAGTATAAAAGAAGTTTTAAATGTTTAAAAAATAGGGGTAACCTTTATATAAAAATTTAGATTGATTAAAATATATCAGATGGTGGCATTTGTCACCCCCATATTAAATCTATTTTTTTGATAAGTACAAAATGTTTTAAATGTACTACCTTATTATGTAAACACTCTTTTGAATAGATTATCGATTGTAGAGATTGTACATATTACATAGCATATTATGTTGTTGAGGTTATATAACCTTATAGTTTGGGATGTGACAATTCGTTATTTCGGGTTAACCCCGTTAACAAAAATTAACGGAAAATGTCGCGAAACGATACGAAATCATAATTGAAGGATTAAAAGTGATCAAAACAAGCTTAGAAGTCCTTTAATTACAAATATTTAACTTGTAATTGGGGAAAATAAGTAATTTTGACTTTAATTAGTCAAAATTCGTTCATAAGCTAAGAGAAAATCGAAATTTGATCTTGACACAAGTTTTAGGCGAATTAAATCAGTTACAACAGTCCCATTGATGATTACTATCATCAATTCAGTATTTATTTCTAGCATTATGGTCGAATTAAGCTAAAACCGTTACAAAAGATCAAAACTGTGACTATTCAATAGCAAGACCATACAATTCGATTACACTTATCGAAATTGAACTCTCAGAGACTCTATTCGGCATCATTAGGATCTGTTACAAGCAACAATTCGATCGGTAAAGCTTCGGTTTGAAGAATTGATCTTGAGGGGGGCCGAACCTAGGGCTAGAAGTCGATCTCGTTCAATTGATCATCAAAACAAGTAAGTTCTCGTTCCTACACCTTCTAACATGGCCAATTAAGGATAACCACAGGTTAATTTCAATTTCTAAAATCGGCTTAATGGGATTCAAATTCTAGGGTTCATGTGGGGGAGTGATTTGGGGGATTCGATTCAAATGAGATTTATAATCAAATTAAATGTTGCTAATAGTTTCAGAATAACCCGATTAAGAAGAAACCTATGTCGATTTTGAATCATAACATCGAATTGTAAGAGATCAAGATCTAGGGTTTGTTATAGAAAACGATTTGGGGGTTTCTTGTGTAATCAGGGTACTAATCGAAATTTATCACACAGATAGGTTCGTTATGATCTGTTGAACGAAATACCCATGTTAATTTCATTTAAACATATCGAATTCCATGATTTTGTGTTTCTAGGGTTCTTGAAGAAAACCATTTGGGGGTTTTGATCGGGAAGGGTTTGAGAATCAAATTGAATGATACCTGTAGTTTCAGAAGGTACCGATTGATGATAATGCTATGATAATTTCAACTAATTACTACGAATTGATGGACTTAGAGTTCTAGGGTTTATAGATTTCAACGATTTGGGGATTTTAGTGGAACTGAACTTAGTTTTCGAATTGAATTATACAGATGGGTTCGGTTTAAGTTAGGGATGAAAAACCCTTGATTTCGGGTACTAACATGTTCGAATTCGACTCAATTGAATTTAGGATTTAGTTACTTGAATTCGATTTTGTTCGGGACTAAATTGGGGTAATTAATCGAACCTTTGGATAAATTAGAAACATAGTTATGTTCGGTTGGGTCTCCAGAAACATAGCCCCATGATTTCAGAGTTGATCGAGTTCGAATTTCGGGTTATTGAAGCTTGGTTGGTTCGGTTAAGTGTAAAGCAAAGGGGAACCAACTAGATTGTGTTTAAAACCAATTGAAACGAATTCATTATCAAATGTTGAAGCAGAGCAGTTGGTAATATGGTTGGATTTAGAGGGGAGGGTCGCGGGTTCGAACCCGGCCCCAACAGTTTTTGGGTTTCTAATATTTTTTTGGTATTTTGATCATATCTCATTCGTTATAACTCCGATTCGATCCGTTCAAATTTAGTTGGAACCGTAACGGAATTCCGAACGTATTAGAATAATAAAAGTCACATTTTAGATCGAAAACGAAATCGCGTATAATTACGTTTATTTAAATAAAATCATATATGGTTTTATTTAAACGATTTCAAAGGCACGCGTACATACGTATGCATATTCTTAACACTCTAACATACGTGTGTTGACACGTATGTGATTTCAAGCATAAAACGACATTCCGAATAACACTAGGTTATTGTTAAAACACAGGTTCTTCGTAGGAGGACTTTCTACGCGAGTTCACGTGTGATTGATCATTCTGCTGCATTCAAAGGTGCGTACACGGCCCCTTTCTTATTTTAACTGTTTTGGGGGAGAAAACATGTGCAAACAAAGCTTTTAGATACATATCACTTGCATGAGTTAGCTGTTTACATTAAGTACGAACATAGCATTACAAGTCCTTACATATCGAACCGTTTAGTTTGCCGTAGTGCAAAGCGTGGTAGTTGGAAATAGATCTATTAGGTTTGACAAACCTCACTTGGTAGATGGGATCTACGCAAGTGTTTGACTAGCCAAATCACATTACTATTGTTTGTGCTAGACAATAGTGGCAAGGCAAAACATGCGTTAGCATGCAACAGTCAGCTTCGGTGTCGACCACTTATGTAAATAGTATAAATGACTAGCTATCATGACTATGCATGTGTGATTATGTTATCTGCAAATATTATATTCAAACTGTTGTTTCAAACATTTGTGAATGCTTAAACCTGTGTAATGCACCAACCTTTGTGTTGACTTGATTTACATGTTTTCTCAGGACGCTAAGGTTGCACAAACAAGCAAGCATGAACTAGGAGATCGAGTCGCATGCATATTTTATATTTCAGTTATTTGGATTTGAACAATTGTAAGTTTGTTTTGAAATTTTCAGTTTACAAACTATTATGTTTGTTTTTATTTTGAAAACGCTTCCGCAACGTAGAACTTTGAAATTACATTTTTAGACCAAAGTATGTTTTGAAATTCATATAGAGGTCTTCGTTATGTCTAATGATATGAGATCCTGGTTTGTCACGTCCCAAACGGTATGATTCCGTTAGTTGAAAATTGGGGGTGTGAAAGATTGGTATCAGAGACATTGGTTATAGCGAACTAGGTTTGTATTAGTACACTTAGACTATAACTGTTAGACATTAGACACTTGTTTACACAATTGCTTTGCCTAGTATTTACATATGGTCTTATGTAACAGATATGGCAGCACCGCCACCACCGTACATGATCGTGTCTGATGACGAGGAGCCGATAGCTCCAGTATTTCAGGACCATGAGGAGGATCCGGAGGAGGATCCTGTTGAGGACTCAGACGAGGACCCGGAGGAGGATCCGGAAGAGGAGGACCCAGAGGAGGATCCACAGGAGGATCCTGAGGAGGATCCACAGGAGGATCCCGAGGAGGATCCACAGGAGGATCCCGAGGAGGAACCACAGAGAAACCCAGAGAAAGCACCTGTGGAGGATTCCGCCGAGGAGTCTTCGTATCGTATGCCACCTAGGTTTCATGCCTGTAAGAGGCCACGATTCGAGTCAGATGATATCGCCCGATTGACATGGGAGTCAAAGTGGGCGAATGATCGGATTGAGCACATGGCACAGGAGCTTCGGGATGTGAATGCCCGATACGCAGAGCTTTATAGTGTGGTTCAGGGGATGGAGTCACACATTGTGCATCTGACTACTCGAGTGTAGGAGGAGGAGCACCGAGCTGACATTGCTGAGGGGAGGTTGATTGCACTAGAGGAGCAGTTTGTATCTGAGGCAGAGGAGGAGGAGGAGGAGGAGGAGTTGGTACCAGTACAGGATGTTGATTCTGATGCTGACTCCACTATTGAGGATGCTTGATTTTCTTTATTTTGTCTAAACTTATTAGGGGCGGGTTGTGTCCCTACATTAGAAGTTTGAAAACCTATGTTTTGATTTTGAAAGTATTGTACTCAAATCAGATTATTATCTATTGAAAACTATTACTTATTGCCAACAGTTGTGTTGATTTCTACATTACATGTTTGATGTTTGTTGTATTGTTTACACGTTTCACATTGGACTTTGATAACACTTTAACATTTCTTTTAACTAGGAAGATAATGGCCGGTGAGAACGTACAGATGACAGTTGCTGAGCTCAATGAGCTGATCAAGAACAAGGTCGCAGAGGCACTCGCGAACTACGTTCAGACACACACTACAGGGCCACAGGGTCCAGCAGGGGGATTGGTGAACCCACAGGCGTGCACGTTCAAGATGTTCTTGGACTGTAAGCCACATAACTTCAAAGGATCGGAGGGAGCCATTGGACTCCTACGATGGATTGAAAAAGCCGAATCAGTTTTTGAGATGTGTAACTGTCCTGAGGAGAATAAGGTTAAGTATGCTACTGGAACTTTGGAAGGTCCGGCATTGACTTGGTGGAACTCGAATGTTCAAACATTGGGATAGGGTGAGGCCAATGCCTTAACTTGGAATGGTTTCAAGACCTTATTGCAGGAGGAGTACTGTCCTCGTAGTGAAATGCATAAACTGGAAGAGGAGTACTGGCACCTTAAGATGGAGGGGTCAAACATCGAGGAGTACACAACTCGGTCACATGAACTGGCCAGACTTCTACCTCACATGGCTACTCCAGTCAGTAAGTGGATAGAGAGGTACATAGGAGGGTTGGTGCCTCAGATCCAGGGATTGGTCACTTCTGCAAATCCCACAACAAATCAACAAGCTGTTCGTTTAGCGCACCAACTGACTGATCAGGCAGTGTTACAGGGGACTCTGCCTAAACGGACATCAGCTACTAAGGTGGGAGACCACAAGAGGAAGTGGGAAAGCAGTAACTCTAAGAATTTCAACCAACAGCCGTTTCAGCAGAACCGAAGACAGGATTCAAACAAGTCTTACCACAACTCGAACAGTGGTCAGCAGTCATCCTCATCAGGGGGTTATATTGGTAAACACCCAAAGTGCAACAGGTGTGGATTTCATCATGCGGGGAATCAGTGTGATAAATTTAAGTGTCAACGGTGTGGTAAAGTTGGGCATGCAGCTAAGGATTGCCGCGGAGAGCTGCAAAACAATTCCAACAATCAAGATAACAATCAGAACAACGCACCGAAGGGTTGTTTTGAGTGTGGTAAGCTGGGGCACTTCAAAAAGGATTGCCCACAACTAAAGAAAGGCGGGACTAATGATGCAAATGGAAACGGCAACGGAAATGGCAATGGCACCAATAACAACAACAATAACAACAACAATGGTGCTAGGGGCAGGGCGTTTGTGATTGGAGGACGTCAGGCACGGGAGGATCCCAACATTGTCACGGGTACGTTCCTCTTAAATAATCACTATGCCTCTATGCTATTTGACACTGGTGCAGACCGGAGTTTTGTGTCTAGTTCATTCTCTAAGTTGCTAAATGTTAGTCCCACTGCCTTAGAAAATCCATACACTGTAGAATTAGCCGATGGCAAGTTAATTATAGTTGAACAAATCCTTAAAGGATGTATCCTTGATTTGATGGGTAAAACATTAGAAATTGATCTCATGCCTATCACTTTAGGCAGTTTTGATGTAGTCATTGGCATGGACTGGTTGTCCAAACACCAGGCTGAAATAGTATGACATGAAAAGATCGTTCGTATACCTCTTTCGCATGGAGAGACATTGTATGTACAAGGCGAGAAGAGCAGTACGCCACTGCGTCTCATATCTTGTATGAAAGCACACAAATGTCTGCGTAAAGGTCATACAGCAGTTATAGCACTTATAACTGAGAAGCCGGTAGATGAGAAGAAGATTGAAGACATCCCAGTAGTTTGTGAATTTCCTGAAGTATTTCCAGAAGACTTACCGGGATTACCGCCTATCAGGCAGGTGGAATTTCGAATCGACCTTACACCAGATGCAGCACCGATAGCTAGGGCGCCTTATCGACTTGCACCGTCAGAGATGCAAGAGTTATCTACACAACTGCAAGAGTTGTTGGATAAGGGCTTTATACGACCTAGTTTTTCACCGTGGGGAGCTCCAGTCTTATTTGTTAAGAAGAAGGATGGGACTTTCCGTATGTGCATCGATTACCGGGAACTGAACAAGGTTACCATCAAAAACCGGTATCCGTTACCCAGAATTGACGATCTGTTCGATCAGTTGCAAGGTTCGAGTTATTACTCGAAGATTGATCTCAGATCGGGTTATCATCAACTCAGAGTTCAAGAAGAAGACATTTCGAAGACAACATTCAGGACGCGCTATGGCCATTATGAGTTCTTGGTCATGCCATTTGGGTTGATAAACGCTCCAGCTGTATTCATGGATCTCATGAATCGTGTTTGTAAACCTTATCTTGATAAGTTTGTCATAGTTTTCATTGATGACATTCTCATCTATTCTCAGACTGAAGAGGAGCACGCTGAACATCTTCGATTGCTGTTGGAATTATTGAAACAAGAACAACTGTACGCGAAATTCTCGAAATGTGACTTTTGGATGCGAGAAGTTCAATTCTTGGGTCATATAGTCAATGAAAAGGGTATACACGTTGATCCAACAAAAATTGAGGCGATTAGGAATTGGGAAGCACCATAGACCCTACCGAGGTACGACAATTCCTTGGTTTGGCGGGTTATTATCGACGGTTCATTGAGGGTTTCTCAAAGATTGCTCAACCACTTACAGCTCTTACGCACAAGGGAACGAAGTATAACTGGACGGATAAACAGGAAGCTGCATTCCAGTTATTGAAACAGAAACTCTGCAGTGCACCGATTCTGTCCTTACCGGAAGGGACGGAAGACTTTGTGGTGTATTGTGACGCATCTGCACAGGGTTTGGGATGTGTGTTGATGCAACGTGATAAAGTGATTGCTTATGCTTCAAGGCAATTGAGACCACACGAAAAGAATTACACTACTCACGACTTGGAATTAGGAGTAGTGGTTTTTGCTTTGAAAATTTGGAGGCATTACTTATATGGAACCAAGTGTACCATTTACACTGATCATAAGAGTTTGCAACATATCTTTGATCAGAAGGAACTCAACATGAGACAGCGACGATGGGTCGAGTTGTTGAATGATTACGAATGCGCAATCAAGTACCATCCGGGAAAAGCTAATGTAGTAGCTGACGCTCTAAGCAGAAAAGACATATCAATAAGAAGGGTTCGCGCACTTATGATGAAAATACATACTGACTTACCTGACAAGGTACGCAGTGCTCAGCTTGAAGCTTTAGAGAAGAATAATTTGGAACAGGAATCCTTACGAGGAATGGAGAAACAATTGGATGTCATGCCTGATGGAACTCGTTGTCTCATTAACCGACTTTGGATACCCTTACACGGTGGTTTAAGGGAACTCGTGATGGATGAAGCGCACAAGTCTAGATATTCAGTACATCCGGGATCGGGCAAGATGTATCATGACTTGAAGGCACTGTATTGGTGGCCTCACATGAAAGCTGACATTGCTAGGTATGTTAGCAAATGTTTGACTTGTTCGAAAGTCAAAGTTGAATATCAGAAACCACCTGGTTTGCTGCAACAACCAGAAATACCAATGTGGAAATGGGAACAGATTTCGATGGATTTCATTACTAAGTTACCCCGTACACCGAGTGGTTATGATACGATATGGGTAATTGTCGATCGATTAACAAAATCTGCACATTTCTTAGCAATCAAGGAAATCGACAAGATGGAGAAACTGACTCGTATTTACATCAAGGAAGTGGTAGCACGGCATGGCGTGCCAATTTCCATTATATCAGACCGGGATGCTCGATTTACTTCCAACTTTTGGAAATCACTTCATAAGTCATTGGGAACTCGTTTGGATATGAGTACCGCATATCATCCACAGACCGATGGTCAAAGTGAACGTACGATTCAAAAGCTCGAGGATATGTTACGAGCTTGTGTAATTGACTTTGGTGATAGTTGGGAAAACCACTTACCATTGGTGGAATTCTCTTACAACAACAGTTATCATACAAGTATTCAGGCGGCACCATTTGAAGCTTTGTATGGTCGTAAATGTCGTTCACCAGTTTGCTGGGCTGAAATTGGTGACAGTCAGATTACAGGTCCTGAATTAGTACACGAAACGACAGAGAAAATAGTTCAAATCCGGAACCGTATGGCAGCGGCTCGGGATCGACAGAAGAGTTACGCTGACAAACGTCGTAAACCATTGGAATTTCAAGTGGGAGACCGAGTTCTTCTAAAGGTATCACCTTGGAAGGGTGTGATACGATTCGGCAAGCACGGGAAGCTTAGCCCTCGATACGTAGGACCTTTTGAGATCCTGAAAAGGATTGGTCCGGTTACGTATCAACTCAAATTACAGGATGAACTCAGTGGAGTTCATGATGTCTTTCATGTTTCAAACTTGAAGAAATGTCTTTCTGACGAGACATTGATGGTACCACTGGAGGAAATACAAGTGGACGAACAGTTACGATTCATTGAAGAACCAGCTGAAATCATGGACCGAGAGGTCAAACAACTTAAACAAAGCAAGATTCCGATAGTCAAAGTTCGTTGGAATTCAAGACGTGGTCTTGAATTCACATGGGAAAGAGAAGATCAAATGATGAAGAAGTATCCTCATCTGTTCAAAACAGCAACTGCAAACACTGTGAAGACACGTTAAATTTCGGGACGAAATTTCCTTCAACAAGGGGATGACGTGATGCTTCACACATCAACATTTCAAATTTCAAACTGTAAGCACAAACACTTTATTCAATTGGTTTTGTTACAAACATTTGTGCTACATTACATTTTATGTGCTACATTTCATATGTTACATGTTATGGTGGTACATGCATGAGTAGTTACACATTACACACATTTTGCTATGTGCGAGGTTACATAGTACAAACAGTTGCAAACACTCACTATGTGTGAGGTTACACAGCACATTATGATCAAACACAAACAGTCACAGTTAGGTGAACTAACTAGTGAACACGCAAACAGTTACATTGAACGATCACACTTAGTTGTGATGTTGCAAACATTGGATTTTGTGTGTGAGTACACACAAGCATACAGAATGATCAGACATCACACAAACACGTACAATCTGAACTCGCAAGTAGTTTCCTAACTACTTCTAACATCTAGCAATTTTCGGGACGAAAATTCCTTCAACAAGGGGATGATGTGACAATTCGTTATTTCGGGTAAACCCCGTTAACAAATATTAACGGAAAATGTCGCGAAAAGATACGAAAACATAATTGTAGGATTAAAAGTGATCAAAACAAGCTTAGAAGTCCTTTAATTACAAAGATTTAACTTGTAATTGGGGAAAATAAGTAATTTTGACTTTAATTAGTCAAAATTCGTTCATAAGCTAAGAGAAAATCGAAATTTGATCTTGACACAAGTTTTAGGCGAATTAAATCAGTTACAACAGTCCCATTGATGATTACTATCATCAATTCAGTATTTATTTCTAGCATTATGGTCGAATTAAGCTAAAACAATTACAAAAGATCAAAACCGTGACTATTCAATAGCAAGACCATACAATTCGATTACACTTATCGAAATTGAACTCTCAGAGACTCTATTCGGCATCATTAGGATCTGTTACAAGCAACAATTCGATCGGTAAAGCTTCGGTTTGAAGAATTGATCTTGAGGGGGGCCGAACCTAGGGCTAGAAGTCGATCTCGTTCAATTGATCATCAAAACAAGTAAGTTCTCATTCCTAAACCTTCTAACATGGCCGATTAAGGATAACCACAAATTAATTTCAGTTTCAAATATCGGCTTAATGGGATTCGAATTCTAGGGTTCATGTGGGGGAGTGATTTGGGGGATTCGATTCGAATGAGATTTATAATCAAATTAAATGTTGCTAATAGTTTCAGAATAACCCGATTAAGAAGAAACCTATGTCGATTTTGAATCATAACATCGAATTGTAAGAGATCAAGATCTAGGGTTTGTTATAGAAAACGATTTGGGGGTTTCTTGTGTAATCAGGGTACTAATCGAAATTTATCACACAGATAGGTTCGTTATAATCTGTTGAACGAAATACCCATGTTAATTTCATTTAAACATATCGAATTCCATGATTTTGTGTTTCTAGGGTTCTTGAAGAAAACCATTTGGGGGTTTTGATCGGGAAGGGTTTGAGAATCAAATTGAATGATACCTGTAGTTTCAGAAGGTACCGATTGATGATAATGCTATGATAATTTCAACTAATTACTACGAATTGATGGACTTAGAGTTCTAGGGTTTATAGATTTCAACGATTTGGGGATTTTAGTGGAACTGAACTTAGTTTTCGAATTGAATTATACAGATGGGTTCGGTTTAAGTTAGGGATGAAAAACCCTTGATTTCGGGTACTAACATGTTCGAATTCGACTCAATTGAATTTAGGATTTAGTTACTTGAATTCGATTTTGTTCGGGACTAAATTGGGGTAATTAATCGAACCTTTGGATAAATTAGAAACATAGTTATGTTCGGTTGGGTCTCCAGAAACATAGCCCCATGATTTCAGAGTTGATCGAGTTCGAAAACGAAATCGCGTATAATTACGTTTAGAATAATAAAAGTCACATTTTAGATCGAAAACGAAATCGCGTATAATTACGTTTATTTAAATAAAATCATATATGGTTTTATTTAAACGATTTCAAAGGCACACGTACATACGTATGCATATTCTTAACACTCTAACATACGTGTGTTGACACGTATGTGATTTCAAGCATAAAACGACATTCCGAATAACACTAGGTTATTGTTAAAACACAGGTTCTTCGTAGGAGGACTTTCTACGCGAGTTCACGTGTGATTGATCATTCTGCTGCATTCAAAGGTGCGTACACGGCCCCTTTCTTATTTTAACTGTTTTGGGGGAGAAAACATGTGCAAACAAAGCTTTTAGATACATATCACTTGCATGAGTTAGCTGTTTACATTAAGTGCGAACATAGCATTACAAGTCCTTACATATCGAACCGTTTAGTTTGCCGTAGTGCAAAGCGTGGTAGTTGGAAATAGATCTATTAGGTTTGACAAACCTCACTTGGTAGATGGGATCTACGCAAGTGTTTGACTAGCCAAATCACATTACTATTGTTTGTGCTAGACAATAGTGGCAAGGCAAAACATGCGTTAGCATGCAACAGTCAGCTTCGGTGTCGCCCACTTATGTAAATAGTATAAATGACTAGCTATCATGACTATGCATGTGTGATTATGTTATCTGCAAATATTATATTCAAACTGTTGTTTCAAACATTTGTGAATGCTTAAACCCGTGTAATGCACCAACCTTTGTGTTGACTTGATTTACATGTTTTCTCAGGACGCTAAGGTTGCACAAACAAGCAAGCATGGACTAGGAGATCGAGTCGCATGCATATTTTATATTTCAGTTATTTGGGTTTGAACAATTGTAAGTTTGTTTTGAAATTTTCAGTTTACAAACTATTATGTTTGTTTTTATTTTGAAAACGCTTCCGCAACGTAGAACTTTGAAATTACATTTTTAGACCAAAGTATGTTTTGAAATTCATATAGAGGTCTTCGTTATGTCTAATGATCTGAGATCCTGGTTTGTCACGTCCCAAACTGTATGATTCCGTTAGTTGAAAATTGGGGGTGTGACATGGGATATACTTTGAATTACATTATTAAGAGCTCATACTTTAAACACATATACCAATGTGATGTCATAGTTTAAAATATAACTAGACATGTACTAAATGGTTACGCAGCTCAACACGTATAGCATATTTCATTTGGAAAGTAATAACAGTATAGAATTCTACAACTTAATATAGGCAAAGACATAGGCGATGATCTATCAAACAGACGGTGGGTTAGCGACTGAAGCGGTTGTGACCAACTTCTATGTATACATCTGTTACGCCTTAACATTCGGAAGTGATATCTAATAATTTTATAATCAAGTTAGAACATAAGACGAACGTTGTATTTGTGTAGGTGATGATCTGTATGAATATAAACTTAAGTTACGCGTTCTGGCGAAAGACTTTAAAATAAACGTTTTTCAAAATTTAAACATAACCTAATGGATTTAAAATCATTTATTAAGAATTACAACCTAAAAGTTTTGGGAATAAAACTTTTTTTACAAAAGAAATTTGTGTTATAATATTACGTTTACAAAACCGACACCTTTTCTTGTAAGCGAACGAAACCGAACACACATGTTAAACCCGAGCTATAAAAGGCTTGAATTCCCTCTTTCTCACTTCAATTTGTAGCTCAGAATCTCTCTCTCTTCAACCAAAATTTCCGTCACTCTCTCTACTTTCTCTCTCTAAAACCCAAGAAGTGATCTTCATTTCTTCACCATTTTTTTTTGTAATTTTGGTGTCAAAACATTTCTCCCCTCATCTAGAGTTTGAAAGTACAAGCCAAAGGAGCTTACAATCTCAGATTTAAGGTATATCTACATGTTTACTTTCGAGATTTAGCTCAAACAACAACTGGTTCTTTTCACTACCTTTAAACACAATATATCGACTATCATGACCTAAACGGAGCATTTTATGAACATTCTAAAAACCTGCAACACCATGTGAATGATAGGATCTAGAGGTTGAACATGAAGCCATCGATATTGATAAGTTCGATGATGTGCACTTTGATATTACTAAGTTTGAACTTTAGGAAGTGGGCCAAGTGATTGTCGACACTTATAAGATCGATGGATTCCAAAAGCTGCTACGTACCATCGACATTATTAAGTTTGATGATCTCCAAGGGAAATGGAACAAGTATCCATCACTATAGACAATTTTAAAGCCCCCTAAGTTCGAACTATGCTACCATCGACTTTATTAGTATTCATTTGATTCGGCTAAGTGTTGTACTGACCTTATTAGTATCGACACATCTTTCCACCAGCCCCAAATCTTCTACATAGTGACTTTTATGAAGTCCAAGTAAAATTAATCTAAAATGAATCAAATCTAAGAGACATAAAGACCCAAGGATTTATGGGAACATATTAAGGTTGATGGTGATAAATACGACTAAGTATGAAAACCCACATACTAGGATCAATGGGAAATGTGTAGTTATGATATTAACTTAGATATACAAGATTCCTTTGATAGTATAAGGTCCATAACATTTCAAAGTATACTAAAATTTTTGCAAGAAAAAGTTGAATAAGTTGAATAACAAAAAGGATGGTGAATATGCCACACATTCCTACAATAAACAAAAAACAAAACATCATAAGTGAGTTCTCATAGCCCCTTTTACTCTTTTTGTTTTTAAAATCAGGATGAAACATGTATTATATTATCACAATATGGTCATTTTATATAACGCTTATGAAATTTGATAACATCACTATGATGACGCTAGACTTGCATTGATCAGAATATATTATGGTATACAATGATAACTATTGGCCGGTCAGATCCATCATTGATTGAGTTGAATTCGATCCTCCACGGTGATTGTTTGCTACTTTAGAATTGTTAGGAATACGAAACATGGTCAGAAAATATTTGGAAAACATATCGATTTGCTTTTTAGTGAATTCATATATAATGCTCATATATTCAAGTTCGCAAGTACATTAGTTATATGTTGATAACAATTCCTGGGTGTGTGAAAACCTATGATTGCTCACCAACTACTTTTGGAGTTGACGTTGTTTTTATACATGTTTCAGGTAATGAAGCAATGTAGGGGAGAATAGCTCTATATATTTTTGGATATTATCACATAGGGATCTTGGGCTTATCTAAATTAACTAGATTTATTGAAGACTATGATTTAGTTAACCTAGCTACATCTTTTTGTGTATTTGTTGTATACGATTCTTGATGAACATGATTTAGTTACCCATGAGCTAATGAAGAATCTGCAATTCTTTGTGGCACCCCGATGATTCCGCCATCGGTCAGGGTATTACATATTGGTATCAGAGCCTAGATTGTAGGGAATTATTTTTTTAGAAATGGATGACTGAAATTATAACCATAGGATACCCAAGTATGAATTATTTCATACCATAGTTACTATCTTAGGAATTTTATTGCTATGTGTTAATTATTACTTGCAATATGTCAGTGTGACTTATGCTTGTAGATTATGATGTGTTCTATTTACCTTTCTTATACAATTGACTGAACCCTAATCCTTTAGCAAGGTCATACTCGTACTATACTAAAAAGGAGGTGGGCCAAGGGTTGCACGTGGTGCTACGCATGCCCTATACATAAACTATTTACTGGTATAACAGGAGGTTGTCGGTGTTACGGTTAGGAGTAGGATTGTTAAAGTACTTAATGCTTATCCTCATTAGGGGATGCTATAGACTCATTGAGGAAGTGTTGGAAAATAAGGACTGATGAGCAAAGCCACTGAAGCCAGACAAATGAATAAAACCGCGGAATGACCAACCGCATATACTTCTCTTCTGAATACACTCCCTTCCGACTGAAGAACTGCTTCAGCATCGGAACATCAACAGCGAAAGATTCGCCAAAAAGAACTACCGCTTAACTTCTCCACATCGGAAGACATTAGCTGACTATGATCCTTTCGGAAGACAACCACTGCTTCGGAAGACATCAATTGATTCGGAAGACAATATCCAATTCCTAAATAACTGATTGTATAATCAGCTTTCGATGAACATCTTCCGAAATAATAACCACTGAGCCTCAACACAACTATCTCAACCTCAGAAGAATTGAAGACTTCTGAAGACACCTGAAGACTCTTGTTTCCGTTGTTGTTCACTTTGTATTAGTTGTACTATTCTGATGATTCAGTGTCTGTAATAGTGTCAGCTATTTGTCTTATTATTTCTTGTCTTGTAACCTTGAATGTTGGGTATTTAAGTCCCAACATTCCCTGATAAATTTGAATTACTTCCCCCAAAATTCCTTGTGCTATTATTCTGTTTTTCTCTCTTTCTAGCAAAAACTAAACAACGAAAATAAATTAGTGTAAAACTTCAGATACCAAAGCTTTGACCGTGTGTCTAAAGTCTTTGTTCCTGGTTAAACAGCCTCTCCGAGTTTTCAACAATTGGTATCAGAGCCTTGTCCTTAGTCTTGGTTTAACCATGAAGACTAAAACTCATAGCTCTCTTCGATATCTTGTTGTTTAGTTTTTTGTGTTCGACTTCTTCTGTTTTTCTACTTTTTAAAAATCTGCAGGTGTTTGGTTTTGAACTAAACTGTGTTCAAAAACCATTCTAACAAACTACCTTGAGAACTCATCACTCTTTGATTTACTAATAACCGTTTGTAAACCTATGGCAGAAAAATTCACCTTAGACCCTCATAACACCGGCTCTGCCACTAAGCCACTAATCTTGGTAAGGCATCAATATAATATATGGCAGAGAAGGATGTTATACTTCTTGTCCAACAATCATACCGGATGTTGGAAGTATGTGAAGTTCGGACCTCACAAACCAATGGTCTTGGACACAGAGACCATTGACCATGTCCCTAAGGATCCTCGGAACTACACCGAAGAAGACTTCCAGAAATTGGAGCTTGATGCCAAGGCACATGCTCAGCTGGATATGGCCTTCTCGAATGAAATATATTCAGGTCTTCTTCACCACGAGTATGCTAAAGACTTGTGGGATGCTCTAAAAGAGCAGTTCGGTGGTACCGATGATGTTGTGGCCAATACAAGTGAGATATTGACTCAACAGTATGAGACATTCTGCCAACTAAATAATGAGTCACTGACTCAGCAATTTGAAAGGTTCACTTCTCTCTTAAGTGAACTAAAATTAGCTGGTCAAGTGTACCCCTTATCTCTGTTCTTAATCGATTCTTGAGATCTCTTCCTGATAAATAGGAAACTTATTCCATATTCATGAGATCTTCTCCAGACTTCGGAAAACTCTCACTTACCCAACTCCATGGTAAGTTGCTCACTTTTGAGCGGGAGATTGACCAGAAAAGAAAATAATAAAGTCTGGTAAATCAACAGAAGAGTATATTCAAGGGAACACAACTCTTTTTAGTCATAACTCTGAGACAAATGATCAAGGTTATGATGAGTACATTGGCATAACTACTGGCATCACCTTTTCTTCTTCTTCTTCTTGTGATGACCATTCTCTCATTTCTGACTATCTGTGTTTTATCATGGATGATCTCCATCAGATTCCAAGTGATGACTTGGAAGAGATGGATATCCTTCATCAACTTGCCCTCTTGAGCATGAGAACTAACAAGTTCTACAAGAAGACATGAAGAAAATTTCCTGGTATCCATTAGAAAACCAGGATTGGTCTAAATAAGGCTAAAGTCCAATGCTACAGATGTCACAACACTGGACACTTTGCCAGGGAATGCAAAAATGCTCCCAAATCTAACTCTTCACCTTATGTGACTTTCCCAAACGCACAATCACATACTTCTACCACACCTTTTTCTTCTTCTTCCTCATATTTTAAAAGGCACAACAACTCTCAGGAGATAGCTCACATTGTACAAAACTCTCCTTCTACCAATGTACAATATGTACAAGCTGCCAATGGTAGTGTGTACCAGCTCACTCCTGCCCCACTTCAGATTGTTGCACCATCTCATCCTCAAATAAATGCACCAGGCCCTGCTACCCAGTCCTCATCTTCTAGTCAACCCACTCTTTTAACCCAAGAGTACGTAGACTGGAGCAGCATGCCTGAAGATGTAGGCTATGCCCTCATCACTTCTGAACCAACAGAATTTTCTCTTATGGCTGTTGGTGAAGATTCTACCTCTTCTGATCAACCTGAAGCAGAATCTTCTGATGCGCAGGTATCCTCTTCTACTCTTGAAAAACTGTGCACCAGTGCGTGCATTGATGCTTTTGCAAAAATAAAGAATTCCAACATGTTGCTTCAACAACAAAATCAAGAGCTGGAGCAACTACTAGCCAATAAAAATTCAGAAGTAGAAAAGTTAATAAAGAATAAAGATAGCCAAATTTCTATCTTAAAAACTGAAAAATCCAACCTACAAGCTTTATTTGATTTGCAAAATGAAAAATATGCGGCTTGTAGAGATAAACTGTCTCAAACCAAAGTCAGCTGTGAAAAGTGGGTTGAATCTTGCAAAGGATTCAAAATGCTTCTGGGTAAGCAAGTTCACAGTAAGGCTAAGTTTGGAATCGGGTACAATCACACTAGTTTGATAGCCAAAGCATCATCTTCTGAAACTTCCCTTTGGCACAGAAGATTTAGTCATCTTAACAATCAAACTCTTCACAAGCTTTCTACCCTTTATTTAGTGAGATGATTGCCCTCCAAAGAATTTCACTTTGAAGGTCAGTGCGAATCTTGCTTAAAGGGAAATCAACATAAAACATCACATAAGTCTATTGAGGAATCTAAATCAACTAACTATCTCAATCTTCTTCACATGTATCTGTTTGGTCTAGTGAAGGTAGCCAGCTTGGCAAGAAAGAGATACTGCTTAGTTGTTGTGGATGATTACTCAAGATTTTGTTGGACCTTCTTCCTCTTCAGCAAAGACGAGACTAATGATAAAATAAATGCCCTTATCATTCAACTTGAAAGACAATTTGGTCTTCCTGTCAAAACAATTAGGAGTGATAATGGTACAGAATTCAAGAATCATGTTCTTGATAAGTTCTGCATCTCTAAAGGAATCCTTAGACAATATAGTGTTCCTAGAACTTCTGCTCAAAATGGAGTTGTGGAAAGAAAGAATATGACACTTATTGAAGCTGCAAGAACTATGCTTGCAGACTCAGGATTACCTTTATCCTTCTGAGCTGAGGCAGTAAACACTGTTTGCTATGTCTTAAACAGAGTTCACATTGTGAAGAGACATAACAAGACTGCCTATGAAGTCCTTCACAACATAAAGCCCCTCATTTCTTTCTTCAAAGTTTTTGGGTGTCCTTGTTTCATCTTGAATACAAAAGACTCTTTGTCCAAGTTTGCTGCTAAAGTTGACTCTGGATATTTTGTTGGATACTCTCAAACCTCTAAAACTTATCAAGCTTTCAATCTCAGGATCAAAATTGTTGAGGAAACCATTGATGTTAAATTCAATGAATCTGCATCAACTTTCTCTTTCCCATCTACTCCTAATGACCTCTTTGATCTTGAAAGCTTCACCTACACTTCTCATACCTCTTCCTCTTCTCCTTCTTCAGAGTCGTGTCAAACATTTGAAGATTTATCCTCTCTTGAGGAATGTTCAGCATCTCACTTCTTTACCTTGATCCCTTCTTATCAAATAAATCCTCAAGATCAAGATGAACTAGTATTTATTCCCTTATCCCCAGCTTGGGATAATGTACCTGTAGATATCCCTGAACATGTTCATGCTACCTTACCAAAAGACTCTCCGGGTCCCACTGAAAATTCGTCTTCTTCCGATGCTTCCTCTACAAATAATTGTTTGGACATCATTCCCTTCAACATAAATCATCCACTAGAGCAGATCTTGGGTGATTTAAGTAAGGGTGTTCAAACTAGGAGCCATATTTCAAACTTTTGCCTTCATGCAGCCTTCTTGTCTCAAATTGAGCCCTCCAAGTATCAGGAAGCTCTTAAAGATAATAATTGGTTGGAGGCTATGCAAGATGAACTATTATAGTTCAAAAGGCAAAATGTTTGGACTCTCTGCCCGTTGCTAGCAGGAAAATACCCTATAGGAACTAGATGGGTATTTAGAAATAAAACAGATGACAGAGGCATTGTAATCAAGAATAAAGCCAGATTTGTAGTACAAGCGTACTGCCAAGAGGAAGGCATCGATTATGATGAAACTTTTGCCCCTGTGGACAAACTAGAAGCCATTAGACTCTTCCTAGCATTTGTTATATCCTACAACATAAAGGTATTTCAGATGGATATAAAAAGTGCATTCCTGTATGGAACTATAAAGGAGGAAGTCTATGTCTGTCAACCTCCAGGGTTTGATGATGTTCATTACCCTGATTGGGTGTACATACTAGATAAAGCACTTTATGGTCTAAAACAGGCACCTAGAGCATGGTATGATACTCTTTCTCAATTTCTTCTTTCAAATAAATTTTCTTGGGAAACCATTGATAAGACCTTGTTCATCAAGAGGGTAGAAAAGAAACTTTTACTGGTCCAAATCTATGTCGATGACATCATTTTTGGATCAACAAGACCTTCCTTGTGTGAACAATTTTCTAAATTAATGTCTTCCAAGTTTGAAATGAGTGCTTTAAGTGAATTAAAAACATTTTTGGGACTCCAAGTGAAACAAACTCCTAATGGGACTTTCATTCATCAGTCTAAATATGTAAAGGATCTTCTAAATAAATTTGAAATGAGTGAATGTAAAATAATTTCAACCCCCATGGAAAACGCACCTGGAATAAGTCCAGATGAAAATGGTGAACTTGTAGATCAAACCCTCTACAGGTGCATGATTGGATCTTTGATGTATCTTACTGCATCAAGGCCAGACATCATGTATGCAACATATGTCTGTGAAAGGTACCAATCTGCCCCTAAACAATCCCATTTATCATTTGTGAAGAGGATACTCAGATATCTTAAAGGAACTCATTTGGTATCCTGCTAATCATACTTGTAAGCTTGTTGGTTTTTCAGACAGTGATTATGTTGGATGCTCGCTCACCAGAAAGTCTACTTCGGGAGGATGTCAGTTCTTTACAAATTGCTTAGTGTCATGGCAAAGCAAAAAGCAAACTTCGGTGTCAAATTCAACTGCTGAAGCCGAGTACATTGCAGCAGCCCATTGCACTGCCCAAATCCTTTTGTTACAATATCAACTGTTGGATTTCGGAATAACGGAACTAAAAATACCTCTCCTAATAGACACTGAAGCTACCAAAAATATAATAAAGAATCATGTCTATCACTCTAAAACCAAACACATAGAAATAAGGCATCACTTCATTAGGGACTGTTTTGAAAAGGGACTAATTGTCCCAGAACATGTTTCTACAAGAGACCAAATAGCGGACATATTTACCAAACCTTTGGACTCTTCAACCTTTTCTAAGTTTGTGGCCAAATTAGGAATGATAAATATGAGCTAATAAATAATTATGGTTAAGAATATGTTTCTTAAATCTTACAATAAATATATAAAAGGATAATTCTCAAGAATTGTCCTAACAACGAATATTTGATAAACTACTGATAGGATCAGTGGTTATGCTAGCCACTGTTTCATATCTATCCGCGGTTATAACCATCCGTTTTACACTTTAAACCTTCCATGGTTTCTACCCCTTCCGAGGTCTCCATTCCTTTCGAGGTTTTTTACCTTGTAACTTATCCATGGTTAAAATTTCTTTCGAGGATACGACTCTTCCGAGGTTAAAAATCTCTTCTACCCTAAGTACAAATTATTGTATCACACCATTTTACAATGTCTTTCTCAAAAGATGATTAGTTGGGGTGAAATGCCGTATGACATGCAATATGTCATGTATGCTGTTCTGTCCAACGAAAAAGTCAACTTGTCACAAATAATTTTTGATCATTTGGTACATCACCAAAAGAGCCCCAAATTTTTATTGTATCCTAGGTTTGTGATGGCTTGTCTTTTTGCCGATCTTAATAATGTTTTTCATATTGCTCCTCTCTCTACTGTCAAGAGCATTGACAAACAAGTGTTCACTAGGTTGAACACTGAGGCAAGACACATGGATGAAACTGAGGATACAACCATCCTTGGTGAACCCACATACACCTCCTCCTCCACACCTGTAAAGGTACCAGCCAAAAGGAAAACATCTACCAAAGCCTCTAAACCTAAAAAGCCAAAAAGACTGTTCAGGAAGATGAGATCCCTGAACATGTCTCTGTCCCCACTGGACAGACAGATACATATGTTCCATCCTCACAGATGAATCAAGCATCTCCACCCCATCTAGCTCCTCATCAATCCTCTCAACAGGATGATGTTGTACTCCAAAGGGAACCCTTACAAACCACTGAGGTGTTACTTGACACTCAGATGGCAGTCCACTCTCCCAAGGACACCTCTGCTTCTTCTCCACAAAAATCCCTTCACTCTACTACCCATAGTCTCCATGAGATTGATTCTACCTTTAAGCAACTTGGTTCTCCTCCCCCTTCACCAATTGACGAACAACCCCATCAAACCTTTAATCAAACTAATCAATATCCTACCCATGGAGAAGAGGATGAGATCAGGGTGTCCATTCCATCTAGATATCATGATCGTATATCTGGAGCATCCATTTCACATGAGAGCCCAATGGGACCTCATCTGGTTAGATCAGGCAATAAGACTCCAGGTATGGCAACAGCCCATGAAGTTTTTGAAACCGAGGCTAGAATCCCCAGAACCAAGAAAAAGGGGTCCATGACATTCCTGAGATGGACTCAGGTCATGTAAAACCGACTCACAAGTCAGGGATTCGGATGATATCCGTAAAAGATGGACGAATTAGATCTTAAATTAAAGGAATTGACGGATTCTATTGCTCATATTCAGGCTGATGTGGCCAAACTCACTGAGTTAGTCACAACAGTCCTGAATAACCAGTCCTGCAACCCCAATCCATCCCAATGCAGGCACCTTCACTTGAAGGAACCCCACACATTCCACCTACTTCCACTGAACCTACCTTCTCAAGCCAAGCTTTTCAAGAAGTGTTGAACCCACTTCTTAATGCCCATCTCACCACCCTGTTTACCAAATTTACCAAAGATTTCCTCTCCACTCAAAAGATACAATTGGATCTACTGAAAATTTCAGTAGATTCCAAAGTCTCCTCCTTACAACATGAAGTATCTAACCATACTCATTTTCTAGAATCTCTTACAGGGATTGCTCCTCCTTCTCCCTGGTTCAAGGAACAGGCCGATGAAGCCAAAAAGAGGGAGAATGAAAGGATCTTGTCTGCTGCCCAAGCTGCCAAGAGGGCAGAAGACAAAACTGAGCAAAGGAGGATGAAAGAACTAAGATTGAAAAATCAGGAGGCACTCCTCAAAGCAGCACTGGATCAGCAGTTTCAGACTGAATCTGCTAAGGCTAGCTCTGAGCAGAAACAAAAGGAAGCTGAAGCTCAAGTGAACACTAGAACATCTAGGGTATCCAGGAAGCCCAAACCCTCCAAATCAACTCCCACTGAGCTAGTAAAACCCACAACCGATGCCCCTTCTTCTTTTGCCTCAACCACTTAGGACATACCAATTCCAACTGGTTGTGTCCAATCTGAATATAACCCCATCTTCCCTAATCAGATCTCTCCCACCATATCTATCCCTTCTTCACCCATACACACAAATAAAGAAAACCTACCTACCTTTCTCCAAATTCCGCTTCTCAAACCCTCCTAGAACTATCCTCACATATCTCCTTTCCTACTACTCTCAATGCATCCAAAATTGGCCAAAAACCAGTTCCCATAATCACTCAGTCTCTCTGAAGAAGACAAAAGAGTGTGGCTAGAAAATCCAAAACTCCCAATAACAAACCTCCGAAACCTCTAATCCCTATTCAAGAACCATGCTCAGACTCAAATGATGATCAGCCCATTGCCGCTCATATTCTAAGAAAGAGAAAGCTCATATTGGCTGATGATCATGAGCCTGACCTGCCCAAAACCACCATAGCTCCCTCACAAATAAAGTCAGCAGATGCTGAAAAATCACAAATTTTCCGCTAAAGGAATCCTATTCTCCTGTAAGGACATTCCCTTCCGATGAAAACCTTCAAGAGACAGAGCATAAAGAAACTGAAAAGGAAATTAAGATCCTATCTGATCTAGAAGCCACTGGTCTCTCAGGAGATGATCTGGCCAAGACCTATCAGGAACAAATAGCCTTGATGGATCAACAACAAAATAAAGCTTATCAGGATGAGAGGGAGCAACTAATTAAGTTTCTGCTGGATGAAGGTAAGTACAAAGTTGAAACCTTCAGCAACTGGGATATCACTAGCCTTGGGAATGAAGCTGAGGTTCTGTCGAAAAGAACACAGGCAGACATCAAGAAGAAAAAGACCCTTGAGCAGAGAAGAAGAATAAAACATATTCTCATCCAAAATCAATGGGGACCAAAGAACACAATAACAAGATGGAGAGATGATGTTCTGTTTAATGAATGGTCAAAATTCAAAAGAGAGAACAGTGATCATCCTGAGCTTTGGAAATAAGCCACGTCACCCTCCCCTACTATAATGTCCCAGCTCAAGGATGCTAATCCAAGCACATTGCTTGATCACCTACTCAATGCACCTATGGGAAGCCTAGGTGTTGGGTCTGCAGAATCTCCGTATGCTGTCAACTTTAGACCTTGGGTTGAAGTTGAAAAGGAAATTCTTCTTGATCTTCTGATAAACTACGAGCCTCGTCAACATGCTTTCATAAAGAAAGTACTTGATTCAAAAGATCAAGTAAAAAGAAGAGAAATAATTCACTGGCCTACTGGAGCTCCTCTCACCTTGGGTCCATCTTCTAAGTCCCAACCTCCTTTGATCAAAAATTCCAGAACTAGAATAAAAGGATGGTTCTATGACTCTGTCTCCAAGAGCTTGATCATTGAGAGATACAATGGTTCAAGATCCTTCTTCTCAGATTGGGATGGAATTCCCAATCTACCAAATAATGATCTGAAGGAACTGCAGCATATGAATCTGGATAATGCTGATACAGAATATGAAGTCCTGAACTGTGTGCGGACTCTTAGAAATAAAAGTGGTCCGGCTCTTAGACAAAAATAAATGGTTTTGGCTTCATCAGTCCAGAGGGAGATTGTTGGAAAATAAGGACTGATGAGCAAAACCACTGAAGCCAGACCAATGAATAAAACAGCGGAATGACCAACCGCGGATACTTCTCTTCTGAATACACTCCCTTCCGACTGAAGAACTGCTTCAGCGTCGGAACATCAATAGCGGAAGATTCGCCAAAAAGAACTACCGCTGAACTTCTCCACACCGGAAGACATTAGCTGACTATGATCCTTTCGGAAGACAACCACTGCTTCGGAAGACATCAATTGATTCGGAAGACAATCTCCGATTCCTAAATCCGAAAGAATAACCACTGAGCCTCAACACAACTATCTCAACCTCGGAAGAACTGAAGACTTCTGAAGAAACCTAAAGACTCTTGTTTCCGTTGTTGTTGACTTTGTATTAGTTGTACTATTCTGATGATTCAGTGTCTGTAACAGTGTCAGCTATTTGTCTTATTATTTCTTGTCTTGTAACTCTGAATGTTGGGTATTTAAGTCCCAACAATCCCTGAGAAATTTGAATTACTTCCCCCAAAATTCCTAGTGCTATTATTCTGTTCTTCTCCCTTTCTAGCAAAAACTAAACAACGAAAATAACTTAGTGTAAAACTTCAGAGGGAGCTAATACCAAAGCTTTGACCATGTGTCAATAGTCTTTGTTCCTGGTTAAACAGCCTCTTCGAGTTTACAACAGGAAGACATATATATACACGTTGAGACATAAGATAGTACTTCATATGGACAACGTGAGACATATGCCTAGACATCAGGTAAACATTGACATATTACAACCACAATCATCTTTCGAGGAGTAGATTGTGGTATAATCCACACATAAAACATTAGTTATACCCGAAGCGCTAACAAGGGCATAATCGTGGCTCATTGTAATGGTGGTGGTCAAGCGGATGAAGCGAATATGGTCAAGTCTACGTATGCCCAATGTATAAATCGATTACATTGCATATGGAGGTTTTCAATGTTAGAGTAGGGTAATAACCGTTTGGGATTAGTGGACATATATGGTTTATATTAAGATACAGTTTAGGTACAATGCCCTAGTCTTAAAACTATTAGAACTAGTGGACTACCATGAGTTATGATAACAAGTATGAAACATGTATGAATCTAAATATGTTTATCTAACAGTTAAACAAACTCATAAATACATGTTTGTATGAGCTGCGTTGTACGTGGTAGTAGCATGTTTTTACACCTTTCATAGAAACATGTCTCCGCGCTGCAACAACATGAATTATACGAACACCAATACCAATGGCAATAGTAACAACAACACTCACAACACTACCAACCACATTCTGTGAAAGCTCGATGCTCTCATTTCTCAAGAACTGTTGGCGGTGACACCAGATCTGGTAACCCCACTTAGACACTTACTGCAACACTGTAGGAGGTGCAAACACTCGAACCTGCACTTTCAAACACTTAAACTCCTGCAACCTGACAAAGTTTACGGGTACTGAAGGGGCTGCTGGTCTGTTGTAGTGGTTCGAGGGCACTGAGAATACATTTCTCAACAGTGACTGCCCCGGGGAATTGAAAGTACGCTATGCCACAAGTGTTTTTCAATATAGGGCACTAACGTGATGGAATGGCGAGATACGAGCTAGACTAGTAGATGCTGCACTATCAATGACATGGACTGACATTACGAAGCTCATGACTGACAAATTATATCCTCATACTGAGATGAGGAGGCTGGGAGCAGAGTTCTGGGAACTCAAGCAGGAAAGTGGTGAGAATGTGATATACAATACTCGTATTCACGAGTTAGGTTTACTAGTACCACACCTTGTCACTCCTTTGGACCGAGCCATAGAGAAATATATTGGCGGTCTTTAAATGCAGATTCAAGACACTGTCTTCGGTAGCAACCTTAACACTCTTGAAGCTGCTATTTGCCTTGCTGCCACATTGACTGATAACCGCGTGAAAGTTGGAACACTTACTCGAAAAGGTAGTTAGAAGACCGAAGCAAATACAACCACCAATGAGCTCTGTGACAACCAGTACCTGATCGTCCGGCAAGTCTGTATAGTACGTGTACTTTCACTATTTACTATGTGTAAATACAATATGTAAACAGTTGTGTGACAACAGGACTCAGAAAACAAACAACAGTTGTATGTGTTTAAGTGAAAACTTAAATACAGTAAATACAACAACTCATGAGAAACAACATTGTGCAAACAAATGACAAAAACATATCGGTTGCGATCTGATATCCACAAATAACAGGGATCAGATGGCCGGCAATGCAATGAGGAAACAATGTGAATTCAATGATAACAATGTGAAAACAGGAAAGTTTAGTTGAGTCCATCAGTGAGGAAATACAATCCAAAACATAAGTACATTATTGTTTCAGAATAACAAACTGACAGTGTGTTTGCATGGGTGACGATTCACACAAACATATTTGTGAGTTTAATGTCTGAAATGATGACTGAAAAGTAGAAAACAAAAATCAGAAAGCGAAACCCTCGTCGTGTTTGTTCGGGTGACGATTCGAACGAATACGTACGACGGTGACACGATCTGATGAAACGAAACCTTTAAAATAAACGTTTTCGATAAAATAAACTAAGAAAAATGGATTTAAATGATTTACTAGGAATAACCACTTTCAAATTGTAAAACGAAACCATTATCATTAAATTTCGTAAAATACGCGTTTACGATCCAGAACCGTAACGAAATCGGAAACTGAGCAACCGAAATGAACCCGAACACCAGCGAAGTATAAAAACCCACCTTCAAGCATTTATTTCCCATAAATGCCATCACCTACACCTTTCTCTCTCTAATTCTCGATTTTCTCTCTCTCTCTAAGATTTCTTCACCAAAATCATCAAGAACTCCCTTGATTCTTCATCAAATCGTGCAAGTAACCTTCCAAATCGAAGCTCTTGATCTAAAAAGTACGAAGGATCTGACCAAAAACCCACCTGAACCGAGGTAAACCCGAGCTCAAAGATGGCGATTTTAGGGTTTTTGTAACCTTTGTTCGACCCTTAACCCTAACCGGTTCAAACTCATCCCCTTCAACTCCTCTACCTTAGAAACTGGTTCTTACATACTCGACCATAGAAAACCATTCCTTATCTCGGTTAGAACGAAAAAGGAACTCCATGGGGGTGCCCAAGCTACAGCCTGGCCGAAGTAGGCCATTCGGCCGAAGGGTGATGACCGAAAGGAGCTGGCGCCGAAGGAACAGGCTGATTGGGACCCGACCGAACAGCCCTCATTCGGGTGGCAGCCTTGATTCGCAGGAGGATCTTCATTCGGCCCCTACCCATTCGTAGGACTAGCTTGATTCGGTTGAACCTCATTCGGTCGTGTACCTTCGCATGGGTAGGATGTTTCGGGTGAAGCCATTCACAAGGGTTGACTCACAAGGGCTAAACACTATTCAGCCCATGCATGGTTTACCTTCATCCGACCGAACCATCCTATTCGTGTGAATACTCACATTCGTCTAAGCTTGCTCATTCGCATGGTATGGATATATTAGTTACAAGACTTGGGAATAATGACCTTGTATCAACCTTATTTCACAACACGCATGAGTTTAGGGGTATTAACAACTTTACTACAAAGGTGGTAATAGCATAAAACTAATAACACATAGAAACCTTTTATCATAAAGTGTTAAATGGTAAAATTACATTACTCAAAACACGTAGCGAAAGGTTCAAGAATGAATAACTATTTTACATAATTACAAGGGCAATATGCGAAGTTCTAATTTATACACCCAAGTCTTGTACTTAGAAATATTTGGATTTCGAATGTTGAACCTAAGATCAATACATAGTATTGAGATCAAACCACCAATTCAAAACTTAAAGCAGTATGTTAAGCTTAACCCAATCAGTTAAGTGTTAATATATTTCATTGCAAGCGAATTAATATCAAGTGATAACAAAGAAATTCAAGTGTTAGTCAACTTTAGGACTAACACGAACACACATATCACAACTTATACTTATGCGATACAAACAACGTGAAATCAATACAGGATCGTGCAAACAATTTCGAGAACAACAACGAGCGCGTGCATTCTTGCTATTACTTAGTCAACTACTTCAATTACAAGGTGAGTTCATACGCCCCTTTTCTAATCTTAACTAATTTCTAATCTCGGGGCTGAGAAACATTCTAATTCTTTTAATTATTTAAAAGTTTTAGTACAACATATTGATTATACTATGATTTAGATAATATTGTTTATCTTTATTATCGCTTATCATTGTATGTATGCTTGTGTGATCATAACATAACCGAGATATCTAGGATGAAACATGATAATATAGTTTCATTATTCATCCACACAATAGAATAATACAAGTTGTAAGATTATATCTTATAACACCTTATTATTCTTACATGAATGAACAATGGGATAACCAGGAGATAACACTGTGACAACAACAACAACTAACAAGAATGATATGATGATAACATAATTTTACAATATCATTCGCCACCGGAGTTAACTAAGCATAGTAAGACTAGCTCTTACAACAAGAATGATATGATGATAAAAACTCAGTGAAGGCTATGGGATAACACGAGACAAATACTAAGGAAAACAAGAATGATGATCATCATAACATAACTTCATGATGTCATTCACCACCTTAGCTAACTAAGTGTAGTAAGACTAGCTCTTACCATACTGTAGTTACAACTGGGTGAAGGCTATGGGATAACAAGAATGATAATCATGGTAACGTAACTTCATGATAACAAAATCATTCACACATTTACTAACATCGTGTAATAAGACAAGTTCTTATAACACTTTGTTAAAGACTATGGAAACACACAACAATTGATTACTATTTAACTGTCTGTATTATATCACAACAATCATCTGTTCATGTATTCAAGTCCAATTGTAAGTCCCTTCTAGAGAATCGTTTACCAGTTAATTTAGTGCGACTAAACCGACGATAACGTAGTGGTCCCATAGGTTTGACAAACCGCTGGCAAGTGAGGTCGGTACGTTGATCGTATTTTATCATTGGCCGGTAACGTATGACCGGTAACAGGGCGACTCAAGTCAGGTTTGGTAAACGACACATGGTGATATTAATCTACAGTAAATAATTGTAATAAATCCTTCGATTCTATTTACTAGTAGACTGAGGAATTGATTTTCTCTCATGTCACATTACTAGCAATCGTTTCGTTGAAGGCTATGAGAACACAAATGTGATAGAGGTAACTCGGATGCATTGTCATCTGATTACGTGAGGATCCCAATGGATTCCTTTTAGGCTTTATGCATTCAAAGATGAGATCAATATCAATAGGTTAACTATCACTTCTATTATTAGTAGTGAATTACAGTTAACCCCACAAGCGAGGGAATAATAACAAGGATAAGATTAAATAAATCTATTTTCCTTAAAACACAGAGGGTTTATCAACACTTCGGTTTTGGTAACCTAAATCCCTCATACTCTATTATTCTACATACAACACATTGGGTGATGGATACAAATCATATGGGTGATTATCAAATGGGTTGAAAACATGTGAGATAAAAATGGGTATTCATAGTTGTATTGCTAGTGGTATTGAATTCTGTTAAGTATGTGGTGGGATGGCATCTGGGCGAGTTGTAGGCTCGACCCTTTCGTATGCCCTATATATAATCATACTTGATCGGATGAAATACTACTTGTAAGTATAACTATGGAGAGGCCATTGTGTGAGACAAATGAAACAAACTTCAATGAGAGTTGTGTATGACTTGTGATTTCGAATGTTAACAAATCAATGTTTTCAACTACTAAACTTATGAACTCACCAACCTAGTGTTGACTTTGTTTAAATGCATGTTTTCTCAGGTGACGAACAGGTTTAGTCGCCAGCATTCAGGGACTTAAGCTAGTGGACTTTTAGAAGACCTTGCTTCATTTTGTGTTGAACATATTTTGAATGACAAAACAGTGAATCATATTTTGTAGATCTTGTACAGTTACAAGATAGAAAACTCAATTATTCTTTTGGATAGATTTACTTAGTTACATTATGAACATAACATTGTAATTTAACTTTGTAATTCTGTATCAATGTCATGTTAACATTTCTCAATTATATATCATGTGCCATGTAAACAATCTGATCACTTTGATTATCAAACGATATCGCGCCCCGAGAACCTTTCCGCCCGACAGGAAAGTCGATACAGCCCGCCGTCTCAGGTTGTGACAAGCTCTCCATAGATGTCAAGACTAAACCATCCAGCTCATCCAAAAGCAGCGATCGAAAGCAAAAGGCTAGAAACTTCGTTGTTACTGCTCTTGATGCTCAACTAAGCCAACAATCATCTTGCAGCTCCAACACTAGACTGTATGTTGGAGTGAGCCCACTTTGCAACACCTGTTGATATCATCATGATCCAAACCTACCTTGTCATATCTACACTAACTGCCGTAGGTATGCTCACTATGCTAAAACTTGTCAGAGTTCACAACAAGTGCGAAAAATGCAACGAACTCCACATGCTTTACCGGCTCCACAACTCAGATGATGAATATATCGCATGTTTCTCCATTTGACCTAGACCCATACAGGCAAGAGCCTGTTATGAGTGTGGTGATGGAAATCACCTCAGGAACCAATGTCAAAGACTAGCGAGCAACAATCAACGTATGGAGCAAGGAAGAGCATTTCAGTTGAATGCTTCAGCATCTCAAGCCAACCTACACGTTGTTAATGGCATGTTTCTGATTAATAACATTTATGCTTCAATATTTTTTGATTCCAGAGGTGATAGAAGTTTTATTTATTATGAGTTTGAATTTATACTTGGTAAGACACACAATATACTAAACAAACCGTTTAATGTAGAAGTGACTGATGGTAACACAGTTGATATTGACTATATTATCATTGGATGTACAGTGAATCTTATTAATCATGTTTTCCTAATAGATCTTAATATACCAAAGAATTTAGGTAGCTTTGATGTTATCATATGTATGGATTGGTTGGCCACCCATAGAGTAGAAATAGTTTGATTTGAGAAATTCATTCGTAATCACATATCTTTGGGTGAAACTCTAAAAGTTTTCTGGAAAACACATAGTAAAGGTCATAAACTCATGTCATGCACCAAAGAACATAAATTCCTTGGAAAGAAATGCGTAGCTTTCCTAGCACATGTGTTGGATAAAAAGGAGCGAGAAAAAAGCGTACAAGAAGTTCCCGTTGTACGTGATTTTCCAGATGATTTACCAGGGATTCCACTAGAGTGTCAAGTAGAATTTAGAATTGACCTCGTACCTAGTGTGAACCCAATTTCAAAATCTCCTTATAGACTTGCACCTTCGGAGTTAAAAGAATTAGCAAGCCAAATGCAAGAAATGTCTAGTAAAGGATTCATTCGCCCAAGCCATTCACCATGGGGTGCACCGGTCCTGTTTGTCAAAAAGAAGGATAGGTCATTCTCAATGCACATTGACTACCTTGAATTGAAAAAACTCATCATTAAGAATCAATACCCTCTGCCGTGCATCGATGATCTTTTTGATCAACTTCAAGGCTCCGCATGGTTTTCGAAGATCGACCTTCGATCAGGATATCATCAAGTTCGCGTTCACGAAGATGATATTCGCAAGATAGCTTTTAGAACAAGATATTTCCATTATGTAGATTTGGTAATGCCCTTTGGTCTTACCAATGCACCTGCGTTTTTCATGGACATCATGAACTGAGTCTACAGACCATATTTAGACAAGTTTGTAATTGTTTTAATTGATGACATCTTTATATACTCCAAGAGCAAAGAAGACCATGAACAGCATCTGAAGTTGATTTTGGAGATTTTAAGAAAAGAACAATTGTATGCCAAATTCTCCAAGTGTGAATTTTGGCTTAAGGAAGTCCAATTCTTGGGACACATAGTCAATGAGAAAGGTGTCCACGTCGATCCTGTGAATATTGATGCAGTGAAGAATTGGAGTAACCCAAGGACTCCAACATAGATTTGTTCTTTTTTTTTTTTTTTGGACTTGCTTGTTACTATCGGTGGTTCATTTCGAATTTCTCTAGGATTGTTGTCCCCATCACTACTTTGGCTCATAAGGATAACCTTATGAATGGGGACTGAAGCAAGAAGAAGCATTCCAGACATTGAAGCAGAAGCTTTGTGATGCTTGTGTCTTAACTATGCAAGATGGCAATGATGATCTTGTGGTTTATTGTGACGCGTGCAGCCAAGGTCTCGATTGCGTTCTTATACAACGATGAAAGGTTGTGGTATATGTGACACCTCGCAAATTCCAGGTCAGCAATTATAATACTTTAATAATAATGTGTGTTATTATTTCATATGTGGCACTAGAATAATTGTATTTAGTGTGACACGTGGCACAACAGTTCGAACACATCGATAATTCGAGGAATTATCGCACAATACTCGCTCGTGTCTTGAATGACGAATGTTGGTGAACGGATCAAACCACAGAACACTTTCACTGCACATTAGGTTCCGGGGAACCTAAGTTAGTAGAACGATGTCCATATGTCGAGAAACGATACTCGTAATCGAAAAATACGCGAAAAATGGGTCAAAACATGAAAATGGGCCAAATTGGGCCGGATCTAGGGTCCAGGCGCTACGCCTGACCCGAAGATCCTCACTTAGGCGATACGCGCGGATGAGGAGGGACGTCTCTCATCCGGCTGCCTCGCGCGTAACGCCTGACATGGATGGCACTCGTCAGGCGATACGCCTGGGGTGTCTGACACCTAAAAATTTTGTAAATCTCATGATTACCACACCATACTCCTTTTACCCAATCCCATACGTAAACTCCTCTATTTAATGCCCCAAAAACATCTGATTTCACTACTACAACACCATATCACACCCATTTGAAGCCTTGGAAGCCATGGTTGCATCTTGGGAGGCTTGTTCTTGAAGGTCTTGAAGGTTTGAAGAACAAAAGAGCTTCAAGAACACCACACTCCACTCCCTCTCGTGATCGAAGCTAGCTTAGCCACATTTTGAAGCTTTGGAAGGTAAATCTTGAGACTATGTAGCATAAAACACACATGTAACACACACCAACCCACATACAAGGTTCAAAGCTTGCACGTACACACTAGATCCACACATACACGAATTTTTCTTGTTTGAATCTGAGTTTGATGATGTTTCTATGTTTATTGATGATTAGATGATGTGTCTTTACATACTATGATGATGTTGTTATGATAGGATGTTTATAGTAGCTAAAATAATGATGCTAGCAACATGTATGTAAGATCTAGGTGGAGATTCATGAAGTTTGATGTTGAAATGTTATTGGATATGATTTATGAGATCTAAAAGTGTCATGAAAAGCAAGATATGTCAAAATGTGATTTGTACAAATTGTGGTAACTTTAATATCATGAAATATTGAGTTATGATGAAATGGCCTAATGCATGTGTTTACATCTATAAGTTATGTTCAAAAGGGTGTTTAGAAACTAAAAGGATGGCTATTGATGTGTTAAAATTGTTAAAATCATCAAATATAGGATTTTTATAAATAGTACCGTAAATAGTAACTTTATTTCACAAAGTCTATAAATGATGACATATTTGTTGTAATAAATACGAGTTAACGGTTATTTTGAACTAGGATGACGATATTAAGATGAGATGGTTAGTTAGACTTGGTGACACATGCTTATTTTGTAACTTTCTGATTTTAGAAACTTTTACGCGCAAACTATGCTAAACCGACTATGTGTAACTATGTGCTATGTGATAACATGCTCATTTAGGATAAATATGCATGATAGAATAATCGGAATATGATTTCTTGTATGACTTGCCTAATGTGAAAACTATTCTGAAATAGAAACTTACTACAAAGTAAGTTCCTCACAAAAATGACTACTGGTATCCGTACACTTCACACGACACAAAACCGCACATTACACGAACACTTGATCCAAAAACCGTCACCAACGGGTCGTTAGGTCAACACGGTCAAACACGGTCAACGCGACCCACAAAACAACTTGGAGTTGTTGAACTCAAACACGGTCCCGTGAGACCCACATGTATGCAAACACAAACTTATGGTACCTATGTGATATAGGTAACCACTAGCCGGCGAGCTACACTGTTCTCGTGAAGAACACGCACTACTTAACTCAGGTGAGTTTACGGCCCCACTTTTACTCTTTAATTGTTTTGCTAAACTATTGGGGTGAGAATACAATGCAACTGTTTTAGATATATGACTGGTATGTTGTGAAAACCATTTTCGAGTGTAACTATTATCGCTTAAAGTCCTCACTTATCCTTACCGTTAGTTGTGTAAACAAACGAGTCGTAATTACGTAGTACTACTGGGTTTGACTAGCCCCACTCGGCACCAATGTTGACTGGAGGTCATAACGAGTGTAATTTCGATGTTGATGTCGGGTTCAGCGATGACCCGCGGAGGCAAACGGAAACAGTCGAGTTTCGGTAAGATGAACTGACACACTCCACGGATCGTAGTGTTCAACAACAAAACTTAACATACCCAGTATATGTCTGTTTACTATTTCTGTCTGTCTAAACCTGTGAACTCACCAACTTTTTAGTTGACACTTTTCGCATGTATTCTCAGGTAATTGATGGAGCACACGCTAGGACGCACTCAAGGAAGCATTAAGGAGTCTGAATGGCATATAGACTCATGTCCTAGGCTTGTGTGTGCATTTGTTGGTTTTTGAAACAACTAGAACAATGTAGTGTCTGATAAACAATTTACTTTCCGCTGCAAACTTATTTACTTATGATGTTGAAACATTTTCCGCTGCATATTAAATGAAACTATGTTATTTTGCAAATCTGTGTGAATGTGAAACTCATATAGAGTCGTTCTATATGACCATGAGCTGTGATCCTGGCCACGTCACACCCACGTGGACTGACACCACGAGTGGAAATTTCGGGGTGTGACAGACTGTTATCAGAGCCTTGGTTATAGGGAACTAGGTTTGCATATAGTGAACTTAGACTATAGCCACTGCTCTACATTAGACACTACACTAACAATTTCACAAAAATGTTTACTATTATCATGTACTGTTACTTATTTGATTCAAACGCAGGAATGGACAACAACAAAGATCAGAACGGGAAAGACTCGAGGAAGTGCCCGTATGAGTATGAGCTTACCGAGGAGGACAAACAGAAGATCCAGGACATAGTGGAGCAGGTATATGCTCAGGAGTCCAAGAGGCTTCGACCCTCGAGCAGCAGGGGACCATGGGACTGGTACCCTACTACCCTTGCTGTTTGGGCGAGGGAAGAGAGAGTACCCAAGTTGCCTTTGCTAGGAGACACATCTACTGGACCACCCTTACCACCGATTGGAATACCAATGGAGCGGGCATTCGCTGCATCGATCTCGCGTTATAGACGTGAGTCCTGTCAGCTACGCGTGATGACTGATGGGTTTAGGGATCTCTTGGAGCATAATCAGCATCTCCAGAAACGCGTGGATAACTTGGAGGAGAGACTCGCACGCGTCGAAGGGACGCAGGATGACTTGGTCGCTAGGACTCAGGATGTGATCCAGCGACAGGAGGAGGTCACTACTGAGGTCACAGACATCCATGATAGGACTACGTTGCTCGAGGAGCAACAGGATTTCTTAGCCGCAGTGACACATGGACACGCTGGACGATTAGCAGCTGTGGAGGACGCCAACGAGGAGAATCTTGCCATGATCCAGGCAAGCGATGCCATGCTAAATGCATGGGTCGGACAGTTCATAGTGGAGCCACAGCCTGAGCCAGAACCCCAATTCGAGCCGGAGGATCTCGATGAGGAAGATTTTGATGAGGATCCAGACGAGGATCCTGATGAGGAGGACGATGATGGCCCTGCTGATAGTGGAGATTCACACTCCACGATTGTCTAGTTAGGATTTCTATTTCAGTATTCTACTTTTGTATCACTTAGCCGAGCGGGATGTGCTCGTGCAAATTTTGTAGCATCTCTTTTGGAAAATATTGTACACAAACTTATTATCATTAATGGAAAGATGCTTTACTTTGTTGCTTATATATATCATGGCTATGACTATTGTTAACATGACATCTGACCTAACAATTGACTAACACTCTAACTTATGCTAACTAACATCCTAACCTTTTCATATAGAATCATGTCTGAACGAGGACCCAATGCCCACAAACTCAAACGCAAGGCCGAAAAGGCAAGGATCGACATGATGGTTGAACGTAAGTTCAACAAGGTACTTGCGAATTACGAAGCAAACCGACTTGCTAGCGAGACTAGTGGCACCAACAACGGATCTCATGGGAGTGTAGCAAAGGGGTGTTCGTTTAAAGCGTTCCTGAGTTGCCATCCTCACAAATTCCAGGGTACCGAGGGAGCAGTGGGACTGCTTCGCTGGATCGAGAAGCTGGAGTCAGTCTTCTCTATGTCTGAATGCTCGGATGAAAATCGAGTAAAATATGCCACCGGAACTCTGGAGGGACCAGCCCTCACATGGTGGAACACACATGTCCAAACCTTTAGACTTGAAACTGCAAACTCCATTCCATGGGACAACTTCACCAGGATGCTGCACGAAGAATACTGTCCTAGGGACGAAATCAGAAAGCTTGAGGAAGAATTTTGGGTGCACAAGATGGTGGGATCTGAAATCAAGAAATACTGTACTCGGTTTCTCGAGCTGTGCAAGCTATGCCCGGCAATGGTAACGCCGGAGTACAAGAAGATTGAACAATTCATTAGTGGATTGCCGGAGCAGATTCAGAGTACGGTGACTGCTTTCGATCGCACCACCATCCAACCACTGATTCGCTTGGCACACAAACTGACTGATCAGGCAGTAGCCCAGGGAAAGCTACCTAAAAGGGGTGAACATCTGAAACCCCAAGAACCCAAGCGAAAGTGGGAGCCCAGCAACAACCGCACCTTCTCACCTCAGCAACCGACCCAACACCGGCCTGCACCTGCCAAGGTTTTCACTGCCACCCAACCGAACACTCAAGGTAAGGGAGGATATCAGGGCAACAGCCCAAAATGCAACATCTGCAACTATCATCATTTTGGCCCATGCAAAAAGGGCAAGTGCACCAACTGTGGCAGAAATGGACATCTGGCTAAAGAATGCCGATCAAACCCCAATCCAAATCTCAACAAAAATGACACCTTAAAGGGATGCTTCACTTGCGGGAAGCCAGGGCATATGCGCCGAGATTGCCCACAAAACAAGAACACTGGAGGCAACCCGGCAAGGGGACGAGCATTCGTAATTGGATCGGGTGAAGCTAAAGATGACCCCAATGTCGTCACCGGTACGTTTCTTTTAAATAATGTTTATGCTAGCATATTATTTGATACCGGTGCCGATAGAAGTTTTATATCTAGTGAATTTAGTAAACTGTTTGATATGACACCAACACCACTAGACTATAAGTACACCGTAGAGTTAGCGGACGGCAAGCTGATTGAAACACAACACATCCTCAAGGGGTGTGTTTTGACACTAGCAACCCATCAGCTGATGATTGACTTGATGCCAGTAACTCTCGGGAGCTTCGACGTGGTGATTGGAATGGATTGGCTATCTGCAAATCACGCCGAGATCGTGTGCAATGAGAAGATCGTGCGAATTACATTGCCAAGTGGAGAGCAGATTTCAATTCAAGGGGAACGGCGCGGAATACCATTAAACATCATGTCTTGCATGAAGGCAAACAAATATTTGAGGAAAGGATACACGGCTATCTTAGCTCTTATCACCGAACAATCAAAGAAGGAACGGAAGATCGAGGACATCGCTATTGTTCGCGATTATCCGGAAGTCTTTCCTGACGATCTACCGGGACTACCACCAGCACGACAAGTGGAGTTTCAGATAGATCTAACACCAGGAGCAGCACCGATAGCTAAGGCACCATACCGATTGGCTCCTACTGAAATGCAAGAACTATCTAATCAACTTCAGGAGTTGTTGGATAAAGGATTTATCCGACCGAGCTTCTCACCTTGGGGAGCACCGATATTGTTTGTGA
This sequence comes from Mikania micrantha, assembly GCA_009363875.1. Classification (NCBI taxonomy): domain Eukaryota; kingdom Viridiplantae; phylum Streptophyta; class Magnoliopsida; order Asterales; family Asteraceae; genus Mikania; species Mikania micrantha. The sequence continues at coordinate 58,883,810 of CM018691.1, read as the reverse complement.
AGAAGAAGGACGGATCATTCCGTATGTGTATAGACTACCGAGAACTAAACAAGGTAACGATCAAGAACCGATATCCATTACCTCGAATAGACGATTTGTTTGACCAATTGCAAGGGTCAAGCTACTATTCGAAGATCGATTTAAGATCTGGGTACCATCAACTCAGAGTACAAGAAGGAGATATACCGAAGACAGCCTTCAGAACACGGTATGGACATTACGAATTTCTAGTCATGCCGTTCGGGCTGACCAACGCACCGGCAGTATTCATGGACCTCATGAATCGGGTGTGTAAGCCGTATCTGGACAAATTCGTAATCGTGTTCATAGACGATATCCTGATTTATTCCAAGACTCAAGAAGAACATGCCGATCACTTAAGACGTGTCTTGGAACTACTAAAGAAGGAACAACTATACGCGAAGCTTTCCAAATGCGATTTTTGGATTCGCGAAGTTCAGTTTCTTGGGCACGTGGTAAACGAGAAGGGAATACACGTAGACCCAGCCAAGATTGAGGCAATTAAGAATTGGGCAGCCTAAGACTCCAACTGAGGTGCGGCAGTTCTTAGGATTGGCCGGATACTACAGGCGGTTTATCGAGGGATTCTCGAAGATCGCACAATCATTGACTTCTCTTACGCACAAAGACAAGAAGTTTGAATGGGGAGAAAAACAAGAAGCTGCTTTCGACTTGTTGAAGCAGAAATTGTGCAGTGCTCCGATTCTATCGCTACCAGACGGGTGTGAAGATTTTGTGGTTTATTGTGACGCATCGAAACAAGGACTCGGTTGTGTGCTAATGCAACGCGAGAAAGTCATAGCCTATGCGTCGCGACAGCTAAAGGTGCACGAGAAGAATTACACCACCCATGATCTGGAATTGGGGGCCGTAGTGTTCGCATTAAAAATCTGGCGACACTACCTATACGGTACTAAGTGTACGATATTCACAGACCATAAGAGCCTGCAGCACATTTTCGACCAAAAGGAGCTAAACATGAGACAACGCAGATGGGTCGAGTTGATAGGTGATTATGACTGTGCAATCAAGTATCATCCCGGTAAGGCTAATGTAGTGGCCGATGCACTGAGCCGAAAAGAGACAACTAAACGCGTACGTGCGTTACAACTTACCATTCATTCTGAGTTACCTAATCAAATCCGGAATGCACATCAAGAAGCCTTGAAAACTGAAAACCTCACTCTCGAGGCCATGCGAGGAATGGATAAACCGATGAAACAGAAAGACGACAGAGCTTACTATTTGATGGATCGAATCTGGATTCCACGCTACGGAGGATTAAGGGAAGTAGTGATGGATGAAGCTCACAAGAGTCGATACTCAGTACATCCAGGTTCTGACAAGATGTACCACGACCTAAAGGCAACTTATTGGTGGCCTAACATGAAATCAGAAATTGCAACCTATGTGAGTAAGTGTCTGACTTGCTCAAAGGTTAAGGTCGAATATCAGAAACCGTCGGGGTTACTCCAACAACCGGAAATCCCAGTCTGGAAATGGGAACAGATTTCCATGGATTTTATCACCAAGTTGCCAAAGACAGCAAGTGGTTGCGATACCATCTGGGTTATCGTAGACCGACTCACGAAATCGGCACACTTTCTTCCGATTAAGGAAACCGACAAGTTGGAAAAGTTAACCCGAATCTATTTAAAGGAAATCGTATCCAGACATGGAGTTCCAATCTCTATAATATCCGACCGAGACAGTCGTTTCACGGCACATTTTTGGAAATCATTACACAAGGCTCTCTGGACGAGATTGGATATGAGCACTGCTTATCACCCACAGACGGATGGTCAGAGTGAACGAACCATCCAAACTCTGGAAGACATGCTTCGAGCATGTGTGATTGATTTCGGTAATAGCTGGGAGACTCACCTACCGTTGGTGGAGTTCTCATATAATAACAGTTACCACACCAGCATTGGAGCTGCACCTTTTGAGGCACTTTACGGACGTAAGTGCAGATCACCACTTTGTTGGGCGGAAGTTGGTGAAAGCCAACTGACCGGACCCGAGCTTGTGCACGAAACCACAGAAAAGATCGTACAAATACGTAACAGAATGGCAGCAGCTCGAGACCGACAGAAAAGCTATGCCGACAACAGGCGCAAGCCTTTGGAATTCCAAGTGGGAGACCGAGTACTTCTTAAAGTCTCACCTTGGAAGGGAGTGATTCGATTTGGGAAAAAGGGAAAATTAAACCCTCGTTACATAGGACCATTCGAGATCACTAAACGGATAGGCCCCGTAGCCTACGAACTACGGCTACCACATGAATTGAGTAGCGTACACAATGTGTTTCATGTTTCGAACCTCAAGAAATGCTTATCAGACGAGACGCTCGCAATTCCTTTGGAGGAAATCCAGATTGATGAACAACTTCACTTCGTTGAGGAACCAGTGGAAATCATGGATCGGGAAATCAAGAAGTTGAAAATCAGTAAAATACCAATTGTAAAAGTTCGTTGGAACTCACGGCGAGGACCGGAATACACCTGGGAGCGAGAGGACCAGATGAAACAGAAATACCCTCGCCTATTCTCCAACCAGACTAACCCCAGCAACACGAACTGAATTTCGGGACGAAATTCCTATCAACTGGGGGATGATGTGACACCTCGCAAATTCCAGGTCAGCAATTATAATACTTTAATAATAATGTGTGTTATTATTTCATATGTGGCACTAGAATAATTGTATTTAGTGTGACACGTGGCACAACAGTTCGAACACATCGATAATTCGAGGAATTATCGCACAATACTCGCTCGTGTCTTGAATGACGAATGTTGGTGAACGGATCAAACCACAGAACACTTTCACTGCACATTAGGTTCCGGGGAACCTAAGTTAGTAGAACGATGTCCATATGTCGAGAAACGATACTCGTAATCGAAAAATACGCGAAAAATGGGTCAAAACATGAAAATGGGCCAAATTGGGCCGGATCTAGGGTCCAGGCGCTACGCCTGACCCGAAGATCCTCACTTAGGCGATACGCGCGGATGAGGAGGGACGTCTCTCATCCGGCTGCCTCGCGCGTAACGCCTGACATGGATGGCACTCGTCAGGCGATACGCCTGGGGTGTCTGACACCTAAAAATTTTGTAAATCTCATGATTACCACACCATACTCCTTTTACCCAATCCCATACGTAAACTCCTCTATTTAATGCCCCAAAAACATCTGATTTCACTACTACAACACCATATCACACCCATTTGAAGCCTTGGAAGCCATGGTTGCATCTTGGGAGGCTTGTTCTTGAAGGTCTTGAAGGTTTGAAGAACAAAAGAGCTTCAAGAACACCACACTCCACTCCCTCTCGTGATCGAAGCTAGCTTAGCCACATTTTGAAGCTTTGGAAGGTAAATCTTGAGACTATGTAGCATAAAACACACATGTAACACACACCAACCCACATACAAGGTTCAAAGCTTGCACGTACACACTAGATCCACACATACACGAATTTTTCTTGTTTGAATCTGAGTTTGATGATGTTTCTATGTTTATTGATGATTAGATGATGTGTCTTTACATACTATGATGATGTTGTTTTGATATGATGTTTATAGTAGCTAAAATAATGATGCTAGCAACATGTATGTAAGATCTAGGTGGAGATTCATGAAGTTTGATGTTGAAATGTTATTGGATATGATTTATGAGATCTAAAAGTGTCATGAAAAGCAAGATATGTCAAAATGTGATTTGTACAAATTGTGGTAACTTTAATATCATGAAATATTGAGTTATGATGAAATGGCCTAATGCATGTGTTTACATCTATAAGTTATGTTCAAAAGGGTGTTTAGAAACTAAAAGGATGGCTATTGATGTGTTAAAATTGTTAAAATCATCAAATATAGGATTTTTATAAATAGTACCGTAAATAGTAACTTTATTTCACAAAGTCTATAAATGATGACATATTTGTTGTAATAAATACGAGTTAACGGTTATTTTGAACTAGGATGACGATATTAAGATGAGATGGTTAGTTAGACTTGGTGACACATGCTTATTTTGTAACTTTCTGATTTTAGAAACTTTTACGCGCAAACTATGCTAAACCGACTATGTGTAACTATGTGCTATGTGATAACATGCTCATTTAGGATAAATATGCATGATAGAATAATCGGAATATGATTTCTTGTATGACTTGCCTAATGTGAAAACTATTCTGAAATAGAAACTTACTACAAAGTAAGTTCCTCACAAAAATGACTACTGGTATCCGTACACTTCACACGACACAAAACCGCACATTACACGAACACTTGATGCAAAAACCGTCACCAACGGGTCGTTAGGTCAACACGGTCAAACACGGTCAACGCGACCCACAAAACAACTTGGAGTTGTTGAACTCAAACACGGTCCCGTGAGACCCACATGTATGCAAACACAAACTTATGGTACCTATGTGATATAGGTAACCACTAGCCGGCGAGCTACACTGTTCTCGTGAAGAACACGCACTACTTAACTCAGGTGAGTTTACGGCCCCACTTTTACTCTTTAATTGTTTTGCTAAACTATTGGGGTGAGAATACAATGCAACTGTTTTAGATATATGACTGGTATGTTGTGAAAACCATTTTCGAGTGTAACTATTATCGCTTAAAGTCCTCACTTATCCTTACCGTTAGTTGTGTAAACAAACGAGTCGTAATTACGTAGTACTACTGGGTTTGACTAGCCCCACTCGGCACCAATGTTGACTGGAGGTCATAACGAGTGTAATTTCGATGTTGATGTCGGGTTCAGCGATGACCCGCGGAGGCAAACGGAAACAGTCGAGTTTCGGTAAGATGAACTGACACACTCCACGGATCGTAGTGTTCAACAACAAAACTTAACATACCCAGTATATGTCTGTTTACTATTTCTGTCTGTCTAAACCTGTGAACTCACCAACTTTTTAGTTGACACTTTTCGCATGTATTCTCAGGTAATTGATGGACCACACGCTAGGACGCACTCAAGGAAGCATTAAGGAGTCTGAATGGATATAGACTCATGTCCTAGGCTTGTGTGTGCATTTGTTGGTTTTTGAAACAACTAGAACAATGTAGTGTCTGATAAACAATTTACTTTCCGCTGCAAACTTATTTACTTATGATGTTGAAACATTTTCCGCTGCATATTAAATGAAACTATGTTATTTTGCAAATCTGTGTGAATGTGAAACTCATATAGAGTCGTTCTATATGACCATGAGCTGTGATCCTGGCCACGTCACACCCACGTGGACTGACACCACGAGTGGAAATTTGGGGGTGTGACAGTATACGCGTCAAGACAATTGAAAATCCACAAAAAAACTACACCACTCACGACTTGGAACTTGGTGTGGTCGTGTTTGCTTTAAAAATATGGATACATTTTTTTTGCGACACTAAGTGAGAGATCTTTACCGATCATAAAAGTTTACAATACATTATCAAGCAGAAGGAACTTAAAATGAGACAAAGGAGATTTGTTGTACTGCTAAATGATTATGACTGCGAGCTTCAGTACCATTGGGGCAAAGAGGATGAAGTAGTCGATGTGCTTAGCCATAAGAGTCATGTTCAAATCCATAGCGTCAAAGTCCAAACAAATCTTTAAAATAACATTCTTGTAGCCCAAAAAACCTCATTGGCTCAAGGCAGTTTATTTGATGAAATATCTTGTAGGGCCGAATTACAACTAGAACCTAAAGTCGATGGTTTGATGTATTACTTAAACCGTTTATTGCTACTAAATCGAGACGATCTTAGACTTACAATCATGAACGAAGCACACAAGTCTTGTTATTCAATCCATCTAGGTGCTGTCAAAATAAATGAAGACTTGAGAGTCTTGTACTCGTGGCCTGACATGAAGAATGATATAGTTGAGTACGTGGCCAAATGCCTTAAATGTGCAATAGTCAAGACTGAACACCAGCGACCTTCGGGATTGTTAGTACCACTTGAATCCCCATGTGGAAATAGGATAATATTTCTTTGGATTTTATCGCCAAATTGCCACATACCGCGAGTGGCCATGATAGTATACGAATGATAATTGATCGGTTAACCAAATCAGCATATTTCTTGCTGATATGTGAGACTTACCCTGTGCAGAACTTAGCTCGTATCTATGTTGATGAGATTGTTAGCCGACACGATATTCCATTAAGCATAAAATTGGATCAATATGCTCGTTTCTCGGCACGATTTAGGGAATTTCTTCATGAAGCTTTTTTGGTACACGATTGGATTTTAGCACGGCTTATCATCCTTTAAAGGATGGGCAGACGTACCGAAATATCCAGACACTTGAAGACATGTTAAGAGCTTTTGTCATCGATTTTGGTGGCAACTAGGATAGCCATTTACCATTAGTAGAGTTCTCGCATAATAATAGTTACATGTGAGCATTGTTATGGCACCTTTTGATGCTCTCTAAGAGAGAAAATGTCAGTCTCTTATCTAAGATCCATGACAGCCTATTAGTTTCTCGCAGTAGACACAAGAGATACGTGGATAAACGTCGCAAACCCTTAGAATTTCAAGTAGATGACATGGTACATTATAAAGTATCCCCATGGAAAGGATTCGTATGATACATTAAGAAAGGTAAACTTGCTCCATGTTGTGTGGGCCCTTTTAAAATCCTTGATTGTAGTGGAAAAGTTGCCTACAAACTAGAACTTCCTCCCAAACTCAGCAATACTTATTCCACTTTCTATGTGACATAGCTGATCATGATATTCGGGTACTACTCGACGATACTCGTATAGACGATACCATGCACTTTGTTGAAAAGCTGGTTGAAATTATAGACAATGACGTTAAGAAACGCAAACGCAGTCGAATTCCAATAGTTAAAGTACAGTGACAATTCAAGCGAGGTCCATTGTTTACTAAGGAGTGAGAAGATTAGATGAAGCCTAACTATCCTCACTTATTCACTACGGTCTCTTCTAGTTGAATTTCAATATGAAATTCCCTCAACTAGGGGAGACTGTAACCACTTTATTTTAAATAGATTATCAATTGTAGAGATTGTACATATTACATAGCATATTATGTTGCTGAGGTTAAACAACCTTACAGTTTGGGATATACTTTGATTTACATTGTTGAGAACTCATACTTTTAACACATATGCCAATGGAAAGTCACATTTTGAAATATAACTAGACATGCCCCAAATGGTATACACAACTCAACACATATAACATATTTCATTTGGGAATTAATAATAGTATAGAATTCTATCACTAAATATAGGCAAAGACATAGGTCATGATTTATCAAAGAGATGGTGGGCAAGCGGCTGAAGCGGATGCGACCGGTATGCCCTGTACATAAACTCTCTTTGGTCTATCATGATTATGTTAGTGATTTGATTTAGTGAGCAGAATCTGGAATTCGAATTGGAATGAAGTGAAAAGACAAAACAATCAAAATAGTAAGTTGGTAAGGACACAAATGCCAAATACACACGTGAATATCATTTCTGGAATATTAAATTAAAAATGTGTTCCCGTGAGTGACGATTCACACGAATACATCTGTTAGGCCTTAACATTCTGAAGTGATATCTAATAATTTTACAATCACGTTAGAACGTAAGACGAACATTGTATTCGTGTAGGTAACGATCTGTACGAATATAAACTTAAGTTACGCGTTCTGACGAAAGATTTTCAAATAAACTTTTTGCAAAATTTAAAAACAACCTAATGGATTTAAAATAATTTATTAGGAACCTAAAATTTTTGAGATTAAAACTGTTTTACAAAAGTGAGTTATGTTATAATATTACGTTAACAAAACCGACACCTTTTTGTGTAAATGAACGAAATCGAACAAACACGTTAAACCCTAGCTATCAATGGCTTGAATTCCCTATTTCTCATTTCAATTTGTACCCCACAATCTCTCTCTCTTCACCAAAATTTCCGTCACACTTTCTACTTTCTCTCTCTAAAACCCAAGAAGTGATCTTCTTCATTTTCTCACAAGTTTTGGTGATTTTGGTGTCAAAACGTTTCTCCACTCGTCTAGAGTTTGAAAGAACAAGCCAAATGTGCTCACAATCTGGGATTCAAAATAGATCTACATGTTTAGTTTTGGGTTTTAGCTGAAACAACAACCGGTTCTTTTCACCACCTTTAAACACACTATATCGACTATCAAGACCTAAACCGAGCATTTTATGAACATTCTAAAGACCTTAAACACCATGGAAATGATAGGATCCGGAGGTTGAAGATGAAGCCATCTATATTGATAAGTTATATGATGGGCACTTCAATGTTACTAAGTTCGAACTTTTTTATAGATAGTTTATGTTTGAGTTAACTTATTTAAACAGATCATGCTCATGTTTACCCATTAAATAACTAAAGATACCCACAAACAAGGGAAATCGGCCTCATTAAAATGACTTTATAAGATGTCTAATATATATATATATATATATATATATGTGTGTGTGTGTGTGTGTGTGTGTGTGCACGCGCGCATGCGTGTGTGTGCACGCGCGCATGCCTGTGTATGCATGTATATATGTATGTATGTTTAATTAATCACATCGATCTTTTAACACCTTATGACCCATCCAATCTTTGTAAAACAACCCCAAACCCAATTAAAAAGTTTACAATGGATGATATTCGATTACTACTATGTCAACTATTATAATGCAACGTGTGCATCTCAATATAATACAAACATATGCATGATATCTCTTATCTCATAGTCAATGCATTAATAATTTGTAGGCATAATCCATCTAAAATGTTGTTGTGTTTGTGAAAGACTTTGGTTTTGTTGGTTATAAGTTCCTATTTTTTATGAAGATAATAAATCTTTTATCAAAGGATTAGAAAAAAAGGGGTTCGGATCTCCTGCGGGATTGATTTTGAAGAGCCAAAACACAAAATAGTGGTATTTGTTAGCAACAACATAATATAGGCAGTCAAATAATATAAATTGGTACCAAATATGATTCATATCCAACGTAGTACCTATAGATACATAAGAAATGTATTGAATCGATTTTTTAATGAATACATCCGATCGCAACTTCGAATATGGAATTCGGAGGGATCAAATAAGAAAGGATTTCGGCCAAGTTTAAATAAATTATAGTGGAGTTAGGCGTGAGTAAAAAACTAGTTACCTAACCATCCTACCTAGAACCGGAACCAATCCTACCTGAACCAAAGATACAAAAGTTTCCATTTTCTCAAAGAAATCATAACCAAAACCAAAACTTAACCATAGTTACTGACCCAGTTATAACTTTACTAGGTCAAAAACTAGAATCAAACTGGTCAAAACCCGTTAGTATTTGAACCAAACTGCAACTGGTTTCATTTTCACCCAGGGTTTTGAATTGTTAGCCAAAATCGAAAATGATTCCTACCCAAAACCAATTCATAATTAATGCAGTTTGCCCATGCCCCACCGCTAACTCTCTAAGACTATAACCACTCTGTTTTAGATAGACTTATTACTATAGAGATTGTACAGATGATATAACATATTATGACACTTAGGTTATATAACCTTGCATTCTGAGACGTACTTTGATTTACATTATTTAGAGCTCATATTTGAAACACATGAACTATTGGGAAGTTGTAGTTTGCAATATAACTAGACATACCGATAATGGTTTACGCTGCTCAACACATGTAACATATTTCAATTGGGAATTTATAACGGTGTAAGATTTTATCACTAAATATAGACAAAGACATAGGGCATGGTTTTTCGAAGTGGTGGTGGGCTGGTGACTGAATAGGCTGCGACTGACTTCTACGTATGCCTTATACATAAACATACTTCGGTCTATCATGAATGTGTTGGTGATATGATTTAGTGAGGAGAATTCTGAAATAGTGAATTTGAAGGACCAACATAAGATAATATAATAAAGACAGCAGAACAGTAAACGTTGGTGAGGAAACAAATGCTAATTAAACACACGAATATCATTTCAAGAAAGTTAAACCAGTAGTGTGTTCGTTTGAGTGACGATTCACACGAATACATCTATTAGGCTTAATATTCTGAAACGATATACCATAAGTTCATAAATCAAGTCGTAATACGAGACAAGTGTTGTATTCGCAAAGGTGACGGTCTTTGCGAATATAAAGGTGAGTTACGTGTACCGATGAGATATTCAAAATAAACATTTTTACGAAACTTAAAATGATAGAAAGAAATTTAAAAAATTTATTAGTATCGATAATATCGATGGCCCCCAAGTGTTGAACGATCTTACCAGTATCGAAGACATTCCAAAATGCCCAAGGAATGTCGAACATGTTAGTATCGATGGCATACAAGTTACCTTCGACATTGTTAGTGTTGAAGGCTTATTAGAATCAACCAAGAAAATGTCGAACTTGTTAGTATCGATTGCATCCATATTTTGGTAAGTATGGTAGTTGTCGAACTTAATAATATCGAGGTCAAGGGGTTCGAACTTGGAAGTATCAAATGGGTTCACAATTTAACCAAGTATTAACAATACTATTAAACTCGAATAATATCCAAAATGATTAACAATGGGAATATCGATATTAATAGGATCCGGGGACCTTAAACAAAACTATTAATATCGATAGATACAATCATAACTATCTTTGAAAACACATAATTTCAACTAACACACGGGCATCATTTCATGCATGCTTGCATGCTTAGTAGAATAACCCATAGCCACCTTTGCATGGATTAATCTATGAGCGTGGTAAAGGTTAGAACGTGTTTCCAAAATGATCATACATCATAAAGTTCATGATATCAACAATGTTGAAGGTGTGATTTTATATGAGTTAAACCACAAGTAACTTAAATAAAACATAGATTTCAATAATAAACTAAAACGAACCCACACAAAACTATGATTCAAATATGCATGGGTATGAACACAAATAAATAAATACAGGGTGAGGAATATTTCGTGAATCCATACAGCAAGTGTGCATATCTAAAACATATACACACAACATAACACAATCAGGTGAGATCTCATAGCTCTTTTATTCTTTTCGTTTTTAAACTCGGGGTGAAACATGTATGATATTATCACGATATTATCACGATATTGTAACGATATGATCCTTTTACATAACTTTTCTGAACTTTATAACATTACGATGATTGCCGCCAGACTTGCATTGATCTGAACATATTATGGAAGACAATGATAGCTATCGGCCTGGCCAGACCCATTGTTGATTAAGTTGACTTCGTCCCCCGCGGTGATTGTTTGCTACTTCAGCATTGCTAATAATGCTAAACGTGGTCAATACATATTGATATTATCACATTGGTCTGCTTGTTAGCGAATTTATACATAATGTTATTCTGTTAAAAGTTCATAAGTACTTTATTCACATTTATACAACTATTTTTGGGTGTGTGAAAACCTATGATTGCTCACCGACTAATTTTGTAGTTGACACTTGTTTTTATACATGTTTCACGGAATGAAGCAAAGTAGTGAAGGATAGCTGTACGGACTTTTGAATATCATCACATAGGTTCTTGGACTTAGCTAATTTAACTTGATCTCCTGAATACTAGGATTTAGTTAACTTAGTTACATCTTTTGTGTAATTGTTGTATATGATTCATGATGAACATGATTTTTGTGTAATTAATTTGAATGCTATAAATGATATGTAATGATACAATTTAGATTCCCACGAGCTTTTGAACAATCTGCATATTCCTCGTGGCATCCCGATGATTCCCCCGTCAGTCGGGGTGTTACGAAGACTATTCACAGTGGTCACCCCACTAATATCCTTCCCTACTGAAAACCTTAAAACCCGAAAGTGGTCACCCCACTGAAAAACCTTCCCCATTTGAAGACGAAGCTTGTTTTTTCGTATCTCGGCCAACCGGTCTAACCAGTTCAGGATGTTGAATTCATCGTCTTCCTCGTCTTCCTCGAGGTTAACCGTGTAATTTGTATGGGCATCCAAGCCCCCCGATGAATACACGTTCGTCTCGGAATTTTGGATTCTCTTGAAGATCTTTGAACCTCTTTGGCTTCTTGACAAAGAACGCGAAATTTTGGAGAGTTTTTTATCGCGGCCCAAAAATGGTAGTGGTTAAATGTTTGGTCGTGTAACTTGAGTTGATATTACTTATCCACCCATTTTAACACGTTTTTGTCTTTCATACCGCGTTTTCAGTTGTTGGGGCAGTTGCTTTATATGCCACTAAACCACATCATTTTCACGCTCATATCCTTCCATTTAGAATTTAGTTGATAGTATGTGCGGCATTCGTGATCGGTATATATCCCATTATCTTGTGGCAACTAATGGTTACATTTTTCCAAAAGTTTTCGCGCTTTTGTGAATTACCTACAAAGCATTAAATATATTTTAATTACAAAAAATTAAAAAAATAAAAATAGTACTGTACCTTTGGTTTTATTTTCGGAATGATCGATGTAATGTCTTCTTATCGCGGTTTTTTAGTCATTAGTCCATGGTATCGGTGCCATTGTGTCACACCCCAATCCGGCGGGACGGATCGACTTCCCCGCCGGGCGGAAGGTTCTCGGGACGCGATATCATGGGTGATAATCGTGATGATCAGATTGTTTACATAGCATCAACATTGAGAATAACTAAAGCACAATATAGCATTAAGCTAGGATTACAAAGTTAAATTACAACTATAATTGTTTGATAATTTAACTAAGTAAACCTATCAAAAGAATCAAATGTTTACTATCTTGTAACTGTACAAGATATCAAAAGTGACTCGCATCAATAACAAAATATGTGCTTTCTAAAAGTCTACTAGGTCCTCTAACTGGGCATCCTAGCATGCAATCCTAAGCCTTAGCTTAATCCTGTATGTCACCTGAGAAAGCATGTAAGAAAACAAAGTCAACACAATGGTTGGTGAGTTCATATAGTTTAATAGTTGAAAAATAGCTTTAGCAAACCTTTTCGATAACAACCTTAACCTCATTAACCTCACATGTAATATCCAGATCGGTATGCTTATATATAGGGCATACGAAAGGGTCGAGCCTACAACCCGCCCAGACGCCATCCCACCACATACTAATCCACATATGACACTGTTGTTAATGATAATTAAGCGTTTTACCTACCATCAAATTCCATCATAGTTTCAAGCATCCTGTTTAGAAGTTTAAGATATGCACCCAATAGCATTTACAAACCCTTTCGGTAACAACCTTAACCTCATTAACATCACATGTAATATCCAGATCGGTATGCTTATATATAGGGCATACGAATGGGTCGAGCCTAAAACCCGCCCAGACGCCATCCCACCACATACTAATCCGCATATGACACTGTTGTTAATGATAATTAAGCGTCTTACCTACCATCCAATCCCGTCTCCATCATATCCTTAGCATTACTATTTAAAAGTTTACAAGTTTATAGCATTCTCATAGTTTAACCTTTAAGTATATTGTACAAGGATAATAGTTTCACAAATTGTAGTTTAGCATTCACGAATCTCATGCATGGGTACAAGCTTTGCTCTAGCATAGTTTAGCATTTACGTAGCCCATGGTTAGATACAAGCTTTGCTCTAGCATAGTTTAGCCATTACGTATCTCATGAATTGATTCTAGCTTAGCATCAGAATAGTTTAGCATTCACGTATCTCATATATGTGGATACAAGCCTTGCTCTAGCATAGTTTGGCATTCACGTATCTCATATATAGACACAAGCTTTGCATACACATAGTTTAGCATTCACATATCTCATATATGTAGATACAAGCCTTGCTCTAGCATAGTTTGGCATTCATGTATCTCATATATAGATATAAGCTTTGAATTCACATGGTTTAGAATTCACGTATCTCATGCATAGATACCAGCTTGCAATAGCATAGTTTGGCATTCACGTATCTCATGCATAGATACAAGCTTAGCATTTAGCATATAATCATAGATTGTAGCATTTAGCATCTAGTATTAACATATAGTTCATCACATTCACAGTAGCATGTAGTTTAGCATATAGCTTGTTGTAATAGCATGTAGCATTATCTTATAGTATAGCATGGAGCTTGTAGCATTAGCATGCGGCATTAGCTTATAGTAAAGTATGTAGCTTGTAGCATTAGCATGTAGCATTCGCTTATAGTTTGAGCATATAGCTTGTAGCATTATCACACAGTTTGAGCATATAATTGTAGCATATAGTTTATAGCATTAGCACTTAAGTTAAAGTCTTAGCTTTTAGCTTTCAGAATAAGAGTAGCAAGCTTAAGCATTAGTATTAGTATCATGAATAAGTGTAAAAGCATTAATAAAACATTTCAATATTTGTTTAAAATGTATAACATGCTTTTCAGTCCCGAAGTAAAACAAATTAGTTTGAAAAGGGACAAATGAACTCACCTTGTTGTTGAAGTGGTTGACTAAGTCTAAACAAGAAATGCAAGCGCTCGTTGTAGTATTTGTTGTTGTATTCACGATCCTGTATTGATTTCATGTTGTTGTAACTTATAAGTTTAAATCGTAGTGATTTGTGTGCGTGTAAGTGTTAGCCCTAAATTGGCTAACACCTGTGAGTCTTGGTCCTCATTCGACCCTAATTTCTTCTTGAAGTTTCAAAACCTTTAAATGTTATGTTAATTACATGTATTACGAGGATCTTTGTAAGCATACCTATGTGTTTAAATTAGCTTTAAAGATAAAACTCCCTGTGTTGCTCTTGTTAAATAAAAATAGTTTAGTACATAGTTATCAACTAACCATGCAACTATCTTTGTAAAATTAGGGTTTTAGGTTTTATGATTGCATCATCACCAATTTATATCACCTTTGTAGTAAATAGGCTTTATATAAAATCCTTGCATGTAATTCTTGTTTATAGTTTTAGTGTGTTAGGTTATTTCCTAACCATGTGGGCTAAATTGTCATTTGGGCTAGGCCGAATAAGAGGTGGGCTACACACAAAGGAGTTTGGGTCAATCAATTGGGCCGGATAACCCCAAAGCCGAATGTGTTGTAGTCTAAACCCATTGGTTGGCCGAATGCATGTGTTGACTCGTCCGAATTAATCGAGACCCTAAGACCAGCGAACCTATTTGCCATTTCCACAGGTTCGGCCATGACATTGGATCCGGCGAACCTTCTGGTTTGTTTCAAGGAGAGGTTCGTAGATCTTGCATGAATGGTTTGTGGATGATGGGTTCGTCCATGATGGTGAAAGGTTCGGCCAAATGCATGGGTTCCATCAAAGGTTCGTCTCCCTGATTCGTGTGCCCAAGGTTCGCATGAAGGAGAGGTTCGGCTGAGGGTTTGCTGTGCATAGGTTCGGCCGGGTAGAGAGGTTCGGGACTCCTAGGTTCGCATGTGATGGGGTTCGGCTGGCTTGGTTCGCAGGTGATGAGGTTCAGCCAAAGGTGGCTCGCCATGAGGGTTCGTGGTACAGCTTCGTGACCATGCAGGTTCGCAAATGGGAGAAGGTTCACGACCCATGCACCGGTTCGGCAGAATGATGGTTCGGCCACCCTTCGTCCCAAGCCAACAGGTTCGCCCGCATCTGTACCCCACGAACCCTGCATATCACCATCATCATCAAGCTTTAATATATGGTATAGCTGTTCCCGTGGTGTTGCCATACGGATCAGTTCTCAGAGGAGTAGGGTTCGAAGAGGATAACTTAGAATCGGCTAGGGTTGATGGATCAACTATGGTGTAGAAAACCCTAAATTTCGTGATGTTCAAGCTTCCATACCTCGTTTTTCAGCGGATAACTCTTCAGATCGGTTGTACTTCTAGGTAGAGGATGATTGTAGCTACGCATAGGCACCAAGAACACGAGATTTCATCACCAAATGAGCAAGATCTTGTAGTTTGAAGTTGAAATTTTTAGAGAGAGGGAGAAAAACGGGTAGAGAGTTCTAGAGAGAGAGGATGAGTGTAATAAATGAAAGAAGAGCCTCATTTAGGCCTTATATACCCAGAGGGTGTTCGGGTTCGTTTCGGTTGCTCGTTTTTCGTCAAGTTTCCAGCACGTTACACGCGTGTTTCGTAAACTAAATAAAAAGAATTTATTTTCAAATGCTTGGAAGGTGGTTATTTCTAGTAAATCTTTTAAATCAACTTTTCTTGGATTATTTTATCGAGATTGATTATTTTAAGCGTTCCGTCGACACGCGTCACCATCGCGCGTATTCTATGTATTTTAAATAAAATGAATTTACTTTTAAAATTTTTAAAAGATTGTGATTCCTAATAAATGTTAAATATTAAATTTTCTTAGATTATTATCGTTCGTTTCGTTCTTCGTTTTCGTTTCGTCAGAATGTGTCACCTTTGCGTGTATTCGTTCGAATCGTCACCCGAACGAACACGACGTTGGTTTCACTTTCTGATTCTTGTTCTCTACTTTTCAGTCATCATTTCAGAACGTTAAACTTTCAGATGTACTCGTACAGATCGTCACCTATACGAATAATCCGTTCATTTAGCATTCCGTAACAACAACCGTTATGATTTTGTTCTGTTTAACCTCACATACGTTTATACAAAATAGCATTAAATCAAGCATCTGTGTGTCAGTTCAGTGTTGTCTGATGTGTTTCTGACTGTTAAACCATGAGGTTTAAATCAGATTTCAGAAACAATTGCATAATAGTTTAGTGTCAAGCATCAAATGTCAATAGCATATACATAGTTCACGTAGTTTGTACCTGAGTTACTGTGCAAGTTACTGTTGAGATCATTGTTCCGGTAACGCTTCCGGCACTGATGTTACACATTGGACCGCTACTCGGTCCGGTCGCGTCGGTCTCTTTAGCTTGCTATTCTTTTTTCTTCTTTTTTTGAGATTCTTGTGTCTCGAGCATTACATCAGTAGAGACGAAATCCGTTTTATGACGGGGTTGAGAATATGTTTGTTGAAAACCCGGTTGCGTGAATGACGAAAACCCGGGTTGAAAGCCCGGTTGCGTGAAGGATAAAAACCTGGTTTGAGGGTTTGGGTTATTTTGTGGCCATTTAGGGTTTGAGTTTTGTTGCATTTGAAACAAACACATTCGGATGGTTTCTGGATCGTTCAACAAGTTGAAATCGTGATTTTTTGAGTTTGGATTCGTTTTAAAATGAAAAAAGCAATGAGGGAGAGTTGTGAGCTGTCCCCATTTGGTCGCTTGTTTCTTTTTTGTCGATCACCTCTCATTTTATGACATGGAAGTTTGCAAATTTTAAGGAATACTAAGAAGAACATTATTTATTTATTTATTTATTTATTTATTATTATTATTATTATTATTATTATTATTATTATTATTATTATTATTATTATTATTATTATTATTATTTTGCTGTTGAGTTCATACAAAGGCAGAATTTTCTTTGTTTTTTTCTTCTTTTTTTTGTTTTATTCATGTCATTCGTTAGTAAGGAACATTGTTTTATAAGTCGTTAGCCGCTAGTCGAGCAGCGAGGAACCACTTATAGATTAATCAGGATTAAATGATTAATCGATGCTAGAGGGATTGAAATTTTTATATGTAATTTTACAAATATATATCATATACACATATCAATATCAATAATTTAATATAATACTTCAAATAATTTAAAAATTAAACCTAAAAAAGTAAGTCAAGTATTTCAAAGTTTAAAGTTAAACATCGAGTTCAAATTTAGTGATATATTTCGATGTTTAGTGGATGAGATTGATGTTTCAGATATTGGATTCGATGTTTTAAAGACATATTAAGGATTTTCAGTTGATAAATGTATCAAATAATCATGAATCTGGTCCTTTATACAACATTGGAGGGCGCTCTGAGGAGTTGGTGTCCAGTTATGCTTAAGTGCTGCATATATGTTTCCTCAAGCCATATTTTCTAAACAAACCAACGCCAGTCCAAATTGCTCTTGTAAAAGATCTGCTACATAATGAATATGTTTATTTTGCAAATGATTCATATCGTCAAGTGTACCCATTCCAAATTTTATTCGAATCAAACGATCCGCGGCTGCTTTTCGACGGCGACAAAAAGTTCAGAGCATTTTAGTGTTAAGTATAGTCATGATTTTTTTCTATGAATTTGTCTATTCAGCAAATAAATAGCAGTTCTGTCTATCAATATGTATGGTCTTGGATTGGAGTATTAAATAACTTGTATCCATATATAGAACATCTGGCATGACATAGATAATAAATAAATAGGAGTTAATATCATTCCAATTGCCATTACAAAAGTGATGACGCCTAGGCCGATTTTTACAACATATGTGAGCAATAATGTTATGTCCTGAGTTGTTTATGTAAATCACGAGGAAAAAACGGGCAATTTCTTTTGTTTTTTGTGATTTGGTTTGTAAATGTTGGAAGCCAAGGAAGAAAAAGGGCAGAATTCTTTATTGTGTTGTGTCCAGTGTCTCGTTGTTTGACTATTGTTTTCTTTACTAAGACAAACAAGCTAACCGGCCTCCAAAGGACACATCCCCTAACTCACACCGTACTTAGCATGAATGCAATGCCATGAAGCCGCTTTAGAGTAGCCGTTTTCTTTACGTGTTGGTCACTGATTGGTGGTACCACTAACTAATATGGATTAAATGATATCTTTCAATTAGTAGCGGAGCTTGATTATTTTAAAATATGGGCGAAAATTTACGAGTCTTACAATACAAGTTAATATTTTGCAGCGAGGGAGATCGAAACCAATAATTAAAACAAAAATAGCTTTCGACCGAAAAATTAACATTATGGATGGGAAAAAAGAGGGCGAGTGCACCTCCCCCTCCCCCGGCCCTTTTAAATCCTTCGTCATTGCATTCAATGAAACGAAATTGGGTATTTTTTTTAGCATCATTATTTTTCTATTTTTTTTTTTGTCCAGGACTTCAACAATCGGCATATTTTAGAGAAGAAAACCTTGACATCACCTTAATATATTTAGGACAAATGTTATTTTGTGGGTATATGCTCTTGTAGATATGGGTGTTACTCAAATTTTTTTTCATGAATGGAATTAAGAGGTTATTAATTAAGACAACAAAGGGAAGTAGTACAAGAATTCTTATGAAAGCTGCACAAAGGCTATATGACTAGTTCTTGATTTCATTGGATTATTTCAAAGTCTTACAATATTGGATGGAGTTGCATGCTAAGGTATATGTCCTCTCTATTTTAATTTTATTTATTTATTTATTTGTTTGTATGTTTATTATTTATTATTTGTTTTATTTTAGTATTAATTTTTTTTTCCTATGTGTTGGGAAGAGTGGCATGGTCAGCACGAAATGAGGAATTAAAAGCCAGACTAAGATTCTTTTGACCATGGAAAACAATATAGCCTATTTGGTGATAACAAGACAAGAAGCGAACGAGTAACCAAGAATGGTATATTGGTATGCATCCCGGCCGAAGGAGATTGATTTTGTCATGATGTTGACATGACTCTTAAGAAGTTATCCCATAAAATTACGTGTAACATTCACCTCATCTTTACTATACGTAAATATCACGTAAACAACTGTTCTTATCATTATTTATCTTTACGTACATATGTGTAACTCACCCCTAAGTCAATCACCCCTCCTCATTTTGCATTTTTTTTCTCTTATACACAAGACCGGGCTCTTGTCTAGTCTGTCACGCTGGTGTCACGTGTCGCCTCTATAATGGTTTGAGGGACGCGACATCCCGTTACCTGGGTGCTCATGTTTCACTACACACAATTCCAGGGAGGTGGATTAACATTGTTAAATAGGTTTTGTTTGATGTTTGATCATTGAATTTGAAACTTAGGAAAAAAATAGACAAGTTGCTAAAACGTATTTAGTCATATAAGATTTAGACTATCACCCTATTTTCGGTTTAGTATTCAACATTTCTTATTATCGTTATTTTGTTTATTTGGTTAATCAAATAAACCAAATTAAAAAAAAAAATCCATTACTAAAAACCGATTTCACATTTTGCGTATGATTGGAAACCGAATAAAAAACCGAACTCTCCTGTTTTTTTGGGTTATGGTTTTTCTTTTTTTCTTTTCGAACGGCCAACTAATTAACTGCCGGTTACTCCGTACGCGGCCCCCAATGGCTAAAGGATGCCCAAGCTGGCCACTAGTACAGACGGACGGAGCCCCTAGCCCATCAGCCACCAATTCCCGGAGAAAACCCGACTCAAGCACCCGTCCAAAGGCAAGACGGTGAAAGGCCGGTAAAACCAGGTGAGATCAATAATCGAACCCATGACCTGGGTCTCCTATCATTTCCCCAATACCTCCATCTTACCAATAGGACAATACATCATTGGTTATGGTTTTTCTTTTTTACACCTCATGATTGTAGACATACATTTTCCTTGATCACTATCCATCTCTGAAAATGAAAATTTAAATAATCACATGTTAAATTAAATATTCAATAGTTGGTCAATACATTCATTCTAAATGAAGGGTTGTGGCATTGATACAACGGTGTACCAATAACAATAGTTTTTGTATTTTTTAATATGAAAAAATATGTATAAGTAATTTTTATGTGAGTATGATGTGATTGATTTGATCGAAGGACGGTGTTTAGTTGATGGGATGATGTATATATGAATATTAGGACCCATGAATGAATTATTGTTCATTATATGTTGTGACATATAACCATCAACCATCCTTAAAGGAGGAATGTCTAGCTATGAGGCTGTGTGACATATATATAGTATATTTATATTTAACCATTTTCATAGTAGTTTTATAATATTAAACTATTTTCTTTACTTTTATTATATTATTTTATTCTTTTATTAACAAATATATTGAATAGTATATTTATATTTAACTATTTTCTTTTGTTATTGTTAAATATTATGTTAAATAATTATTTCATTATATCAAATATGTAAATGTGTTTAACTAATCAAAATTTATTTTACTTGTTGTTTTTGTGATACTTTTTATGAGGATTTTTCTTTAAAATTTGATGGTGCAGTGACAATCGTTCATGCTTTTGTATGTGTTTTGATTTTAGGATCATGTTTGCGTGTTGATACTTAAGGTCTCATGACTAGTGTTTTCTTGAGAATACCGGGAACCTCTAATGAAATTGCTTGGTTTTATGCCTCTGATCTGCACTCAGTTAAACCAGCCGGCTATCGGTCTGACTAGTTGAACCAACGAATTGAACTCTAGTCAGATTGGATTTTTTTTCCTTTAAAATTTAAACAATAAAACACTAAATCCAAACCATATAATTTTTTTAAGTATGATTATTTTTGTATAAACTTTATTTATGTATGTTTAATGTGTATATAATCTATAATATTATTGGAATTTTTTAACTATTTGTGTAATAACCCATTTCAGAAAATACTATAAAACGAATAAAATTGGTGGAATGCTAAATTATTTTATGTGTTAGGTATTTATAAGATTTAATTATCTTAATTATTAAATGGTGGGTGTTAACTAACTTAACCAATTTAGATACGAAGTAATTAGATTTAGATAGTTAATGAGGGGTTAATGGAGTAAATAGATGGAAGTTGAAGGAGGGACTTAATAGAAAATTTGAGTTGTCAAAATTGGTTTGGAGACCTCAATTGTTTGAGGTCGACACAAAGGGAACGAAATGTCAAGTAGAAACCCAAAAATCTCTTAAATTGAAGCAAGAATCTTGTCGTAATCTTTCATGCAAGTAAAGATCAAATTCTTCTTGATCCATACTATACCTAGGTAAGAGATCTTGTTAATTTTGGTTGTAAATTTGTAGGTCTCATATGGGGTGTGAGTAGTATATGGTAGTAATTGGAAATTGGGTGTTTTGATGGTTGTAGTTGATAGTAATCCTCATATATATAACATCTATCAATAACTCTTGATCATTCTTTAAGAATAGGCATGAATTTATACGTTCGAGTTATGTAAGTTTCATGAGATATATGAACTTAGTGATTAACTTTGATGTTAATTGTTGGATTAGATGTTATTATGAAGTTGTTGCCAATGAAAATGTGTTTGTGGTTAATATGGATTACTTTGATTAAATAAGGGAGTATGGTGTTGATAAAAATGTGTAGGTGAATTCCTTGCACACAAGGTGTTAGATGAAATGCCAAGAACTTGAATTTCTATTTAAAAACAGGGTTAAAAGGTTGTGTGAGGTGTTATAACCATAAAAGGTGGAATTTTTATGATTAAAGAGTTATTTGGGTATAAACCATATGAAAATAGCGAAAACAAGTCAAATGGGTGAAATTTGACTTATAGTGAAATTCTATGTATTAAAGTTGTGAGTTATGATAATAGAATAAAATAGTGGAGGCTTAAGTGGAACTAAAAGACCTGAAAAGGAGATTGTAGTGATGGATTGCTCATCAGGAAAAGGTAAGTCACCATCTCACTATAACTTCCATGTTAAATGGTTTTAAGTACAAAGATACATACATACACATAGACATACATGCATGCATGCATACATACATACAAACATATGTATGTATGTATGTATGTATGTATGTATGTATGTATGTATGTACATTGAATGCTAACTTTGGTGAATTGGAGTATCTTTGATTTGGTGATGTCAATAATATGAAATAGGTGATATTTTACTTAGTTATTATTGACATGGAATTATTTCACTAAATGTTGATTCACAAATGGTGTGAACATCCAAAGTTAATTGTGTTGAATTTGGTGTAATAATTCACAAGTTTTTACATTGCATGGAAACTATTGTATTCTTGGTGTTTGTTAATGATAGACAATGAGAGATATTTTTGCTTATCTATGTTGAAGTTTAGTTGACTCATAAGTGGTGTGAAAGATCGGAATGATTCACAAGTGGTGTGATATTCCACAATATATTTAGTTGAATTTGGTGTTATGATTCAAAGGTGGTGTGAATGTTTACAGGGTTGATTAACAAGTGGTGTGAACTTCCTGGAACACAATTTTGAGGAGCTTTGAATAAATCAAGAGTGGTGTGACTATCTAACATGGAAATGCTTGGTGAAAAAGGTTGGTTCAATATCATGGGTGAAAACGACCCGTTAAAAAATTTCTAGTACTTTGGTTGTTGGTCACCTCGAGTCTAGGATCTACTGAGAATCTCAAATAAAACACAATGTGCAGAATCTATAAAGTTTGATTATGTATAATAACAAGTGAAAATGATCAAGATGAACAAGAATGATTCTGAAATGAACTTGTATTAATCAAGAAGAGTTAAGCATGTACAAATATTGAATCTACCAAAGTTTTTTAAAAGTTACATAAGAAATGAATATCGGCAAAGACATAATTTTCAAGTCAAATTTCTTCAAAGGAATCGTTCTCAGACTTTTGACTGGATTGAATTCAAATCTAATTTTCCACTTTCTAGTTATCCTATCCAAATCACCTTTGATTGGAATCTTTTTCAGCTTCTGAAGTTTTAAGCATACAAACTTCTTTGTCTGAACCTCTTCTTTCAATTTTTCTTCTATTTTCCAAGCCAAGTAATCCTTTGAAGGATTATTCATCTTTTCACTTGCCAAAACTCATAACACACATAAAGGAAACTGATCGAAGCTCTTCAGCATTTTCTTCAAACATTGTACCCATGAGTCCTCTTTACAATAAAAACTTTGAAATCATCATTATACATCCAAGCAAGGATCTTTCCTATGCATTCAACTCTATTAATGTAATATTTCTTTACAACTGGACTTTTGGGAGTATCTTCAATAGCTTTCTTTGCTCTTTAAATAACTTCAAATGCAGATAAATCTTCAAATGTATCTCTGAATGAGGCATCCACAAATATCTTGTCAACATTTCTTGTTCATCAATTGATGCATTCTTTATAATCCCAAAAACTGATCTCTAGATTGTTTCTTCTAGTATAACATCCTCCCTGTCCAAATCTAGAAACATAACTCTGATTTCCTTGGTAGGAAACCATTCTCCTTCAAGATCATTGCCATCATCATCCAAGGACTAATACATTTCAGGAGTATTATCAACAAGGATTAAGACATATTTGTCTTTAATAATACTTGACAGGAAAGCTACATTTCGAGAAGATGTTGTTGGGAGACTTGAAGGTTTCATGTATAGCCCAGGTTTTGAACAAAAAATTTCTTCCAACCATCTTTTTCTACATTTCTAAACCAAACGACTGAAACTTGGAAATCAAAACATCTAGTTCATTATCCTGAAAATTATGTTGTCTCTGATGATGGAAAGGCATCTAGAAGCTTATCATTTTGTTCCTCTAAGGATAAAAGAGCACTTAACTCACTTAACAACATAGCAAAGTAAGTTATCAGTTTTTCAGATGTCTCATTCTCCTCACACTTGAACACCTTTAACTTCTTTCTCAATAGAGTCCTTTTACTCCACTTGAAATGGGCGTTGCCTTCACATTGAAGGATGTTATCGATACTACTAATACCGATATGATCAATACTAATACTAATACTAATACTAATAAAATATAAGAAATTATGTTGATACAAAAAGTATCAAATTTCAATAAACTCTTAGTGTCGAAAATAATTGATTTTAACGATATTCTTGGTATTGGTATGCTGAAAAGCTTCAAACAAAATTTCAAACTAAAAATCCTCGAATCTTTGATAATGTTGAATCTGTTTCTCAATGCCTAAATAACATAAACTGAAGACAAAAAAATCAATCAAATGATCCAATTGTCACGATAATCATCTCAATTTCTTAATTGTTATTAATTAAGCTCAAAATATAACTTGTAACACACAAGATATCAGAACCACAAGCACAATTGCTCCAAAACCACTTATAGGTCACCTCAGAGTCTAGGATCTACTAAGAATCTCAAATCAAACACAATGTCCGGAATCGATAATGCCTGATTGTTTGTAATAGCAATTTAGAATGATTAAGATGAACAAGAACGATTCTAAACTACACTTGTATCAACCAAGAACAGTTAAGCATGTACATGTATTGAATATGCCGAAGTTTTTCATAAGTAACATGATACATGAAAAATAAACTATAAATAGACCTTAGTATCGATGCTCCGATACTATTAGTATCGAAGACATAGATACTAATATTATTGGTGTTCTTCATCGATACTATTAATATCGACATAGACATAATATTGATACTAGTAGTATTGGCCGACACTTATCAAACCAACACTAAATATACAAAATTTTCTAACTCTATAGATCAAAATCTAATCTAGTTACATGATTTTCACTAATTGTCTTGATGGCTTGTCTTCATATCATCAATTAAAGCTTTTGCTACTAGGTGTACTAGCATTGGTCATTTGCTTTCGTATAATTATATTATTGTCGAATTTTTGTTGGTGAAACTCTTGTGGATGTTTTTACGGTGGGTGGATTAAAGTGGGTAATCACAACTGGTGTGAAATTTATTAATGTTTTAATATGCTATTAGAAAATTTACAAGTGTTTGTAATGTCTAAGAAGCATAGTTGTTTAATTTCAAACTAGAGGAGTTTGGGCGAAAACGACCCGTTAAAAATTGTTTGATTTTGTGCTTAAATAAGCCACCAAAGCATGTTGGGGCTTTATTATTGTGTCTTTGAGGTGTTATGGAATGTAGTTGAGGTTAAGGAGATGATCGAAAATGACGAAAATTAGCTTTGGATGTCAAAACAAAAAAATGGTATTGTTGAGCTGCAGTTGGAGTATTATACACCTCGGGAGGAGTATCATACGCCTCTTTGAGTGTGGCACGCTGGTTAGGGTAAAATTTAGGTTTTTGACTTTTTGAATTAGGATCGATTCTATGGTCCATGGGGTGAACTTATTTAGTTCAAACGAACTAACAGTGAACATAAATGTGGTGTTTTTTAGGTGAAAGAAAAGTGAAATGGCGGATGTTAATGAATATTTCGCAAGACTCGTAATCGAACACACTTTTACTTAAATTCAATATGTGTAAATGGGTTAATGTTAAGTCGGGTTGTTTTTTAGTACTATAAACTTAACATAATTTTTGGGATTTTTGTTTAAGATATTTATCAACGCGTTAATGTATGTTAATTTAAATTGAAAAATCTGGAGCCTTACTCTGATGATGCTATTATAACATGTGTCTAACGTGGTGAATTTAGGGTGTTACAATTTGTGATATTATTCGGCTCTTGAATATGGTACAACCGAACTCACCACTCAATTAGTTAGATATGCGATTTAATGTTAGGTCCGGCTATAAAAACATTGGTCATGATAGAATCCCCGATGCAACGGGCTGGTTGGCTGACGTGTTAAATGCCAACATTGGTTATAAGTTAAAATATAATTAATATTATTTTATTAGTGAAGGTGCGTTACATTTTTCGGGTTAACGATAGAGAGATTGCCTCATTTATAAATGGATACACTTTAAGTCGTTTGTGTTTTTGTATCTTTATTTTCATATTTAAATCATCTCTGCATTTTAATACTTGCAGGGGCGTAGCTTAATAGGGGCCGGGGGGACCCCCCTCTTTTTTTTCCGTAGTGTAAATTTTTCGGTCGAAATGTTATTTTTAGTTAAAAATCGCGGTTTTGCCCCCTCGCTTCAAAAAACTAACATGTATTCTGGGTTTCAAAAATTTCCGCCCCTCTCTCACTTTGCCCAAGCTACGCCACTGAATACTTGGGGTCGTGACGTGAGCGGGTGGCTATTCCCCTAGTTATATGTTTAAACACAAAAATAATTGTTTTCTGTTGCATTTTAAACTGTGGAATCCCTATATCTACATGCCCATAAAATACGTGATCAAATTCCATGTATCAGGTATTTTTAGAATATGTTTAATTTTTTATTATTTTCTGTGATAACATCAGCACCAAAATCTGATTGAATATACTAATTAAAGACATTCATTTGAATACTTTATACAACACTTTCATTAATGATTGAATGATTACAACAATAAGAATTACAAATTCTGAGAATTTAAGTGCCCGAAATGACAAGTAAAAAATTCTCCTATGCTCAACGGAATTATAAATTTTATGAACTTTTTTTTAAAAGAGGATTAACGTTATAACAATGAACACAACAAAATCATAGTAATGGTTGTTGATCAGGTCAACCCCATCTAGCTTTGGTTTAATAGGGTTGGGTGAGTCGGGTTTTCTTTAAAAACTATTGAACCGCAACCCGACTCTAATAAATTCGGTTATTAGGGTCATGGATTATTCAGGTTTAATAGGGTTGGGTCAGTTGTATTAAATTTATTTGCTATAATCTTGTCGTAATTTTAAGTTGCTAAAAATAATTCATGTTCTAACTATAAAATTTAATGAAAAATATGTTGAATCATATATAATTTAATTAATAGTTTTAATCAAAAATAGTTAATCTAATTAAATATTTAGGTGAAAAGTTAAATATGTTTATATTTAATAATTAATATATAAAAAATATTAATGATTCTTATTCGAGTATTCGGGTTAACCTAAAACCCGACTAATTATTTAAATTATACCCGAAACCCGACCATATAAATATTTCAGTTTAATCAGGTTGAATCGAATAACCTGACTAGCTTTTAGGACCTGAATAACCCGGTTTGCCCTTGCTAAGGGCCGACTCTGCCAACTCAACTCAACTCAAACAGTTCAAAAACTTAGAATTAACTATTGAATTAACTATATCAGCAACATTCTCCTTTGTACATACCTGCTCAACCTGAACCTTTATATAATTAACTATATCTCGAATAAAATGACACTTTACATTAATATGTTTCGTTCTTTCATGATACACAACATTATTAGATAATTGAGCAGCTTCTTGGTTATAACATAAAACCACTACATCATCAAATGGAATACCAAGTTGAGTTACGAATCCTTATAACCATCAAGCTTCCTTTATTGCTTGTGTTAATGCCACATATTCTGCTTCGGTGCTTGACAAAGCAAATACAGGTTGTAATGTTGCCTTCCAACTTACAATACTTCCCAGAATTGTAAAAGCATATCCAGTAGTCAACCGGCCTCAACACAAGTCTTTTAGCAAAATCTAAATCAACATAACCAAGAATTTTTCATTTATTAAGATCATTGGAACCAAAAATTAACACCAATTCTTTAGTACCACGCAAATTTCGAAGTATCCACTTTACTGCAAACAAGTGTATGTTTCTAGAATTAGATAAGTAGTTACTAACTAGAATCACTCCATAACCTATGTCTGGACCCATACAAACCATTAGGTATATTAGACTACCAACCACCCAAGCATAAGGAACTTTATCCATATATGCAATCTCTTTATTATTTTCTTAGACAATTCTTTAAAGAAAACTTAAAATGTGAAGCAATATGAGTTTGCACAAGTTTACACAACTACATGCCACATCCACTTAACACACTTTGAATATATGATGTTCACCCTTCGAATATATGATGTTTGAGTCAATTTCAATAACGCATGACTTTGATCTCTAGAAATATACTTACCCAAAAGTTTCATAGCAACACCAAGTTCCTTCATTTCAGATTTAGCTATTAAGATATCCTTAGTAACTTTTATGTTAGAGATATCTTTACATGCAACAAACACATCAACATACAAAAGTAAGTAAACTAACTTATCAGACCTATATTGCTCGTAATATACACATGCATCATAGTTGCGTCTAGAGAAATTATGAGTCACTATATACTCATCAAAACATTTATATCACTACCTAGGAGATTGCTTCAAACCGTAAAGTGATCTCTGTAACAAACACACTTTATTTTCATTATCTTTCTTAATAAAACCCTACAGTTGATCCATGTAGATCATTTCATCCAAGTTACCATGAAGAAAGTTTCCTTCGTATCTAGTTTTTCCAATTCAAGATTCAAAAGTGCAGTTAAGGCTATGATAACTCAAATATATGAACGTTTTTTCAACCTGAGAAAACATTTCTTTATAATCTATACCCTATCTTTGTGTAAATCCTTTACCTAGATTTGAAGTATAGCCTTGAATCTTAGATTTTCTACACCGGTTATCCCTTTTTGTAACATGTAAATCCATTTTCATGACACTATCTTTTGATCCTTAGGCTTATAAACCAAAACCTAAGCTTTATTCATATGTAATGAATTAATTTATTACTTCATTGCCTCAAGCCAATTTTCTTGATCACTACACATTACAACATCTATATATGTTAATGGTTCAAAACAACTCTGTAACTCTGTAGCCATGAATATAAAAGCAGAGAAATTCTAACTATTCTTTTACCTTGCAGGAAGAACAATTGGTCTTTTTGTTCTGCCTTGTTATAAACTATACTCATATGAGTTATAGCTAGCTCCATCTTCATTTGATTCTCCTGAATTAATATTACTTTCTTTTTCCATCTCCATCTAAAACAGAACTTCCTACAAATGTTTACAAGACTGCTCCTTATTCTACAATCCCATTACATCCTTATATCACATTTTCTCTGAATGTAACATCTCTTCTAACAAATACCCTTAAACTAACATCTTTACATTTCCATAATCAAAAACCTTTTACACCTTCAGAGTATCCAAGAAATTTAAAGTTCTTAGCTCTAGCCTCTAGCTTTCATTGATTTATATGACAATATGCTAAAGAGCCAAACACCTTGAGATTTGAATATTCTTGTCTTCTTCCTGTTCAAACCTCCATAGGTTTTTTTATCTTTAAATTTGTACAAGATGATCTATTTATCAAATATGCGGCTCTAATACAGCTTCTGCCCAAAATGACTTTGGTAACCCAAAACTGATAAGCATACATACCTTATTAATCAGCATTCGATTCATTCCATTTGCTAACCCATTATGCTGAGTAGTCCTTGACATTGTTAGATGCCTTGCAATACCGTGAGACTTGAAAATTTTATTAAACAAAGCATTGAAAAACTCAAGACCATTGTTTGTTCTGAGTTTCTATATTTTCCTTTCAGACTGAGTTTCAACCAAGGCCTTCTATTCCTTGAATTTATCAAACGCCTCATTCTTATCCATTAAGACATATAACCATACAATTCTCAAATAATCATCAACTAATGACATAAAGTATCATGCTCCTCCCAGATAATGTACCATTGAAGGCCCCCACAAATCTTAATGGACATATTCATGCACAGCTTTAGTATAATGCATACTCCCTGAGAGCTTTACTCTATGAGTTTTCTCCATTATACAAATTTTGTAGTACCCAGCTTTATTCTCTACGAAATTTCCAAGAACTTATTGTTTCTTAAGTTCTTTCAGACCTTGATCACTTATATTACCAAGTCTACTATGCCACATTGTTGCCTCATTCATTGATTTTTTTCTCAACGACAACATTAACTCCTTATTCAATTCTTCCATCCAACAATTACAAATTATTCTTTCCTTTTGTTGGAGTCAAAACCACCATAGATCCTTTCACAGCCTTGGCCTTCCATTAATAAGATTCAAAGAGAAACCATACTCTTCATATGATCCTAGAGATATCAAATTTCTAGTCAATTCTGGCATGTATCTTACATTTTCTAGGCTTATATTAGTCCTATTGTTGAGACTAAAAACAACAGTACCTTGCCTTTTTACATGATAATACATATCATCCTCTAAATGTACCACACCAAGATCTAGTAACTCAAAATCTTTGAGATACTCTTTATGAGGAGTCATATGATATGAACACCCAGAGTCCAATATCCATTGTTCAGGTTTCATCTTACTTGAAACTATTAGAACTTTAGAACTCTTATAGCCATCAAGAGATTGCTTAGGAGAGCTATTTCCTAGATTCCTTGAATAAGAATTAGTTTTATTCTTTTTCCTCGTAGGACAAACTCTTATAAGGGGTTTTTTTAGAATTGTATATATAGCATCTCCTCTTAACCGAGATTTTGATCTAGAAACCCATTTACCCTTTGAACTTCCACTTTCTGTTTTCCCCTTACAAACAAACCATCCTCCTTCATTAGAATAAGTTCTCTTCTTAATTTCTTTAGAATTAAGTGCAACTAATACTTTTTACATTGAAAGTGTATCTCTTCCGTACATCAACTTATCAACAAAACGCTCAAACGACAAGGAAAGATATGTCAAGAATATTATAGATTGATCTTCATCTTCCAGGGTTACATCAACATTGTCACACCCCCAAATTCCCACGTACGGTGTCAGACCGCGCGGGTGTGACGTGGCCAGGATCACAGCTTAAGGTCATATAGAACGACTCTATATGAGTTACACAAACATACAGTTTTGTAAAATAACACAGTTTGAGTAAATATGTAGCGGAAAAGTTAAAGTGTTTAGTAGCGAAAATGCAAATTAAACAGTTACAGCAGAGAGTATATTGTTTCAGACACTACATAATCAGTATTGTTTTAAAATAGACATAAATCAAACACAAGCCTAAAACAAGAGTCTATATGCAAGCCAGACTCCTTAATGCATCTTTGTGCGCATCCTAGCTTGGGTTTCATCAGTTACCTAAGAATACATGCGAAAAGTGTCAACTAAAAAGTTGGTGAGTTCACAGGTTTAGACAGACAGAAATAGTAAACAGACATATACTGGGTATGTTAAGTTTAGTTGTTGGATTCTATGATCCGTGAGTGTGTCAGTTCATCTTACCGAAACTCGACTGTTTCCGTTTGCCTCCCCGGGTCATCGCTGAACCCGGTAGTCAACATCGATATTACACTCGTTATGACCTCCGGTCAACATTGGTGCCGAGTGGGGCTAGTCAAACCCAGTAGTACTACGTAATAACGACTCGTTTGTCATACAACTAACGGTAAGGATACGTGAGGACTTAATGCGATAATAGTTACACTCGAAAATTGGTTTTACAACATACCAGTCATATATCTAAAACAGTTGCATTGTTATCTCACCCCAAAAGTTTAGTAAAACAGTTAAAGAGTAAAAGTGGGGCTGTAAACTCACCTGAGTTTGAGTGAAGTGCGTTCGTACAAGAACGGAGTAGCTCACCGGCTAGTAGTTACCTATACCACATAGCTGTCATAAGTTTGCGTTCACATACATGTGGGTCTCACAGGACCGTGTTCGTGAGCAACAACTCCAAGTTGTTATGTGGGTCGTGTTGACCGTGTTTGACCTAACGACCCGTTGGTGACGGTTTTAGTTCACGTGCTCGTGTAACGTGCAGTTTAGTGTCGTGTGATGTGTGCGGATACCAAAGTCACATCCGTGAGGAAACTTACTATTTATAGTAAGTTCCTAATTTAGGAAAGTTCCCAAGTTAAGCAAGTCATGAAATAAGTCACTTTCTGATTATTCTAATATGCAGTTTTAACCTAAATGAGTATGTTATCACGTAGCACATAGTCACACTTACTCGGTTAAGCACGTTTCGCGTATAAAAGTTACTATTTATAGAAACTTGCAGTAATTATTCATATTTCAATCATTTTAAGGAATCAAGTCCCCAAGTATCATCATGTTATGACCAAATAATCATGTTTAACATACTACAACATCCATTCCCTCATTCTTTAGCCATTTGTAACTAAAAAGTTACTATTTATAGAAATAGTGTGTAAATCATAACTCTTGACAATTCTAACTACCAATAATCATCATAATAGTTTCTAATCATCATTTTAATCATAAATCATAGATTTAAACTCATGCATATGGCCATTTCATCATCCATACACATTTTGTAACAATAAAGTTACTATAATTAGTAACTATCACATTTTGACATATCTTGATAACAATATCACTACTAGATCTTACAAATCATATCAACTATCATGACTAACAACATTTCAATATCAATATTCATGTAAATCAACCTAGATCATACATGCATGTTACTAAAATCACCCATTTCATGGCTAAATCATCAAATAACCATCAAATATCATTGAAATCATCATAGATCGTGTTCATAGCATCAAATCAGTGTTGTAACTCAATGACAACAGATTTACACAAGTACAATTTCGTGCATGTGGCCATAATGACCTTGCATGTGAGGTTCAAGCATTGCATGTGGGTTTAGTGGTGTCTAAAGGCTAAAATGGACATAGAGACTACCTTATCGAGCTTCTAGTTGCAGGGATTCGAGTTGGTTAGTCAGAATGGTAGTTCCACAGGTCGTCCTTGATGTCTCCTTGGCTGCAATGGTGTGGTGAAGATGGTGGGCAACCTTCTAAACCTTCCTCAAGCTTCTCCTTCTTCAAAAATGGCTTCCCACTGGTTCTAACAGCCTTCTAGAGGTAGAAGATGATGTATAATGATGAAAATGGACGGCAAGTAGCTCCTGGTTTCGGGAAATGTGGTAGTAGAGTGGCTAAGAAATGATTAAGTCTTGGTTTTATAAAGATTTTGCGTGCTGGAGTCGTCGCGTACCGCCATGGGGGTCTTCATAGAGCTCGGTGTACCGTAATGGAATTTGGGATTTGAATTCCCCCGCCCACCTTCGGGTACCGCTAAGCTCCATTCAGGAGGCCTTAGCGTACCGCGATGGGTTCCTGAGGAGCCCAATAGGCCCAATTTTGTTGTTTCGAACCGATTTTCACGTATTTCTCGGTTACGATCATCGTTTCCCGACATATGAGCATTGTTCTAACACATTTAGGTTCCCCAGAACCTAAGTGCAGTGAAAGTGTACTGTGGTTTCACCAACGTTCATTGTTCAAGACACGTGCAAACGTTTTGAGATAATTCCTCGAATTATCGGTGTGTTTGGACTGTTGTGCCACGTGTCACACTAAATATTCATAATTCTAGTGCCACGTAAGTAATAATAATACACAATATTATTTAAAATAAGGAAATGCTGACTTGGAAATTGCGATGTGTCACAAATATTTTCTAAATCAAGAATCAATTTGTTAAACTCATCCGTATGATCCTCTAGAGACTTACCTTATTGTCACACCCCGACCGATGACACAATACGTCCGGGCGCGATATCGATTTTCATTAGCTTATGGTTCTATTATAATGTTCGATAACTAATGCATCATTATTAATAAACATAAACAAGCATTCATTACAACAAATAATTTCCATTACAATATTCAAATCGAAACAAATACAATTGAAGTTCAATACATCGTTTTAAGTATTAACTAGGTCAATTAAACCCTTGCCTAAGTCTTCACCATCTTCACCTAACCTATTACACATGTAGAATTGGCTTTGTCAACTATTTGCATAGTCACTGATCACACATACAATGTTTAATAATACATAGGAAAATATATGCAAATTCAAAATCTCAAATGCATTGATCTAAAGGATATGTTCTTACAAGTTTTAAGGAATCATGTATAGTACAAGAATACAATAAGTCATGAATAGTCATCCAGGGCATACAAACAAGTAATCATAGTCTTCTATAGTCCTTAATAATGTCTTCAAACATTGTCAAACAATACTTTTTGTAATCCATGCGGTTTCTATTTGAATTTAAATTTTAGTGGGACTAAAATTCTAACTTATTAAAACTCATGGAGATTTCATTCGATAACGTTATTCATGAATAAATAAATAAATACATACATGCATAATAACAATTATAATAATAATAACAAAAAAAACATAATTTAAGCTTTGATAAAATTTCATTTTATAAAAAAAATATGAATCTTTCAAGCTTAAAAAGTCATAATGGATTACAATAAAAAATAGTATCTTATTTACAAGATTTATAAATGACAAATTAATTAAGTTTGTAAAACATGGAATAATAAAGCTTTAAAAGAATGTAAAAGTTTTATAAATTTAAAATGATTTTATTATTTTTTATTAGTTTTAACATGGAATAATAAAAAGAATATAAATAATAAATTATTAAGTTTGTAAAACATAATTTATAAAAATTAATAAAAGGTTTTATAAATTTTTGGGGATAAAAAAAATATATTTCACTTGATGGACTAAAAGAAGCATTTTGTAAACCTAGTTTGTTAGGGGAAAAGTTTTAGGAAAAATCTGAAACAAAAGAAGGAACAAGAGGGACCTAGATGTGAAAATCCCAAAGATCATTTCCTTCTTCAGCCATCGGGTCTGACCCATGGGTTTCAAACCGGATCCTTCCCAAAGTCGTTCCCAACGCGTTCTAGAAAACCAGAAAGGGATGATTGCGTGATCTCCGCTCAATCAAGATTCTAATCAACCAATTAATTTCATATATGGCAGCCAAACTACGCGTTAACATTAACCAAGAAACAACTCATCAAAAGATATCATAATCGAGTAGAAGCAACTCAATTTAAATGAATTAAACACTCTCATAACCTCTGCTACACTCTTCTGAATCAAAGGAACCCAAAATCTGTGTCAAAGATGCTCTGAAACTTTGAATCACGCTCACACCTCCAATCGACCATCCATTTGATCGAACTCCATCAAACTGATACAATACTAGGTAATTACTGACATATACCTGCTCTCAATCATCTAGGAATCAAAAGCCCTATGATGTTTGAGGCTCATGATCACCAAGTCAGTCGAATTAGATCGGAACTATTTCTAGGGTTCATCCCTAATTTGGGGTTATTCGAAAATTAGTTTAAGAATATACAAAGTGAGATGTTCTTGGTGAATATATCACCCAGCCTAGCGGTAAGTTGCCCTCCGGCTGGGTGGGGGGTTGGGGTTTCCAATCTTTCCCGGATCCCTCTGAACCTTTTTTTACTCATTCCAGCCATGGTTTTTTTTTATATACAAAAATCCCAATAATCTCTTAAAATCATTTTCTTGAATCTGTACAGTTTGTGTAACACCCCGACCGATGGCGGAAACGTCGGGATGCCACGAGGGATGTGTAGATTGTTCATAAGCTCGTGGGCATCTAATTTAAATTATCACATATCAATTAATCAACCAAGTTAATTACACAAAAAACATGTTCATCATGAATTAGTTACAGCAATTACACAAAAGATTTAGCTATCTAACTAAATTCTAGTCTTCAGAATTTCAGTTATTTAGCTAAGTCCAAGACCCTAAGTGATTATGTCCCAAAAGATGTAGACCCATCCTGCTCTACTTACTTTTCCTCGTTCCCTGAAACATGTAGAAAATCAAGTGTCAACTACGAAGTAGTTGGTGAGAAATCATAAGTTTTATGTCTCAAAAATGTTTATAAAAATGTTTAAGAAAGTTTATAAATGGTTTATAAAAGTTTATAATTTCCCGAGAAAATCCACATGCGCACCTGCGAAAATAATCCAACAATTCCAAACCAATATACACAAACACAACAATCACATAATTCAAGTAATCTCAAATAACCATCCAAGTATAATCAACTAATCACAACCAAACTCATTCATACACATAACAAGTCCATAATCATCATTCATCAATATTATCTCAATATAAGTTACCGCGGAGGACCTCAGTCAACTCAATCAACGGCGGAATCATCGCGGAGGACCGTAGTCAACTCAACCAACGATATTCCTCAATATTATAAGTGTCAATATGTGCACTGCAGAGAACCGCAGTCAACTCAACCAACAGTGGAATCACAGCGGAGGACCTTAGTCAACTCAATCAATAGCAATTCAATCATTGCGAAGGACCGAAGTCAACTCAATCAACAATGACTCACGGAATATGCAATCATTCATAATAATTCACCATCAATAATAATTCAATAATATGAATATTATACTGATAATCCAGGTGTCACCCATGTGTTATCTAATGTAACATCAGTGTCGGACGCGTGCCGGAACAGTGATCGCAACAGTAAACTTGAACAGTAAATCAGGTACACATTGCGTGAAACTATGTTTATACTATTGATACATTTTGATTAACATGAAACTATTATACGATTTGTCTGAATATGACTGAAACCTTAGGGTTTAACAGTCTGAAATATGTCAGACAACACAGTGTTGAAACACAAATGCTTGATACGATACTATTGTGTATAAACGTATGTGAGGTAAACAAAACAAAACCATAACGGTTGTTGTTACAGAATGATAAACAGATGAATTATTCATATAGGTGACGATCTGTACGAATGATTCTGAGAGTTTAACGTTCTGAAATAATGACTGAACAGTAGAGAACAAGAATCAGAAAGCCAAACCATCGTCGTGTTCTTCGAATGCGGATTAGAACGAATACGCGCGATGGCGACGCGTTCTGACGAAACGAAAACGAACACGAAACGAAACGAACGATAATAATTTAAGGAAATAAAATATTTCCTATTTTACAATTTTGAAACTCATTATAAAACAATTTAAACTAAACTATTTTATTAAATCGCGAAACAATAAATGAAACGCGTAAAAATAACGAAATTCGACAAATAAATTTATTAAACGAAATTTAAAATAATTATTAAAATTTAATGACATCCAAACTGTTAACAAAATAATTCTTTTTATTTTATTTACGAAAAACGCGCGTAACGATCCGGATACGCGACGAAATTACGAACCGAGCAACCGAAACGAACCCGAATACCTACGGGGTATAAAAGCCTCAAATGAGGCTAACCACCTGATTTAATTCATTTTTCCTCTCTCTCTACTCACCATTTCCGGTTTTCACCTTCACCACCAAATTCCAACCTTTGAAATCCCATATCTCACTCGTTTCTTAACGAAATCGAGTGATTCTTGCGCCCACGCGAAGCTATTGAAGCCCTCTACAAAAAAGTACAACTCATATGAGCTTTGGTCCAGCTGATTTTGAGGTATTGATGCTTAAAGGTTTGGATTTATAGGGTTTTCTATGTTGATGTTCGAACCACCCATGTAAACCGATTATCATGCTTCATCCTTCAAACACCAAGCCCACGAGAGGTCTAGTAGCATAGCCATTATCATAGGAGGGCCCTGTAGGTTCTCAGATTCGACGGGTCAGAGGTGGTGCTCATCGAGTTTCAGGGTTCGTGGAGCACACAACGGGCGAACCTGTCTAGGTTGGAACGAAAGCTGGCCGAACCCGTATGGGGGTGGCGAACCCTTTTTCCTTGTCGAACCATGCATCAGAACGAACCTTCGGTTCGTCTGTCCCTATTAGACGAACCCTGCTGATACCTCGTGGACCACCGAACCTTCATGGGTGAACCATCTCCTGGCCGAACCTTATCACTTTCAACGAACCTTGCATGGTTCCTGCAAACCTTCGATGGGATTTTCCCTCGCCAGCCGAACCTTCTCACTTCTGGTCGAACCAATTGAGGCCGACGAACCCACTTTAGGACCCGAACCCTTGGCCTAATAATATGTCGAACCCTGGGATGCGCCACACCACACCGAACCTTTGATGGGTTATGGTCGACGAACCTTCTAATTACCACTCACCTGGCCGAACCTGGTAGCATCAGCCGAGTCTTTGGAACCACGACCCCCATGCATGAAAGTTAGCCGAACCTTAATCAGGAAATCCAATAGGTTCGCTGGAAATAATGCCGGACCTTTCTGTCGACCATTTTAAGCCCAAACCGAGGCCCAATCATGTACATGGCAACCGATCAGTAGGTTTTTTATGCCCAAGAGCGATTTAGGCCCAATTCTTTGACCCTACAAATCTGTTTTGGTTAGCCCATGTAGCTGGCATAGGCCCATTTTTTTTATCCCGGCCCAACAGTTGATACTCGGCCTAAACCCAACAATTCAGCCCAACATAAACCTCCAGCCCAATGAGATTAGGCGGCCCAATCCTCTTTTGTTCAGCCCAAGTCCTAAAGCCACAAAAGTCAATTGGCCCACATACACTCGAGGCCCATCAATGATTCTTTCGGCCCAAGACCAACCAACCCCTCAATACACATCAATTGAATTTGGCCAATTCAATTAACTCAATCGGCCCAAACTTATCCATCCGGCCCACTAGAAGTTGCTTAGGCCCAATACACAAAACCGGCCCACACACACATACATGACTTTTAGGCCCAATCTTATAATAAATAGTTCAATAGGTTATCCGGCCCTACTGATTCTAAATGAATGACGAATGTATAAAAGAATGTTGGAAACAATAAAAACAAGGAACAATTACATTTACGAAATAATCATTTTGTTGTTATATGGTGATAACAAAGTATTAAACAAGCTACATAAAGGCTTAAAAGCCTAATATACAAATGGTAACTTGTAGTTAATGAGCATGTATGAAATCTTGAACAATGAAGAATTGGGGTCGGATAACGATCAAGACTCGTGAGTGTAGGTCAACTTTAGGACTAACACTTACACGCACAACAAACCCTTACAAACTTATACTTTAAAACTACAATACTATGAAATCAATACAGGAGCGTGAACATCATAACAAGTGCAAACAAAGGGCGCGTGCATTCATATTCTACTTTGTCAAACACTTCGGACACAAGGTGAGTTCATTTGTCCCTTTTCAAACTTATTTGTTCTACTTCGGGACTGAGAAGCATGTTAAACATTTTCATAAACTATTGAAATGTTATTTAATGCTTTAAACATAAACATGATACTTATGTTGAAACTTATGCTTGGAACTTAGTATACTTTGAAAAGTCATAGACTTGAAACTTATACTTTAAACTTGAGGCTTGAAACCATATGTTGGATACTTATGAGACTTGATGCTTAAACATGAGACTAGATGCTTGTGAAACGATATGCTTAAACATGATACTTGATACTTATGAAACTATATGCTTAAACGTGAGACTTTATGCTTGTGAAAACTATATGCTTGAACATGAGACTCGATGCAAACCTATGGAATTCATGATGAGACATTGTGCGGACACTTGAAACTATATGCTTGAAACTACTACTTGCGCATGAAACATTGTGCATGTATCTAATCATAGGCTACGTAATTGCTAAACGACTGCTAGTGCAGAGCTTGTACCTATGGATTGAGATACATGTAAAACTTAACCATAACGATGCTAAGCTATTACCTATATAAGAGACATGTAATTTCTAAACGACTGCTAGTGCAGAGCTTTTGTCTGCTTATATGAGGTATGTAATTGCTAAACTTAAACATAACGATGCTAAGCTATTATCTATATAAGAGACATGTAATTGCTAAACGACTGCTAGTGCAGAGCTTTTGTCTGCTTATATGAGATATGTAATTGCTGGATTACTTGTGTATGCATGGCTTGTGTCTATGTATGAGATACGTAATTGCTAAACGACTGCTAGTGCAGAGCTTGTATCTTGTATAGGAGACACGTAATTGCTAAACTAAGCTTAACTAATTCATGAGATACGTAATTGCTAAACGACTGCTAGTGCAGAGCTTGTATCTATCCGTGAGCTACGTAATTGCTAAACGACTGCTAGTGCAGAGCTTGTACTCACGCATGAGATTAGGGATAGCTAAACTATGTGCATGTGAAACTATGATGCTTGATAAACATACTTTGAAACTAACACTTGTGAACATTATAGACTTGTAAACTTTGAAACAGAAAACAAAAGCTTTGATGAGGAATGGGTTGATTGGTAGGTAAAATGCTTAATTATTATTAACAACAGTGTCATATCCGGATTAGTATGTGGTGGGATGGCGTCTGGGCGGGTTGTAGGCTCGACTCAGGGGTATGCCC
The DNA here is from genome assembly GCA_009363875.1 of Mikania micrantha. Taxonomy (NCBI): domain Eukaryota; kingdom Viridiplantae; phylum Streptophyta; class Magnoliopsida; order Asterales; family Asteraceae; genus Mikania; species Mikania micrantha. The sequence goes on along the minus strand of CM018691.1, from coordinate 58,843,241 downwards.
TATATATAAGTATACTGATTTGGATATTACATGTGGAGTTAATGAGGTTAAGGTTTTACTGTTGATACATGTTATGTCCCTAGTTCTGTTTTGTAACTCTAATCCTGTAAAGTTCAAGTTATTAGTGGAAGTTGTCTTTCTATATCATTCTTAATGTTTATTATTGATTATATGAGTAGTTGATTTGATTAAATTAATTGTTGAGTATGAAGAATGCACATTCGGGCGAATGACTCTAGAATGAAGTCATTCGCCGAATGAACGACCTAGCGAATGGCTGGCGAAAGAATGAGTCATTCGCCGAATGACTCATTCGATTGACAGCCCATTCGAGCAAGGTCATTCGCCGAATGAGCTGCTTCGGCCACTCATTCGGCCGAATGACTACAGCCTATATATACTTGTTCAAATCATTTCAACACTAACTTTCTGAGAGCCCTCCTTCTTCCCTGAGATCCCAGAGTCAAATCCTAGGAGATTAGAGCGGCCATTGATCGTCCAAGTTCGATTCTCAACCCGTGGTGTTCGATTCTTGCTTACAAGTCCTTCCTACGCCTTCGGATCACCACGGTTGCTGTTGGTTTCGATTGGAAAACCCTGGAATAGGATTCCGCACTATTCCAGAGGCTGTCGGGTAGATTTACATTGGATTCGGATTGTTTCCGAGCTCCTAATCGGTCCTACAAAGTGGTATCAGAGCTTTGGCTCTAGATTCTACTCGATTTCCACTCTAAATCATCAGATCTAAAGTTTCCAAAACCCTGATTTTCTTAACTGTCAAAAACCCTAAGTTTCTTGCTCTTCAAGTTACTATTTCATTGAAAATTCGTGGGTTTTTGTGGTGTGTTTGTCAAAACCTTTTCCTAATTGATTGAACATCATGTCTTGAAGTTCTGTACCAATTTGGTGTATAGATTTGGTCAAAATCGCAAGTTATCACAATTTTCGTTGCTGAAAACCCCAGATCGCCCGAATGGCAATTGCGGCCGAATAGGTTCAGCCGAATCACCCTTCATTCGCCGAATAGGCCTCATTCGCCGAATAGCTCCTTCGTTCCAGTCATTCGGCGAATAGCCTCATACTCCACTCTCATTCGGCGAAAGACCTTATTCGATCAGTCATTCGCCAAATAGGTTCATTCGCCAGGTGTCATACTCAGCCCTCATTCGCCAGTTTAATCACATTCGGTGCCCGACATTCGCCCAAATCATCTCATTCGGCAATTTTTCTGAAATTTTTCTAAGTGTTGAATTTTGTCATTTCTGATTAAATGGAGGATTTAGCACTCATGGCAAACCAAAACCATCGTATTCAGACTCTACTGTTGACAGAGAATGAGACAGGGAATTCCAATAAAGCTCCCAAGTTACTAACCTTAGACGATTATCCTCATTGGAAGTATAGATTTGAGATTCACATTAATGGAGTGGATACAAATCTATGGATGATGATTGAAGGAGGTTATCTGAGGCCTCTGAATGAAGATGGAACTCCTATGCTAGTAACACGGATGACTGAGCCTCAGAGGAAGCTGTATGATTATGAAAAGAAAGCCAATGCTATTCTATCCCAGTCCATTGCCACTGATATTTTTCATCAGTTTAGACAGTTTACTTCTGCTAAGCTACTGTGGGATGCACTGCAACAAAGATATGAGGGTAATGATGCTTTGAAGAGTATCAAGTCAAAGGCATTGAGAAAGGAATTCAATAGCTTCATGTATGTGGGAAATGAGTCATTGGATGAGCTGATTGCTAGATTTTATCATCTTTTGAGTGAGTTATTTAATCATGAAGTCAAGACAACTACTCAGGAAAAGATACAGTGTTTAACAGATGCTCTACCTCCAAAGTGGGAGTCTTTTTTGATGGTACTAAAGCAGAATCAGATGCTGACACATATGGACATAAATGATTTCATCCAGAAGCTGAAAGAACAAGAGATAGAAAACAAGTGGAAAGCAAAAAGAGTTGCTCAAGTTCAGGATCCTTCCTTGTATTATTCTACTCCTACAGTTGAGAAATCATCTTCACATGCTCCATTGAAGACAGCTTTTGTTACTCAGACATCTGAAGCTCCATCTTCTGCTCAGATTCATTTTAGTCAGTCATCTGCTTCAACCAGCTCTCAAAAGGATCATCATCAACCTGCTGCAAGTCTGAAAACAGACTACTTTGATAAGGTTACTGTGGAGATTGCTAAGGAACACATGGGTCTTTTATCTACTCTTGTCAGCTCATATGATGGTTTAGTGGCTGGTCAAATTGGCAATCCTTATTTGACCAATGATGACTATTCTCAGATAGATCCTGATGACATGGAAAGGATTGACATTATGTGGGCTTTGGCAAGTGCTGTGAGGAGAGCTAAGGAGTTCGTAAAGAGAACTGGCAAAGACATAAATTTAAACAAGGTGTCTAAGTTTGGATTTGATATGGCATCGGTGACATGCTACAACTGTGGAGAGAAAGGTCATTTTGCTAGACAGTGCAAGCAACCGAAGAAAGCAGGAAACAAGAACCCATTTCAGCATCAGAAGTCTTCTACTGCAAATCCAGAAAGGAGATTGGTTCCCATTGATTCTCCTACTCAGGCTGGATCTTCTACTTCTGCAAGCAAAGCTTTAATGGTACAACAAGATGAAGGGGTGAACTGGGATTTCAGATTCAATACAGATCAAGGAGAACAAGACAAAGCTTGTGTTGCTAAGATTCAACAGGTTGTAGATCACAGTGAGGAAAGCACTTTGGAAGAAACAGAGATAAAGGATACTAAAGCATCAAGCTTAGAGTTTGACAGCATGACAGATTCAGACACTCAGGATTCTGATGCAGAACTGGATGACTCTACTACTCAATTTGCCTTGATGGTTAATTCTTCTGCTTCATCAGAGTCCGAGCAGGTACACACTGACTGTTCATCCTCACATTCAGAGTGTTTTCATTGTGTTGATCTTAGAAGTAAGGTTCTTGCTTATCAGACACATAATAGTAATTTGATGAATGATCTTGACCTATGCATTGAGGCTAACAAAGTTTTAAAATCTAATGAAAAATATTTTCAAGCTAAAATTGATCTTTTAAATAGACAATTACATGAGGCTGAGATTGCAGTGCTGAATAAGCAAGATGCTATCACTTCTTATCTCAATAATATCAATGAGATTAAAAAGAAGTTAGCTATAGTCGAGTGTGACTATGAGACCTTAGGACAGAAGCTCAAGAGCTATGAGAGCTCATCTTATATTATTGAGCACATGATCAGTAGGGGTACTGATCAACAGGGAAAGGGAAAAGGTAACTATAAAAATTGTCCTCCACCTATCCTCAACACCTTTGTCAATACACCAAATGACAAAGATGTTAAGGATTTTCAAGTCACTACTCCATTAGTAATAGATCCAACTGGACTATTTACTAATGAGGATTCCTCAAAGTCTGAGGAATCTCGTGTGGATGGACTTGTTGAGGATTGGGTCTCGGATTCTGAGAATGAATCAGATGATTCATCTAAGTATGTTACTACTCAGAATCTAGTTCCTGCTGTCATGAAAGGTGACCCAATCTCAAATTCAAAGATTTACAAAGAATTATGCTTTGTAAAAGCTTCTCAAGAGTTTGAAGCAAAATGTGTTACCAAGTCTGCTTTTGTTGGTAACAAAGGGACAAAAGGGTTGGGTTTTAATCAAGACAAGCTAAAAACAAATGTTTTTAAATCACATAAACAGTCCTTCTCTGATTTAAAACATTTTCATAAAAAAGGTGAAAAAGTTTGTTTTGAGTGTGGTGAACCTGGGCACATTGTTAGATTCTGCCCTCATTTGATCAGGCCAAAGGTTGTGTCATTCAGACAACTGAATCCAGTTTTAACTAATCCTGTAAAATCTGTAACAAGGCCTGTTCAAACAAAACTCAAACAACAAAGTCAGATTAAATTTTTAGACAAGGGTAAAGGGAAATTAGAGAACTTGGATGTTCCAAGTGTGCTTAAAGTTAACCAAGCAAAATCATCATCCATTTATCTGAAAACATCTTTTGATAAAAATGCAATTTGGAAAGTTAAATCATCTGAGGATTCTGTTCCACCTATTTCAGATAAATCTCTTCCTGATGGAAAATGGATTGATGTATGGATCCGAGACTCTATGGGTCAACCCAAGACTGTAAAGGCTTGGGTTCCCAAAGTGAACTGATTGTCTCTTTATTGTGCAGGTGGCCCCAAAAGCTGGAGTTAACAGCAATTGGATCGTTGATAGTGGGGCTTCCAGACACATGACTGGTGATATTTCTCTGCTCACCAATGTGAATGCAGTTCGAGGTGGATATGTAGCTTTTGCCGGTGACAAAGGCGGATTCATTACTGGAGAGGGAATTCTGACAAATGGGCAAGTTTCATTTGATAACGTCAGATATGTTAAGCAGTTAGAAAACAATCTTCTCTTAGTTTCACAAATCTGTGACAAAGAGTACAAAGTGCTATTTGATGATTCCAAATGCTACATTCTAAAGCAAGGTGTTAAGATTTCTGAAGACTGGATTTTGATGTCTGCCCCCAGAAAGCAAGATTTGTATGTTCTCAACATTGCCACAGCTTCAACAACATCCTCCACAGCTTCATGTTTTATGAAAAAGGCAACTGAGAAAGATTCAATCCTTTGGCATAAGAGGATGGGTCATTTGAGTTTACGCAAGATGAATCATTTGGTTCATAATAGTCTGGTTGAGGGAGTTATCTTGAAGAATTTTAAGCTGTCTGATATCTGTGTATCTTGCAAGAAGGGAAAGCAGTCTAAGCAGTCTCACAAGCTAAAAAAATTTCATTCAATCAATGTTCCTCTTGAGCTGCTCCAAATGGATTTATTTGGTCCTGTGAATCGGAAGAGTATAGCTGGAGATCAATACTGTCTTGTCATCACTGATGAGTATTCCAGATACTCTTGGGTTTTCTTTATGAAGGAGAAATCTGAAACTTTTGATTGCATTCAAGTTTTGGTTACCAAACTTGAAACACTTTATAAGCTCAAGATTCGTCAGTTTCGAACTGATAATGGAACGGAATTCAAAAATCACAACATGGAGAATTTTTGTAATGCAAGAGGCATTGTGCAACAATTTAGTGCTCCATACGTTCCACAAATGAATGGTGTTGCTGAACGCAAAAATAGGACATTGATTGAGGCTGCTAGGACCATGCTTGCTGATTCCACTTTACCGGTTCAGTTCTGGAATGAAGCTGTAGCAAATGCGTGCTATACCCTGAACCGGGTTCTTATTGTGAAAAGACATGGGAAGACTTGTTTTGAACTGCTCCATAACAGAAAGCCAAATATTAAGTATCTAGAACCATTTGGTGCACCGTGCACTATGCTTAAGAAACATGAGCAGGGAAAGTTCAATGAAAAGGTGGAAGAAGGGTATTTTCTTGGGTACAGCACTCCAAACAAAAGAGTTTACAACACATCAACTCATAATGTGGAAGAGTGGTACCATGTTGATGTTCAGAAATATTCTATGCCCCCACTAGGAAAAGGCCCAGACTGGATGTTTGATTATTCTGGTCTTTTTGACTCTTTCAATATGTCTCCCATGTATTCAGATGAAGATGTTGCAGTTCAGATGTTGTATGATGTACAGAATGCACCTGATGAACCTTTGCAACCTTCCTCTGCATCCGTTCCAATCACACAGATAAATGATGACAGCTCAGACACAGATGATAATCCTTTTCATCCAGCTGATCCTGAACCAGCTGTTGACAATCTTGTACCTAATCTTGAGGATTTGAATCTGAACAACTTAGATCCTCAGGTTGAGGTTCCAGCTCATCCTGTTGGAAGAATTAATCGCATCCATCCTCAAGAGAACATAATTGGAAGTCCTTTGGATGGAGTTAAGACGAGAAATCAGCTGTCTTCAGGAGGTCTTGCTGACATTCTTGACTTTGCAGATGTAAGATTTTGTGCTCATTCCTGCTTTATCTCCCAAGTTGAACCGCGTACTGTCACTGAAGCTCTCAAGGAAGAATCATGGGTTGATGCTATGCAAGAATAACTTTTGCAGTTCAAAAAGTTAGGTGTCTGGCAATTGGTTGACAGACCCAAAGGTGCAAAAGTCATTGGCACTCGATGGGTTCTTTGTTGCAAGAAAGATGATCACGGGATCATAGTGCGAAACAAGGCACGTCTGGTGGTTCAGGGATTCAGACAGATAGAAGGGTTGGACTACAATGAGGTGTTTGCTCCGGTTGCTCGACTCGAAGCCATTCGTATCTTCTTGGCTTATGCATCCTTTAAGAAGTTTAAGGTTTATCAAATGGATGTCAAGAGTGCATTCCTTCATGGTGTGATCAGTGAAACTGTATATGTCAGTCAACCTCCCGGGTTTGAAGATCCCTTACATAGAGACCAAGTCTACAAGCTAGACAAGGCCTTGTATGGATTACACCAAGCTCCGCGAGCGTGGTATGAGACACTTTCTACTCACCTTCTGAACAACGGGTTCAGAAGAGGTGTCATTGACTGCACATTATTCATTCATGAAAAGGATGGTGACTTACTCTTGGTACAAGTATATGTGGACGACATCATCTTCGGTTCAACAAATGATGATCTGTGCAGAGACTTTGAAAAGGTTATGAAAGAGAAGTTCGAAATGAGCTCAATGGGAGAGATGAAATTTTTTCTGAGATTACAAGTAGATCAGTCTGAGGCAGGAATCTTCATTCATCAAACCAAATATGTTGGGGATATACTCAGCCGGTTCAGTATGTCTGATGCAAAACCTGCTGGTACCCCACTGGCTGTCAATCACGGGATTACACCAGATGAAAAGGGGGAGTTAATTGATGCTACTTTGTACCGAGGAATGATTGGGTCTCTTATGTATCTTACTGCTTCTCGGCCAGACATCATGTTCGCCACATGCTTGTGTGCACGGTATCAATCAATACCAAGAGTCTCCCATCTCATTGCTGTCAAGAGGATTATGCGTTATTTGAAGGGTACACCGGATCTTGGCTTATGGTACCCTAATGATGATAACTTTGAGCTTACTGCATATAGTGATTCAGATTATGGTGGTTGCAAGAGAGATTTCAAATCAACATCTGCAGGATGTCAGTTCTTTGGAAACCGATTAGTCACCTGGCAGTGCAAGAAGCAGACGTCGGTGTCTACTTCAACATGTGAAGCTGAATACATTGCTGCTGCTAGTTGCTGTTCTCAAATCATCTGGATACAACAGCAACTCAGGGACTATGGGTTACATTTTTCTAACACTCCTATATATGTTGATAATACTGCTGCCATAGCTGTCACTAAAAATCCTGTTCAGCACTCCAAAACCAAACACATCGACATTAAATATCACTTCATACGTGATTGTTTTGAAAAGAAATTAATCGATGTAGTGAAAATTCACACCGATCACCAAAAAGCCGATCTTTTACAAAAGCATTTGACAGACCAAGATTTTTATATCTGTTATCGGCTAATGGTGTTTTCCAAAAGGATGAAGTTCAATCCTCATCTGAGTCTAACAAATGATCATCATTTTTCTTTGCTAGTCTTTGCTTTGTTTATTTTAGTCCAGTTCTTAAATTTTTTCTTGTATAGTTTATTTTCTTCATCAAAAACTCAAAAAGTTTTTCTATTTTTTTAGGTTTTTAGGGGGAGATATTCTGTTATTTGAAAAACCAAAAACAATAGAAAATTTGAAAAACCAAAAACAATAGAAAAATTAAAAATTGAGATGGTCTTGTTTTATAAAGTAATACATTAATCTATCATGTCATAGAAACATAAGTGAATGTATGAACTAAAATCACAAGAGAATTATGATGGGATGTACTGATAGGCTGACTATACAGAATGAATAAACAACTTGTGATAACTTAGAAAGTTTGATCTGTGGGACTCATTTTATAAAACCACTTGAGTAAGAAACGGTTTTTGACTCAAATCAAGTATACACCTGTCATCATGGAATCAAATGAGGTTTCATTCAAAGAAAATCAAAAACAAGCTGGTATTAAGCTTGATGAAAATCAAAAACAAGCTAGTATTAAGCTTGATGAAAATCAAAAACTAGCTGGTATTAAGCTTGAAGAAAACCTAATGCAAGCTGGTATTAAGCTTGAGAAATACTTAAACAAATTAAGTTCGATTCCATACATGTGCCATATTGTTGGGACGGACCTAGCTGAAGCCATCCATTTGGATAGAACAAGAAAAATACAAAAAGATAATAATGTTTGAATCTTATTGAATTCATGATGACTGGTTTTAAGATATGCAGAAATGAGTTTTGAACTGACTTTGATCTTTAATGGTGAAATGAAATGGGGAACTCAATCAGAAAATATGAGTGATCATAAAGTTTGTTTAGTAGTTGTGTATTGTTCGGTTTAATTTTTGGACAAACATATCAGTAATCGTATCATAATAAAATTGTGTTTGAAGTAAAGCATTCATCGAAGACAACGTGATGTGATTAGAGATATGTGTTATTTTATTAATGGACTTCTCACAAAAACATGTGGTTAATTGTCTTTAGTTACTACTTGTATAGTCGTATTTGTTGTTTCAGAAAAATACAAAAAGATTTTCTATTTTAAATTTTATTTTAAATGATCATTTGTAGATTCGGATGTCTGTCATATCTGAATCCTGAATCACCCAGACATATCTTCATAAATTGTCAAAAGTTTGCTGTTCAAAATGCCATATATTGAAAAATTTGAGTTTTGGGTGTTAACATCTCTCATTCGTCCGAATGAGAGGTAAAATTCATTCATTCGGCCGAATGACCTCATTCTGCGAATGAGTCATTCGACCGAATCAATCAAACAAAGTTTTTATCATTTGACGAATGAGGGGTGTCGAATGTCTCATTCGACATTCTTATTCGGCGAATGAGTGTTGTCGAATGACCTCATTCGAAAAACTCATTCGGCGAATGAGACTGAGTTTCAACCGACCTTTCGTCTAGCTCTTTCGGCGAATGAATGTGACCATATAAGAGTCCTTCGGCCGAATGAAAGTCATTCGACAAAATTTTCTTTCGCCACATCAGAGGGTTTTCCATTCGGCGAATATCAGTGTTCTCACTTTCGATCAATTTCCTGTGATTGTCATTAACCCTGCTTCTGATTATCACGTTCTTCTTCATCTCTGGTATTTGGAGAATGATTATCAACGATTTCCAACTGTGGAATCACCGAGAACAGATCAGATTTTTAGTTTCTAGGGTTTTGTTAATCGCCTGTTCAATAGATGATCAAAATGGACTTGAAACCATCTAAGACCTGTTTTAAATAGCTTAATCGGTCGATTCTGAGCATGTTTGTGTAAATTTTGTGGGCTGATTTGAAGATTTTGAAAAAGGGGATTTTTGAATTCAATCTGACTGTCGAATTTCGTCATTCGGCGAATGACTCATTAGGCGAATGAACCTCATTCGGCGAATGGCTCATTCGACGAATGACTATCTTAGCTTATGGCTCATTCGGCGAATGATGTCTATTCGACAAATGACTTCCATTCGGCGAATGGGTCATTCGACCAAAGGTTTCATTCGGCAGAATGAATCTCATTCGACCAAATTGTTTAAGCTGATTTTGTTTTTCTGATTTCTGTTTTCTGTTCAACTGAATTGCACTAACACGTTTATTTCTTCTATTGTTCAGTATGGCAGGTTACAAGTCAGTCACCAAGCATAACATCTGTGCTCATTTGGATCTCAACACACCGAACGCCAAACACTACTCAGAGATCATTACTTTTCTACGGCGTTCGAGGATTTTTACAGCGATATCTACTGTATATGTGTCTTACCACTCTCACCAGCAAGATTTCTGGTCTTCAGCAGACATAGACTGTGAGGTAGAACCTACAGTTATCAGAGGGAAGGTGCAAGGGCACGATGTTGTCGTATCGGCTGAGCACATTAGGAGAGTGTGTGGATTTCAGGACACTCCCGATCAGCCATCTCTGCTTGATCGTTTCTTGGTTCGTGGATGTTTTCTGAGATGCAAGTATGAGGGTGATATTGGAGCGGGAATCCTCAACAAAGCTTTCATGTCTCCGCAATTCAAATATCTCGCACATGTTCTAGTTCACTGTCTCGGATCAAGGAGAGGTGGATTCGATGACATGCGAGAGACTATACAGTGTGCTTTTGCTGCTTTAGTGCTGAACAAGCCGTTCAACTTCTCGGAGATGATTTTTATACACATGAAGGAGAACGTGGTCTTGAAGGGAGACAAGAAGTTTCTGATGTACCCTCGGTTTCTGCAGCAGATTATTGATGCTCAAGTTCCTGATCTGCCAAAGATCAATGCTGATATTGTTCGTTTGGAGCACATGAATGACACCACTCTGAACAAAGTCTTGTCATACAGGGGGAAAGAGAGGAAGCCAGCCACCCGATCCTTATTTGGTCATCTCTCTCGACCAGATTACAGAGCTCCTGCTGGTCGCAAATGGAGGCACGATGATTCTGATTCAGATGTTGAAGACATTGTTGTACCAGTTGATGGAGGTGACAGTGATGGAGGAGATGATGATGATGCAGGTGTTAGTGGTGCAGGAGGTGGTGAGAGCTCAGTGATTGTGAGCACTGCAGCTGTGAGTTCTGTTGTGATGAGTGTGGGTACAGGTGTCATAACCACTGCTACTGATATGAGCATGGTTGATGTTGGTGGTGCTGTTGCTGGTGGTGATGCTGGTGTGTCTACAGCTCAAGAAGAAGACATAGATGTTGACTCTCTCTTAAATTTGGATTACTTGTCTACCACCACAGTTGCTAATTCTGCCTCTTTTGATACTACAGTTTGTCATGTTACTGGAGGTGATGATGAGCCAGAGGACTCTGGTGATGATGATGGTGTGGCTGGAGAAAGTGATGAAGAAAGTACTGATTCTGATGATTTCATGGAGGAAGGTTATGAGAAGGTCATGGTTGATGGTAAGATGGTTGTGAGGAAGAGGAAGAGAACCGAAGAGGAGATGGGGGAGATTACTGATCCACTGTTCATTCCTGAGTTTGATTTGTCTCCTCCACCTCGGTCTTCTGCTTCTGTTTCAGTGGCTATTTCTGCTGCCACTTCTCAGCCTACATCCTCCCGAGCTGGAAGGGGAAAGAGGTCCAGGTTTTCTTTTCAAAGGAGGTCAGAACTGACTACAGCTGCTACATCTACCGTTACATCAGTAGCAGCTGTTTCAGTTTCTTCACTGACACGGTCAAGGGCTGTTCTTTCACATTCTACTATTGCCCCGCTGACCACTCCTATTACTCATGAGCCAGTGTATGTTGCTGCTTCTGCTGGCCCCTCTACATCCAGAGCTGATATGTTCATACCTACTGTTTCAGTTGTGGATCAGCTGAGCACACTGAACAGTATGGTTCTGAGGCTGATGGAGAAGAACATGGAGCAGGAGAACAAGATTGCTCAGCTCTCTCAAAGAATAAATGATCAGGATGCTTTGTTGCTGCAGGCAGCTGATCAACAAGCTGATCTTAGGGCTCGTTCTGCTCAACAAGAGGAGCAACTGCTGATATATATATCGATGAGCATAACCAGTTGGCTATGGCTGCCACTGGTTTCAACGAGAGGATTTTGTTATTGGAAGCTGAGAATGCTCGCCTTGCTGAACTTGTTGAGGGTTCCAAGGAGGGCACTCCCAGGCTTGAAGGCACTGAAACCCGATCCGATGATTCAGATTCGGAGAAATCCAAGGAAGATGAAGATGAAGAAGATGAAGAAGAGGATGATGAATCTGATGAGGAGAAGGTGGATTATGAGGAATCTGATCGCGATGATGATAAGGACGGATCTGGGAGTGGGTCTTCAGAATCATCCGGTACTGATGACGATGATGATCAAGCCCCTCCGTCTTCTGAGATCCGGTCCAAGAAGGCCAATGACAAGAAGTCAAAGGCTCCTCCTCCTTCGTCTCCCTCAAAGACAGCCGAACCAGAAGCTACTGAGGAAGTCGAAGCTGTACCTGTGAGACGTCAACTGGATGAAACACTTGCTATGATTCTTGACACTCAAGGCATCATACAGCACTCAGTCAGCTATGACAAGGAGGAGGTAGAGATTATTCATTGCTTGACAAAGGAACAGATTGCTGAATTGTTCAGGTTAAATCCTGATGAGGTGATCACTGACGATACCTCTGTTCCTTTTGTCGACGAGCCAAAGCCAGAAAATTTTGATGATATTGATGAAGTGATTTTGGAGGATATCACTGAAGAGGAATATCCCAAGTACACATCGGCTGAGTATGAGCTGCCTACATTTACTGAACCATTTGATCAAGAAACAGAGGATCTTTTGGTCAGATATCTGGAAGAGCAAGTCGAAGCCAGCAAATCCGAAGCCGATGATCAAAAGAAGAGAAAAGAAGAATAGGAGACCTACTGGGTGGCATTGAAGAAACAAAGCACCGAGAAGATGCCAGCTACACACAATAAAGTTTACAGGACCAAAGGCTACAAAGCTAGAGGTCACATCTTGAGCTGGGCATACTTTCACGACCTCGGTTGCTATGCTGTGAAACGAGAAAAGGGTATTGATTACTTCAAGCACCCTCATGACTTCAAGACGTTGCCGGCTTTGAAGTCAATCAACTAGCACGTCTGAAGTTACTATACAGTGAAGACTCAGGAATGTATGCCTGGTTTTCTAGGCAAATTCAGTACGAGTACAGACAGAGATGGGTGAACTTTCAGCCCCAGCAGCCAGAACGTTATTACTTGCCAGAAATTGATGGAGATACCCGCAAGCATAAAGTTATCCTGAAGTGGCTTCCCCCTAGAGTTTTGAAGAAGATTCCTTTACGGAAGATGCGACAAGATTTTATGGATGGCTTCCGATGGTGGTATTATGATGGGCGCACTGGTGAGGCTGTGATAGTTTTGTGCAAATATAAACAGTGGGAGACTGTTAGGATTTTTGATCCTATGTGGCTGACTAACTTATCTCACAAGGATGTTCAAGCTTTGTTCAGGCACCAGATTTTCTTCGACGTTCCAGACATGGTGCAAGCTTTGCAATTTATGAGACTGATCCGTCTCTGCAGCATTTTCAAGATCCACGCTGGAGCAGACTGGAAAGCTATATCAGAAAAGTATTTCAAAAAAGACACTTCCAAGAGTTGAACTAGGTCCAAGGGGGAGTTTGTTGATACATGTTATGTCCCTAGTTCTGTTTTGTAACTTTAATACTGTAAAGTTCAAGTTATTAATGGAAGTTGTCTTTCTATATCATTCTTAATGTTTATTATTGATTATATGAGTAGTTGATTTGATTAAATTAATTGTTGAGTATGAAGAATGCACATTCGGGCGAATGACTCTAGAGTGAAGTCATTCGCCGAATGAACGACCTAGCGAATGGCTGGCGAAAGAATGAGTCATTCGCCGAATGACTCATTCGATTGACAGCCCATTCGAGCAAGGTCATTCGCCAAATGAGCTGCTTCGGCCACTCATTCGGCCGAATGACTACAGCCTATATATACTTGTTCAAATCATTTCAACACTAACTTTCTGAGAGCCCTCCTTCTTCCCTGAGATCCCAGAGTCAAATCCTTGGAGATTAGAGCGGCCATTGATCGTCCAAGTTCGATTCTCAACCCGTGGTGTTCGATTCGTGCTTACAAGTCCTTCCTACGCCTTCGGATCACCACGGTTGCTGTTGGTTTCGATTGGAAAACCCTGGAATAGGATTCCGCACTATTCCAGAGGCTGTCGGGTAGATTTACATTGGATTCGGATTGTTTCCGAGCTCCTAATTGGTCCTACATTTACCGAAGGAGGTTTGTTAAAACTATTTTAAACTTATAAACCTTATGAACTCACCAACCATTGTGTTGACTTTGTTTTCTTACATGCATTCTCAGGTGGAGAACATGTATAAGCTAAGGCTTCAGGATTAGCATACTAGGCTGCCCAGATAGAGGACCTAGTAGACTTTTGGGAAGCACATCTTTTGTTGATGATACACATTACTTTTGATATCTTGTACATATACAAGATATAAATATTTGATTCTCTTGTTAGGTTTACTTAGTTAAATTGCTGAACTTTGATATTGTAATTTAACTTTATAATCCTAGTAATCATTTGATTGTGCTTTAGTTATTCTTAAACATTGATGCTATGTAAACAATCTGATCATCTAGATTATCACCCACGATATCACGCCCCGGGAACCTTCCGCCCGACGGGGACTCCGATCCAACCCCGCCGGCTCAGGGTGTGACATCTAATAATATTTTAAATATTGGTATACATGTTCCACATTAGAGTTTAAAACAAAATAGTTTAAAAGGAGGTTATGAGAACTCACCTGAGTCCTTAGAATCAGTATTTCCGTAGAATGCGCGCTCGTGTAAATAAAATTAAAACAACTCAACAACCTGTAATTAACGCGTGTTTCATATTCATAAGTATATACGTTTTGCTATTATTGATTATCCATGTAAGTTTACTTTAAACTCGTAAGTATCTTGTTTACTTAGTTTATTTAGTCTAAGTTAAAATGAAACTCTAAAGATTTTCACAAATAATCCTTATTACTAAGTAATGTTAACTTGACCATTTAACTCATTTAATAATGATAGTCAATTGTGTTATCTTATGTGTGTTACCATATTCATGTATATTCTACGGTGGTAACCTTAGTCGTATTTATGTTAATACATACATGCATGATTAACTATTCGGCCACCTTAACCTAAGTTATTAAAATCAAATTCAAATTTTAAGATGTTATATTTAAGTTATTCCCATAAATGTTCTTGTCATACAAAACCTCATAATTTAAAGTTTATATTATCAAGGAAAGGTGGCAACCCATAATTCCCTCATGCATGCATACTTTTACTCCTTTAACATGTTCATTTGTTTGTCCTTAGCCCTTATTTTGAACACTTAAACTTAATCACCCATGGCCCCAATAGGTTCGCTGCCTAAGTAGGTTTTCCCCTCAGAGGTTCGGCCAAAAGGAATGATTTTAGGCTAAAGGTTCGCTGCTTATAAGGTTGCATGGACAAGGGTTCGTAGGTGAAAGGGTTTGGCCAAATAAACAAGAAAGGTTCGGCCGCATGTCAATGGTTCGCCCAAGGTTTTGGCCCAAGGTTCGCCTAGGATTTTAGCCCCAAGGTTCGCCTAGGGTTTTAGCAGGAAAGGTTCAGCCATTAGATTCGTGGGCTTAAGAAAGTTCGCTTGGCAGCAATAGTTCGGCCCCCACTGGTTCGTGACATGCCAAGGTTCGGCCCATTAGCTCGCTGCTATGCCACAGGTTCGGCCAAGCTAAGATGCTAGGTTCGTTCATCATGGCCAAGGTTCGGCCATCCCAAAGGTTCACCGACCTGCAACTACGAGAGCCGACCCTGTTCATCATCTCCCCCCCTCGAGCAATCTGTTACAGGTGTATTTTTCTAGGTTTCTGAGTTATCTACAAGTGTATATCTTAATGTTTCTAGGTGTTAGATCGATTAACACAACACCTAGTTATAAATTTCGTGGCTCATAACAAAACCAAAAACAAAGCTTTAGATTTACCTCGAATGTTGACCAAAAACGAGATTTCTTCGTGGGTTCTTGTTCTCCTCGATCTCACGAACGCGTAGGCGCCAAGATCTTGGAAATCTGTTGAGTAACGAGTGAGATATCGTAGAGAGAAGTTAGAGAGAGAAATGGGTGACGGGATTTGCTTTCTAGAGAGAGAAGGAAGTTGGTGAAAATGAGGAGAAAGAAGAAAGGGTGGGCTTTTATAGCCCGGGATCTCCCCGCGTGCTCGGTCTCGTATTTATCGCGATAAAAATAGTTAAATGCTCGGTTCTATTCGTAAATGGGTTTGGTAACATAAACCATGTAAATAATTATATTTCGTTTCTCATAAAACTGATCGTATTTAAATATAGTTGTTTCGTAAAATGGTTTCGTTGAATTATTTATTTAAATTGTTCATTTAGTAAAACCGGTCGTTCGAATTTGTTTTAGGCTGTGATTCCTAATAAATATTATTGGTTTCCATTTATTAATTTAATATCGTTAAATTTTATTTCGTTATCTCGTCGAAACGCGTTACTTACGTACGTATTCGTAAAGATCGCCACCTTTCCGAATACAACGTTCGTATCGTATTTCGATTCGATCTACGATTTATGGAATATCGTTTCAAAATATTATTCTTAACAATTATATTCGTATGAATCGTCATCCACGCGAATATATTATTAAGTTAATATTTCAGAATTAATATTCGTGTTTAAATTATGTTCGTAACCTCACCATCGCGTAATTATCTTTAGTAAGGCTTCCATTATTTTATTAACTTTAATATTATAAATCCCAATCCAAAACCCACTAAACCATATCACTGACACATCCATGATAGACCGAAATATGCATATATATAGGGCATATGTAGGGGTCAGTCGCAACTGCCCCAGCCAATGTCCCACCGCTATTTCGATAAACCATGACCATGTGTCCTTGACTATGTTTAGCAATCATACAACAGCCAACTCCAATCCCCTTCCATTCCAAACCAATAATCCATATCATCTGTAATGTAACTGCGATAAACTCTCTAGTTTTGTTTAGTTGGATTACAACTAAATTTCTCATGGTTTACGCGTATAATAATATATTCTCAATGTTTACCAATTATCAATAATATCATCCAATAATTCATTATCATTAATAATTAATATATCGGGTCGTAACAGCACAGTCGTACATCTGTACGGACAACCTGAAATACAGTGATGTTACAGTTTGATCAATTTTTTTTTTTTTTCTTATTTAAACTAATCAAACCAAGTATTATATGATTTGAAAATTATATAATTAATTTAAAATATTCTAAATTAATGATTTTAAAACTTTAATAGCATAGTTAGTTATTATCAAATAGTATGTTACCAGTCTACTTCATCTAGTCCATATAAATACTATTTAAACTTACTAATTTTAAATTTTAAATTTTAAATTTTCTCAATAAAATAAGTATAAACAATTAATATTTTAAGATCAAGCTTTCGATAAACAAAACAAAGAATAATTTTTAAATAATAATTACTCTAAGTAATAATTATAAACTTTAACAACTATTTCAAATAAATTGTTTATTTGATAAAATTTCATAAATGTTCATTTAAAATCCAAAATCATTAAGATTTAAAAACAAGAATAATTATTCGAAAGGCACTCATTAATATTTAATATAAATTTGTTTTACATGGTTTCTTAAAATAAATATTATCACACATAAATATTGAACACCATTTTAAACAATCGAATTCGTAAAATAAAAACATATGGACGGAATGTGAAACTCAAATGCTATTTAGTTATCAAAAGCAATAAGAATATTTATTTATTTGATAAATAAATATTCCAATTGATTCATTCAAACTTAGATTTATTCAAACTAGGACATCCATTAGGATACTATAGCTCTAGAATTTTGAACTTGAACTATAGGATGCTAAGACTTTTTACTCAAAATTTTGGGTGAGTAGATAGTCTTGCTTCCACATTCACTATACAAGAACTTGGGAACTAGCTAAGAAAATCAAACAAGTGAGTTACTTTACACTCCCTTTTATATTCTTTGTTTTTGGGATGTTACACATGTTCTATTCAAACTTATTTCAATTTTATCATTTGTTTCTTTAATCTATGATGCAAGTCTTAGACCTAGTTAATCATATGTGTTAGATGATATGCTTATACAATGTGTTGATTCTATGTGTGATTCAATGTGTGTTGCCAGTCAAGCAAGCTAATACTTAGTAGCCTAAGATGTGCTATATACCATCTTCGCATTGGCCTTTTGTCATTGTGTGAAAAAGGTGAAAAGTACACCTAGCAAACTTGTTGAATTACAACTGTTAGTTTATAGTATGGTCATACTTGAATTAATAGGTTGTAAGAATACTTTTTTGGACACAATCTATGGTTACTTATTTATTCATTCTATTTATTCAAACTTGTATTCATGTTATGCTTATGATACGTATTCTAGTTAGGCTATAGTTTGCATCATTTTTATATGTAATATTCAAACTATGTGTGTGATCTCACCAATTATGCAAATAGTTGACATAATCTTATTTTACATGTGTAACAGGACAAGGAAGCATGATGAAGACATATGATAAGAATTAGTGACCTAGTTAAATTGTAATCAATGTTTTAGCATTGCAAATGTAACTTTTTTGTGTTCAATTCATGTAATGACTATTTGATTCAATGAATGTTGTGTTTGTTTTGTAATATTGATGCTTTAAATATTCAACCGTTATAATAGCACCATGAGCTTTTGAGCATTCATACTCGCGCCCCGACTAATTCCGCCGTCGGTTGGGGTGAGACACTTTTGCATCTAGGTTTGCAAAGCCTAGGTGTAAGTATGTTAACAAATGTTTGAACTTGTATACAATTTCGCCTTTTTAACACAAAGACCTAAGTCAATGCGAATGTGGTATCTAACACACCTTTGGAAAATTTTTTATCGAATAATGCATACAAGAATTGAAGCAATACAAGATATATCTAACATGTAATCACATACAACGAAAATGAATCTCTAAAGACTATGTCAGTCTTTCTGGGATTGGGTCTTATATTGGGGGTCCGTGACAATTGCAGTTGAGAATTACGTCATCGATAACATGAGCACATGTGGTCGTTCTAGAAATCCACGTCGATTTGACGATTGTAATTATTACAGGTTGATAGTATGCTAGAAATGATAAACGTAGGGGAAAACAATGCGCGAAACGGAGTTACGCATTGTCCGGAATCGCGAAACGAAAAAAAACTCAAAAGTTTGAGAAAAATCACCCTAGGCGGTACACCTAGCCCCACTCTTCCTTGCTAGGCGGTACGCCCAGAACCTTAAAAATCTGGAATCTCGACCCCACTTCCGCACGGTACGCCCCGGGCCAAACACCCAGTTGGGGCGATGCGCCTGGTGTCAGTTACGTCAGCAAACTTGTTTAAAAGATCAGATTGCATGAAAATATCAATATTCATCTTCTATCTCGACCATAAACCATTCCCAGACGAAAAACTTGATATTTTCACCATCAAGTCTTCTATTTGAAGCCTTCTAATTGCGTGGATCGCACCAAGGATCGTATCTACGAGTCTAGATCGTTGTTTTACGCTCAGAACTTCATCTGGTTAGGTAACGGTTCGTTTTAACCTTCTAGCTTGATAATGATTGATTAGATCTTGATTTTGAACATAATGATATAGTTAGGGTTGTTGATTATTGCCTTGATGATGGCTAGGATTGATTATAAACGAAGAACACGACGTTTTAACGAGTAAATCCTTGTTTTGATCCGTTATAATGCCCGATTTGCATGAAATTATACACATGATTAAAATAGTTTAAACCATTTGATTATGACAACATAGGTGATTAGTTTCGTTTATCTTTGAAATGCAAGGTTAAATCCAAGTGATTCAAACTAATCACAATCATTAACATACTCATTGGAATGATTATCTGATGTTTATGATAACAGTGAGATTAGTATGTTAAGCATGGTTATTAAACCTATTCTAATGCTACATTGTGATATTTCATGATATTTTGGTAATCAATAACAAGGATTGATCATTCCTAAGCCATTATACTATCCAGAAACTGTTATAGCATTATAATCAACAACATTAACTATTTGGTTAATCCGAGATTATTCTGATTTATCAAGGGTGTCATCAACTTTGTATTAGGAATCTAATTCAATGTAGGTTCCTACATTATCATACATTGTATGATATAACATTAAATTAACTAATTAAATACTTAACATCAGTTTGATGACTGTTAAGAAAATGTCTTTGACATTGAACGTTCAGAAAGATCTAATCAGTAAGTTAAAACATAATTAACTCATTAAACATAAAAAATGCAGAATCAACTCTTTATTACCAGTTTGTGTGACATTCTGCTACTTGTAATTTATCAGGTGAGTTTCGTACAACCCCTTTTCTTTTTAATCTTTTATAAACATCGGGGTAGTATTGTGGAACTTTTATTAAACATATGATATGTGTCACTGTTATCTGCGTGATTTCATGTGATTTTTGAGAACTTGTCGATTTCATGGGATTTTGCCTGTAGAACAGAACACTATCGCAGAACTTATAAGTCCTCATTTCCAAACTGTATCTAGTGAACCCATATGGGGCCGAACAGAAAACAATGATAGTACTATCGGCTGACAACCCATTTGCCGGGAGCTTGCAACTCCCCTTGGTGTAAATGTTTGTTATCTGTTTCCAGAACTTCTTAATGTAGTGATAGACATTAAGACAATGAGGCATCAAGATATGTACCGACGGGTAGTATCTTTATAGAACAGAACAGTCCGAAAGGAACTAGATACGGGTCCCATGGTTATCTTGAACTGAACTTTGTGAGAATTTGTATTGCATATCATATTGTTGAACATGAACTTTACGAATTCACCAGCTTTGTGCTGACATTTTAAATCTAAACATTTTTGCGGGGAGACAGTGACCCACCGGGTGAGGCAGCATTCTAAACGCTTGTAATTAAATAAGTTAGTCATGTAATAAACTTAGTTTGTAAACTGTACTGTTGATTCTAATAACGATCCCTGTAATATATTTACTTTAAGTTAATCTGTGTGCTATGATATTAGATCAAGTAACTCACACCTCATCTCTGAGACATCACCACTATGCTTCCGCAACCATCTCAGAGTGACGAATGACATCATCTCAGGTGACGAGAGGTAGGGGTGTGACTGGGTGGTATCAGAGCCACAGGTTATAGAATTTAGGTGGACTTAGAAACCTAGACTATAACCATAGGCTAGAATAGTGACACAGAGAGCACCGAACATAACTAATGAACAAAACTTGTTTTGAATTAAGTCGGGATAATCAGGTGGTATGAATTCTGTTTATGACTGGCCAGCATAACTGAAATTCACAACACGTGTGCATCCTAGTTTAATTTAATTCAAGTAGAACATTAATAACTATAGGGACGAATAGTTGCTTTGAGATAGGAAGAGCCATGATATCATGTTTATGTTGAATATTATTATTCAATATTTACTCCATGATACTGATCAGAGATTTTCATACGTGATAATTGATGATACGCCTAGCTCTAGTTTGAGCTCGGATTCCGATTCATCAGAAGCATCGTTTGCTACTTTCCAGTCTGTACCACAGGTACTAGCTACGTTATCATTACATGCACTATTGCTTCACCCAAACATTATCAAGCACCGAGTGTGGATGCTTCTTTAGGGAGGAGGGAGAGTTCATCATCTCAGAGGATTCCGATATGTGATGGACTTCGACGCATGCGAGGTTAAGCCCTCAAGACTACGGGTCTTCCTTCACGACGAAAGATGGCACCGAGAGATGTGCCTAACATTATCCCTGAGATGGGAGAATCCTCCCACCAGGCGGAGCTATGGGCACGACTTTAGCAGACTACCTAGGATTTACAGGGTACGTGCCATGAGTTACAGCAGTCCTGTACTATTCTAGAGAACACTCGTACTACCGTATTAGAGATATTTACGTCTCACCTGACTCTTATGAAGCAGGTGAATGCTCTAGATACGGTATCATCTCTGAATACCTTGTGTGTGAACTGTTTACTAATATCAAACTTGTATGAACTATAACTAGATAATAAAATAGAACTATGAGAACATTTTTGTGTGCGAACATATTTGTTGTCTGTATTGCAATATATCACAGAACTATGAGAATAATGTTTGTGTGCGAACATAATTGTTTCCTGTATGGTAATGTATCACAGAACTATGAGAACATTTTTGTGTGTGAACGTATTTATTGTTTGTGTGTGAACATAACTGTTGCCTGTATGGCAATGTATCACAGAACTATGAGAACATTGTTTGTGTGCGAACATAACTGTTGCCTGTATGACAATGTATCACAGAACTATGAGAACATTTTTGTGTGCGAACATATTTATTTTCTGTATGGAAATATATCATAGAATTATGAGAACATTGTTTGTGTGTGAACATAACTGTTGCCTGTATGGCAATATATCACAGAACTATGAAAACATTGTTTATGTGCGAACATAATTGTTGCCTGTATGGCAATATATCACAGAACTATGAGAACATTGTTTGTGTGTGAACATAACTATTGCCTATATGGCAATATATCACAGAACTATGAAAACATTGTTTGTGTGCGAACATATCTGTTTCCTGTATGGCAATATATCACAGAACTATGAGAACATTCTTGTGTGAGAACATATTTATTGTCCTGTATGATAATAAATCAAAAACATGTGAATGACATATCTATATCACAGTACTGTGAGCTGTGTAATATTCTAACATGTTTTTGAAATAACAGGACTGAGTATAACTACGGACATTTATGTGATTTTTGTGTACTGAGAACATGTCTGAACTATATCAATGTAGTTATACAATATTTTCTTATGATCACATTTCAACACAAATTTTTAGTGTAACTGAATATGATTGAATTTATGTGATTGAACGGGTTATATCCTTAATGTTCTTGAACTGACCTGAGTTTGTCTGCATGTGAGCAGAACAATGGCTCCTAAAAGAGGTCGACCAGCTAAGAAAGCTACCAACAACGTTACTAACCCTGAACAGAATCAAGTCCCACCTGTGAATGTAGAACAAAATCCAGACACACAGATCAATCCGGAAACAAATGTGGTTCCACCTGAAAATCTGGAAACAAATACTGTTCCACCTATGAACCCTAAAGTGAACACTATTCCACCTGCTGGTGCAAGTGGATCTGAACTGAACGAAGCAATGATAGCACGAATCGTAAGAGGACAACTATCTGCTTGTGGTGTTTTGACACAACACCAGACACATATCACTATGGGTTATGGTGGGGACCACGATCATATGGAACATAATGTTACTGGTGGCCACGTAGAAACTCATAATACCACCGGAGCAACAACCACAAAAACGTCTGCTCCTGATCCACCATAGCAGGGATGTACTTATAAGTACTTTGCTTCCTACAACCCTCCTACTTTTATGGGCAAAGGAGCGACTGGACTCATAAGGTGGATTGAGTAGATGGAAACAAAACTCAAGATCAGCCAATGTCTGGCGAAGCATAAGGTGTCTTATGCTGCTTGTTCTTTGAAGGAATCAGCTCTAACCTGGTGGAATACCTAGGCTAAAACTTTGGGCTCAGCTACAGTTGATTCTATGGGCTGGAACGAATTCAAAACTCTGATTATGTCAGAGTACTGCCCAATCACTGAAATTCAAAAGCTCCTGGAGGAATTCTGGAATCACTCAATGATCGGTGCTGATTGTTTAGCTTATACCGATCGGTTTCACAAACTTACTTGCCTACTTCCCGATATGTTTCTTACGGAAGCAGCTTTGATTGAGAAGTATATCAAGGGTCTGGTTCCCCAGATTCGGGGAATGGTAACTGCAGCTGAACCTACAACTCTTAAACGTACAATTCTGTTGACCACTAAGCTTACCGATGAGGCGGTAAGGAGTGGTACTTTGTCCACAAAAACTCAGACGTTTGCGGGCCGTAGTGATGTTGGTACCTCTAGTGCTGCGAGAGGTACTAAACGAAAGTGGTTTGGCAAGAACAAAACGAAAACTCCGGTTGAGACCGGTCAGAACAAACCAACGGTGAAGAACTATGGTGCAACTGTTCCTGAGAGGAAAGCTTACACTGGGCAGGCGCCCAAATGCAACAAGTGTCCATTCCATCACACAGGACCTTGTCCTGCTTGTCTGAACTGTAACCGAGTGGGACACTATGCTAAATATTGCAACTTTCCTGCTCAAACATTAAACCAAGCACCACGAAAAATCACTCAAAGCAACCGGTCATGCTTCAAGTGTGGAAGTCCTGACCATCTTATGAGAAACTGTCCGAACAACAACACCAATCAAGGGAATGAAGCTAGGGGAGAGCTTTTCAGATTGGTGCAACCGAGGCAAGGCACGATGCTAACATTGTCACTGGTACGTTTCTTCTTAATAATCTATACACATCAGTTCTGTTTGACACAGGAGCAGATAAGAGTTTTATCTCTCCTAAATTTGCATCATTACTTTCATTGTCTACGGTAGATCTAGAAACTCCTTATGTCATTGAACTTGCTAATGGCAAGTTGATCAAAACTAACAGTGTAATTCAAGGGTGTTCCTTGAATTTGAATGATCATCTTTTCAATATCAATTTACTTCCTATTGAGCTTGGGAGCTTTGATGTTGTTGTCGGTATGGACTAGCTTTCAGATAATCAAGCGGAAGTTGTATGTCAAAACAAGATGATTCGCATTTCATTACCGTCTGGTAATACACTGATAGTTCAAGGAGAACGAGTAGGTAGAAAACTTGGTATCATTTCTTGTATGCAAACTCAGAAATGTTTACGGAAAGGTTGTCAGGCCTTTCTAGCACATGTGATCAAGAACTGTTTTGTACAAAAACGTATCGAAGATATTCCAGTAGTCAAGGATTTTCCTGAAGTCTTTCCTGAGGATATATCAGGATTGCCCCCAATGAGGCAAATTGAATTTCGTATTGACTTGATTCCAGGTGCAGCACCTGTAGTTAAAGCTCCTTATCGTTTAGCACCCTCTGAGATGCAAGAGCTTTCAGGTCAACTACAAGAACTGTTAGACAAAGTTTTTATCAGACCTAGTTTCTCACCTTGGGGAGCACCAATTCTTTATGTGAAAAAGAAGGATGGTTCATTCAGGATGTGTATTGACTACAGGGAACTCAATAAACTGACAATCAAAAATCATTATCCTTTACCACGAATCGATGATCTATTTGATCAGTTACAAGGTGCTACGTAATTTTTCGAAAATCGATTTAAGATCCGGATATCATCAGCTACGGATTCATGATGATGTTCCTAAAACTGCTTTTAGAACTCGATACGGACATTACGAATTTCTAGTAATGCCGTTTGGATTAACCAATGCACCTGGAGTTTTCATGGATCTGATGAATCGAGTATGTAGACCTTATCTGGATAAATTTGTGATTGTGTTTATTGATGATATTCTCATTTATTCTAGGAACCAACAAGAACACGCTCAACACTTGAAATTAATTTTAGAACTTTTGGCACATGAGAAATTATATGCCAAATTCTCCAAGTGTGAGTTTTGGTTACAAGAAGTTCAATTTCTTGGGCACGTAGTGAATGAAAACGGTATTCAAGTGGATCCGAGTAAGATCGAAGCTGTGAAGCAATGGGAAACACCACGAACCCCAACTGAAATACGTCAATTCTTAGGGCTGGCAGGTTATTATCGTCGATTTATCAAGAACTTTTCAAAGATAGCCTTGCCACTGACCACATTGACACAGAAAAATCAACCGTTTATATGGGGTTCTCAACAGGAGGAGGCATTCCAACTGGTAAAACAAAAACTCTGCAACGCACCTATCTTGGCATTACCGGATGGTACAGATAATTTCACAGTGTATTGTGATGCTTCTCGTCAAGGTCTTGGGTGTGTGTTAATGCAGAAAGATAAAGTAATTGCTTACGCTTCTCGACAACTGAAAGTACATGAGAAGAACTGTACCACTCATGATTTAGAACTTGGTGAAGTGGTGTTTGCAATCTAGATTTGGAGACACTATCTATACGGAACAAAGTGTATTGTATACACTGATCACAAAAGTTTTCAACACATTCTAGATCAGAAAATGTTGAACATGCGACAAAGGCGGTGGGTAGAACTTTTGAACGATTATGATTGTGAAATTCGTTATAACCCACGCAAAGCGAATGTCGTAGCCGATGCCTTGAGTCGCAAGGAACGAGTCAAACCTTTACGTGTGAAAGCGTTAGGAATGAATATTCAAACCAGTCTAATTCCTCAGATTAAAGAAGCTCAGCAACAAGCTTTACAAGCAACGAACTATCCTGCTGAGGAACTAAGGCGATTAGACAAGCAACTTGAAACCAAGACTGACGGAGTGTTGTATTTCAAAAACCGAATTTGGGTTCCTTTATTCGGTATCTCTAGAACAATTATCTTGGATGAGGCGCACAAATCCAGGTATTCTATTCATCCAGGTGCTGATAAAAAGTAGAAAGATCTTAAAGATTTTTACTGGTTGCTTGGAATGAAGAAACACATAGCTGAATACGTGGATCGATGTTTAACATGTCTCAAAGTTAAGGCTGAACATCAACGACCTTCTGGGTTATTGCAACAACATGAGATTCCCATGTGGAAATGGGATCAGATCTCTATGGATTTCATTACAAAATTACCCAGAACATCACGTAATCGTGACTCTATATGGGTTATCGTTGATCGCCTTACTAAATCTGCGCATTTCTTACCCATCCGAGAAGATTATTCTATGGATCGACTTGCTAAACTCTATGTTAATGAGATTGTATCTCAACATGGAGTACCAATCTCTATCATTTCTGACAGAGATAGTCGATTTATGTCACGATTTTGGCAAACTATTCAAAATGCTCTGTGCACACAAATCAATATGAGCACAGCTTATCATCCACAAACATACGGGCAGACTGAACGAATGAATCAAACTCTTGAAGAGATGCTCAGAAGCTGTGTGATTGATTTTGGAGGTAGCTAGGATATTCATCTTCCATTTGTTGAATTTTCATACAACAACAGCTACCATACCAGTATTCAATGTGCTCCATTCGAAGCACTTTATGGATGCAAATGTAGATCACCTATCTGTTGGTCAGAGGTAGGTGAGAGTCAGATCATAGGCCCAGAATTCATTCAAGAAACAACTGATAAGATCGCATCATTCAAGAACGAATTAGAGCTGCTCGCGATTGTCAAAAAAGTGATGCTGATAATTGTCGTAGACCTCTAGAATTCCAAATAGGTGATCGAGTAATGTTGAAAGTTTCACCTTGGAAGGGCATTTTCATATTTGGGAAGAAAGGTAAGCTTTCACCAAGATTTTTAGGACCATTCAAAATTCTTGAACGAATTGGATCAGTAGCCTACAGACTTGAATTACCTCCTGAACTTAGTAACATACATGATGTCTTTCATGTATCAAATCTGAAGAAGTGCCCAACTAACGAATCATTGATCGTACCTCTTGAAGATGTTCAAATTGATGAAAAACTGCAGTTCAGTGAAGAACCAGTAGAAGTGATGTATCGAGAGGTTAAAGTGTTGAAACGTAGTCGCATACCAATCGTTAAAGTTCGATGGAACTCACAACGTGGACCTGAGTATACGTGGGAACATGAAGATCGAATGAAAGCAAAGTACCCACATCTATTCTCATAAACGATTGTCATCAAGTAAGTCTTCATCAAATTTCGTGACGAAATTTCTCTAACAGGAGGAGACTGTGACAATTGCAGTTGAGAATTACGTCATCGATGACATGAGCACATGTGGTCGTTCTAGAAATCCACGTCGATTTGATGATTGTAATTATTACAGGTTGATAGTATGCTATAAATGACAAACGTAGGCGAAAACCGTGTGCGAAACAGAGTTACGCATTGTCCGGAATCGCGAAACGAAAAAAACTCAGAAGTTTGAGAAAAATCACCCTAGGCGGTACGCCTAGCCCCACTCTTCCTCGCTAGGCGGTACGCCCGGAACCTTAAAAATCTGGAATCTTGACCCTCTTTCGCATGGTACGCCCCGGACCAAACACCCAGTTGGGGCGATGCGCCTGGTGTCAGTTAAGTCGGCAAACTTGTTTAAAAGATCAGATTGCATGGAAAATATCATTATTCATCTTCTATCTCGACCAGAAACCATTCCCAGACGAAAAACTTGATATTTTCACCATCAAATCTTCAATTTGAAGCCTTCTAATCACGTGGATCGCACCAGGGATCGTATCTACGAGTCTAGATCGTTGTTTTACGCTCAAAACTTCATCTGGTTAGGTAACGGTTTGTTTTAACCTTCTAGCTTGAGAATGATTGATTAGATCTTGATTTTGAACGTAATGATATAGTTAGGGTTGTTGATTATTGCCTTGATGATGGCTAGGATTGATTATAAACGAAGAACACGATGTTTTAACGGGTAAATCCTTGTTTTGATCCGTTATAATGCCCGGTTTGCATGAAATCATACACATGATTAAAATGGTTTAAACCATTTGATTATGACAATGTAGGTGATTAGTTTGGTTGATCTTTGAAATGCAAGGTTAAATCCAAGTGTTTCAAACTAATCACAATCATTAACATACTCATTGGAATGATTATCTGATGTTTATGATAACAGTCAGATTAGTATGTTAAGCATGGTTATTAAACCTATTCTAATGCTACATTGTGATATTTCATGATATTTGGGTAATCAATAACAAGGATTGATTATTCCTAAGCCATTAAACTATCTAGAAACTGTTATAGCATTATAATCAACAACATTAACTATTTGGTTAATCCGATATTATTCTGATTAATCAAGGGTGTCATCAACTTTGTATTAGGAACCTAATTCAATGTGGGTTCCTACATTATCATACATGTATGATATAACGTTAAATTAACTAATTAAATACTTAATATCAGTTTGATGACTGTTAATACAATGTCTTTGACATTAAACGTTCAGAAAGATCTAATCAGTAAGTTAAAACACAATTAACTCATTAAATATAAAAAATGCAGAATCACCTCTTTATTACCAGTTTGTGTGACATTCTGCTACTTGTAATTTATCAGGTGAGTTTCGTATAACCCGTTTTTTTTTAATCTTTTATAAACATCGGGGTAGCACTGTGGAACTTTTATTAAACATATGATATGTATCATTGTTATCTGCATGATTTCATGTGATTGTTGAGAACTTGTGCATTTCATGGAATTTTGCCTGTAGAATAGAACACTATCACAGAACTTATAAGTCCTCATTTCCGAACTGTATTTAGTGAAACCATGTGGGGCCGAACAGAAAACAATGATAGTACTATCGGCTAACAACCCATTTGCCGGGAGCTTGCAACTCCCTTTGGTGTAAATGTTTGTTATCTGTTTCCAGAACTTCTTAATGTAATGATAGACATTAGGACAATGAGGCATCAAGATATGTACCGATGGGTAGTATCTTTATAGAACAGAACAGAACAGTCCGAAAGGAACTAGATACGGTCCCATGGTTATCTTGAACTGAACTTTGTGAGAACTTGTATTGCATATCATATTGTTGAACATTAACTTTACGAAATCACCAGCTTTGTGTTGACGTTTTAAATCTAAACATTTTTGCAGGGAGACAGCGACCCACCGGGTGAGGCAGCACTCTAAACGCTTGTAATTAAATAAGTTAGTCATGTAATAAACTTAGTTTGTAAACTGTACTGTTGATTGTAATAACGATCCTTGTAATATATTTACTTTAAGTTAATCTGTGTGCTATGATATCGGATCAAGTAAGTCACACCTTATCTCTGAGACATCACCACTATGCTTCCGCAACCATCTCAGAGTGACGAATGACATCATCTCAGATGACGAGAGGTGGGGGTGTGACAGTCTGGTAGTAGTATTACTTTCCAATCTGATTTATATATGTAACATCTCTAAAACATTACAAAATATAAATAAGGGAGTATGAATGTACTCACATGCATAAACTAAGCTTTGTTCAATAAGCCTTTGTGTATTGAGGGAATGAGCTAGTAACCACACCCTAATGTTTATGTCAAGAATATGCCTTAGTACTCCTAAAGTTCAAGCATTTTTATTAAGTCTATGGCTTCAATGAAATTCCTAATGTCTACAAGTCTAGACTCAATAATGTTTTCGTCTATGTTATGAGGGAAATTTATTTAGGAATATTTAATAATCATTAAATATTCACAAGTTATTGCTTAACAACATGATTAAATATTTAAATATTTTATCTTTTTGCAAAGGTATATGAATCATATTTGTGATTTGCTAATAATAATGAAAAATATTTATATAACAATATTTTAGAACTTTAGAAGTAGAATAATAAGAATTAAATATAATACTTTGATTATTTAAATATTTTTGAACTGTATAATATGTTATATGGACTTAAAAAAATATTGTTTAAAGATTATTTAAAAAATTTTTCATTACAATTAATTTTATAAAATCATAAGTTATAAACTTGTATTCTGAAGATATTAATCAAATATGTTTATAAATTTATGTTTTCTAAATTTCATAAACTATTTTGTAAAAATTATTTTTTAAATACTGTTCATAAAGTTTATATAAAATAAATATATAACAAATAGCTTTTAAATTTCTTATAGTTTAAAATTTATAAAGAAAATAATAAAAATATAAGTTTATAAACTGATTTTTTTAAAGTTTGTAACAATCAAAAATAAAGGCGATATTGTTTTACAAAAATATTTTCTGAAATTATTTCATGTTTTAAACTGTTCAAAAGATGTTTTATAATGATAAAATACTTTTTATTATTAAATATTTAATTAATTTTGTACTAATGCTTATAATTATTAGAACAATTATTATATCATATTATCTGAACTAAATCAAATATTACAAAACTACTAACAATTGTTATTTAAAGTTTCATAAAATTTTACCAAACTTTTTTTTATAAAAAAATAGCATTTAAACGGTATAAAATAGCAAAAAGAGGTTTTGGACTCAGTTTGCGGGTTCGAGCCCGCAAGCTCATCCTAGAGAGTATGGCTTCTTACCGTTACTCTAACTGATGGTTTAGCTGAGACCTCCGCTCACAAATTTATTTTATCCTTTCTTCTTTGCAAATCCCCAAATCAATCCAGTCAAATTCGATTGGTTTGTTGTTCATGAGCCTCTAATACCTTAAGGCTTTCGATCCTCAAGTTAAAATGAGTGGGATGATGTTTTTAATTATCTTCTAGTTTATCGGACTGGATAAGCTTGATCGAAGAAAATTCGAAGTTGGGTCGTGGGTTCAATTCAGAGATTGAAGATGTGTTAGAAGAGTTTTTTGGTGTGTATTGTTTCAGAATGACGTCGCAAAGTGTTTAGATTGTTTGTTTTTGTTTAATTTGATTTTTTTAATCGTTTATTATAACATCCTACGAAATCATACATCGGCCGTGAACCGAAAAGAATCCTAGCTCATAAATAACGATACATCTTTTATATCGCCAATGCGTTTTAGGCTTTAGCAGGCTGTGTAGCACAAGAAAACTCCACAGTTAAGTGTGCTCAGGTTGTGACAATCCAAGGAAGGTGGCCTCCCTTGGAAGTTATCACCTGGGCAACCAAAGGGAAATCCGTGAGTTCCGATTGGTCAAAAGATTTATGCTGATAATCGTCGGAGACCTCTAGAATTCCAAATAGGGGATCGAGTCATGTTGAAAGTTTCACATTGGAAGGGAATTTTCAGATTTGGAAAGCGAGGTAAACTCTCACCAAGATTTGTAGGATCATTCAAAATTTTAGACCGAATTGGAACGGTAGCCTATAGACTTGAATTACCTCCTGAACTTAGTAACATTCATGATGTCTTCCACGTTTCGAATCTGAAAAAGTTCTTAACGGATGAATCATTAATCGTACCTCTTGAAGAGATTCAAATTGATGATAAACTCCAATTCACTGAAGAAATAGTAGAGGTAATGGATTGAGCAATCAAAGTGTTGATACGAAACCGCATTACAATCGATAAAGTTATACGGAACTCTCAATGTGGACCTGAGTATACATGGGAAAGTGAGGACCGTATGAGAGAAAAATATCAATATTTGTTTTCATAAACGATTGTCACCAGATAAGTCTTCACTAAATTTCGGGACGAAATTTCTTTAATAGGAGGAGACTGTGACAATTACGTCAAAAGCATACGTCATCGTTGTGTAAAATCCACGTCATCATGTTTGAAATCCACGTTAAAAATACCATCGTGATTGTAATACGTTGAAAGTACATGATAAATCGTGAACGTGGGTGAAAACCGTGCGAAAAACGGAGTTCCTAATATTAAAATTAGTTTATCCATAGTTCAATCTTGATCAGATTAATATTATTGTTGTTAAAAGTTATTATGTGTGAGTGTTACGTCTATGTGTATATATACAGTGGCATGCCACCTTCTCAAAACGTCTCTTTACATATCAAAATTAAAGTTTTACAAAACAGGCCCAAATTTCGTGAACGTGGGTGAAAACCGTGCGAAAAACTGAATTCCCGATTCTCCAGAATCGTAAAAACAAGAAAAATTCGAATATATTTCACTTTAGCATTCTTCGTGGTACGCCAAGGAAAATTGTAGGTCCCTTGGCGGTACGCGAAAAGCACAAAATATCTAATTTTCCTCCAAATTTCTTCGCGATATGCCAAACTTCCATTAGCCCTCTTTGCGGTACGCGACGAGTATGTCGGTTCAGCAAATCAGCTAGAAACATCATATTGCATGCAGAAGACAATATATTTCTTCCTTTCGAACTTCAGCCTCTAAACACTCTATCTAATCGACTTCCATCACCCAAAACTTGATTCTAAAGCCACAAAACATCATAATCGAGCTAGGGAACAATCCTACATCACCTGATCGCCGTTCTACAACCAAAAATCCGTCCGATCGGGTAATGATTCGTTTTATCCTACTAGTTTGATAATGATTGGATTGGATTTAGATTTTGAACTAAATGCAATAGTTATTGTTGTTGATTATTGCCTAGATGATGGCTAGGAATGGTTAGAAACAAAGAACTTGATAAGTTAACGGTTAAATCCTTGTTTTGATCCGTTATAATGCCCGGTTATCATTAAACCATATCATAAATTATGGTTTAAACCATTTGATTATTACAATGATTGTGATTGTCTTGATCATTCCTTGAAATGCTAGGTTAAATCCAAGTGTTTTAAACTAATGATAAGCTTTAAGATAATCATTGGAACAACGAACTGGTGTTTCTATTAAGAGTCAGATTAGTATATTGAATATGGTTATTAAACCTATTCTAATATCACATTCTTATGTTCCATGATACCTAAATGATCAATAACAAGGATATTCCTATGACAGAAATCCATCTAGAAACTGTTTCAGTGATATAATCAGCAAAAAACACCTATTTGGTTAATCTAAGAACACCCTGATTAATCCAAAGAGTCATCAACCTTGTATGAGGAACCTGAATCATTATAGGTTCCCACATTATCATACATTGTATGATATTCAACCAAAATAACTGATTAATAATTAAATATCAGTTTGATGACTTTAAATGCGATGTCTATGACATTGAACATTAAGAAAGATCTAATAAGTAAATTAAAACACAAATAACTTATAAAATATTAACTAATTTAGAATGAAACTACGACCACATGTCTGTACGTTAACCACTGACATGACACTTCAGGTTATTTCGTAAAACCCCTTTTCTTTTTAATGTTTTACAAACATCGTGGTATTATTGTGTAACTTTTCTTGAACATATGATATGTATCACTGTTTTATGTGTGATTTCATGTGAACTTGTGGTGAACTTGTGACAACTACGTTTGAAGCTCACGTCATCATCTTAAAAATCCACGTTAAAAGAACCATTGTGAATATCATGAATTGAAAATATTCGAGAAATCGTTAATGTGGGTGAAAACCGTGCGAGAAACAGAGTTCCCGATTCTCCGGAATAGTAAAAAGAAGAAAAAATTCAAAGTTATTACGCTCCGGAACACTTCGCGGTACGCCAAGGCCCTCTTGAGGTCCCTTGGCGGTACGCGATGAGTCAAAATATCTGATTTCACTCCGGATTTCTTCGCGGTACACCAAGCTTCAATTTGCCTTCCTTGGCGGTATACGACGACTATGGCGGTTTAAAGAATCAGATTGCATATCAGAATTCATGCAAACAAACATCCATTTATTTCTCTCGAACGTACTTCATTTCCCAGACAATTAAAATTGACTTCTTGCGATCAAATCTTAGTTCTAAAGCCACAGAATCAACTTATTGAAGCTAGAGAACGATTCTACATCATCGGATCGCCGCGTTACAACTAGAAATCTGTCCGATCGGGTAGTGATTTGTTTTATGCTACAAGTTTGATAATGGTTAGATTAGATCTTGTTTTTGAATGTAATGCAATAGCTATGATTGTTGATTATTGCTTAGATGATGGCTAGGAATGGTTAGAAACGAAGAACTTGATATGTTAACGGTTAAATCCTTGTTTTTATCCGTTATAATGCCCGGTTATCCGAAAACTATATCATAGATTGTAATGGTTTAAACCATTTGATTGTAACAACGATTGTGATTGTCTTGATCATTTCTTGGAATGCTAGGTAAAATCCAAGTGTTTCAAACTAATGACAAGTATTAAGATAATCATTGGAATAACAATCTGATGTTTATGATAACAGTCAGATTAGTACATTGAACAATTATTAAACCTATTCTAATATCACATTCTTTTGATTCAAGATATTTGGGAGATCAATAACAAGGATTGACTATTCCTAAGCTAGAAATTCATCTGGAAACTGTTTCAGTGATATAATCAGCAACAATATCTATTTGGTTAATCTGAGAACATTTTGATTAATCTAATGAGTCATCAATCCTATATTAGGAACGTGAATTAATCTAATGAGTCATCAATAACTATTATCTATGTGATTTCATGTGAACTTGTGGTGAACTTGTAAGATTTCATGGGATTTTGCCTGTAGATCAGATCTCTATCACAATATCGAGAAAGTCCTCATTCATCGAACTGTATCTAGTGAACCCATGTGGGGCCGAACGGGTGAACAATGATAGTACTATCGGCTGACAACCTATTCACTGGGAGGTTTGCTTCTCCCCTTGTTAGAATTTTTGTTACCAGTTATATCTAATCTTAATGTATGTGATAGACATTAAGAAAATGAGGATAAAGATATTTACCGACGGGTAGTATCTTCAAAATGGAATAGTCAGAAAGGAACTAGATATGGGTCCCATGGTTATCTTTGGAACTGTGTATCAAGAACTTGCATTCATATCATTCTGTGTAAAACAATCATTACAAACTCACCAGCTTTGTGCTGACTTTTCAAACTCAAACATTTTGCGGGTAGACAGTGACAGCGGGTGAGATTGCACTGTAGGCACTTGTAATTAAATAACTTAGTTTGTAAACTATAACTGTGGTTGTAATAACGATACCTTGTAATGTAATATCTTTAAATGAATCTGTGTATTGTGATACCAGATCAAGTAAGTTACACCTCATCTCTGAGACATCACCACTATGCTTCCGCAACCTTCTTAGTGTGAACAGTGACATCATCAACATGTGACGAGAGGTGGGGGTGTGACAGGGTGGTATCAGAGTCACCGGTTTTAGAAATTTAGGTTGACCTAGAGACCTAGACTATAACCATAGGCTCTTATAATGTCAATGAGTGCACCGAACATAACAAAAGAACAAAACTTGTTTCGATTTGAGCCTGAATAATCAAGTGGTACAATTTCTATTTATGAGTGGCCAGCATAACTAGAAATTGCAACATGTGTGCGTTCTAGTAAATTTCAAGATAAGCATAACAATAACAACATCAGTTGTGAATAGTTGTTTAGGATAGGAATAGATATCATATCATTGTTGCATTGAATACTATTATTGAATATTCATTTCATGATACTGATATGCGATTGTATCTACTACAATAATGGCCAATCCGGGAGAACGACACACTTATCAGAGGATCCCATATCTGATTCTAGATGACACGCCCAGTTCTAGTGAGGGCTTAGATCGGTGTCGTCTTCGGCCACATCCAGAGTGGTACGTTAGGTTTCACACATACCACCACCATATCCTCAGGTCTCAGGTAAGGATACTTCGGCGATCAGATGGGCTAGAAGGCCAACACCACACAGAGTCTTGGTCTTTACTGGGATTGGACAGATGCAGGGACAAGCCCGCAAGATCACTGGACTACCACTAAGACAACAACTTGCTCCCAGATATTTTCCAGGATCCACCCACGAGGTGGGTGAGTCCTCCAGGAAGGATGAGTTGCGAGACCAGCTACAACAAGTCACCTTGGACCTGTAAGGTAATCAATGGGAGCTGATCGAATCACGCGGATCTCTCCAGGATACCCGTGACATATTGATTGAGACTCGTGCTGCTCACCAGATCTTGGTTGAGCAGGTTGTTGTGTTGAAGGAAGGCACAAGAGCCTGCAGGATGATCATAAAGGAGAGGATGAGATGGTCAGTGATACATATGGTGACTGCCTTATTTTGGCAGTATGTTGAGGGAGGGAGAGCACAAGTTTAGAGGTTTAGAGCTTTAGATGTGGAGGTAAGGATGATGATGATAGCTATAGCTATAGCTATGGCTGCTATAGCTATGGTCATAGCTTGCTTACCGTACTTTTTATGGTAAATGTGATGAGATGCTGACTTTTTGGATGTTTTATTGTAGACATCACTGAATGGAAACTGATAGGTTGGGTTTGTAAGGACAAGGGATAGTTTTGACATGTAGGATAGATCCCAAATGATTAGGTTGTGTACTAGTGTGGTTAGTATTATGTAACATTTATGAAATTTGTAATGAACATTTAAATCCAGTAAAGACATTATGATGTCATTGGAAATTTTCTTTATACACAAACACATATATACATAGGTGTATGTACAAGAAAACAATTTAAATAAATATTTAATTAATTATACATATATACACATATGTATATATATTTATGTATGAGAAGTTATTATCATTATACAATCTAAAGAAATTTAAACAACAACATACTATTAAAGTTTGTAAAGGCTAGTATTAGAAGGATTGTGATATCAAGGAGTTGCTTGTTTTTGGCGATTTAACATGTTCTCGGTGTGATGATCGGTTCTCGGTTGATCTGATGATTGGTTCTCGGTGGATCTATTCTCGGTGGAATTAAGAGTTTTCGGTATTGATTTGTGTGACACCCACTGTCACTATACTGTCCCCTCCGGACATTTAAAACATCTAATTAAGATTTTTGTTTAGGTCCCAGAAAACTTTCTGTGTTTTTGTTTGTAAACACACTCATTTTTAATCATTCAAACTTTAAAACATGTCAAAGTATATCCACATACTTATAACAAGTTAACTTCAATTCACCACTCAAATCTTTTTGTTCGATCCCGATCAACACTGCCGTTCATCTTCCTCTTTTGTACCTGTAAACACCACATTTAAATCACCATTAGTTCGTTAGAACTTAGTAAGTTTACCCCACTATTTCACCAAGTGTATTCCATAACACCATATGGATACACTACTAATGTCCCAAATATAATTTCGAAACAATATTCAATCGCATACAAACGATTTACTAATGGGTCGTTTCCACCCAAAACCCCATGAATCACCATTCATGTACAATCATTATAATTTCACACCTCCCATACATGTGCACACAAAACTCCAGTTGTGCATCATATTTCCCAAAAGTCAAAATTTAACAATTTGACTCTTGAATTTTGAATGTCTACACCCTTATAGGTCATCTTTTGTTCACACACATTGTGAATCTGTTTCATTGGGATTAAAAGTCTTATGTTCACACATCTTGTGAATCAAAGCATGCACATTACCATTTTGATGCCTACATAGTTGTAGATCACCCTTTCTGTTCACACACCTTGTGAATCAATTACATTAGATTTGCATGTCTTATGTTCACATACCTTGTGAATCAGCATACACATTACCAATCCACCATTTGTTCACACACCTTGTGAATCAATTACATTGGAATTGCATGTCTTATGTTCACACACCTTGTGAATCAGCATACACATTACCAACCCACCATTTGTTCACACACCTTGTGAATCAATTACAATGGAATTGCATGTCTTATGTTCACACACCTTGTGAATCAGCATACACATTACCGATCCACCATTTGTTCACACACCTCGTGAATCAATTACATTGGAATTGCATGTCTTATGTTCACACATCTTATGAATCAAAACATGTATATTTCCAATTTAACATCTACACATTTGTAGATCACCACTTGTTCACACACCTTGTGAATCTTTTAACCACAATAACCACAATCATTTATATCAATTTCAATCAACTCAACGAGTCATATATATACATATATATATATATATATATGCTACAATTACAAGTTCAACCAAATAGATAACTTACACACAATTTGAACACATTCACCTATGTTTACATCAAATATATTTCCAATTCATATGTTCACACACCTTGTGAATCATTTAACTACATTTCAACACACTGATTGTTCACTCTCAAGTGAATCAACCAGAACTGTCTACACAATTGTAGATCATCAAATACAATTCTTTATATTTACCAAACGTGTGTCACACTATTACATTCAAAACGACACAATTAGTTGTCTTATTGAGTTTTCACAATCTTGTGAATTACTCAAACTGTCACTAATATAATTATGTTCTCACCCTTGAGAATCTACTAACACAAAGTTTACTACATGTGTTATTTACACACATAGTCAACATTAGACACAAACAACAATTAGTCACACAATTGTGATTCCAAATAATATATATTAGTGTCTAACCTCAAATTCAACCTTAAGGTCTATCACCCTTACATATGTTCACACACCTTGTGAATCATATAAATGTAAATCAATCACAATTTGTTCACACACCTTGTGAATTATTTATACTTACGTATAACAAACAGTTGTCTACATCATTGTGGATCAACTAAGTTGTCCACTACCTCCTTAGTTCACATTCAAGTGAACCATTTCAACACACTTTCAACAACATTATCCACATTCATATGGATTAATATCAATGCCTACACACTTGTAGGTCATCACTATTGTCACACCCCGGGCCGGCGGGAACGGATCGGGCTTTCCCGTCGGGCGGAAGGTTCCCGGGGCGCGATATCTTGAGTGATAATCAAATGATCAGATTGTTTACATAGCACATGATAAATAAATGAGAAATGCTAACACATCTATGACATAGAATTACAAGATTAAATTACAATGTATCGTTCATAATTTAATCAAGTAAATCTACCAAAAAGAATCAATGTAACTATATCTTGTATATGTACAAGATATACAAAATATGATTCATTGTCCCTGTCACCAAAAGCATGCAACACAAAATAAAGCTAGGTCTTCTAAAAGTCCACTAGCTTAATCCTTGCATGTATGTATCTACACCTGTTCATCACCTGAGAAACATGTATTTAAACAAAGTAAACACTAGGTTGGTGAGTTCATAAGTAAGTTAATTGAAAACCTTGATTCATTCACATGCACATTCACAATGATAATTATGTTACTTGTATGTTGTTTGTTCACCTGTTCTCCCAATGGCTTCTCAATAGTTATATTTACATGTAATATATCATCCTAGTAGTGATGCTTATATATAGGGCATATGTAAGGGAACTAAGCCCTAGCCAACATCCCACCACATCACTACTAGAACTCCACACTAGTTGCAATACAACTATTGATTTCCATTCCCAAATCCACATGTTCGTCCCATTCTTGATCACCTGTGATAACTAGTATAGAATAATATAATGATGTAATTGTTGTTATCGAACCGTAGTTTAGATAACCATTATATATGTTAAGGATATTAGATTCATCAAATCTGTTCCTTGTATTATTCTATATTTGTGGGGTTAACAGTTGTTTCACTTTTAAATATTAAGAGTGTTAGTTAACCACTTGTAATTTGTTCTTGAACTATAGTGCATAGAGCCTAAAAGGAATCCGTTGAAATCCTCACGTAATCAGATTTCAATGCATCCGATTTTCCTCCACCACTTTGTAAACCCATAGACCTCATCGAAACAGTTACTAGCAATATGACATGAGAATATACATTGCTCAGTCTACTTGTCAACAAAAAACGATGGATTAATTACTTATCACTGCAGATTAATATCACCATGTGTCGCTTTCCAGAACCTGACTTGAAGTCGCCCTGTCACCGGTCATACGTTACCGGCCAATGAATCAATACGATCAACATACTAGCCCTACAAGCTAGAGGTTTGTCAAACCTATGGTACCACTATGCTATCGTCGGTTTAGTCACGTCAAACTAACTCGTCAGTGAATTATAGGGGCTTACATGATAAACTTGTACAATTGGCACATGATTGAAGTGATATAATACAATAGGTCAATAGTAACTAATTGTAATTATGTTCATCTGTATTATTGTTCCCATTGTCATATGTTCTCCATGTTATTAACAAAGCTAAATAAGAATTTGTCTTATTACATTATGTTAATTCTTTGAGTGAATGATGTTGTTATCATGAAGTTACATTATCATGATTATCATTCTTTGTTCCATGTTCTCTTGTAATATGTATTGAGTTGTAAAGCTAAGTGTTAAAAGGACTTGTCCTATTACACTTACTTAACTCTTGTGTCGAATGTTATTACAAAGATATATAATATCTTTATAACATTCATATGTTTACCTGTGATTGTTCCAGTGTTTGTCTATGTAAGAATAACTAAGTGTTATAAGATAAAATCTTACAACTATGTTATTCTAATGTGTTGATGAATTAATAAGATATTTTATCTTGTTCATCTGATTATTCCTGTCATATCATGATCATACAAGCATGCATACAAAGATAAGCGATAATATACAATTTATATGATCTAAAATCAATGTATAAATAACATGTTAAGCAAAACTTTTAAATAAATAAAAGTAAGCATGTTTCTCAGCCCCGAGAGTTTAAAATCAGTTAAGATTAAAGTAAAAGAGGCATATGAACTCACCTTGTTGTTGAAATGGTTGACTTAGCTTAAACGAAGAATGCATGTGCTCTTGTTTGTCTTTGATGTGTATTTATGTTCCTGTATTGATTTCACATGGTTTGCACTTATAAGTATTGTTTGTAATTGATTTGCACACGTGTCCGTGTTAGCCTTAAAATTGGTTAATCATTCGCGTGTCTCGGTCATTGTTCGGCATTCGGCCCATCTTGGTTGTTAAAGACTTGGCAACCTTTATCCCACTAGGTTTAAGTTACTCACTTTGTTATGAATTTTACACTTCATTTAATTTACTTTTGTGACAAAAGTTTCTAAATAAACAACCTAGATTTTTAAGTTAAAGTTGTAAATCCGTAACCTTTTGCAGTCTATCTTTAATAACTTGATTCTTGTATTTCGTTATAAATAAGCCTTGTGGGCCTACTATTGGGCCAAGAGTTATATGTATGGGCCAAATGGATGGGCCGATTGCTTACTTGATCCGTTTGATGTTGTGGGCCGAATTTCTTCGGGCCATTGTTGGGCTAAACGAGGACATGTGGGCCAAAAGATGGTTGGGCCTTGAACCGATGGACATGGGCTGTGAATTGGTGTGCTGGGCCTCGACAACAAGGGTGGGCCGCTTGAGTTGGTTATAGACCAAGTGGATGTGGGCTACAACAATTATAATGGTTCAATGGTTTGGACTACCGAATTATCCATCTTGGGCTAAAGCAGAATTGGGCCTGGAAATTCGCAAATGAACGACATGGTTGACCCAACCTTATTCAGCGAACCCTTTGCCACTATCCCTGGTTCGGCTACTACTACATCCATGAGGTTCGTTCAACATGTGTATGGTTCGGTGAAGGTTGAAATGGTTCGGCGGATGTTGGAAATGGTTCGGCAGCAAGGGTTCGTAGCTGGTTTCGGATACATGGCAGTATTTAGGTTCGTGTGCATCCCCAGGTGGATGGTTTGGCCATGAGCTCGCGTGAAGGTTCGGCTAGGGTTTGCGGCTCTGTAGATTTGTTTCAAGATGTCGAAGGGTTCGGCCATGTGGGTTTGATGGATGAAAAAGGTTCGTTTGGCTGATGATGGTTCGTTAGTCACAAGCTTCGCCGGTGTTCAAGAAGAAACGCAAGGTTCGGCTTCGGCATGTAGGTCACAGGTTCGGGCAAGGGAGCTGGGTTCGTCGCTTTGGTTCGCCAAGAATGGAGGGGGTTCGGCTAGGACCGAAGGTTCGGCCTGCACAAGTTCGTCTCCCCAACCATCCCACGAACCCTGGTTCAGTGTCATCATAGACGCCACCTGCTGTGACGGTTGTTCCCATGGTGTTGTCGAGTACTAGTATGTTAACATGGTGTATGGCTAAGGATGTACAGGTTAGAAACCGATGGAGTATGTGACCCAAACCAAAAGGAGTATAAAACCCTATTTTCGTGGGTTTTCTTGGATCATTACCTCAAATTCAGTCGGATAAAACACAAGATCTGTTATACTTTCACATAGAGGACATCAAGAGCTTCGCGTGGGTTCAAGAATCACCCAAATCCGTTTAGAAATGAAGAAGTTATGGGGTTTTGAAGGTGAAAAATGGTGGTAAATGGTGGTGGCCGGAAAAGTGGGTTAGAGAGAGTGGAAATGTGTGAAATGAGAAAAACTCTCTCATTTAGTCTTTTTATATCACGTGTGGTGTTCGGGTTTGTTTCGGTTGCTCGGTTTGTGATTTCGTCGCGTATCCGGAACTTTACGCGTATTTAATTGAAATAAATAAAAAAAGATTATTTTAATTAATTGATGAGTTTCAAAATTGTAAAAATGTTAAATAATTTATTTTATTAATTTAATGTCGTTGTGTCATGTTTTCGTTTTCGTTTCGTCAGATCGCGTCACCATCACACTTACTCATTCGAATCGTCATTCGAACGAACACGTCGATGGCTTGGTTTTCTAACTTTTGTTTGCTACTTTCCAGTCATCATTTCAGAACGTTAAACTCACAGATATGTTTGTGTGAATCGTCACCCACGCAAACACACTGTCAGTTCGTTATTCTGAAACGATGCTGAAATTTATGTTTGAATTGTGTTTCCTCACTGTCGGACTCAACTAAACACCCTGATGTTACATTGTTTTCACATTGAATTGTCGGCCATCTGATTCCTGTCATCTATGGATATCAGATCGCAACCGATTTGTTTTTGTCATTCGCTTGAACATCGTTGTGTCTCATGTTTAGTTGTGTTAACTGTACTTAGGTTTTCACTTAAATACACACAACTAATGTTTCAATTGAGTGTTTTACTTACAGTATTTAAGTTTAAACGAAAATACGTACAACTGTTTCTTGTATTTAGAATTCTGTTAATACAAGTATTGTTCACAATCATGTATGTACACATAGTTACTGTTGAAAGTACACGTGTCGTACGAACTTGCCGGCCGGTCAAGTACTAGTTGTCACAGTCTCCCCTTGTTAAAGAAATTTTGTCCCGAAATTTAAGCATAAAGGTCAGGCTTTACTTCTCGAACAGGTGGGGATACTTTGCTTTCATGTTGTCCTCGCGCTCCCAGGTAAATTATGGTCCACGCTTGGAGTTCCATCGAACCTTTACAATAGGGATACGGCTTCGTTTCAGTTTCTTAACTTCATGTTTAATAATCTCTACAGGTTCTTCAATGAAATGTAATTGCTCGTCAATTTGTATCTCTTCCAATGGTACGATCAATGATTCGTCTGCTAAGCATCTCTTGAAATTTGATACATGAAACACATCGTGTACTCCGCTGAGCTCATCAGGGAGTCTGAGTGTTGTGGATCGCCAATTGAGTTTTGTTCACATGATCACAATATTTATGATTTATTTTCACAACATTAAACAAACTCAACGATAATGGGTGACTTACCTTGATTTGGAGAGCTATCAAAAATCTCCAATGCTTTCCCAGGTTTCCTAGAACTAGATTCACCTCCTCTTCATATTATATATTCACATATAACAGGATTTAACAACATGAACACACAACTTGTGTTATTTATACAATATAATTTATTTGACCTGTTTCACTCTTCGTATTCAATCAAAACCTTGTTGAGGCTTTTATCAAACAACCCATGTGTAGAAATTAATCTGCACATGTTCTTAATCATATTCAACTAATCAAAACTTCATATTTTGAAATCTGTTGCTTGACTTCCTTTACCAACACCTAGTTGTAAATCACACGTATACAAATAGTTTCAATACTACCAACACCCATACATACTGATTCAAACTCATTGAATCTAATTTATTAATGTGTGGCATTTAGAAGTCAAGCTATCATTTATAATTGGCATACTTATGCCAAAGTCATTAACTTTCAATTTCAACATTTAATCAATATTTGAATTAATTTTATCATTCCAAAGAATGATCCAAAATCATCACAACCATGATTTAATCATCCCGCTAGTTATCATACTCAATAATATGGATTTCATGACAACCGGACATTATAACGGATCAAAACCAAGATTTCACCGTTAAGCTGTCAAGTTCTTCGTTTCTAATTATTCCTAGCCGTCATCTAGGCAATAATCAACACCCATAACTATTATAATACCATATCTAATCCATATACTATCAAATCAGTAAGAGAGATCGAATCGTTACCCTTTTGAACGGATTTTTCGGA
Organism: Mikania micrantha; assembly: GCA_009363875.1. Lineage (NCBI taxonomy): Eukaryota > Viridiplantae > Streptophyta > Magnoliopsida > Asterales > Asteraceae > Mikania > Mikania micrantha. The sequence continues at coordinate 58,798,727 of CM018691.1, read as the reverse complement.
TGAAAACGATGATCAGGAGTTGTAGAAACGATCCCTTGCTCGATCCGTATGTTGGATGGCTTCAAAACACTGATTAGATGGTATAAAATCATCCTAATAGCCTGGAAATCAAGTATATTCGACCCAAAATGAATTCTGATTGAGCAGATCAGATTTTTATGTCATCTGGGTCCGTCGCGTACCGCCAAGGATGGCAAAAAGCTCCTTCGCGTATCTTCACCGCCATAGTCAGATTCCGATTTTGTTTTCGCGATTCCGGGAGCATACGAACTCCGTTTTACGCGCCGTTTTCGCCCACGTTCACGATTTTTCGAGCTCTTTCCAATGATTATAATTTCAAGACCTGAAGAGTTCAAAATATTTGATCTCTTATTTAATGTTATATTCGACTCAGTGTGTCTTGAAATCGGAGCCTCGTTTCGTGATATAAAAAATGCTTGTGATCGTCTAAAACCGGTCGTTACAAATTGTTTTGGTTCTCGGTCATAGTATTTTGGTTATATATATTTGTTTTCGTTTCATAATCAAAGGGGCATTCATTCAGTATTTTCAAAGAGTTTTTCTTCTTATCTTATTCTTAATTGTTCTTGTATCAGACGAGTGCTTATTAATCAATATTATCTCGTATGCAAGTTTCTGAATGTTAATCTTGGTTTCTTGATTAACTAATTATTGATTTACGCTCATTAGTAAGTTTGGTTTGATTTCGAATTTATAAGATTCACGTGTTTGGGACTTACAATTGGTATCCGAGCCATTCAAACTAGTTCGAGGCTCATTCGATATCAAATATCAAGAAAAGCTGTTGATTAGTGAAGGATTCGAGGATTGATTTTTGAAGAAGACGTATTGGTGTTCTTCAAAAATTTAGCCAGATTATTCAGGAAAGAAGATAATTGAGAAAATTTGATTTAATTCGAATTTCCTTAAATTCTGGGATGAATTAATTGGTTGGAGAAAATCAAGGGATTACTCTGAAGATTTTGTCAACAGAAAGTGTTTTCGATAGTTCCATTTTATGCCGAAAAGGGTTCTCGGCTGAAGGGGTATTCTCGGAAGATTTTGAGGTTCTCGGTCAATCTGTGTGTTCTTGATGGAGTTTTTGTTGTTCTCGGCAAAAATTTGATGTTCTCGGCTGAACTTGGTGTTCTCGGCAGTTTTTACTATTTTCGGTTGAAGCTGGTTAATCACTTCCACTTGTTCAGAAGCCACTTATTTCAATGGAAGCTCAAAATCAAAACACCATGTATCTACAACTAGATTCTCAGATGGGCACAGCCACAAGGATTCCAAGACTATTACATGCTAAAGGTTTTACTGAATAGAAGTGGCGCTTCGAGAATCATGCTAAATTCTCAGATGCTAAGATTTGGAGATCCATTCAGAGAGGAAAAAGGGTACCTATGTATGTTCCTGATGGATGTACTACTAGGGTTCCTAAGCCGATTGAAGAATACACTGATGATGACTTTGATATGGTAGAACAAGATGATAAGCACTTGCATCATTAGCCATGGCACTAGGACCTGACATTGCTCAAGGTTTCAAGGAATGTACTTCAGCTAAAGAACTGTGGGAAGCGTTGATTTAGATGTATGAAGGAAACAACGACATGAAAGAAAGCCGGAGGGATATGTTAAATCATAGATTTAACATGTTCAATCATGTTCTTGGAGAAAGCTTGGAAACTCAGCTTCAAAGATTTGTATGTCTAATTATTGAGATGCGAGGGGCATAGATCTTTTTGTCTAATGGTGAAATAAATAAAAAATTGTTAAATTCTCTACCTCGAAGCTGGGACATGAACGTGGCCTTGAGTAAGAAAACTAAGGACTTATATAGAATCAGTTTAACTGAAATGATTTCTATTATTAAGTCCTATGACATGGATGACAAACAATGAACCTTGAATCATAACAGCATCTTAAGTGCAATTGGAGTTGGAAATTCAAATAGTGCCTTCCTATCTCAAAGCTCATCTGGAGCGAATTCTGTCAAATCACATGCTCCGGCTAGAGAACTAAATATTGCATCACAGGGAGGTGGTGGTAGCAAAATTGCAGCTGCACCAGCTATGGAGGAAAATCTAGCCTTATTTACTGCATTTATGAAGAGCTACAATGCATTTATGGTTGGAGATTTGAATCAGACAAGTATGGTGTCTACTGAATTGGATCAGATTCATCCGGAAGATGTTGAAGAAATGGATGTTACTTGGCAAATGGCTATGGCTGTTGTGACACCCCGTAAAATCCAGGTCAGCGTTCTTTGAATTAAATGTTTATTTAATTGATAATTGTATACATGGCACTAGAATTAGTTAATTTAGTGTGACACGTGGCATGATAGTACAAACACTGACACAGACACGATAATTTGGTGAATTATCGCAACACGCACACACGTGTCAAAGAAAACATTAACGTTGGTGAACGTTTAGCACATAGTGTAACCAAACACTAGAAACCGCACGAAACGCTCAAACATTGAACTTAGAAGTTCAAATGAGGCAGAACGATAGTCCGTAAGCGTGAAAACGGCGACGAACGGATCAAAACATTGAAAATGGGCCTATTGGGCTCTTCTGGAACCCATCGCGGTACACGATGGCCCACAAGGAATCCCATGGCGGTACGCGATGGATGGGCGGGGAGTTTGAATCCCGAATTTCTTCGCGGTACGCTGAGAGGATCTTTGACCCTCTCGGCGGTACGCGACGAGTCCAACACGCCAAATCTTTGTAAAACCAAGACAATCATGCCTATACTACCCATTTTAATCATTTTCCCCTGCCAGACAAGCTACCATTCGACTCCTTCCTCTCCAAATCACCTGCAACTCCCTCTTGGAAGCCATTGAAGACCATTTTGGACCTTGGGAACATTGAAGGAAGTTCTCTCAACCACCACCCACCATCCACATCTCGTGGAACTTGTTGAGGAGCATTACCCAGATGGTTCAAGGGCTGTAAAAGCTCTTATCTCTGCATTTTGGAGCTTTGGAAGGTAACCCCATAGCCATTTGGCACTCTTGACACACAAAAACACACGCTCAAGGCTTAAAACCCACATGCAAGCTCTCTATCTTTGCGTGCGCGAATTTTATGAGTTATGAATCTAGGTTTAATGATGTTCCTATGTTAAATGATGATCTATGATGGTTTGATGATGTTTCATAATGTTCTATGAGTGTGTGTATGTGTAAAATACATGATTTGGTCATGAGCAAGTGAAAAACCCACATGCATGTATGATCCATGGCTTGTGGGATGATTTTGAATATCTAAATGTGTTTATTGATGATGTTTGGAGATTATTGCATGATTAGATCTTGACAAAATGGTTAAAGTACGATTATATGGCAAACTTGCTATTATTAGTAACTTTTAAGTTACAACTTGATGATATGGGATGAAATATGATCATGCATGTGTATAAAATTGTTATTTGAATGATAATATGATTATTAGAAACTTAGGATTGTGATTTCTGTTTTGATTATGGTCATATTTGGCCAAGTTACTTGTCACACCCCGGGCCGGCGGGAACAGATCGGGTTTTCCCGTCGGGCGAAAGGTTCCCGGGGCGCGATATCGTTGAATGATAATCAAATGATCAGATTGTTCCATAGCACATGATAATCACAATGAGAAATGCTAATACATCAATAATATATAATTACAAGATTAAATTACAATGTATCGTTCATAATTTAATCAAGTAAATATACCAAAAGAATCAATATAACTATATCTTGTATATGTACAAGATATACAAAAGATGATTCAATGTTTAGGCACCAAAAGCATGCAACACAAAATAAGCTAGGTCTTCTAAAAGTCCTCTAGCTTAAACCTTGCATGTAAGTCTCTACACCTGTTCGTCACCTGAGAAAACATGTATTTAAACAAAGTCAACACTAGGTTGGTGAGTTCATAAGTAAGTTAGTTGAAAACTCTGATTCAACCACATGCGTTGTCCCAATGTTTTGTTATGTTGCTTGTATGTGTAATGTTCATATGTTCACTTGTTGGCTCCTCAATAGTTATGCTTACAAACACTATGTTATCCTAGTAGTGATGCTTATATATAGGGCATATGTAAGGGAACAAGCCCTAGCCAACATCCCACCACATCACTACTAGGACTCCACACTACTTGTAATACAACTATTGATTTCCATTCCCATGTCACCTGATTGTCCCATTGTTGATCACCTGTGTTTCCATGAATAGAATAATATAATGATAGCGTTGTAGTTATCAAACCGAAGTATTGACAACCATTTGTGTAGTAAGGATGTTAGATTTAATAAATCTGTTCCTTGTATTATTCTATTGTCTGTGTGTTAACTTTTATGTTACACTTTTAGTTAATTAAAAGTGTTAGTTAACTGTTGTCATATGTTATCAAATGCAGTGTATAGAGCCCAAATGGAACCCATTGTAATCCTCACATAATCAGATTTCAATGCCTTCCATTCACCTCTATCCCACCGTGTGATCCCAAGGCCTTTACGGGGATTGTCTCATGTAATTAACAAAGTCGAATAAGAATTAGTCTTATTACATTATGTTAATTATGTGTGATTGGCAGTGATAGGCATGAAGTTACGTTATCATGGTCGCCGTTCACGGTAATCCATATGGTCACCATGTAATCCTTAAGCCGTAGTAAGAACAAGTCTTAGTACCCTTAAGTGACGCAGGTGGTGGATAATCAATGCGATCATACTACCTAGTAGTATGTTTTTAGGGTGTTGATCAAATGTTATAAGAAATTGACTTATCACACTTGATCGTTTATGATGTGGAATGATATTTAGAAGATATTTTATCTTCTGATCATCCATGTGCTGTGATGTGTCACCATGTTTCACTGTAATAGTTCTCATTGTTCGTTTGTGTATGAATTGTCTCAATGTTCATTCCTGTAGGAATAACCAAGTGTTATAAGATAAATCTTACAACTGTGTTATTCCCATATGTTGATGATTATGAAAGTACATTATCATAATCTTCTGAGTTTCCCTGTTATCTTATGATCATACAAGCATGCATACAATGATAAGCGATAATAAACAATTTAATATTATCAAAATCAAAGTATAAATAACATGTTAAGCAAAACTTTTAAATAATTAAAAGTAAACATGTTTCTCAGCCCCGAGAGTTAAAATCAGTTAAGATTAAAAGTAAAAGGGGCATATGAACTCACCTTGATGTTGTAGGGTTGACTTAGCTTAAAAGAAAGAATGCACGCGCTCTTTGTCGTTCTTGTAATAGTTTTCACGTTCCTGTATTGATTTCACGTTGTTTTCGACCCATAAGTATCACTTATTGTAATTTGAGTGTGTGTATGTGTTAGTCTTAGTTTGGCTAACACTCGTGAGTCGTGATCATCATTCGGCCCCGTGTACTTGCTATTAATCTTAGAAACGCTCATGATAATTAAGTTAATCTTTGAATTTCACTTATTTGTTTTAAGTTCACTTGATTTATTGTCATGTCCCAATAATCCCCCAAGTTTTAACTTAGGTTTTAGGTTTAACATAATAACCTTTAGAATGACATGTCCAATCTTTTGAATTTTCACTATGATCATAATTTGTCACTCTTGTTATGAAATTGAATTGAATCAATAATGAGATATAAATTAATCCTTAACCTTTCGTGTTTCTAGATTAATTTCCAAGTCTCATGTTTTCCCAAACATCACTTGGACCGAATGATGTCAACATAACCTTAAAAGTTGTACGCGGGCCTTATGCGATATCTTGGGCTAGTGTGTTGGACCAATTATGATCTTGGGCCAAAATAAAGTCTCATGGGCCTAAGTTAAACAACATGGGCCGGTAGTTTCGCGTGTGGGCTGAACTTATAATTCGTGGGCTTGATGTTCATTGGGTTTGGGCCGGTTAGTTATTGATTGGGCCGAGGATCAAGGGCCAAATGAACTGGACTTGGGCCTATGGACATGGGCTGTAAAAAAAGTAAAAATCATTTCTGGGCCAGCAACCGAATTGGGCCAGAAAATGTCTGGGCCTAACCCAACTTTGTTGGCCGAACAAGACTCATACAGGAGATGGGGGTGGGCCGATCAAAATTCTGTTGGGCCATTGTACTGGGCTCCTAATTAATGGAATTATGTTGGCTGAATAATTGTTTGAATCAAGTGGCTGATGGGCCTGAACAAAATACGATTGGGCTATATTGGGCCAAGATATTTAAAAGAAATCGTAGTGGTGCATGCGGTTGTTTAATTTGCAGGACCCAATCACATTAAATGCAGCCAGAACTAATCCAGCAACCTACAGAAGGATTCGGCCACCTGGTTCCTTGCCAAGGTTCGTCGGTCTAAGATGGTTCGCCCACAGATTCATGCAGGTTCGTTGATGTTGTAAGGGTTCGGCAGATCATGTAGGGTTCGGGGGTTATGGGTTCGCTGGATCCATTTCTGAGGGTTCGGCACTTCATTCGCGAGCTGCATGGGTTCGTGACTCGAAGGAGGGTTCGGTGGTGATGACCAAGGTTCGTCATAAGGCTATAGTTCGGCTGAATAGTTCGTGAAGGCACACTAGGGTTCGGTGCCTTCGTCCCTTGCACGAACCTGGATCTCCTTCCTTCTCATCATTGAACTGCTGCCCCCCAGGTTTCTTCTACAGGTCGTGGTGTACTAGGTTAGTGTTGTCAAGGGTGTGGGAGTACAACAACCAAGGTGGTTAGCCGCTGGTTGTGAGGTGGTCGAGCCAAACACACACACACCTACACAAAACCCTATTTTCGTGGACTTTCATGGCTTCATACCTTCGTTTTCAGTGGTTAAACCCTTAGATCTGCTGTACTTTCATGTAGAGAACTTCAAGAGCTACGCGTGGATGCGAAAATCACCCAAATCGGTTAAGAAACGAGCTAGATATGGTGGATTGAAGGTGGGTTGATGGTGGTAGGTTTCTTGGCCGGAAATTTTGAAGAGAGAGAGAGATGAAGATGATAAATGAGAAAATCATGCTTACTTAAGGTTTTTATATCACGCGGGGTGTTCGGGTCCGTTTCGGTTGCTCGGTTCGTTAATTCGTCGCGTAACCGGAAAATTACGCGTTATTTAAAATAAATAATTAAAAATGTTAATTTAATTAATTTGATGAGTTTCAAAATTGTAAAAATGTTTATTAATTTATTTAATTAAAATTAAATTCGTTTCGCGTCGTAATTCGTTTTCGTTTCGTCGAATCGCGTCACTATCGCGCGTATTCGTTCGAATCGTCATTCGAACGAACACGACGATGGTTTTGCTTTCCGACTTTTGTTTTCTACTTTCCAGTCATCATTTCAGAACGTTAAACTCACAGATATGTTTGTGTGAATCGTCACCCACGCAAACACACTGTCAGTTCGTTATTCTGAAACGACACTGTAGTTTATGTTTAAATTGTGTTTCCTCGCTGTCGGACTCAACTAAACATCCTGTTTTCACCTTGTTTTCACATTGAAAGGTCGGCCATCTGATTCCTGTCATCTATGGACATCAGATCGCAACCGATTTGTTTCTGAATATCGTTTGAATCACCGTTGTTTCTCATGATTTGTTGTGTTAATTGTCATTAAGTTTTCACTTAATAAACACAACTAATGTTTCAAATGTACGTTGTAGTTAATGTATTTAAGTTTATACGAAAATACGTACAACTGTTCTTGTATTTAGAATCCTGTTAATACAAGCACTGTTTACAAATACGTATGTACACATAGTTACTGTATGCAAGTACACATACCGTACGGACTTGCCGGGCGGTCAGGTACTCGTTGTCACATTACTATTTTTAGTAACTTTATAGTTGAAATATTGCTAGATGATGATTTGGTTCATGTTAACATGATTAGATGATGTTAAAAGGCATATTATGATGATATGTGGTATAAAAATGGATTAGGAATGGTTAGAATGATCATTTGGGGCAAAAATCGTCATAATTACTATATTTAGTAACTTTATTTTTAGAAATATCAACTTATGAATGTTTTGTGTGTTTTGAGCTTGCTAAGTGACTTAATATGCCTTGATATGATGATTGTATGATAAATTAGATGGTTTCCGATATCGCACATGCTAGATTTGGAAACTTTCCTTTTTAGGAAACTTTGTATGCAAACGTGACTTACATGCTTATTTGATTCGTATGACAATATGCTATGTGTTAACATGATCACGTAAGACTTAACGAGCATGCTAGAACTTTAAAAACGATATGTGTTGTGAACTTTCCATAAATGGAAACGTACTATAAATAGCAAGTTATCCATGAACGCGACTTGCGCGTTTTGCACACAACGAGCACTAACACGAATGTTACACGATTCACAACTGACACACGGTTCACCAACAGGTCGTTGACTTGACACGGTAAAACACAGTCAAAAACGGTCAAACACTGTAACATCTGTGCAATTAGTCATGGTAGTCATAAACAGTGATAGTACAATATGTATTTGATTCAGTATTTCCAATGTGATTCAAGTGTTCATGATTGTGTTTGTGTGTTATAGGATCTTATTTAGTTAGGAACAAGTATGTATTATTTATTTACAGTCGATTACTAGACAAGAACAGTATTGTATTATATCGAAACAGTGGTGGGCTGGCGTAGATAAGGCAGTTAGCTGGACTCTGGGTATGCCCTATACATATACTGCGTTCGGTGTAATGGGATAGTGTTAGTGTGTAGTGTTGTGACGAATAGTATGACAAAGGAGTTATTTAAACAAAATTGTAATATGTAAGCGAGACTGAGTATGGTTATGGGTGACGATCCATAAAGATACGAATGTTGAACTTATAATTAATAGTAAACGGCAATAAATAAATAATACGACCGAAAAACGTACGCAATTACGGGTATACACGTAATTAAATTCGTTTAACGGTCGGATTACGAACGAACAAATAAACATAAGGAAAATATTTTATTTTCATTTTACAATTTTGAAACTCAATAACAAATAATTCAAGAAATCTATTTCACAATCTAAAATATTCAATTATGTAATCGTAACGACGTATACGTAAAAATACGCGAAACCGACACCAAACGAGACCAAACACGCGGGGAACCACCCGGGATATAAAAGCCTTTATTTTCCCCCATTTCCCTCACAATTACAGGTACATCCCTCTCTCTCTAAAATTTCCGTCACCTCACCCTCTTTCTACAAAACCTCCATTAAAGTACCAAGATCTTCTTCAATACTTCATCAAATCGCGCTTATAGCATATCAAAACGCTCCTGTCGACGAAAGGAAGCTTGCAGTACCAAGGATCGGAGCTACATCGAGCTATTTCAGCCGGATTCTTAGAGAGAAGGTTCGGATCTAAGGGTTTTCATCAAACCCGACACTATTGAGTAATTAACCGGTTTTAAACACACCATTTTGATGTCTATAAGTTCTAACTGAGTTTTCGCATGATTACCCAATAGAAATCACCATCTATTGTGGCCAAATCGTGATTTTTTAGAGATCCATAGCTGATTCCCGATCAGACGAACCTCCAGAGACGAACGAAACCTTTCATTCGGGCGAACCTATAGGGGCGAACGAACCTTTCTTCGGGCGAACCTATAGGGGCGAACGAACCTTTCATTCGGACAAACCTGCAGGGCGACGAACCAATCAGCTGAGCGAACCTCTAGGTTCTGGCAAACCAGAGGGGTGACGAACCTTTAGGTTCCGGCGAACCTGAGATGCGAACGAACCTCTGGTTTCAGCGAACCAAGGATGCGACGAACCTATAGGTCCTGGCGAACCTGAGAGGTGAACGAACCTCTAGGTTCGGGCGAACCTGAGGAGCTGAACGAACCTAGTGCGGCCGAACCCCAGGTCTGCGAACCTTGGATGGATATTGCCGAACCTAGTGTAGACGAACCATAAGGTTTGCTGATCCTAGGGATAACATACCTAGAATTTAAACTAAATTGCCATTTTTTTTCTTGATAGCCTAAATTAAAACATAAGTATTCGATCAGGATTCGCGCAACACTTTTAAACATAAAAACAAGTTATGAAATGGATAATCAGGGTCATGATAACACAAGGAAATAAATCAATCAAAGAGTACAATATCACAAATCTTATATTCTAAGTATGATTACAATGATATAGGAACCAGTTAGAAGTCTTGTTGTTTGCTACTTGCTACTTGTTCTGGTTCAGAGTCTACTGCTGTCAGGTGAGAACATTAGCCCCTCTTTTACTGTTTTACAACTGTTTTGGGGTGGAACACGTGACCAAATACTCTTAATGCAATTATATTTCATAAAATAGGAACACACTGCCTTTCAACCATTACAGGGTTTATTTACTGTTTTAAGGGATGAATCAACTATTTTAAGAGGATTTATCAATCGTTTTAAGGGTTTTTATCAACTGTTAAACATTTTCTACTAAAAGGTTTTATAGAAGATTCTCTAAACTCTTTTATATCTGTTTTATACAAATGGTTTTATAAATGTTAAACACTTTAAAATAATAAGTTTTATAAACACTGTTACTATAAATTGTTCTTTTGATAAGATAATATTTTATAAACCTTGTTATTGTACAAGGAAACGATTCTCATTATTAAATCAAGGGTTTCAACAAAAAGTTTTAAATCAATAATTTTCATAGTGGTATTTAATCAAAGGATTTCAATTCATGATATTTAATCAAATCATGGTAATCAAATAAGGCATTCAACCAAAGGTTTCAAATCCTAGTACTCAAAAACATGGTGTTCATCATTATGAACAAACTTATACATACATCAAGACACATATTCTTATTCTTATAGCGTTAGTACTGGGTGATCACAACATGGGAAAGCGGGACACATTCAGTTACGGCAAAGGTGGAGTTAGCTTTTAAATTTGTTTTAAAAGCCAACTGCAGAATTGGTTGCAGCACGGTAAATATGAAATTGCTGCTAATTATGTTTACCAGCATAAGTCATATTGACTGGGTCACTCAACTCAGAGTTGTCTTTTGAGTAAGCTCGTTAGTACAGCTCGTGTTGAATGTAGTTGCTGAATAATATTTTTCAGACTCCAAACGTAGTTTGGGACTTGATTGTTTGTTGGCTTCTCTAGTAAACAGTCTTTTGACTGTTTGCACACGTTATTCTTACTTGATGTTAGTTTGAGTTGCAACCATCCATGTATTTTCATTCACTGCTTTATACATATGCCTTACAATGCTGATTCATATTTACAAATGTTAAATCTATTGTTCTCACCAACTACTTTTGTAGTTGACAGTTACTTTTCACGTGTTTCAGGTAATCAGGTTTAAGCCATTTTAAAAGACAACTAAGGAGACCGCTTAAGATAGAACAAGATGAAGAAACAAGCTAGGATGGATTTAGAAACACACTTAATCCTGATTGTTTAATTGTCTTGTTTGAGTCTTATTTTGTAAAAAATATTTTTGGGTCTGTAGTTGTCATTCTTTTGGGAAGATAGATAGATTGTCTGTAACTAATCAACGGTCTAATCTCTATGAAATTTAGTAATGCATTGTGGTTGTTCTTATTCAATACTTGTGCAAGATTCAACCATCGATCGTCACCGCGCCGTGGATTCCGCACGCGGCGCAGAGGGTGTGACAGGTTGGTATCAGAGCCAAGGTTGTAGAGAACTAGGAAAAACCCAATAATTAATGACCTAGACTATAACCTAAGCTACCCCATAGGAATAAGTGCTATAGGCTTGAGGATACTTAGGATCTAAGTAAACTTAAGTGAGTATTTAATCTACACTAAGCTTGGAAGATCTTAAGGATACCTTTCTAAGATTTGATATCGAGTCAAGGAATTTGGATCGGAATTCTAAAATTTTAGAAACCGAACTAAATTTCTCAACACATATTCATCAAAGAATTTCAGAGGGAAAGATCTGTATTCTTAGTATCTTTGATTTGAAATTCTCATCATGTTATCATTATCATGTATTCATCATCATTAGGACTTCATAACTTAGAATCTGTGTAACAGTATTCTTTAGTTAAAGTTCACACAAGGAGATCATTATACTCAATACTGTAAGTATTGGGAACCTAGGCTAATTAACCTAGGACACATATATTAAAACCTAAGGTCTTGATTTCAAGTAAATCAAGAACCACAGTTTACACAATCATAATCATATTCATAGTATAAGAGACAATCATGAATCAATCATAATCAATCAAGAGTTGGGATCCTAACTTCAAATACAAACGGCGGCCAAGCTCTGGCATACTGAAGTGTTGGTGGGATGTCGGCTGGGCAGGCAGTTAGCTTGACCATACGTATGCCCTATATATAAACTAACTTCAGTATGACAGGGGGAATTCGGCATTTGTATTTGAAGAGAAGATCCGGGAGCAACTGGAATCAACAAACATTAGTCAAACAAATGAGATACAACTATTTGAAATAAAATCAGTGTGTGAATCAATCAGGTAAAAAATCATATTATGTAGTCTTACGTGATTTCATGCTTAGTACTTACTAACATAGGTTAACAAGAAAAATGTAGAGCGCACATATGATTTAGTTCTACATGTTAATAATTGTTAGTAGGTGCACACATAATTCAACCATAAATCAACCATAGATTCAATCATAGTTCGGTGATCAAAGATCATGGAATTCTTATTCAATGAAACATACTTGGAAACCAGTACAACCGTATTACCACATGCTAGCAAGGGCATGATCGTAGTATATCGAAGTGGTGGTGGGCTGGCGACTGGCTTGACCCTTTCGTATGCCCTATACATAAGCTATCTTCGGTATACTGGGAAAGTGGTAGTGTGCAGGTTTGGTGGAGTGAAATCATGAGACATCATACACAATAACATGAGAAGCATGCTAAAAGGTTAACTAATTTTATGTTAACTGACTTTGTATGCTTGTCCATATTACAATTGAATGATAATATTAGTAGTATGAACATATTACTAACTTTATCATGTAAATTCAATTGTATCCTTTCTCATTACTGACCCACTTGTGGCCTTCTATTCGTAGAATGCCTCCTCGACGTAATCCCAACGGCGAGGGATCAACAAGTGGCAATGATGATGAGATCAACAAAATTGCCCGGGCCATCGCCATACATATGAAGGATGTCATTCCGGGTATGGTCACTGATATCACCCAGAACCTTCGGGGAAGTACCAGTGATTCAGCAAACAACTCAAATGCCAACAATGTCGGAACTGCTACCTTCACCTTCAAGCAGTTCAATGATGCTAAACCTCCAAAGTACGCGGGTACTGAGGGAGCTACCAGTCTACTGCAGTGGCTGGAAAGCATTGAGGACATCCTAGACTTCACCGGATGTCCAGAAAAACTTAAAGGTCAAGATGGCTTCAAGCGCTTTTCACAAGGGTGCACTCACCTGGTGGAATTCGGAGAAGAACACCATAGGGCGGGAAGTTGCGTTGGCCTTACCGTGGGACGGTTTCAAGAATTTACTTGTGGAGCAGTTTTTCCCACGACATGAGTTGAAGAAACTTGAAGTTGAAATGTGGAACTTAGTCCAAGATAGTGGCGAGAGTGCGAAATATACAACTCGGTTCCATGAGTTGTGCATGCTGGTGCCACATTTGGTTACTCCTCTATCCCGCAGGATAGAGAAGTACATTGAAGGCTTACCCTTAGTCATCAGAGGAACTGGCATGGGGAGTAACCCCACTACTCTGGAGGCGGCAATTCATCTTGGCGCCACTCTTACTGAAGAGTACGTCAAGGCTGGCGTACTAACTCGGAAGGGATACAAACGGCCACAAACGGATGAAGTCAAGAAGCCTGAACAGAACCAACCCAAGAAGAAGAAGCAGAAACAGAGGATGATCAAGAACTATGCAGCCTTGACTGCAGCTACACGTGTGCAAGCCACACTGTTACTGCTATTCCACAACTTGCTATGGCCAGAAAGCCTTATACTGGTCCGTTCCCACTTTGCACCAAATGTCAATACCATCACCTACCCACTATCCCATGCAGAAAATGTCTCAAGTGTGGACGGTATGGACACTTGGCCGCAACATGTCAAGCTACTCATCTTGCGGCTACTACCACTACCACTGTTCCTACTACTACAGGTGGAAAGGCCTGTTATAACTGTGGAGTAGAGGGACACTTTAGAAACCAATGTCCACATCTCGACAACACAACTGCTACTGCTCGTGCCTTTGTTATCGGTGCTACCGAAGCACGCGAGGAGCCGGTAGTCGTCACGGGTACATTTCTCATTAATGGTCATTACGTTTCTATCATATTCGATACTGGTGCCGATAAAAGTTTTGTCTCTACTAATACTGCTTCATTGTTTAATATACAATCATCTATACTTACTGATCCTTACACCGTAGAAGTAGCGGATGGTAAGACCATATTAGTGAATTCAATATTTCCTGATTGTGAATTAAGATTAAACAATCATCTTTTCCTCATCGATCTTATTCCTATGACGCTCGGAAGTTTCGAAGTCGTAGTAGGAATGGATTGGCTATCCAAAAACTACGCCGAAATTGTATGCTTGGAGAAACTTATTCGAATTCCCCTAGCATCCAGCGAGATTATGCAAGTTTATGGCGAGAAACCCTGCCGCGGATTGAAGATTGTGTCGTGCATCAAGGCTAAGAATTACCTGAAGAAGAAATACTGTGCATTCCTGGCTCACGTGGTAGAGAAGAAACCTGAGAAGAAAGCAGTTGGAGACGTTCCGGTCATCAGAGATTATCCGGACGTATTCCCAGAAGACTTGCCTGGACTACCACCGATCAGACAAGTGGAGTTTAGAATCGATCTCGTCCCTGGAGTAAACCCAGTGGCGAAGTCACCACATCGGTTAGCACCGTCTGAGATGCAAGAACTGTCTAGTCAACTCCAAGAGCTTCTAGACAAAGGTTTCATTAGACCGAGTTTCTCTCCCTGGGGAGCTCCAGTTCTCTTTGTCAAGAAGAAAGATGATTCATTTCGTATGTGCATTGACTACCGTGAGTTAAACAAGTTGACATTCAAGAACAGATATCCTCTACCTAGGATTGATGATCTGTTTGATCAATTACAGGGAGCGACTTGCTTTTCTAAAATTTATCTACGATTCGGGTATCACCAGCTCAGGGTAAATGATGAGGATATACCAAAGACTGCTTTTAGGACTCGATATGGACACTACGAGTTCGTGGTTATGCCATTTGGACTGACCAATGCACCGGGAGTGTTCATGGATCTGATGAATCGAGTCTGCAGGCCATACTTGGATCAGTTTGTTATCGTCTTCATTGATGATATACTGATTTATTCCAAGAAAGAGCAAGAATATGTGGATCATTTGAGGAAGGTCTTAGAACTGCTAAGAACTGAACAGCTGTACGCCAAATTCTCTAAATGTGAATTTTGGCTAAAAGAAGTTCATTTCTTAGGTCACGTTATAAATAGAGATGGGATACATGTAGATCCAGCGAAGATTGAGGCAATTAAGAACTGGACTACCCCATTTACTCCAACAGAGATTCGTTCATTTCTGGGTCTGGCAGGTTACTACAGAAGGTTTATCGCGAACTTTTCTAAAATCGCCTTGCCACTTACCACGCTGACTCAGAAAAGTCAAGCTTTTGTATGGGGGCAGAAACAAGAAGATGCATTCCAACTTCTTAAACAGAAGTTATGCAACTCCCCTATCCTTAGTCTTCCAGAAGGCAGTGATGATTTTATTGTCTACTGCGACGCTTCAAACCTTGGACTCGGTTGTGTACTTATGCAACGGGACAAGGTGATTACATATGCTTCCAGACAGCTTAAGGTTCACGAGAAGAATTATACTACTCATGACCTTGAGTTAGGGGCTGTGGTCTTTGCATTGAAGATTTGGAGGCACTACCTTTATGGTACTAAATGTGTCATCTATACGGACCACAAGAGCCTGCAACACATACTCAATCAGAAGGAACTCAACATGAGACAACGGCGTTGGGTTGACCTTCTAACTAATTATGACTGTGAGATTCGTTACCACCCGGGTAAAGCCAATGTGGTGGCGGATGCTCTTAGTCGTAAGGAACCAGTCAAACCAATTCGAGTAAGAGCCATGGAGATCAACACACAACCAAACTTGAAAGATATGATTTGTATTGCACAACAACAAGTAGTGATCGACAATCAACTGAAGGCAGACTTAGACTGCAGAGTTTAGGGTAAACTAGAACCTCGAGCTGATGGGGTTTTATACTTCAACGGTCGCATGTGGATTCCAAAGTCAGAAGAATTGCGCACACTCATCTGTGATGAGGCTATTAAATCGCGATACTCAGTTCATCTAGGGGCCGATAAGATGTACCAAGACTTGAGGACATCTTACTGGTGGCCCGGAATGGAGAAAGACATAGCATTGTACGTGGGGAAATGTCTAACGTGTTCCAAAGTCAAGGCAGAACATCAGAAACCTTCAGGACTTCTGCAGCAACCTGAAATTCCTCAATGGAAATGGGAGCAAATTTCCATGGATTTCATCACCAAGTTGCCGAGAACTCCGCGGGGTTACGATTCGATTTGGGTGATCGTTGATCGACTCACCAAATCTGCTCATTTTCTCCCAATCCGAGAGGATTACAAAATCGAGAAGTTAGCCACCTTGTACATTAACGAAATCATCGCTCGTCATGGTACTCCAACATCAATAATTTCTGATCGTGATAGTCGTTTCACTTATCGCTTTTGGCAAACATTGTAGAAGGCTTTGGGAACCCGTGTTAATCTTAGCACGGCGTATCATCCCCAAACCGACGGTCAAAGTGAAAGGTCTATCCAAACACTCGAGGACATGCTTCGTTCTTGTGTGATTGACTTCGGTGGGAGTTGGGATACTCATCTTCCATTCATCGAGTTTTCGTACAACAACAGCTACCATACAAGCATTCACTGTGCACCATTCGAAGCTTTATATGGTAGGAAGTGCCGATCACCGGTCTGTTGGACTGAGGTTGGTGATTCATAGGTCGTAGGACCTGATATCATTCAAGAAACATAAAACAAGATCAAATTCATTCAATCATGGCTTAAGGCCGCAAGGGATCGACAAAAGAGTTATGCCGATCGACGTCGGAAACCGCTTGAGTTTCAAGTTGGTGACCGAGTCTTACTCAAGGTTTCTCCCTGGAAAGGCGTTGTCCGATTTGGGAGGAAATGGAAACTTGCACCAAGGTACGTTGGACATTTTGAAATTCTGGAAAGGATTGGTCCCATAGCCTACAAACTCAAACTTCCAGTGGAGCTAAGCAATGTTCACGATACGTTTCATGTATCGAATCTTAAGAAATGCTTGGCGGATCATGATGCTCAGATTCCACTTGAAGACATTCAGATTCAAAATAACACGCAATTCATAGAACGTCCGGTTGAAATCATTGATCATGGAGTCAAGAAACACAAACGTAGCCGTATTCCGATCGTAAAGGTACGATGGGAGGGCAAACGTGGTGCTGAGTTCACCAGGGAACCTGAAGACCAGATAAAGCTTAAGTACCCTCATCTTTTTACAGTATTTTCGGCTAGTTAATTTCGGGACGAAATTCCCTTAACTAGGGGAGACTGTAACATCTGTGCAATTAGCCATGGTAGTCATAAACAGTGATAGTACAATATGTATTTGATTCAGTATTTCCAATGTGATTCAAGTGTTCATGATTGTGTTTGTGTGTTATAGGATCTTATTTAGTTAGGAACAAGTATGTATTATTTATTTACAGTCGATTACTAGACAAGAACAGTATTGTATTATATCGAAACAGTGGTGGGCTGGCGTAGATAAGGCAGTTAGCTGGACTCTGGGTATGCCCTATACATATACTGCGTTCGGTGTAATGGGATAGTGTTAGTGTGTAGTGTTGTGACGAATAGTATGACAAAGGAGTTATTTAAACAAAATTGTAATATGTAAGCGAGACTGAGTATGGTTATGGGTGACGATCCATAAAGATACGAATGCTGAACTTATAATTAAGAGTAAACGGAAATAAATAAATAATACGACCGAAAAACGTACGCAATTGCGGGTATACACGTAATTAAATTCGTTTAACGGTCGGATTACGAACGAACAAATAAACATAAGGAAAATATTTTATTTTCGTTTTACAATTTTAAAACTCATCACAAATAATTCAAGAAATCTATTTTACAATCTAAAATATTCAATTACGTAATCGTAACGACGTGTACGTAAAAATACGCGAAACCGACACCGAGCGAGACCAAACACGCGGGGAACCACCCGGGATATAAAAGCTTTTATTTTCCCCCGTTTCCCTCACAATTGCAGCCACATCCCTCTCTCTACAAAACCTCCATTAAAGTACCAAGATCTTCGTCAATACTTCATCAAATCGCGCTTATAGCATATCAAAACGATCCTCTCAATGAAAGGAAGCTTGCAGTACCAAGGATCGGAGCTACATCGAGCTATTTCAGCCGGATTCTTAGAGAGAAGGTTCGGATCTAAGGGTTTTCATCAAACCCGACACTATTGAGTAATTAACCGGTTTTAAACACACCATTTTGATGTCTATATGTTCTAACTGATTTTTCGCATGATTACCCACTAGAAATCACCATCTATTGTGGCAAAATCGTGATTTTTCAGAGAACCATAGCTGATTCCCGATCAGACGAACCTGCAGAGACGAACGAACCTTTCATTCGGGCGAACCTATAGGGGCGAACGAACCTTTCATTCGGACGAACCTGCAGGGCGACGAATCTATCAGCTGAGCGAACCTCTAGGTTCCGACAACCTGAGAGACGAACGAACTTCTGGTTTCAGCGAACAAAAGAGGCGACAAACCTATAGGTTCTAGCGAACCTAAGGAGCTGAACGCACCTAGGGTGGCCGAACCCCAGGTCTGCGAACTTTGGATGGATATTGCCGAACCTAGTGTAGACGAACCATAAGGTTCGCTGATCCTAAGGATAACAAACCTAGAATTTAAACTAAATTGCCATTTTTTTTTCTTGATATCCTAAATTGAAACATAAGTATTCGATCAGGATTCGCGCAACACTTTTAAACATAAAAACAAGTTATGAAAAGGATAATCAGGGTCATGATAACACAAGGCAATAAATCAATCAAAGAGTACAATATCACAAATCTTATATTCTAAGTATGATTACAATGATATAGGAACGAGTTAGAAGTCTTGTTGTTTGCTACTTGCAACTTGTTCTGGTTCAGAGTCTACTGCTGTCAGGTGAGAACATTAGCCCCTCTTTTACTGTTTTACAACTGTTTTGGGGTGGAACACGTGACCAAACACTCTTTATGCAATTATATTTCATAAACAGGAACACACTGCCTTTCAACCATTAGAGGGTTTATTTACTGTTTTAAGGGATGAATCAACTATTTTAAGAGGATTTATCAATCGTTTTAAGGGTTTTTATCAACTGTTAAACATTTTCTACTAAAAGGTTTTATAGAAGATTCTCTAAACTCTTTTATATATGTTTTATACAAATGGTTTTATAAATGTTAAACACTTTAAAAGAATAAGTTTTAAAAACACTTTTACTATAAATTGTTCTTTTGATAAGATAATATTTTATAAACCTTGTTATTGTACAAGGACACAATTCTCAGTATTAAATCAAGGGTTTCAACAAAAAGTTTTAAATCAATAATTTTCATAGTGGTATTTAATCAAAGGATTTCAATTCATGATATTCAAGCAAGGATTTCAAATCATGGTAATCAAATAACCAAAGGTTTCAAATCATAGTATTCAAAAACATGGTGTTCATCGTTGTGAACAAACTTATACATACATCAAGACACATATTCTTATTCTTATAGCGTTAGTACTGGGTGATCACAACAAGGGAAAGCAGGACACATTCAGTTACGGCAAAGCTGGAGTTAGCTTTTAAATTTGTTTTAAAAGCCAACTGCAGAATTGGTTGCATTACTGTAAATATGAAATTTCTGCTAATTAAGTTTACCATCATAAGTCATATTGACAGGGTCACTCAACTCGGAGTTGTCTTTTGAGTAAGCTCGTTAGTACAGCTCGTGTTGAATGTAGTTGTTGACTAATATTTTTCAGAATCCAAACGTAGTTTGGGACTTGATTGTTTGTTGGCTTCTCTAGTAAACAGTCTTTTGACTATTTGCACACGTTATTCTTACTTGATGTTAGTTTGGGTTGCAACCATCCATGTATTTTCATTCACTGCTTTATACATATGCCTTACAATGCTGATTCATATTTACAAATGTTAAATCTATTGTTCTCACCAACTACTTTTGTAGTTGACAGTTACTTTTCACGTGTTTCAGGTAATCAGGTTTAAGCCATTTTAAAAGACAACTAAGGAGACCGCTTAAGATAGAACAAGATGAAGAAACAAGCTAGGATGGATTTAGAAACACACTTAATCCTGATTGTTTAATTGTCTTGTTTGAGTCTTATTTTTTAAACAATATTTTTGGGTCTGTAGTTGTAATTCTTTTGGGAAGATAGATAGATTGTCTGTAACTAATCAATGGTCTAATCTCTATGAAATTTAGTAATGCATTGTGATTGTTCTTATTCAATACTTGTGCATGATTCAACCATCGATCGTCACCGAGCCGTGGATTCCGCACGCGGCGCAGAGGGTGTGAAAAACACTGCCAAACACAGCCAAACACGGCCAACCTCGAACAAACACGGTTCATGTGGACCAACATGGGCAAACATAACAACCAAGTGTTGTTGAGCACAAGCACGAGCACGAACACGAACACGGTCACTTACACGAACTCACGTAACCTATACGATATAGGTAGCTGGTTACCGACACGTTTACCAAGCAGGAGCTTACGCTATCTTATCCGATTATCACTAAGGTGAGTTTACAGCCCCACTTTTACTCAGTAACTGTTTTGTTAAACTTTTGGGGTGAGAATACTTTGCAAATGTTTTAGGTGTATGACTAGTATGTTGTAAAACAACTTTTGAGTGTAACTATATCGCAACAAAAGTCCTCACACCCTTACCGTTAATTGTGTAACAAACAAGTCGTTATTACGTAGTAATACTGGGCCTGACAAACACACTAGGCGCCAATGTTGACTGCAGGTCTTAACGAGTGTAATATCGAGCTTTTTGCTGGGTACCGCGATAACCCTGGGAGGCAAACAACAAGTCTAAGTTTCGGTAAGATGAACTGACACACTCGGGATCGTGGATCCAACAAAACAAACAACTTAACATACCCAGTATATATCTGTTTACTGCTTTCAACTACTTAAACATGTGAACTCACCAACTTTATGTTGACACATTTTCGCATGTATTCTCAGGTAACTGAACATCACGAGCTAGGATGCACAAGAGAGTCTGCATGCATATAGAGTCTAATCCTAGGCTTATAATTCATTTGTTTGGTTTTGACGTAATTTAAACCATGTTTTGTATGTTACAATTTACTTTCCGCTGCAACACTTATGTTTTCCGCTGCTTCACCATTAAACGTTTTCCGCTGTTTAAACTATGAAACTTGGATTTGTTTACAAAATTGTATGTTTGTATAACTCATATAGAGTCGTTCTATATGACCATGAGCTGTGATTCTGGCCACGTCACACCCAAGTGAACTGACACCACACGTGGGAATTTGGGGGTGTGACAGACTTGTTTCAGAGCCTTGGTTATAGAGAACTAGGTTTGCATATAGTAAACTTAGACTATAGCCATAGCTCTACACTTAGACACTACACTAGTTCACACAGCACATTATGTGCATAGTTTGGGTAAGATGCTTTGTGACTTAATCTAACTCTTACGAACATGCCTCTGGAACCATTAGTGGACATCAACACTCAAATACACATGCGACCTTTGCAAGGGGATTAACGAGAAGGTGAACTCAAGACCAAAGGGAACTCTTCTATGCTTTGAAGGCGAACTCAACCCCTTTCTTGAGTGTAGACCCAGTCGAATGACACATGTTTGTGGACTGTAACCTCAATATCAACACTCCGGAAGCAAACTTCGAACCCGAAAGTGTTTGGTAGCTTGAGATTGAATGAACTAGAATCACTGTGTAACATAAATTGACGATTATGGTGGCCAACGTAATCGTGAATTTATAGGAGCATACAAATTTTGGCAAGTTCAAATGATAAGCTAGAACCACCAAGGAAACTTTGTAGTACACCACCGTTAATGGAGATTTGAACCCCAACTATTTCCACCAAATAGTTTACTTCCCTGTTGAATTTAATATTGTCAGAACCTATCGGAGCAAGATGTGCTCATACAAATCATTTTGGTAATAGTAGCTTCATAAAACTTATGATAGTGCTTTTGAAGGAAATGATCAGTGGAATGATATCTTAAACTTATTCTTCCTGTACATGTTAACACGCTACTAGCTCTAACAGTAAGCGATCTATTGCATATAGATACTAACAAATGGCTGGTCGAGGAACGAATGTGCGTACAAACAACCGATCAATCGATTTTGCGGCTATCGAGGTCATGACAGAACAACGGGTTAACAAAGGCATTGCGGATTACTAGACCGCACTCTTAAACAGTGGAGCAAACAACGGGACCCGCAACAACAACTCAAAAGGATGCTTATTCAAAACCTTCCTTAGCTACCATCCTCTAACATTCAAAGGATCAGAAGGAGCAGAGGGACTGCTCCGATGGATTAAGAAGGCCGAGTCGGTCTTCTGCATGTGCGAGTGTTCTAAGGAGAACAAAGTGAAGTTCGCTACTGGGACTCTGGAGGGACATGCCCTCACTTGGTGGAATTCACAAGTCCAAACACTAAGTCTGGAGACTGCTAACTCCATTCCATGGGAGAATTTCGTCAAGATGTTGAAGGAAGAGTACAGTCCCCAGAACAAGATCAAGAAACTGGAGGGTTATGGATTCACAAGATGGAGGGATCCGAAATCGAACCCTACACCACTCGATTCCACGAATTGTGTAAACAGTGCCCAGAAATGGTGAGCTCGGAATACAAAATGATCGAGCGATACATCAGTGGGTTGCCTGATCAGATCCGAAGCATGGTTACCGCAGCAGACCCCACTCTCATTCTATCCACTATTTGCCTGGCTCACCGCCTGATTGATCAAGAGGTAGCATGTAACATCACTGTACTTTAGGTTGTCCGTACATCCGTACATCCGTACGATTGTACTGTTACGACCTAAGATTTATTGTTATTAGTGATAATGAATTTTTATTGATATTATTGATGATTATCATTATTGATGGTATACATGATTATAGCACATATTATACGCGTAAACCATGGGAATTTTAGTTGTAATTCAACTAAACAGAACCAGAGTGTTTATCGCAGATGATTATACTGATTATGAATTATTGGTTTGGAATGAGAATGGAATTGGGATGGAACTGGGAATTTGTTAGAGTCTGGTTACTAAACGTAGTCAAGGACACATGGTCATGGTTTATCGAAATAGCGGTGAGACGGTGTAGGGGAGGTTGCGATCTACCTCTGCATATGCCCTATATATATGCATATTTCGGTCTATCATGGATGTGTCAGTGATTAGGGTTTAGTGGGTTTTGGTTTGGGGAAAAAGATAATATTAAAGTTAATAAATAATGGGAATTAATTACGCGAAGTGAGGTTACGAATATTATTTAAACGTGAATATTAATTCAGAAATATTGACTTAATAATTTATTCGCGTGGGTGACGATTCACACGAATATAATTATTAAGAATAATATACTGAAACGATATTTCATAAATTATAAATCGAATCGAAATACGATATGAGCGTTGGATTCGCAAAGGTGACGATCTTTACGAATACGTACGCGAGTAACGCGTTTCGGCGAGATAATTAAATAATATCTAACGATATTAAATTAATAAAGAAAACTTAAAACGTTTATTAGGAATCACAACCTAAACTGGATTCGAATAAATTAATTTATTAAATAATTAATTTAACGAAAAATAAACGGGAATCTTTTATTTAAACGACTTTATTTTATTTAAAATGAAATGTGATCACTTAAACACTTTAATGTTTTAAATATGTTTTACGATCAAAAACCGATCGTTTATGATATTTTATCGCGATAAAAACGAGACCGAGTACCGGGGAGACACGCGAGGTATAAAGGATGAAGCCTACTTCATCTTCTTCATTTCTTCTCATTCATTTCTCTCTCTAAAACACATCCAACGCCACTTTCTCTCTCTAGATCTTCTCTCTAACATAACTTTTTCATTTCTCAACGAAATCGCGGAATCTTGGCGCCTACGCGTTCGTGTGATCGAGGAGAATAAGAGGATACGAAGAAACCATCTGTTGATCGCGATTTGAAGGTAAGAAATCCAGTTTACTTTTCGGTTTTGGGTGAAAACCCTATTTAGTATGAATACTCACTTAAACCGAGTTCTAGGAGTTGGGTGGTGTTAATCTAGTTATTATTGAGACATGGGAAGACCTAGACGACCTTATAACTCTCGAAATGTAAAAGACGATGATGCAGGAGCTGTTGGGTCGAAGGACGGCTCATGGCCGAACCCTTGAGGGTCGGACGAACCTATTTTGGGTTGGCCGAACCCTAAGCCTGCAGCGAACTCTGGCATACCCTGCAACGAACCTGTACCATGCCCTGCAACGAACCTTCTCCTTTCTTCTATTGCCGAACCCTAGCTGTGAACCTCATCTAGCTAGGCTGCCGAACCCAAGGGTTCGTGGGGCTGAAAGATGACGAACCCTAAATGGGCCGAACCATCATGATGAGCAGCGAACCTTTCTTGCTGGAAGCTGCATGGGAGCAGCCGAACCCCCTCTAGTCCCTGAACCTTGGCTACCAGGCGAACCTCTCTCATTTCACGAACCTTATAACTAGACGTGGGAACCGAACCTTTCATGACTAAGTTGACCGAACCTTTGATCTTTTATAGCCGAACCCTTGCATTTGGGGAGCGAACCAAGGACCACGAACCTTGCATATTGAGGGCCGAACCTTGGCCCATATATTTAATAGGTTCGCTGGTCTTGAGGCTAGTTGAACTCAAGTTCGTTAAACTAAGTAACTAAGGGTGTGTAATCAAGTATATGGGTGTAAATATAGAAGAACGTATCCATACATGCATGGGAAATGTTACTTACCACCTTTCTAAATAATATAAGTTTAAATTGTGAGTTATATTGTTTGATTCTTGAATGGGAATAGTTTCAATACAATTTCATTAAATTTAAATGAGTTTTATAAATCAAGTAATGGTGGTGGTTAGTATATTTGAACATGCATGTAAAGATGGATATATGATTAAGGTTGATATATTGAAGTAAACATATCCATGGGAGACGCATAGAGAAATATCTAATAATGGTTATTATTGAATGACTTAAAATAGCAAGTTTAAACCGAAATTTCATAATGATCATCAATAAACTCTAAGTGTTATACATTAATTTTGGATAAATAAACTCGGTTAACAAAACACCGATGGTTTAAAAAGAAAGAGGCTAACACTTAAGGATAATTGGCGTTAATAAAACACATATGCTTATGATCACAAACACACTTATAAATTCAGGTTCTTGAGTGGTTTGATTTACTTACGCGAGCGCGTATAATACGAGAACACAGAGTCTAAGGACTTCAGGTGAGTCCTCATAACCTCCCTTTCTTTAAACTGTTTTGTTTTAAAACTCGGAGGTGAAATATGTATACCAATTTAAATACTATTTTGATAACAGAAGGATAATACCTGTTTATCAATATGATATTCACAATACAAAATTATCATTTATTATGGATTATCTCTTATTATCTTATATCCGTGTAAATATTGTTATTGACTTCTGTCAATAACAAAGATTTCGCGTATTGTCACAAACTCTGAGATTCATCGCTTTTAACTTCGGTTAATTGCTTCGACATCATGTATTGTCACGTGGATGTTTTCCACTCTGTGAATCATTGCCTTTGACTTCGGTTAATTGCTTTGACTTCACGTATTGTCACGTGGTTAGTTACCACTCCATGGATCATGTTTTTAACTTATGTTAATTACATAATGATCATGTATAGTCACGAACATTACTTGAGAATATTGATGTTGAGATTGGGTGATTGGTTTGTGGTTTGATTACCTATGATTAACTATGATTATCTATGATTGACTATGAATGCTTGGATGTGTGATTATGTGTTTGTGTTGATTAAATGTTTGATTGTTGAATTGGTGGATGTGTGTTGGATTATCTCATACAGGTATTCATATGGATTTTCTCAGGAAGATCATAAGTCTTATACTCTATTTAAACAAAGTATTTTATAAAACCATTTTTAAAACACAAACTTTTTGTTGGACTAAAAGAACCAATGAGCCTGATCAGAAAAATCTCTAAGTCTCACAACATTACAACAACTGAAGAAGAACACAAAGGCTGATATTCAAATGTGCAGAAGTCACAAGATCTGAAGACATGTACAACAGCTGAAGTGTAAGTCATCAGATGTTGTAGTGTGTAGATTAGTCTTCAGTAGTTTTCTTTTATTGTTTGTAAAAGTCTGATGAGTAGTTTACTCATCAGATGTTTTAGTATTTTGTTCTTCAGTAGTTTTGTTCTTCAGTAGTTGTAGAGTTTGTCTTCAGATGTTGAAGACATCCTCAGTAGTTTAGTTAATTTCAGTTGTTTTGCTTTGTCTGTTAGATGTCAACATCATGTGACATCATCAGACGTCACTGCCTTCTATATATAGGCAGTTGACACGATTGTAATGTAACGAAGTTAATCAATTGAATGAGATATTCCTTTTACAGAAAACTTTCTCTCTCTATAACAAACTTGCGTTACTGTTTGATTGAATTTGTTCTTACTTTACTTATGCTAATTCCGTGTTGAATTCCGCTGCTATACTTTACTGATTTATCAATTGAGAACATCTAATCCTACAATTGGTATCAGAGCTGGTTAATCATTGATCGATTACACAATTGATCTCTGAAACTGCTCAAATTTGTTCTCAAATTGAGTGAATTAGCTGATTAAGTAAGAATTTGTTATAGATTGAAGTTTTCTGCTAACTTCTGTTGATTTGTATTTCAATATCAATTTGTTTTGCATCAATTGATTGAGATTTGAATTAGTTTGTGTTAAATCGATTGAATCTGTGATCATGTCAACTCCGAACAATGATCCGCACAATACAGGCTCCGCAACCAAGCCTCCGATGCTTGTGCGGAGTGAGTACAACATATGGCAACGTAGAATGCTACATCACCTGTCGATTAACAGCGCAGGATGTTGGAAATCTGTTGTGCATGGACCATATAAACCCACGATCACTGATCCTGAAACTAAGATCATGATTCCGAAACCTGTTGATATGTATTCGGATGAGGACATTAAATTGTTTGAAATTGATGCTAAAGCTCATGGTATTCTGGCCATGGCTCTGCCGAATGAGATCTATTCTGGTTTGATGCATTATGATACTGCTCATGATCTCTGGGTTGCACTGAAAGAACAATTTGGTGGAACCGATGAGGTTTTAGCAAATACTAGAGAAATTCTGGCTCAGCAGTATGAGACATTTTCTCACCGAAAGGGTGAATCCTTGACTCAACAATTTGAGCGATTATCATGTTTAATTTCTGAGTTAAAAATGGTTAAGCAAGAATACACTAATAGTCAGATGAATAACAGATTTCTCAGATCATTGCCTGAGAGATGGGACACTTATACAATTGTCCTACGCTCGAATGCTAATTTAGAAAGTCTATCTCTCACCCAATTACATGGGAAACTCTTAACTTTTGAGAGAGAGGTAGAACAGAAGAGAAAACTGTCTTCATCTGGAAAACTTGCTGATGATTTTGTTCCTGGTAACACTGCTTTGATAGGTCAGGAGTCAGAGTTTAATGGGTCTGAATGTTCTTATGATGAACATATTGATTTTTCTACTAACAATTCTGAACATGCTTTTGTGGGAGTTGATGGTAATGCAGGGAATTATGGTG
Source organism: Mikania micrantha (assembly GCA_009363875.1). Taxonomy (NCBI): domain Eukaryota; kingdom Viridiplantae; phylum Streptophyta; class Magnoliopsida; order Asterales; family Asteraceae; genus Mikania; species Mikania micrantha. Next base: position 58,770,678 of record CM018691.1, on the reverse strand, counting down.
ATAACTTGTGTTTTGTGATGGATGATTTGAAAGGAATCCCGGATGATGATCTAGAGGAGATGGACATTTTGAGTCAAATGGCACTGATCAATATCAGATCACAAAAGTTTTATAAAAGAACAGGAAGAAAGTTCCCTGGATTATCTGGCAAAACCAAGGTTGGATTTGACAAAGGGAAGCTGAGGTGCCATAAGTGTCATAGGCTTGGTCACTTTGCTAGGGAGTGCAAATCTACTGGTTCTAACCCTGCTGCACCCTTTGTGACTTTTCCAAACAACAACCCGTCAAGCAAAGGACCACAATCCTCTGGTACTAGTCAACAACAATTCTATCCAGCTCACTTTGTTCAACAAAATCCTATGCCATATCCATATCCTTGTTTCTACATGCCTCAACCTACACACCCTCCAGCATTAATTCCTTCACAATCACCTGCTCTTCCTGATCCCAGCAAATCACAAACCAATCAACAGCCTCAACAACAACAGCATCAAAGTTTCTTTACTCCTGGAGTAGTTGATTGGAGTAGCCTACCTGATGATTTATCTGACTTCAACATGCAGCCTTACTCTGAAAATGGTCCACATGGTGGAGACAATCCTTTTGGAAATCTTGCATTGATGGCTATTGACTCAACTGACAACTCTTGTCAATCTTCTTCAACATCACAGGTATCCTCTGAATCCAAAGCTAAGTTGTGTTCAGAGTCTTGTGTTTCAGCATTTGCTTCCATTAGAGAAATTAATGTTGAGTTAATTAATGAAAAGTTGTCTTTAGAAAGGGTCATGACAAAGAATAAAATTGAATTTGAGAAAGCTTTGAATGAAAAAGAATCTGAAATTTACAAACTCAAGTGTCAATTGTCTGATGAAAAGGCTAGGGTGGAAGTCATGCTTGTAAAACACAATGATTTGAAACAAACACTTGCAGCAACCCAAGTCGAATGTGCAAGATGGGTTGAATCTTGCAAGGGGTTTGAGTTGCTATTAAACAAGCAAACAGCATCAAATGTGAAGTTTGGTATTGGATACAATCACACTGCTCCTCCAACTGATTATACACCAAAAAATCTTAACTGTGAGTCTGAAGGAGACAGTGTATACCAATCCACCAAATCTTCAGAAAAGTCTGATGCTGAAGAATCATTTGAAAGTGATTCAAGTGCCTGCAAATCTGAGTCTGAAACTATTGACATTGAAACTTATTCTTATTCTCTTGGATGTACAAATGTTATCCAGGATGAAACATGTCAGGATAGTGTTTTAATTGAGATTAACCCTGATGAAAAGGTTTCAAATGAACTAAATTTAAAACTGGTTAAGGTAGATGGGCATGGCACTGGAGAGAAAGACGCACGGCTTCTGATAAGTCAGAATCACTCATCAGTAGTTGTAGAAAAAGCTGATGCCACAACTACTGATAAGTGGAAAAGGATTGACCGACAAGTGCTGAAGAATACCTCTTCAGAGGTTCTCAGCACATCAGCTGTTATCAGTTTATCTACAAATACTGATGTTCCAAAAATGCTGATGAACAAGAACTCAGTATCTAAGTCATCAGTACTTGTAGATAATCACAAGGGAAAGCAAAAGAGGGTGCCTTGTGATATTTGTAGGCTGTTTAATCATTCAACTGATGAATGCTGGTACAGAAAAGGTTCTAAATTCAACAAAATCAAGCATAAAAACAAGAACTTACTCAAAATGAAAAATGAATTTAGTTCAAAATTTGTACCTGAATCATCAGTTGTTTCAAAATCTGGAAAATCCTTACAAGGAAATACCTCCAGTAAATCCAAGAAAGGAAAAAGGGATTGTTCCAGATTCAGGGAAACAACACTTGACAGCATCTCATTTGATTAAAGACACTAAAATGATCAAACACAAAAATAAAAAATCAAGTTCTGATGTGTCTGATGAAATCAAAATTTTAACTCAAAATCATAATCAACTGATGCTAATGATGCAACAACTGATAGGAAAAGTCAATCTGGCAGAGGCATCTGTTGATTCATTTCATAAAAAGAAATCAAAGTCAAAAGTCAAATCAAAAATTTCTGATAAGAATGCTTCAAGTGTTGCTTCAACTGATAATGCTAGTTCTGTTTTTTCAAATGTTAACAGACCCAAAACCAAAATGGTTTGGGTCCAAAAGTCTAACTGAGTGTGTTGTTGTATGCAGGGTCCTTCAGCATGCCAAAGTAGCATCTGGTATGTTGATAGTGGAGGATCCATGCATATGACTGGGAGCAGATCTCTTCTTCATAACTATTTCACTGGAAGGAGAGGATTTGTGTCCTTTGGTAATGATGCTAAGGGGTATATCATAGGTAAAGGTGTAGTCACTAATGGTGAGATTAGGTTTGATGATGTTAATCATGTTGAGAATCTTAAGTACAATCTGCTGAGTGTTAGTCAAATGTGTGATAAGGGTCATGTGTCTCTCTTCACTAAGCAAGATTGTAGGATTTTATCTTCTGATGTGATGCCTTTGATTAGCAAAGTGTTAGATGAGTATACAATTCTTAAGGCTAACAGAGTGGGAAAGGTATATGCCTTTGATCTTTCTAAGAAAATCTCTGTCAAAGGTCATCCTTGTTTATTTTCTAAGGCCTCTTTCAAGGAATCAAATATGTGGCATAGAAGATTAGGTCATGTGAACATTAAGAACATGAATCAATTGGTGAAACATGGTTTGGTTAGAGGTCTTCCTTTAAAGGATTTTAGTTGTGATGAAAACTGTTCTGCATGCTTGAAAGGAAAGCAACACAAAGTCTCTTTTCCTTCAATTGGAGATTCCAAATCCACTGGTTGTTTACAACTGTTACACATGGATCTATTTGGTCCAGTGCAGATAATGTCTATGGCAAAGAAGAAGTATTGTCTAGTTATTGTTGATGACTATTCAAAGTTTGTCTGGACTTTCTTCTTACACTCAAAAGGTGAGGTTGCCAAGGCTATTATCAATTTTGTGTTGTATGCTGAAAAGCAGTATTCTCTTTCTATCAAGTGTGTTAGGAGTGACAATGGCACTGAATTCAGAAATCATCTTCTTGATGAATTTTATCAGTCAAAGGGAATTCAGAGACAGTATAGCATTCCCAGATCTCCTGAACAGAATGGAGTGGTAGAAAGGAAGAATAGGACCCTGATTGAAGCTGCCAGAACAATGCTTGCTGATTCTGGTTTACCTCTCACATTCTGGGCAGAAGCTGTTAACACAGCTTGCTATGTGCAAAACAGAGTTTTGGTGAATCAAAGATGGTTGAAGACTCCATATGAAATCCTTCATTCTTTAACTCCTTTGATTTCCTTCTTCAGAGCTTTTGGATGTCCTTGTTTCATTCTCAACACCAAAGATCAGCTTACCAAGTTTGATTCCAAAGTTGATGCAGGATACTTTGTTGGATATTCTTCAACATGCAAGGCATATAGAGTGTTCAATTGTAGAACAAAGACTGTAGAAGAAACTCTTCATGTCAAATTCAATGAATGTCCTAAAGATTCCATTCCTCAGAATCCTGCTGCGATGTTTGATCTGAATATCTTGCAACATGATTTTCATGTTGAGAATAGTGGTGTAGAAGATGAAGTTCTTCCAGCTGATCCACCACCAGCTTCTAATGCAACATCACAAGGAATTTCAGATGATGAAGATGCAAGTACTCATTTGTTCAGATTCAGTGACAATATGTCCACATCTACCAAATCTGATGCTCCTCCTGCTTCAGCAATCCCACTCAATACAAATGCTGATGAAATTCTGGAATCCTCTCAATCATTTGAAATCCCAGCTGCTTTGTTCCCTGAATCATCTTCAACTGCAACATTTGATCCTCCAGCAAACACTTGCACTGATCTTATTCCATATCAAGAACTGAAGGATCATCCATTATCTCAAGTTCTTGGTGATATTTCTGCAGGTGTTTCAACCAGAAGTCAATTATCTAACTTTTGTCTTTATGCTCTCTTTGTCAGTCAACAAGAGCCAAAGAACTACCACATAGCACTTAGAGACATTGGCTGGGTGGAGGCAATGCAGTTGGAATTGTTGCAATTCAAGAAGCAACAGGTTTGGGAGCTGGTTTCTTTACCTCCAGGTAAGTGTGCAATAGGCACAAAATGGGTGTTTAGGAATAAAACAGATGAAAAAGGTCAAATCATTAAAAACAAAGCTAGACTGGTTGTACAGGGGTTCTGTCAGGAAGAAGGTATTGATTATGATGAAACTTTTGCCCCTGTAGCCAGATTAGAAGCAATTAGGCTGTTTTTAGCATATGCTGCCTTACATAAACTTAAAGTTTTTCAAATGGATGTCAAAAGTGCTTTCTTATATGGCAAAATAAAAGAGGAAGTGTATGTGTGTCAACCTCCAGGCTTTGAGGACAATAAACATCCTGATTGGGTGTACAAGCTTGATAAAGCTCTTTATGGGCTGAAACAAGCACCTAGAGCCTGGTATGACACATTATCCACTTTTCTTCTAAAAAAATAATTTCACTAGAGGCTCCATTGATCAAACTTTATTCATAAAGAATGTAGGTCAGCATAAGCTACTTGTTCAAATTTATGTTGATGACATTATATTTGCTTCATCTGACCCAAAGTTGTGTGATGATTTCACTAAACTTATGACTACAAATTTTGAAATGAGTGCTATGGGGGAGTTACAGTTTTTCTTGGGTCTTCAAATCAAACAAAAACCTGATGGAATTTTCATTCACCAATCAAAATACACAAAAGAGCTTTTAAAGAAATTTGATTTGCATAACTGTAAGCCATGTTCCAACCCCATGAGCACCACCACACAACTTGATGCAGATCTGAAAGGTACTTCAGTGGATGAAACTCTTTATAGATGTATGATTGGATCTTTAATGTATCTAACTGCATCCAGGCCAGACATTATGTTTGCCACATGTGTTTGTGCTAGATTTCAGGCTGCACCCAAAGAGTCTCATTTGATTGCTGTGAAAAGAATTTTCAGATACTTGCAAGGTACTCAATTCCTGGGAATATGGTACTCCACTGGACAATCCTGCAAGCTGGTTGCTTTTTCAGATAGTGACTATGCAGGATGCAAACTCTCAAGAAAATCTACTTCTGGTGGGTGTCAGTTTCTAGGAAATTGCTTGGTTTCTTGGCAAAGTAAGAAGCAAACTTCTGTAGCCACCTCCACTGCTGAAGCTGAGTACATTGCTGCTGCAAGTTGCACTTCCCAAATTCTCTGGCTTCAGTATCAACTCCTGGACTATGGCATCAAAGAACTGAAGACACCATTGTTAATGGATAGTGCTTCAGCTCTTTGTATTGTCAAGAATCCAGTTCAGCACTCTAGGACTAAACACATTGAGATCAGACATCACTTTATAAGAGATTGTTCTGAAAAAGGTCTGATTGATCCCAAATTTGTTCCTAGTGCTGATGAGCTTGCTGACATTTTTACTAAGCCTTTAGACACATCCACTTTTCAAAATTTAGTTCTCAGGCTTGGTATGTTGCAACTTGAATAGGTTAGTGTTTAAATGAATAAAATGTTAAATATCCTTTTAAAATTCCAAAAATATTTTTTTCTTTTTCTTTATCTTGACACATTTTGATATTTTCAGTACATACTGATACATATCAAAAGTACTGATTCAAGAACAGTTATGACCTTTTCTAATACTCTAAGCTACATGTACTGATGCGTATTGATTCACTAAGTACTGAAGGTCAAACATTACCCACAAAGTTCTGATGAGCAAATTGTGTACAAGTTCTGATGCACAAATTGTTTACAAGTTCTGATGAACAAAATTTCTACAAAGTTCTGATGAACAAAATTGTGTACAAGTTCTGATGAACACATTGTTCACAAGTTCTGATGAACAAAATTTCCACAAAGTTCTGATGAACAAATTGTTTACAAGTTCTGATGAACACATTGTTCACAAGTTCTGATGAACAAAATTTCCAAAAGTCTGATGAACAACTGATGAAAACAACTGATGAACAAAACTGTCGACAACACCTGATGAGTAATTTTACTCTTCAGTTGTTTAAACCTCAGTTGTTTTCTCTATTTAACTCAACCTTCTTCAGTTGTTTCATTATCACTTTCTCAGAACTTTTCATCTTTTTCAAAACCTATTTTCCCTCTTTCATCTCTGCTTCCATGGCTGCTCTTACTTTGAAACCGCGTCACAATTCGATTGCCTACTTGACCAAATCTTCATTCTGGTCCAAGTTTGATGAAGCTGTCGACTTGATGAACTCCTCTCAATTCAAAACTGCTTTTCTCATCAATCCAACTCTGTATGTTGAATCCATTCATCAATTTTGGATGAATGTTGAACTGGTAAATGTTGGAACTGGTGTCATCTCTCTTCGATCAACAGTCAATGGTCACAACGTGCATATCAGTCCCGCTGAGCTCAGGGATGTTCTTCAACTTGACGATGCCAACCTAGTCACTCAGTTCCCTAAAAGCGCCACTGACCTCTGTTTTACAAGTCATGAATACCAGGGCGATTTGAGTGACTCAACACTTTTCAAGAAGCACTTTAACGATCCAGAGCGTCTGATATTCCATATGATCAACATATGCCTGGCTCCGAAGTCTTCTTCATGGGATCAAATGTCATCTCGTTGGCAACAGGTATTGTACTCTATTCTCGAATCTCAAAAGCTAAATTTTTCTCAAATACTTTTTTCTGAATTAACTGAACATGCTGGTAAGCCTGTTTCATCTAGATGGTTACTCTATCCTCGTTTTATTATGGCCATCATAGAGAAACAGCTGCCACAAACAGGCCTTGTTGGTCAGGGGATCCCTGCTCCAGCAGTTTTGCTGGAAGTATATTCCAGACACAACTCCAACCTCACTTTAAAAGAGGCTGCCCGGAAGCTCAAACCCAAGCAAAGGGAACCCACAGCCTCATCCTCAAAATCCAAATCCAAAGTCCCCACTAAACCAAAATCCACTAAGCCCAAAAAGGCTGCTCAGGGAAATGAGTCCCCTGAGTCTGCCCATGCCTCACCAAGGCATGAACTGACCACTGGTAGTAGTCAACCAGTGGTTCATCCGACTCCACCGGCTCAAACCGCCCAGGTTTCCTCTCAACAGGAACCTGGTGCAACCTTTGTAGGGGACACCACATCACTAGAACCTATTTCAGTTGAAATGGTTTCTATTGAAAAGCACCAATCTCCCCGGGTGCATTCTCCTTCAAACCCACTATCTATTGAAACCACCACCAATAGCCCAACATTTGTTATTGATCAAATCCTGAATCAGCTGAACACTCCTATCCCCTCCCAGACACCTATCACTACTGGGATAAGCTCCAACATTGAGGGGGAGGACCAAAGTGTCTCTGATAACCCACAGGATCATGACTACAACATCAGATCTCCTAGTGTGGAAAGAGAGATTCTGATATCTGACAAGGCTGCTACTTCATCACCTCCATCATTTGGAGTGATTGCTAGTGGTACCATTGCTAAGACCTTGTCAGAGGCAACAACTGATGAAGGGGTTACCCCTGAGGTTGGAAGTCCCCAGTACCAAGACAAAGGGGCACCTGAATCTGTTGAGCCACACTCAACTCAGGTAAATCCTGAGATTCTCAGGAGGTCAGATGATGTAGCTAATGCTACTGATGACCAAAGATCAGTTGCTGAGCTTGTTAAGCAAAACCAACTCCTTGAGGCTGAGGTATGTAGACTCAATGAGCTACTCACCAAAATGTCCAAGGACAAAAGTCCATCTTCCCCACTTAACCCACAGATGGCACCTTCTCATTCTGAAGGTCACCCAAACACTTCAACCACTCATATCCAATTTGAAAAGCCACCAGCCACTGTTTTTGGCACTAATCCTTTGGGTTCTAGCCCCCCAGAGGCATTAGCTGCTGCCTTTCTACAAATCCTCCCTCTCATCACTCCATTATTGAAATCCATTATTGTTCAAGCCCTTGATGAGAGGTTACCTTCCCAAACTCAAATTCAACAAATGGTTGATGAGGCTGTGACTGCTAAACTTTCAACTCTACATACTCCTTCTTCCCCTGCAGCCAAAAAGGGGGAGTTAGGAACTGAATCAGTCACATCTTCAGCTTCCAAAAGGCCAAGGTCTGAAGAGGTTGCAGTTGAAAGGTCTCCTGTTATTCAAGTAACTTATAAGAGACAGAAGAAGAACAAACCTGCTGAGATTATCAACACAGATGATGTGGAAGTTGAGCAGGAAATGGTTGCTAAAGAAATTGAAGTTAGTGCTGAACAATTGGAAGCCACAACATCTGATGTACAAAAACAAGTCAAAACCTCTGATGTACAAGAATTGGCTACAACTTCTGAAGTTCAAACACAGGCTACAATCTCTGAAGTTCAAGTACAAGCCACAACTTCTGATGCACAAGAAACTGAACTAGAGGGGGTTCTAATTCCAGAGGTTCAGACTCAGGTTGTTGAGGTAAAGGCTCCTCCAAAGAAGAGAAGGCAACTCAGAATTCAAGAAGAAGAAAGTTCTGATGAAGAAGACAGGTTGCCTATCTCCACAGTCATCAAGTCAAAAGCTCAAAAGCCTGCACTTTCAACAACTGGGGTAGATCTGACAGTTCCAAAGAAGAAAATTACTCCTCCTGCCAATTACATTCCTGAAAAGCCATTAGTTTTTGGTCAACAGCCAATTATTACACCAGAGGCTAGGATGTTGGCAGTTAAAGTAAAACTGGAAGAAGAAGAGAGCCAAAAGAAACATGATGAGCAATTTCTCAAGTTGGTGGACAAAGATTATCCTCAAACTTCAACTATCATTGCAATGAAAAAGGAAGCTCAAAGATTGTATGCTCTGAAATGGACATTCAAATATACAAAAGAATTGATTAAGATGTGGCCTGACCCAAGGGTTCTTCATAGGATTCACAAGAGACAGCCCCCAGCAACTTATGCAAATAGGATCAAAAGGGTGTTGAGTGCTGAAATCATGCTTGGGTCAGTGCTTGATCCTTGGGAAATCATTAATGACTTCAAGAGTGTCTACAACTCGGGTGCAAAAGCTCCTAACTTCTTAGAGAACAAAATGATAAAGAAGGGACTGGTGTATAGGAGGCTGGAACATGTTCAGCAAGAAGAACTCTTTTTGTTTTTAGAGGGTAAGCACCCTGATGAGTTTGTGTACAGGGAAATTACAAGAGTAGAACTGAAGGTTGGGACTACGGCTAGATACTTGTCTGAATTTTATGGGCCTGAGTCCTTCTTCGAAGGTGAACCTGAAAGATTGACTCCAGAAGAGAAGATGTTACTACTTGAAGCTTATGTCCGGGAGTCTTTCAGGTTAGTATACAATCAATAGCTTCAATGAGAGGGGTTAATGCTCATAGTCCATTTCCCCAATGGAGTTCCCTCTCATATTTTGAAAGTTAGAGTTTTTGGAAGCTGTTGGTTATCAGGCTTATACTTTAATTGGTCATTTTGATACTGATCTCAAAAGAAAAAGACATATCTTTCTGCCTGGGAATAAATAAGTGAGACCTTAAATAAGTTAGAGGTTTTTGGCTGCATTGGTTCAGGGGGAGTTTGTTGGACTAAAAGAACCAATGAGCCTGATCAGAAAAATCTCTAAGTCTCACAACATTACAACAACTGAAGAAGAACACAAAGGCTGATATTCAAATGTGCAGAAGTCACAAGATCTGAAGACATGTACAACAGCTGAAGTGTAAGTCATCAGATGTTGTAGTGTGTAGATTAGTCTTCAGTAGTTTTCTTTTATTGTTTGTAAAAGTCTGATGAGTAGTTTACTCATCAGATGTTTTAGTATTTTGTTCTTCAGTAGTTTTGTTCTTCAGTAGTTGTAGAGTTTGTCTTCAGATGTTGAAGACATCCTCAGTAGTTTAGTTAATTTCAGTTGTTTTGCTTTGTCTGTTAGATGTCAACATCATGTGACATCATCAGACGTCACTGCCTTCTATATATAGGCAGTTGACACGATTGTAATGTAACGAAGTTAATCAATTGAATGAGATATTCCTTTTACAGAAAACTTTCTCTCTCTATAACAAACTTGCGTTACTGTTTGATTGAATTTGTTCTTACTTTACTTATGCTAATTCCGTGTTGAATTCCGCTGCTATACTTTACTGATTTATCAATTGAGAACATCTGATCCTACACTTTTGAACTCATTTTACTAAAACATTTTTAAGTATAAAAGCTTATGATTACTCACCAACTACTTAGTAGTTGACACTAGATTTTCTTACATGTTTCAGGTGATGGAGACAAGTAGGATGAAGAGGATGATCTCTTCTATTTTGGACATCATCATATAGGGTCTTGGACTTAGCTAATTAACTAAAATTCTGACGATTAGAGTTTAGTTAGTTTAGCTAATTCTTTTGTGTAATTGATGTACTTAATTCATGATGAACATGATTTTTGTGTAATTATTTTGGTTGATTGAATGATATATGATGATTTGATTTAGATGCCCACGAGCTTTTGAACAATCTACACATCCCTCGTGGCATCCTGACGATTCCGCCGCCAGTCGGGGTGTTAAAGATTGGTATCAGAGCCTGGGTTATAGGGAATTAGGTTACTAGAAATGGTTGACCTAGTCTTTAACCGTAGGATACCCTAGTATGAATTATTGCATACACTAGTTAGTATATTCAGGATTTCATGCTTATGTGTTTATTACATGTTAACTGAACTCCTGTTATACATCTGATTTATATATGCTGCTTATCTGTTTACTTGTGCCCTAATGACTCAATAAGGGCATACTCGTAGTGTATTGTAAAGGTGGTGGGACGGTGGTTTGGGCGGTTGCGACCTACCCTTATCATATGCCCTATACATATACCATTTACAGTACATCGGGTGGGTGTCAGTATTGAGGAATAAGGGAACTACCCGTTTGGGACATTTATCTGCTTAAGAACTTAACTGCTTAGGAATTTATCTGCTTTAGGAATTATCTGTTAGATCTCTTTCTTGATCTCCAGACAAGGACACACTCATGGTATACTACAAAGGTGGTGGGACGGTGTAAGGGAGGTCGCGATCTACCCTTGCATATGCCCTATACATATACCATTTGTAGTATATTGGGGGTCTGTCAGTGTCAGGAACATAGGATGCTATTAGGATATTATTAGGAATTGTGTAAGGTTATGAATGATGGATTGTAGATGGTATGTTTGTTGGATTGATTTGGATTGACTCCTGGATGATCACACTTGATAAACACTTATAAAACACACAGATTGGACACGTAGGGTGCATAGGTTTAACGAACGATATGAGCGATTAGTGATGGAATATGGATTTGGGTGATGATATAGACACTTAGTGATAATATAAACGCATAGTGATGATACTAACACTTAGTGATGGTATGGACACTTGATGAGAATAAATTAGAGGGAGAATATGAACACTTAGTGACAATAAGAGCACTCAGTGATGATATGGACCCTTATTGATGATTATGGACATTGGGATTAGTATGGATTTTTAGTAAACTTGGGCATTAGGTGAAACTTAATGTTAGGTGAACTTAGACATTAGGTGAACTTAGAAATAGGCAAACCTACATGTCAAGGTGAACTTAGACACTAGGCAAACCTAAATGTCCAAGAGAACTAAAGACCACTTCACTCAAAATTATCATACTTAGGATAAGGTTTGTGAAGTGAGGCTATGGTAAGGTACATGATACACCCTAAATGCTAACAAGGGCATAATCGTGGTGCAATGGAACGGTGGTGGGACGGTGTAGGGGAGATTGTGATCTACCTCTGCATATGCCCTATATATAAGCTTGTTGCATTGTATCGGGAGGTTGTCAGTGTTGGTATAGGGTGGGGAATGTATCAAACTTAGGAATAGTTAGTTAATATTAGTTATGACCAACTAGGACACTTAGAATAATATTACGAAATTTATAAATGATTATGAGTTTAATGACAGATAGGAGAAAAATATAGTTCCTATACGTAATCTTAACTGTCTAAATGAACTCATTTGACCATTGTTTGTATGGCTTACGTTGTAAACGGTAGTAACATGTTTCTAATTTCTCAGAAATATGCCGCCGCACCGTCACAACGAAGATGACTCGAACAGTGGGGATGCTAACAACGGTAATGCCAACTCCGGCATACAAGAGTTAGCCACTCTTATTTCTGGATTGGTGAGCCAATTGACTCAGAACCAGAATATTAACCAGAACAGAGGTGGTGCAAACCCTCCAGCTTGCGCATTCAAACACTTCAATTCCTGCAACCCCTGAAATTCACGGGTGCTGAATCGGCCACTGGTCTACTACAGTGGTTCGAGAGTATGGAGAACACCTTCATCAACAGCGAATGTCCCGAGAATCTGAAAGTTTGCTATGCCACCAGTGTTTTCCAAAAGAGAGCACTGACTTGGTGGAATGGGGAAAAACGAACTAGGGGAGTGGATGCCGTATTAGCACTGACTTGGACTGAGGTCAAGAATCTGATGACCACTGAATTCTGTCCTCGCAGTGAGATGAGAAAGCTTGAGACTGAATTCTGGGAGCTCAAGCAGGACAGCGGGGAGAATGTCCTTTACAATACTCACTTCCATGAGTATAGCTTACTGGTACCATACATGGTGACACCCTTGGATAGGGCAATTGAGAAGTATATCGGCCGGCTGCCGGTGCAGATTCAGGACACGGTCTACAGGAGTAATCCCAAAACACTGGAGGCTGCGATCCGTCTATCTGCAACTCTTACTGATAATCACGTGAAGAATGGAACTCTTACTCGGAAGGGATACAAGAAGACTGACACCAAGGCTGCTACAAAGGAAGTCAAAACTGAAGTCAAGTCTGAAGCTGCTAGTTCATCCAAAGGCAGCAACAAGAAGAGAAAGACCAGAAACTTTATGGTCACTGCTCCTGCTGCTAAGTCTGCGCAGCAATCATCCAACAACACTACTGCAAGAAATTACACTGGGAACACTCCCCAGTGTAATACTTGCAGATATCATCATGCATCTAACTTTCCATGTCGCGTCTGCAACAACTGTGGCAAGTATGGCCATTTCGCTAATGTTTGTCGGGGCGCACCGTAAGCACAAAGGATGCAACACGCACCGCTTGCACTGCCAGCTCCTCAAACACAACCTATTCCAGCTGTACCCGTTCGCCAGGTACCTCAAGCACAGGCAAGAGCCTGTTATGAGTGTGGTGAAGTGGGTCACTTCAGAAATCAGTGCCCAAAGTTGACCGGGAATAACCAGAGGGTGGCAAGAGGCCGGGCGTTTCAACTGAATGCTCCAGCTGCTCAAGCCAACCAGGATGTGGTCAACGGTACATTTCTGATCAACAACTCTTATGCATCTGTCTTATTTGATTCTGGTGCCGATAGGAGTTTCGTATCATATGATTTTGAATGCTTGCTTGGTAGAACACGTACATATTTAGATAAACCGTTTATCGTGGAGGTGGCTGACGGAAACACTATTGATATTGACACTATTATTATCGGATGTACTGTGAACTTAAATGATCACGTTTTCCCGATTGATCTTATACCTATGCATCTTGGTAGCTTTGATGTTATCATAGGCATGGATTGGTTAGCCACCCACGAAGCGGAGATAGTTTGCCATGAGAAATACATACGTATTCCATTACCTTCGGGTGAAACCTTAAGAGTTTTTGGAGAAACTTCTAGCAAAGGTCTTAAGCTTATGTCATGCACTAAAGCGCACAAGTACCTTAGGAAGAAATGTATAGCATTTTTAGCTCATATAGTGGAGAAAAAGGATAAAGGAAAGAGAGTTGAAGATGTTCCTGTGATTAAAGATTTTCCAGAAGTATTTCCAGATGATTTGCCGGGTCTTCCACCAGAACGTCAAGTAGAGTTTCGAATTGACTTAGTACCTGGTGCGAACCCAGTTGCTAAAGCTCCCTACAGACTTGCGCCTTCGGAGTTGCAAGAATTGGCGAGCCAGCTGCAAGAGCTTACTGATAAAGGATTCATTCGCCTGAGCCATTCTCCATGGGGTGCACCGGTCCTATTTGTCAAGAAGAAGGACGGGTCATTCCGAATGTGCATCGATTATCGCGAATTAAACAAACTCACAATCAAGAATCGATATCCACTGCCGCGTATCGATGATCTCTTCGATCAGCTTCAAGGCTCGGCATGGTTTTCAAAGATCGATCTTAGGTCTGGGTATCATCAACTTCGCGTACATGAAGATGATATTCCCAAGACTGCTTTCAGAACAAGATATGGCCATTATGAATTTCTGGTAATGCCTTTCGGCCTTACCAATGCACCTGCGGTTTTCATGGATCTCATGAACCGTGTTTGCAGGCCATACTTGGATAAATTTGTGATTGTATTCATTGATGATATTCTGATCTACTCAAAGACCAAGGAAGAACACGAGAAGCACCTTAAGTTGGTTTTGGAGATCCTTAGAGAAGAGCGACTGTATGCCAAATTCTCTAAATGTGAATTTTGGCTTAAAGAAGTTCAATTCTTGGGACACATAGTCAATGAAAATGGTGTTCACGTGGATCCTGCAAAGATTGATGCGGTGAAGAATTGGAGTACACCGAAGACACCGACGGAGATTCGATCATTTCTTGGACTTGCCGGTTACTATCGGCGGTTCATTTCGAATTTCTCCAGAATTGCTGTCCCTCTCACTTCTTTGACACAGAAGAATAAGCCCTATGAGTGGGGACCAAAGCAGGAAGAGGCATTCCGGACCTTGAAGCAGAAACTCTGTGATGCTCCGGTCTTGACACTGCCTGATGGAAATGATGATTTTGTAGTCTATTGTGATGCATCCAACCTAGGTCTCGGTTGTGTTCTCATGCAGCGGGGAAAGGTTGTGGCCTATGCATCAAGACAGCTAAAAATTCACGAGAAGAACTACACTACACACGACTTGGAACTTGGTGCAGTCGTGTTTGCTTTGAAGATATGGAGACATTATCTTTATGGCACAAAGTGTGTAGTCTTTACTGATCATAAGAGTTTGTAACACATTCTCAATCAGAAAGAGCTCAACATGAGACAACGGAGATGGGTTGAACTGTTGAATGATTATGACTGTGAAATTCGCTACCATCCTGGTAAAGCGAATGTAGTAGCAGATGCGCTTAGTCGCAAGAGTCAAGTTCAGATCCATAGTGTCCGAGTGCACTCTAGTCTCCGTGACGATGTTCTCACAGCCCAACAACACTCATTAGCTCAAGATGATTCGAAAAATGAGATGTCTTGCGGGGCTGAAATTTTATTGGAAACTAAAGAAGATGGATTGATGTATTACTTGAATCGGTTGTGGATACCGAACAGGGGTGATCTTAGGATGGTGATTATGAATGAAGCTCATAAGTCTCGTTACTCAATCCATCCAGGCTCTGATAAGATGTATCAAGACCTTAGGGGCTTGTATTGGTGGCCTGGAATGAAGAAGGATATTGCTGAATACGTGTCAAAGTGCCTTAACTGTGCTAAAGTCAAGGCAGAACACCAGCAAACTTCGGGATTGTTCTTACAACCAGAAATAACCGTGTGGAAGTGGGAGAATATCTCCATGGATTTTATTACTAAACTCCCACGAACCACTAACGGTAAAGATAGTATCTGGGTGATTGTGGATAGATTGACCAAGTCAGCTCATTTCTTACCGATACGCGAGACGTACCCCGTGCGGAAGTTAGCGCGTATCTACATTGATGAGATCATTAGCCGACATAGTATTCCCTTAAGCATAATATCGGACCGTGATGCTCGTTTCACGGCACGATTTTGGGAATCACTTCATGAAGCTTTTGGAACAAGACTGGATCTTAGCACCGCTTATCATCCTCAAACGGATGGTCAAACGGAGCGAATGATTCAGACATTGGAAGACATGTTAAGAGCTTGTGTCATCGATTTCGGTGGCAATTGGGATAGCCATTTACCGTTGGTTGAGTTCTCGTATAACAACAGTTATCACGCGAGCATTGGTATGGCACCGTTTGAAGCTCTATATGGCAGGAAATGCCGGTCACCTATTTGTTGGACCGAAGTCGGCGATTCGCAGATTACTGGTCCCGAGATTATTCAGGAAACGACTGACAAGATCCGCCAGATCCGCGACAATCTGTTAGCTGCTCGCAGTCGACAGAAGAGCTACGCGGATAAACGAAGAAAACCTTTAGAGTTTGAAGTGGGAGATATGGTATTGCTAAAAGTGTCGCCTTGGAAAGGCGTTGTGCGATTTGGGAAGAAAGGAAAACTTGCTCCACGTTACGTGGGCCCTTTTAAGATCCTTGAACGAATCGGGAAGGTTGCTTACAAGTTAGAACTTCCTAATGAACTCAGTAACGTGCACCCAATGTTTCACGTCTCCAATCTAAGAAAGTGCTTAGCTGATCAGGATCTTCAGGTACCACTCGATGACATTTGCATCGATGATACCATGCACTTTGTTGAAAAACCAGTGGAGATAATGGATCGTGAGGTTAAACAGCTCAAACGCAGTAGAATTCCAATTGTCAAAGTACGTTGGGAATCGAAGCGGGGTCCAGAATTCACATGGGAACGGGAAGATCAGATGAAGCTAAAGTACCCACATTTATTTACTACGGTCACTCCAAGTTGAATTTCGGGACGAAATTCCTTTAACTAGGGGAGACTGTAACATCACTGTACTTTAGGTTGTCCGTACATCCGTACGATTGTACTGTTACGACCTAAGATTTATTGTTATTAGTGATAATGAATTTTTATTGATATTATTGATGATTATCACTATTGATGGTATACATGATTATAGCACATATTATACGCGTAAACCATGGGAATTTTAGTTGTAATTCAACTAAACAGAACCAGAGTGTTTATCGCAGATGATTATACTGATTATGAATTATTGGTTTGGAATGAGAATGGAATTGGGATGGAACTGGGAATTTGTTAGAGTCTGGTTACTAAACGTAGTCAAGGACACATGGTCATGGTTTATCAAAATAGCGGTGGGACGGTGTAGGGGAGGTTGCGATCTACCTCTGCATATGCCCTATATATATGCATATTTCGGTCTATCATGGATGTGTCAGTGATTAGGGTTTAGTGGGTTTTGGTTTGGGGAAAAAGATAATATTAAAGTTAATAAATAATGGGAATTAATTACGCGAAGTGAGGTTACGAATATTATTTAAACGTGAATATTAATTCAGAAATATTAACTTAATAATTTATTCGCGTGGGTGACGATTCACACGAATATAATTATTAAGAATAATATACTGAAACGATATTTCATAAATTATAAATCGAATCGAAATACGATATGAGCGTTGGATTCGCAAAGGTGACGATCTTTACGAATACGTACGCGAGTAACGCGTTTCGGCGAGATAATTAAATAATATCTAACGATATTAAATTAATAAAGAAAACTTAAAACGTTTATTAGGAATCACAACCTAAACTGGATTCGAATAAATTAATTTATTAAATAATTAATTTAACGAAAAATAAACGGGAATCTTTTATTTAAACGACTTTATTTTATTTAAAATGAAATGTGATCACTTAAACACTTTAATGTTTTAAATATGTTTTACGATCAAAAACCGATCGTTTATGATATTTTATCGCGATAAAAACGAGACCGAGTACCGGGGAGACACGCGAGGTATAAAGGATGAAGCCTACTTCATCTTCTTCATTTCTTTTCATTCATTTCTCTCTCTAAAACACATCCAACGCCACTTTCTCTCTCTAGATCTTCTCTCTAACATAACTTTTTCATTTCTCAACGAAATCGCGGAATCTTGGCGCCTACGCGTTCGTGTGATCGAGGAGAATAAGAGGATACGAAGAAACCATCTGTTGATCGCGATTTGAAGGTAAGAAATCCAGTTTACTTTTCGGTTTTGGGTGAAAACCCTATTTAGTATGAATACTCACTTAAACCGAGTTCTAGGAGTTGGGTGGTGTTAATCTAGTTATTATTGAGACATGGGAAGACCTAGACGACCTTATAACTCTCGAAATGTCAAAGACGATGATGCAGGAGCTGTTGGGTCGAAGGACGGCTCATGGCCGAACCCTTGAGGGTCGGACGAACCTATTTTGGGTTGGCCGAACCCTAAGCCTGCAGCGAACTCTGGCATACCCTGCAACGAACCTGTACCATGCCCTGCAACGAACCTTCTCCTTTCTTCTATTGCCAAACCCTAGCTGTGAACCTCATCTAGCTAGGCTTCCGAACCCAAGGGTTCATGGGGCTGAAAGATGACGAACCCTAAATGGGCCGAACCATCATGATGAGCAGCGAACCTTTCTTGCAGGAAGCTGCATGGGAGCAGCCGAACCCCCTCTAGTCCACGAACCTTGGCTGCCAGGCGAACCTCTCTCATTTCACGAACCTTATAACTAGACGTGGGAACCGAACCTTTCATGACTAAGCAGACCGAACCTTTGATCTTTTATAGCCAAACCCTTGCATTTGGGGAGCGAACCAAGGACCACGAACCTTGCATATTGAGGGCCGAACCTTGGCCCATATATTTAATAGGTTCGCTGGTCTTGAGGCTAGTTGAACTCAAGTTCGTTAAACTAAGTAACTAAGGGTGTGTAATCAAGTATATGGGTGTAAATATAGAAGAACGTATCCATACATGCATGGGAAATGTTACTTACCACCTTTCTAAATAATATAAGTTTAAATTGTGAGTTATATTGTTTGATTCTTGAATGGGAATAGTTTCAATACAATTTCATTAAATTTAAATGAGTTTTATAAATCAAGTAATGGTGGTGGTTAGTATATTTGAACATGCATGTAAAGATGGATATATGATTAAGGTTGATCTATTGAAGTAAACATATCCATGGGAGACGCATAGAGAAATATCTAATAATGGTTATTATTGAATGACTTAAAATAGCAAGTTTAAACCGAAATTTCATAATGATCATCAATAAACTCTAAGTGTTATACATTAATTTTGGATAAATAAACTCGGTTAACAAAACACCGATGGTTTAAAAAGAAAGAGGCTAACACTTAAGGATAATTGGCGTTAATAAAACACATATGCTTATGATCACAAACACACTTATAAATTCAGGTTGTTGAGTGGTTTGATTTACTTAAGCGAGCGCGTATAATACGAGAACACAGAGTCTAAGGACTTCAGGTGAGTCCTCATAACCTCCCTTTCTTTAAACTGTTTTGTTTTAAAACTCGGAGGTGAAATATGTATACCAATTTAAATACTATTTTGATAACACAAGGATAATACCTGTTTATCAATATGATATTCACAATACAAAATTATCATTTATTATGGATTATCTCTTATTATCTTATATCCGTGTAAATATTGTTATTGACTTCTGTCAATAACAAAGATTACGCGTATTGTCACAAACTCCGAGATTCATCGCTTTTAACTTCGGTTAATTGCTTTGACATCATGTATTGTCACGTGGATGTTTTCCACTCTGTGAATCATTGCCTTTGACTTCGGTTAATTGCTTTGACTTCAGGTATTGTCATGTGGTTAGTTACCACTCCATGGATCATGTTTGTAACTTATGTTAATTACATAATGATCATGTATAGTCACGAACATTACTTGAGAATATTGATGTTGAGATTGGGTGATTGGTTTGTGGTTTGATTACCTATGATTAACTATGATTATCTATGATTGACTATGAATGCTTGGATGTGTGATTATGTGTTTGTGTTGATTAAATGTTTGATTGTTGAATTGGTGGATGTGTGTTGGATTATATCATACAGGTATTCATATGGATTTTCTCAGGAAGATCATAAGTCTTATACTCGTTTTAAACAAAGTATTTTATAAAACCATTTTTAAAACACAAACTTTTGAACTCATTTTACTAAAACATTTTTAAGTATAAAAGCTTATGATTACTCACCAACTACTTAGTAGTTGACACTTGATTTTCTTACATGTTTCAGGTGATGGAGACAAGTAGGATGAAGAGGATGATCTCTTCTATTTTGGACATCATCATATAGGGTCTTGGACTTAGCTAATTAACTACAATTCTGGCGATTAGAGTTTAGTTAGTTTAGCTAATTCTTTTGTGTAATTGATGTACTTAATTCATGATGAACATGATTTTTGTGTAATTATTTTGGTTGATTGAATGATATATGATGATTTGATTTGGATGCCCACGAGCTTTTGAACAATCTACACATCCCTCGTGGCATCCCGACGATTCCGTCGCCGGTCGGGATGTTACATTGCACATGGTAGGCTACCCAAGAAGGGTGAACATCTGATGCCTCAAGATCACAAGCACAAGAGGGAACTAGACACAACCCAACTTACTCCTTACAACAATTGCAATCCCATAACCGATCAGAACCGACTAGAAAATTCACCTCTACGCAATCCAACATCAAGGGTAAAAGTGTCTACTAGGGGAAGTACCCTAGGTGTAACTGATGCTCATATCATCATTACGACCACTATGATCGATATCAATGTTGGAAATGCAAAGGACACGGTCATATGGCCAGGGATTGTAGAAGCAAGCAAGATAATAACAACAATCAGAACACCAAAGAGGGGTGTTATGAGTGTGGCAAGCTTTGACAAAGGCGTAAGGACTACCCACAGCTGAAGAAAGCGGAAGGAGGCGCAACAAAAGGTCCGTACATTTGCGGTTGACTCCGGAGAAGCTAATGATGACTCGAACATTGTGACCGGTACGTTCCCTTTTAAATAATGTCTATGGTAGTATGCTATTTGATACTGGTGCCAATAGGAGCCTTATACCTAGTGAATTTAGTAAATTGCTTAACATGACCCCGACACCACTAGACTATAAGTACACCGTAGAGTTAGCCGACGATAAGCTGATTGAGATGCAACACATTTGCAAAGGATACGTCTTGGTGTTGACGGATCACAAACTTAAAATCAACCTAATGCGAGCAACTCTCGGGAATTTTGATATACTGGTGGGAACAGACTGGTATCTACTAACCAAGTCGAAATCGTGTGCAACAAGGAGATAGTCCAAGTTACTTTGTCAAATGGAAATCAGATCCCTATTCAAGGAGAACGACGAGGAATACCGCTAAACATCATGCCATGTATGAAGGCTAGCAAGTACCTACAGAAAGGATACTCGGCGATATTATCACTCATCACGGAACAATTGAAGAAGGAAAGGAAGATAGAAGGTATAGAAGTTGTCCATGATTTCCCCAAAGTCTTTCCTAAAGATCTACCTGGACCTACTACTAGAAGCGACAAGTCGATTTTCACATAGACCTTACACCATGAGCCACACAAATCGCCGAAGCGTCATGCTGATTTGCTCCGACTAAGATGTAAGAGCTGGCTAACCAACTGCAAGAGTTGTTAGACAAAGGATTAATCATATCGAGCTTCTCAACATGGGGAGAACAAGTTTTGTCTGTAAAGAAGAAAGACAGATCTTTCTGAATGATTATCGACTACCTGGAACTGAACAAGGAGACGAATAAGAATTGATACCCTTTAATGGACGATTTGCTTGACCAATTGCAAGAGTCAAACTACTATTCGAAGTCCGATTTGAGATCCGCTTACCATCAACTAAGGAGACAAGAAGATGATATTCCTAAGACAGCCTTCAGGACATGATACGGGCATTACAAATTCTTGATCAGGCTATTTGGACTGACCAATGCACTGGCTGCATTCATGGATCTCAGGAATCGTGTGCGCAAGCCGTACCTTGACAAATTCGTAATCGTATATGACATCTTATTCTACTCTAAGAATCAGGAAGAACATACACAAACATTTGAGACTTGTCTTGGAATTATTGAAGAACGAACAACTTTACGCGAAATTTTTCCAAATGTGATGATTGGATCCGCGAAGTTCAGTTCCTTGGACATGTGGATAACGAGAAGGGGATACACGTAGACCCAGTCAAGATCGAAGCCATCAAGAACTGGGAAGCACCAAAAAGTCCAACCAAGTTGCGACAAATCCTGGGCTTGGCAGGGTCCGACGATTTATCGAGGGATTCTCGAAAATCGCTCAGTCATTGACTTCTCTGACACACAAGGACAAGAATTTCGATTGGGGAGAGGAACATGAGTCTGTTTCCAAACGCAATAAGGACTCGGTTGTGTGTTGATGCAACGTGAGAAGATCATAGTATACGCATTACGACAACCGAAGGTGCATGAGAAGAACTACACAACACATGACCTAGGGTTGGGAGCCGTGGTGTTTGCCCTGATGATATGGCGAAACTGTCACACCCCCAATTTCAACTAACGGAACCATACCGTTTGGGAGCATGACAAACCAGGATCTCAGATCATTAGACATAGCGAAGACCTCTATATGAATTTCAAAAACATACGTTGGTCTTTAAAACAAACATAATAACCAGAGTTTACAAAAAGTGCGGAAGCGTTTAAAAACCATAAACAGTTGTAAATCAAACATTACAATTCAAAGTACTAAAATATTCAGATTTAAATAATCAAAGTGAAAGAAATGCATGAGACTCTATCTTCATAGTCCATGCCAGCTGTTACGCGCGCCTTAGCGTCCTGAGAAAACATGCAAATCAAGTCAACACAAAGGTTGGTGCATAACACAGGTTTTAAGTAATCATAGAGTTCAAAACATCAGTTTGAATAACAAGTTTGTAGATAACATAATCACAATTGCACAGTCATGATAGCTAGTCATATAACTATTTACATACGTGTTCGACACCGAAGCTGACTAGTTGCCATGCTATAGCATGTTTTCGCCTTGCCACTATTGTCTATCACAACAATAGTAAATAATGTGTTTGGTCAGTCAAACACCTGCGTAGATCCCATCTACCAGGTGAGGTTTGTCAAACCTAATAGATCTATTTCCAACTACCACGCTTTGCATTACAGCAAACTAAACGGTTCGAGGTGTGTAAGGACTTTCAAGTTGATATGTTGTCACATAATGTAAACAGATAACTCATGCAAGTGATATGTATCTAAAAGTAGTTTGTTGCACATGTTTTCTCCCCCAAAACAGTTTAAAATAAGAAAGGGGCCGTGTACGCACCTTTGATAAGAGTAGAATGATCAAATATGTGTGAACCTGCGTAGAAATCCTCTACGAAGAATCTGTGATTTAAACAATAACCTATTGTTATTCGAATAATCGTTTTGTGCTTGAAATCACATACGTGTCAACACACGTATGTTAAAGTGTGAGAATTAGGCATACGGAAGTACGCGTGTCACTGAAATCGATTAAATAAAATCACATTTGATTTTATTCAATTAATCGTAATTATACGCGATTTCGTGTTCGGGCTAAAATATAAATTTTATCATTCTAATGCGTCCGTATTCTCGTTACGCTTCCAACGTAACTTGAACGGGTTAAATCGGAGTTCGTATATGGAAGTTATGACCAAAACATCAAAATGACCAAAACATAAAAAAAATCGGTTGGGCCGGGACTCGAACCCGCGACCCTCAACATCACACACACAGCACCTAACCACTACGCCCGCTAGGGTATCGCGTTAGTTAACCAGAAATTAATTGTTTTAAATCCTCCTTCAACCCAGTTCCTATTCCTTAGTATAGCCGAAGCTTAAATCTCCCAATTGAACCCGATTTCGAATCCGATTGCACCCATCAACACCAGATTATCATTCCAATCACTTAAGCGTTCCTAATGGTGATTTTAATTCGATCAAAACACAATCAGTGTGTTCAAATTACCCACATAAGTCTCGGTTCTCAACCAAGAAACTTTAAAATTCGAAATCTTCTAATTCGTTGAAACTAATTGAAATCATCCTATCACCAACATTAATCGGAACTATCTGAAGCTAATTATAATCATTAATTTGATTATAGAACTCATTTGAATGCTAATCCCCAAACTCGTTGAACATAAGGAACCCTAGAATTGAAATCCATTAAATCGTTGTTACATGATGAAATTGACTTGTCATTAACCTTCATCGGTACCCTCTGAAACTAACTGAACCATTTAATTTCGTTTCTAAACTCAATTGATAGCAAACCCCCAAAACGTTTTCCTTATAAACCCTAATTACTTGAACCCTATCAATTTGATGTTATCAGTTAAAATTGATCTTGGATTACTCTTAATCGACATGTTTAGGAGATGTAGGAATCAAGAATTACCTGATTTGGTCTCGAATTGATGTCAGTCGACTTGTGGTTGTTTTTCGGCCGAATTCACGATGGTGTCCTTCAATCCAGAACCTGCTGCTTCGAATTGCGATATGGAATAGATTCTGAGGGTGCCGAATAGGGGTTCTAAATCTTTAATTTCTCGAATTATGATTGGGACAATCGGTTTTGATCTTGAAAGGTTGCGGTTACAACTTTTGACTATCATTTTGATTTATTTCGGCCAATCAATGTATCATT
This sequence comes from Mikania micrantha, assembly GCA_009363875.1. Taxonomy (NCBI): domain Eukaryota; kingdom Viridiplantae; phylum Streptophyta; class Magnoliopsida; order Asterales; family Asteraceae; genus Mikania; species Mikania micrantha. The sequence continues at coordinate 58,746,229 of CM018691.1, read as the reverse complement.
AACCTCCAGAACTGTTACAAATCCTTTTTATGATGTTTATAACTGACCAATTTCAGTTACAAGTTAGTATAAGGATGGAATTCGAATCCCACAATCCATTTAGCCGAATTTTTGACTTATAAAAGTCAACTTTGCTACTAAATTCACTTACAAGTTTAATCTCTATCATTTTAACACTTAACAACTGATTCTCCTTAATTCCTAACTCCTATAATTTATTCTGGACCACCAACATATTACTTTGATTAACAAAGTTGAATCAACAAACCCGAATAGTCACTAATTAAATCTATTAACTCATTGTTGGACTAAATTTACTCATTTGGGCTTCTTAAATACAATTGGGCCTCACTGGGCCTTCTTGGGCCTACCTTGATCTTTCCTGGGCCTACTTTGTTCACATTGGGCCTCACTTGCCCCTTATTGGGCCTTACTGGGCCTCTCTTGATTATTGGGCCTACATTGATTATGTTGGGCCTAATTGATCTTGTTGAGTCTTCCTTGACCTTATTGGGCCTTCATTGGCCTTGTTGGGCCTATGATAGCACCAACTCCCGTTAACAAGGTTAGTGTGAAAAGTCGGATTGTCACATCATCCCCTTGTTGAATGAATTTTCGTCCCGAAAATTAGCAAGTGTTAAGAGTAGTTAGGAAACTACTTACGAGTTTAAATCGTACGTGTTAGTGTGATTTGATCATTCTGTGTGCTTGTGTGTACTCACACACAAAGTCCAATGCTTGCAACATCACAACTCAATTGTGATCGTTCAATGTAACTGTTTTGCGTGTTCACTAGTTAGTTCACCTAACTGTGACTGTTTGTGTTTGATCATACTGTGTTGTGTAACCTCACACATAGTGAGTGTCTGAAACTGTTTGTACTAATGTATGTACTATGCAACCCCGCACATAGTAGAATGTATGTAACCAATCGTGTATGTACTACCATAACATGTAACATATGAAATGTAGCACATAAAACATATAAAATGTGATGTAGCACAAATATCTGTAACAAAATCAATTGAATAAATAAAACGTTTGTGCTTACAGTTTGAAATTTGCAGTGTTGTTATGTGAAAGCATCACGTCATCCCCTTGTTGAAGGAAATTTCGTCCCGAAATTTAACGTGCGCTCTCAGTGTTAGCAGTAGCTGTCTTGAATAAATGAGGATATTTCTTCATCATTTGGTCTTCCCGTTCCCATGTGAATTCAGGACCCCGTCTTGAATTCCATCGGACTTTGACTATTGGAATCTTGCTTTGCTTCAGTTGTTTGACCTCTCGATCCATGATCTCTGCTGGTTCTTCAATGAATCGCAGTTGTTCATCTACTTGTATTTCTTCCAACGGTACAATCAATGTCTCATCAGAAAGACATTTCTTTAAGTTCGACACATGAAAGACATCATGAACTCCACTGAGTTCTTCCGGTAGTTTGAGTTGGTACGCAACCGGACCAATCCTTTTCAGAATCTCAAAAGGTCCTACGTAACGTGGACTAAGCTTGCCGCGCTTGCCGAATCGTATCACACCTTTCCAAGGTGATACCTTTAGAAGAACTCGGTCTCCTATTTGAAATTCCAACGGTTTGCGACGTTTGTCTGCATAACTCTTCTGTCGATCTCGAGCCGCTGCCATACGGTTCCGGATTTGAACTATCTTCTCTGTTGTTTCATGCACCAGTTCAGGACCTGTTATCTGACTGTCACCAATTTCAGCCCAGCAAACTGGTGAACGACATTTGCGACCATACAAAGCTTCAAACGGTGCTGCTTGAATACTCGTATGATAACTGTTGTTGTAAGAGAATTCCACCAACGGTAAATGATTCTCCCAACTATCACCAAAATCGATTACACAAGCTCGTAACATATCCTCGAGCGTTTGAATCGTACGTTCACTTTGACCGTCGGTCTGTGGGTGATAAGCGGTACTCATATCCAAGCGAGTCCCCAATGACTTATGAAGAGATTTCCAAAAATTTGAAGTAAACCGGGCATCCCGATCTGATATGATAGAGATTGGCACACCATGCCGTGCTACTATTTCCTTGATGTAAATGCGAGTCAATTTCTCCATCTTGTCAGTTTCTTTGATTGCTAAGAAATGTGCAGATTTCGTTAAGCGATCGACAATTACCCATATCGTATCACAACCGCTCGGTGTACGGGGTAACTTAGTGATGAAATCCATTGAAATCTGTTCCCATTTCCACATCGGTATCTCTGGTTGTTGCAGTAAACCAGATGGCTTCTGATATTCAACTTTGACTTTCGAACAAGTCAAACATTTGCTAACGTACTTAGCAATATCAGCTTTCATATGAGGCCACCAATACAGTGCCTTCAAATCATGGTACATCTTGTCTGATCCCGGATGGACTGAATATCTTGACTTGTGTGCTTCGTCCATCACGAGTTCCCTTAAACCTCCATACAAAGGTATCCACATTCGATCAATGAAATAACGAATTCCATCAGGTTTAACATTCAATTGTTCTTCCATTCCTCGTAAAGATTCCGGTACTAAGTTTTCCGTTTTCAGAGCCTCAATCTGAGCACTATGTACCTTGTCAGGTAAGTCAGTATGTATCGTCATCATAAGTGCGCGAACCCGTCTTGTTCCCGTTGTATCTTTTCTGCTCAAAGCATCGGCTACGACATTAGCCTTTCCCGGGTGATACTTAATCGCACACTCATAATCGTTCAACAACTCAACCCATCGTCGTTGTCTCATATTAAGCTCCTTCTGATCAAAGATATGCTGCAAACTCTTATGATCAGTGTAGATGGTACACTTAGTTCCATACAGATAATGCCTCCAAATCTTCAAAGCAAAAACCACTGCTCCTAACTCCAAGTCATGAGTGGTGTAATTCTTTTCGTGTGTTCTTAGTTGTCTGGAAGCATAAGCAATCACTTTATCCCGTTGCATCAATACACATCCCAAACCCTGTCCAGATGCGTCACAATACACCGCAAAGTCTTCCGTTCCTTCCGGTAAGGACAGAATCGGTGCGCTGCAAAGCTTCTGTTTCAATAACTGGAATGCAGCTTCTTGTTTATCCGTCCAGTTATATTTTGTTCCTTTGTGCGTCAGAGCTGTAAGTGGTTGAGCGATCTTTGAGAAACCCTCAATGAATCGTCGATAATAACCCGCCAAACCAAGGAATTGTCGTACCTCGGTAGGGGTCTTTGGCGCTTCCCAATTCTTAATCGCTTCAATCTTCGCTGGATCAACATGTATACCCTTTTCATTAACTATATGCCCCAAGAACTGTACTTCTCGCATCCAGAAATCACATTTTGAGAACTTAGCGTACAGTTGTTCCTGTTTCAATAACTCTAGTAGTAATCGAAGATGTTCAGCATGTTCCTCCTCAGACTTTGAATAAATGAGAATGTCATCAATGAAAACAATGACAAACTTATCAAGATAAGGTTTACAAACACGATTCATGAGATCCATGAATACAGCTGGAGCGTTTGTCAACCCAAATGGCATGACCAAGAACTCATAATGGCCATAGCGCGTCCTGAATGCTGTCTTTGGAATATCCTCCTCCTGGACTCTTAGTTGATGATAACCCGACCTGAGATCAATCTTCGAGTAGTAACTCGAACCTTGCAATTGATCGAACAGATCGTCAATCCTGGGTAACGGATACCGGTTCTTGATAGTAACCTTGTTCAATTCCCGGTAATCGATACACATTCGGAAAGTTCCGTCCTTCTTCTTTACAAACAATACTGGAGCTCCCCATGGTGAAAAACTAGGTCGTATGAAACCCTTATCCAACAATTCTTGCAATTGTGTGGATAACTCTTGCATCTCAGACGGTGCAAGTCGATAAGGTGCCCTAGCTATCGGTGCTGCGTCTGGTGTAAGATCGATTCGGAATTCCACCTGTCTCACAGGCGGTAATCCCGGCAAGTCTTCTGGAAATACCTCCGGAAACTCACAAACTATAGGTATATCTTCAAGCTTCTTCTCAGCTACTGGCTTTTCAGTTATAAGTGCTATAACTGCCGTATGACCCTTACGTAGACACTTGTGTGCTTTCATACAAGATATGAGACGCAGTGGCGTACTGATCTTTTCACCTTGTACATACAGTGTCTCTCCGTTTGTAAGAGGTATACGAACAATCTTTTCATGGCATACTATTTCAGCCTGATTCTTGGACAACCAGTCCATGCCAATGACTACATCAAAACTGCCTAAGGCAATAGGCATCAAATCAATCTCTAATGTCTGACCCATCAAATCAAGAATACATCCCTTATAAATGTTTTCTACTACAATCAACTTACCATCCGCTAATTCCACAGTATAGGGACTATCTAAGGCAGTGGGACTAACATCTAGTGTCTTAGCAAGTGAACTAGATACAAAACTCCGGTCGGCACCAGTGTCAAATAGCATAGAGGCATAGTGATTATTTAAGAGGAACGTACCCGTGACAATGTTGGGATCCTCCCGCGCTTGACGTCCTCCGATCACAAACGCCCTGCCTCTAGCACCGTTGTTGTTGTTATTGTTGTTGTTGTTGTTGTTGTTGGTGCCATTACCATTCCCATTACCATTTCCATGTCCATTACCATTTCCATTGTTGTCCCCGCCTTTCTTAAGTTGTGGGCAATCTTTCTTGAAATGGCCCATCTTGCCGCACTCAAAACAACCTTTCTGCGCGTTGTTTTGATTGTTATTCTGATTGTTATTGTTGTTCTGCAGCTCTCCGCGACAATCCTTGGCTGCATGTCCAACCTTGCCACACCTCTGGCACTTAGCTCTGTCACATTGGTTACCCGCATGATGGTAACCACACTTGTTACACTTGGGGTGCTTACCAATATAGCCCCCTGACGATGATGATTGCTGACCACTGTTTGAATTATGATAGGACTTGTTCGAGTCCTGCTTCCTATTCTGCTGTTGGTTATTACCCTTGTAGTTGTTACTATCCCACTTTCTCTTGTGATCTCCTACCTTGGTAGCAGATGTTCGCTTAGGCAGGGTCCCTTGCAACACTGCCTGGTCCGTAAGCTGATGTGCTAAACGAACAGCTTGTTGGATAGTGGTGGGATTTGCTGAAGTCACCAACCCTTGAATCTGAGGCACTAGTCCTCCAATGTACCTTTCGATCCACTTACTGGCTGGAGTAGCCATGTGTGGTAGCAGTCTGGCCAGTTCATGCGATCTGGTCGTATATTCCTCAATGTTTGACCCCTCCATCTTGAGGTGCCAATACTCTTCTTCCAACTTCTGCATTTCACTACGAGGACAATACTCCTCTTGTAGTAAGGTTTTGAAGTTGTTCCAGGTCAACGCATTTGCTTCACCCAACCCCAGGGTCTGAACATTGGAGTTCCACCAAGTCAGGGCTGGACCCTCCAAAGTTCCAGTAGCAAATTTTACTTTGCTGTCATCCGGGCAGTTGCACATCTCGAACACAGATTCAGCTTTTTCAATCCATCGGAGAAGTCCTATGGCTCCCTCCGACCCTTTGAAGTTGTGAGGTTTGCAGTCCAAGAACATCTTGAACGTGCAGACTTGTGGGTTAATCACTCCCCCAGCTGGGCCCTGTGGTCCTGTGTTGTGTGTCTGAGCATACTGTGCAATAGCCTCTGCGACTCTGTTGTTAATTAGCTCGTTGAGCTCAGCAACAGTCATATGTACGTTTCCCTCAGCCATCAGTTTCCTATTTATAAGAAGTGTTAGCGCATGATTAAAATCCAATTTTGACATGTGTAAGTGAAACAACAAACACAACATGTAATATAAACAACACAGTTGTTGGAAACAAACAATAGTTCTTTCATATATAGAAACTTCTTTGAATACAATACTTTTGAAATGAAATACAAAATTTCAAACTACTAATGTAGGAACACAACCCGTTCCTAATAAGTTTAAACAAAACAGAAATAAAAGAAAGAGAATCAATCGTCCTCAACAGTGGATTCAGGATCGGACTCAGCAACTGGTGCTGGTTCCTCCTCCTCATCCTCGTCCTGTTCCTCATTCTCAACTACTACTAGATCCTCTAAAGCTTCAATCCTGCCCTCCAAGATCTCGGCTCGGTTCTCTGACTCCTCTAAACGACCAATCATGTTCCACATTTCATCTCGCATGTCATGAACTAGATGGGCAAGTTCATCCTGCCTCTCAATGGCATCCCATAACTCCTGGGATCTCTGATGGAGCTTCTCCTCTGCTGTATCCACGTCCTCGCGCAACTTGGCGATCTCCTCTGCGTCCGTCCTTTGCCTCTTAGGCTCAGGAGCGTCCAGTACGGGTGGTGGATGTGTAGATGGTCCTGCAGCATAAAGTCCCTGGGTATTCACCCATGGTGCCTCCTCCGGATCCTCATCCGGGTCCTCAGCTGGATCCTCGTCTGGATCCTCCTCTGGATCCTCATCAGGATCCTCGTCTGGATCCTCCTCCGGATCCTCCTCCGGGTCTTCCTCCGGATCCTCCTCTGGATCGGAGTCCTCCATCTCATATGGTGGAGGTGATGGAATGGGTGGTGGTGGTGATGATGGTGGTGCCGGAACCATCGGCTCCTCGTCCTCGGAATCATCAATGATAACATAAGGAACTGATGATGAAGCCATGCCTGTTACATAATATCATATGTAAGTGCAGTGCCATGGAATACGTAAGCAAATCAATTACATAATGTCATATGTAATTTCTAAGCAGTATGTGTAAACATGTGTGTCTAATGTCTAACAGTCATAGTCTAGGCCTACAAATGCAAACCTAGTTCGCTATAACCAATGTCTCTGATACCAATCTGTCACACCCCCAATTTCAACTAACGGAACCATACCGTTTGGGAGCATGACAAACCAGGATCTCAGATCATTAGACATAGCGAAGACCTCTATATGAATTTCAAAAACATACGTTGGTCTTTAAAACAAACATAATAACCAGAGTTTACAAAAAGTGCGGAAGCGTTTAAAAACCATAAACAGTTGTAAATCAAACATTACAATTCAAAGTACTAAAATATTCAGATTTAAATAATCAAAGTGAAAGAAATGCATGAGACTCTATCTTCATAGTCCATGCCAGCTGTTACGCGCGCCTTAGCGTCCTGAGAAAACATGCAAATCAAGTCAACACAAAGGTTGGTGCATAACACAGGTTTTAAGTAATCATAGAGTTCAAAACATCAGTTTGAATAACAAGTTTGTAGATAACATAATCACAATTGCACAGTCATGATAGCTAGTCATATAACTATTTACATACGTGTTCGACACCGAAGCTGACTAGTTGCCATGCTATAGCATGTTTTCGCCTTGCCACTATTGTCTATCACAACAATAGTAAATAATGTGTTTGGTCAGTCAAACACCTGCGTAGATCCCATATACCAGGTGAGGTTTGTCAAACCTAATAGATCTATTTCCAACTACCACGCTTTGCATTACAGCAAACTAAACGGTTCGAGGTGTGTAAGGACTTTCAAGTTGATATGTTGTCACATAATGTAAACAGATAACTCATGCAAGTGATATGTATCTAAAAGTAGTTTGTTGCACATGTTTTCTCCCCCAAAACAGTTTAAAATAAGAAAGGGGCCGTGTACGCACCTTTGATAAGAGTAGAATGATCAAATATGTGTGAACCTGCGTAGAAATCCTCTACGAAGAATCTGTGATTTAAACAATAACCTATTGTTATTCGAATAATCGTTTTGTGCTTGAAATCACATACGTGTCAACACACGTATGTTAAAGTGTGAGAATTAGGCATACGGAAGTACGCGTGTCACTGAAATCGATTAAATAAAATCACATTTGATTTTATTCAATTAATCGTAATTATACGCGATTTCGTGTTCGGGCTAAAATATAAATTTTATCATTCTAATGCGTCCGTATTCTCGTTACGCTTCCAACGTAACTTGAACGGGTTAAATCGGAGTTCGTATATGGAAGTTATGACCAAAACATCAAAATGACCAAAACATAAAAAAAATCGGTTGGGCCGGGACTCGAACCCGCGACCCTCAACATCACACACACAGCACCTAACCACTACGCCCGCTAGGGTATCGCGTTAGTTAACCAGAAATTAATTGTTTTAAATCCTCCTTCAACCCAGTTCCTATTCCTTAGTATAGCCGAAGCTTAAATCTCCCAATTGAACCCGATTTCGAATCCGATTGCACCCATCAACACCAGATTATCATTCCAATCACTTAAGCGTTCCTAATGGTGATTTTAATTCGATCAAAACACAATCAGTGTGTTCAAATTACCCACATAAGTCTCGGTTCTCAACCAAGAAACTTTAAAATTCGAAATCTTCTAATTCGTTGAAACTAATTGAAATCATCCTATCACCAACATTAATCGGAACTATCTGAAGCTAATTATAATCATTAATTTGATTATAGAACTCATTTGAATGCTAATCCCCAAACTCGTTGAACATAAGGAACCCTAGAATTGAAATCCATTAAATCGTTGTTACATGATGAAATTGACTTGTCATTAACCTTCATCGGTACCCTCTGAAACTAACTGAACCATTTAATTTCGTTTCTAAACTCAATTGATAGCAAACCCCCAAAACGTTTTCCTTATAAACCCTAATTACTTGAACCCTATCAATTTGATGTTATCAGTTAAAATTGATCTTGGATTACTCTTAATCGACATGTTTAGGAGATGTAGGAATCAAGAATTACCTGATTTGGTCTCGAATTGATGTCAGTCGACTTGTGGTTGTTTTTCGGCCGAATTCACGATGGTGTCCTTCAATCCAGAACCTGCTGCTTCGAATTGCGATATGGAATAGATTCTGAGGGTGCCGAATAGGGGTTCTAAATCTTTAATTTCTCGAATTATGATTGGGACAATCGGTTTTGATCTTGAAAGGTTGCGGTTACAACTTTTGACTATCATTTTGATTTATTTCGGCCAATCAATGTATCATTAACCTCCAGAACTGTTACAAATCCTTTTTATGATGTTTATAACTGACCAATTTCAGTTACAAGTTAGTATAAGGATGGAATTCGAATCCCACAATCCATTTAGCCGAATTTTTGACTTATAAAAGTCAACTTTGCTACTAAATTCACTTACAAGTTTAATCTCTATCATTTTAACACTTAACAACTGATTCTCCTTAATTCCTAACTCCTATAATTTATTCTGGACCACCAACATATTACTTTGATTAACAAAGTTGAATCAACAAACCCGAATAGTCACTAATTAAATCTATTAACTCATTGTTGGACTAAATTTACTCATTTGGGCTTCTTAAATACAATTGGGCCTCACTGGGCCTTCTTGGGCCTACCTTGATCTTTCCTGGGCCTACTTTGTTCACATTGGGCCTCACTTGCCCCTTATTGGGCCTTACTGGGCCTCTCTTGATTATTGGGCCTACATTGATTATGTTGGGCCTAATTGATCTTGTTGAGTCTTCCTTGACCTTATTGGGCCTTCATTGGCCTTGTTGGGCCTATGATAGCACCAACTCCCGTTAACAAGGTTAGTGTGAAAAGTCGGATTGTCACAGAAACTACCTATACGGCACAAGAATGAACCATCTTTACCAATCATAAGAGCCTACAACACACCTTCGATCAAAGGGAGCTGAACATGAGACAACAAAGATGGGTAGAACTTATTGACGACTGTGATTGCGCTATCATTCACCACCCTAGCAAAGGAAACGTAGTGGCAGACGCAGTAAGCCGGAAAGAAATAACAAAACGCTTACAAGCACTACAACTCACGATCCATTCTGAGTTGCCACAACATATGAAGAACGCTCAACAGGAAGCTCTGAAGGTCGAGAACCTCACTCAGGAGTCTTTGCGTTGCATGGACAAACAACTAGAGGTAAAGACTGACGGACCATACTATTTCATGGATCGAATCTGGATTCCACACTACGGGGACTGAGAAACGTAGCGACAGACGAAGCATACAAGGTCGGTATTTGGTACATCCGGGATCTGATAAAACGTACCATGACCTGAAGATAACTTATGGGTGGCCAAACATGAAAGCCGAGATAGCAACTTACGTAGGTAAGTGTTTGACGTGCTCAAAAGTCAAAGTTGAGGGTCTACTACAGAAACCTGAAATACAAATATGGAAATGGGAGCAAATTTCCATGGACTTCATCACTAAACTGCCTAAAACAGCAAGTGGTTGCAATACCATTTGGGTTATTGTTGACCGACTAACGAAGTCTGCACACTTTCTACCCATCAAGGAGACCGACAAACTAGATAAATTTACTTAGCTTTATCTGAAGGAAGTGGTCACTCGACATGGAGTGCCAATCTCAATCAGCTTAGACCGCGACAGCCGATTCACGTCGCATTTCTGGAAGTCCTTTCATACTAGGAACAAGGTTGGACATGAGTACCGCTTATCACCCGCAGACTGATGGGAGAGTGAGTGAAACATAAACATTACAAGATATGCTACGCGCATATGTCATGGATTTTGGGCAGCAGCTGGGAGACTTATCTGCCGATAGTTGAGTTCTCGTATAACAATAGCTACCACACAAGCATACAAGCTGCATCATTCGAGGAACTTTACGGACGTAAGTGTCGATCACCCATCTGCTGGGCGGAAGTTGGAGAAAGCCAACTGACTGGCCCTGAAGCTGATGCATGAGACAACTGAGAAGATCGTGCAGATACGCAAACGAATGGCAGCAGCTCGAGATAGACAGAAAAGTTATGCTGACAAACGCCACAAACCATTGGAATTCCAGGTGGGAGACAGAGTGTTGCTCAAGGTCTCGTCCTGGAAGGAAGTCATTCGTGTTGGAAGACGAGGAAAGATGAACCCTCGTTACATCGGACCTTTCGAGATCACCAAACGAATAGGCCCCGTGGCCTATGAGCTGAACTTGCCAAACGAGATGACTAGTGTACACAACGTGTTTCACATCTCGAACCTCAAAAAGTGCTTATCCGATGAAACACTTGTTATTCCTCTTGAGGAGATACAGATCGAAGAACAATTGAAGTTCATTGAGGAACCGGTGGAAATTATGGACCGGGAAATCAAGAAGCTCAAGCTCAGCAAGATACCGATTGTGAAAGTGCAATGGAATGCGCAACACAAGCCAGAATTCAAGTGGGAGCGTGAAGATTAGATGAAACAGAAATACCCACACCTGTTCTCGAAACAGACAAACACTGGCAACACGAGCTGAATTTCGGGACGAAATTCTTTCTAACAAGGGGATGATGTGACACCCCGTAAAATCCAGGTCAGCGTTCTTTGAATTAAATGTTTATTTAATTGATAATTGTATACGTGGCACAAGAATTAGTTAATTTAGTGTAACACGTGGCATGATAGTACACACACTGACACAGGCACGAGAATTCGGTGAATTATCGCAACACGCACACACGTGTCAAAGAAAACACGAACGTTGGTGAACATTTAGAACATAGTCTAACCAAACACTAGAAACCGCACGAAACGCTCAAACATTGAACTTAGAAGTTCAAACGAGGCCGAACGATAGTCCCTAAGCGTGAAAACGGCGACGAACGGATCAAACAATTGAAAATGGGCCTATTGGGCTCTTCTGGGACCCATCGCGGTACGCGATGGCCCACAAGGAATCCCATGGCGGTACACGATGGATGGGCGAGGAGTTTGAATCCCGAATTTCTTCGCGGTACGCTGAGAGGATCTTTGACCCTCTCGGCAGTACGCAAGGAGTCCAACACGCCAAATCTTTGTAAAACCAAGACAATCATGCCTATACTACCCATTTTAATCATTTCCCCCTGCTATACAAGCTACCATTCGACTCCTTCCCCTCTAAATCACATGCAACTCCCTCTTGGAAGCCATTGAAGACCATTTTGGAGCTTGGGAACATTGAAAGAAGTTCTCTCAACCACCACCCATCATCCACATCTTGTGGAACTTGTTGAGGAGCATTACCCAGATGGTTCAAGGGTTGTAAAAGCTCTCATCTCTGCATTTTGGAGCTTTGGAAGGTAACCCCATAGCCATTTGGCACTCTTGACACACACAAACACACACTCAAGGCTTAAAACCCACATGCAAGCTCTCTATCTTTGCGTGCACGAATTTTATGAGTTATGAATCTGGGTTTAATGATGTTCCTATGTTAAATGATGATCTATGATGGTTTGATGATGTTTCATAATTATCTATGAGTATGTGTATGTGTAAAATACATGATTTGGTCATGAGCAAGTGAAAAACCCACATGCATGTATGATCCATGGCTTTTGGGATGATTTTGAATATCTAAATGTGTTTATTGATGATGTTAGGAGATTATTGCATGATTAGATCTTGACAAAATGGTTAAAATACGATTATATGGCAAACTTGCTATTATTAGTAACTTTTAAGTTACAACTTGATGATATGGGATGAAATATGATCATGCATGTGTATAAAATTGTTATTTGAATGATAATATGATTATTAGAAGCTTAGGATTGTGATTTGTGTTTTGATTATGGTCATATTTGGCCAAGTTACTATTTTTAGTAACTTTTATAGTTGAAATATTGCTAGATGATGATTTGGTTCATGTTAACATGATTAGATGATGTTAAAAGGCATATTATGATGATATGTGGTATAAAAATGGATTAGGAATGGTTAGAATGATCATTTGGGGCAAAAATCGTCAAAATTACTATATTTAGTAACTTTATTTTTAGAAATATCAACTTATGAATGTTTTGTGTGTTTTGAGCTTGCTAAGTGACTTAATATGCCTTGATATGATGATTTTATGCTAAATTAGATGGTTTCTGATATCGCACATGCTAGATTTGGAAACTTTCCTTTTTAGGAAACTTTGTATGCAAACGTGACTTACATGCTTATTTGATTCGTATGACAATATGCTATGTGTTAACATGATCACGTAAGACTTAACGAGCATGCTAGAACTTTAAAAACGATATGTGTTATGAACTTTCCATAAATGGAAACTTACTATAAATAGCAAGTTATCCATGAACGTGACTTGCGCGTTTTGCACACGACGAGCACTAACACGAATGTTACATGATTCACAACCGACACACGGTTCACCAACAGGTCGTTGACTTGACCCGATCAAACACAGTCAAAAACGGTCAAAGACTGCCAAACACAGTCAAACACGGGCAAACTCGAACAAACATGGTCAATGTGGACCAACATGGGCAAACATAACAACCAAGAGTTGTTGAGAACAAACACGAGCACGAACACGAACATGGTCACTTACACGAACTCACGTAACCTATACAATATAGGTAGCCGGTCACCGACATGTTTACCAAGCAGGAGCTTACGCTATCTTATCCGATTATCACTAAGGTGAGTTTACAGCCCCACTTTTACTCATTAACTGTTTTGTTAAACTTTTGGGGTGAGAATACTGTGCAAATGTTTTAGATGTATGACTGGTATGTTGTAAAACAACTTTTGAGTGTAACTATGTCGCAACAAAAGTCCTCACGCCCTTACCGTTAATTGTGTAACAAAAAAGTCGTCATTACGTAGAAATACTGGGCCTGACAAACCCCACTCGGCGCCAATTTTGACTGGAGGTCATAACGAGTGTAATATCGAGCTTTTTGCTGGGTACCGCGATAACCCAGGGAGGCGAACAACAAGTCTAAGTTTTGGTAAGATGAACTGACACACTCGGGATCGTGGATCCAACAAAACAAACAACTTAACATACCCAGTATATATCTGTTTACTGCTTTCAACTACTTAAACATGTGAACTCACCAACTTTATGTTGACACATTTTCACATGTATTCTCAGGTAACTAAACATCACGAGCTAGGATGAACATGAAGATGCACAAGAGAGTCTGCATGCATATAGAGTCTAATCCTAGACTTATAATTCATTTGTTTGGTTTCGACGTAAACAGTGATAGTACAATATGTATTTGATTCAGTATATCCAATGTGATTCAAGTGTTCATGATTGTGTTTGTGTGTTATAGGATCTTATTTAGTTAGGAACAAGTATGTATTGTTTATTTACAGTCGATTACGCTAGACAAGAAAAGTATTGTATTATATCGAAACAGTGGTGGGCTGGCGTAGATAAGGCAGTTAGCTGGACTCTGGGTATGCCCTATACATATACTGCGTTCGGTGTAATGGGATAGTGTTAGTGTGTAGTGTTGTGACGAATAGTATGACAAAGGAGTTATTTAAACAAAATCGTAATATGTAAGCAAGACTGAGTATGGTTATGGGTGACGATCCATAAAGATACGAATGTTGAACTTATAATTAATAGTAAACGGCAATAAATAAATAAATAATACGACCGAAAAACGTACGCAATTGCGGGTATACACGTAATTAAATTCGTTTAACGGTCGGATTACGAACGAACAAATAAACATAAGGAAAATATTTTATTTTCGTTTTACAATTTTGAAACTCATCACAAATAATTCAAGAAATCTATTTTAAAATCTAAAATATTCAATTATGTAATCGTAACGACGTGTACGTAAAAATATGCGAAACCGACACCGAGCGAGACCAAACACGCGGGGAACCACCCGGGATATAAAAGCTTTTATTATCCCCCGTTTCCCTCACAATTGCAGCCACATCCCTCTCTCTCCTTTAAAATTTTCGTCGCCTCACCCTCTCTCTACAAAACCTCCATTAAAGTACCAAGATCTTCGTCAATACTTCATCAAATCGCGCTTATAGCATATCAAAACGATCCTCTCGACGAAAGGAAGCTTGCAGTACCAAAGATCGGAGCTACATCGAGCTATTTCAGCCGGATTCTTAGAGAGAAGGTTCGGATCTAAGGGTATTCATCAAACCCGACACTATTGAGTAATTAACCGGTTTTAAACCCACCATTTTGATGTCTATAAGTTCTAACTGATTTTTCGCATGATTACCCACTAGAAATCACCATCTATTGTGGCAAAATCGTGATTTTTCAGAGATCCATAGCTGATTCCCGATCATACGAACCTGCAGGGGCGAACGAACCTTTCATTCGGGCGAACCTATAGGGGCGAACGAACCTTTCATTCGGACGAACCTGCAGGGTGACGAACCTATCAGCTGAGCGAACCTCTAGGTTCTGGTGAACCTGAGGGGTGAGGAACCTTTAGGTTCCAGCAACCTGAGAGGCGAACGAACCTCTGGTTTCAGCGAACCAAAGAGGCGACGAACCTATAGGTTCTGGTGAACCTGAGAGGTGAACGAACCTCTAGGTTCGGGCGAACCTAAGGAGCTGAACGCACCTAGGGCGGCCGAACCCCAGGTCTGCGAACCTTGGATGGATATTGCCGAACCTAGTGTAGACGAACCATAAGGTTCGCTGATCCTAGGGATAACAAACCTAAAATTGAAACTTAATTGCCATTTTTTTTCTTGATAGCCTAAATTGAAACATAAGTATTCGATCAGGATTCACGCAACACTTTTAAACATAAAGACAAGTTATGAAAAGGATAATCAGGGTCATGATAACACAAGGCAATAAATCAATCAAAGAGTACAATATCACAAATCTTATATTCTAAGTATGATTACAATAATATAGGAACGTGTTAGAAGTCTTGTTGTTTGCTACTTGCTACTTGTTCTGGTTCAGAGTCTACTGCTGTCAGGTGAGAACATTAGCCCCTCTTTTACTGTTTTACAACTGTTTTGGGGTGGAACACGTGACCAAACACTCTTTATGCAATTATATTTCATAAACAGGAACACACTGCCTTTCAACCATTAGAGGGTTTATTTACTGTTTTAAGGGATGAATCAACTATTTTAAGAGGATTTATCAATCGTTTTAAGGGTTTTTATCAACTGTTAAACATTTTCTACTAAAAGGTTTTATAGAAGATTCTCTAAACTCTTTTATATATGTTTTATACAAATGGTTTTATAAATGTTAAACACTTTAAAAGAATAAGTTTTAAAAACACTTTTACTATAAATTGTTCTTTTGATAAGATAATAATTTATAAACCTTGTTATTGTACAAGGACACTATTCTCAGTATTAAATCAAGGGTTTCAACAAAAGGTTTTAAATCAATAATTTTCATAGTGGTATATAATCAAAGGATTTCAATTCATGATATTCAAGCAAGGATTTCAAATCATGGTAATCAAATAAGGCATTCAACCAAAGGTTTCAAATCATAGTATTCAAAAACATGGTGTTCATCGTTGTGAACAAACTTATACATACATCAAGACACATATTCTTATTCTTATAGCGTTAGTACTGGGTGATCACAACAAGGGAAAGCGGGACACATTCAGTTACGGCAAAGCTGGAGTTAGCTTTTAAATTTGTTTTAAAAGCCAACTGCAGAATTGGTTGCAGTACTGTAAATATGAAATTGCTGCTAATTAAGTTTACCAGCATAAGTCATATTGACAGGGTCACTCAACTCGGAGTTGTCTTTTGAGTAAGATCGCTAGTACAGCTTGTGTTGAATGTAGTTGCTGACTAATATTTTTCAGAATCCAAATGTAGTTTGGGACTTGATTGTTTGTTGGCTTCTCTAGTAAACAGTCTTTTGACTGTTTGCACACGTTATTCTTACTTGATGTTAGTTTGGGTTGCAACCATCCATGTATTTTCATTCACTGCTTTATACATATGCCTTACAATGCTGATTCATATTTACAAATGTTAAATCTATTGTTCTCACAACTACTTTTGTAGTTGACAGTTACTTTTCACGTGTTTCTGGTAATCAGGTTTAAGCCATTTTAAAAGACAACTAAGGAGACCGCTTAAGATAGAACAAGATGAAGAAACAAGGTAGAATGGATTTAGAAACACACTTAATCCTGATTGTTTAATTGTCTTGTTTGAGTCTTATTTTGTAAACAATATTTTTGGGTCTGTAGTTGTCATTCTTTTGGGAAGATAGATAGATTGTCTGTAACTAATTAATGGTCTAATCTCTATGAAATTTAGTAATGCATTGTGATTGTTCTTATTCAATACTTGTGCATGATTCAACCATCGATCGTCACCACGCCGTGGATTCCGCACGCGGCGCAGGGGGTGTGAAAAACACTGCCAAACACAGTCAAACACGGCGAAACTTGAACAAACACGGTCCATGTGGACCAACATGGGCAAAAAATATAACAAGTGGACTGACACCACACGTGGGAATTTGGGGGTGTGACAGACTTGTTTCAGAGCCTTGGTTATAGAGAACTAGGTTTGCATATAGTAAACTTAGACTATAGCCATAGCTCTACACTTAGACACTACATTAGTTCACACAGCACATTATGTGCATAGTTTGGGCAAGATGCTTTGTGACTTAATCTAACTCTTACGAACATGCCTCTGGCACCATTTGTGGACATCAACACTCAAATACACATGCGACCTTTGCAAGGGGATTAACGAGAAGGTGAACTCAAGACCAAAGGGACCATCTCAAAAAGAGGAACTGTCACACATGGAGCTCTGTCCTTCACCGATGTGAACTTTGTTGCAGAACTTTCTCATAGTTTGTTAAGTGTGTCACAGATCTGTGACAAAGGATACTCCACTCATTTTTCCAACAAGGAGTGTCTAAATCTCAAGCCTGCTTTTGTAATTCCTGAAGATTGGATCTTGCTACGTTCTCAAAGGAAGGGAAACTCTTACATCATTTATATGAATTTGTCACCTTCATCGAGTACCACGTGTCTCTATTCTAAGATAGCTACTCATGATGCTATGATATGGCACCGTAGACTTGGTCATGCTAATATGAAGGACCTCAATCGTTTGGAAAAAAGTCAGCTGGTTAGATACTTTCCAGTCAAAGATTTCTTTTCAATTGAAAAGTGTGTTAATTGCGCAAAGGGAAAACAACACCAAAAGCCAAACAAGATCAAATTGATAAACTCAATCGACTCGGTCATGCAATTGCTTCACCTAGATCTGTTCGTTCCAATCACTCAGTCTCTCACGTAACTCATACTGTCTAGTGATTATTGATGACTACTCAAGATTTACTTGGGTGTTTTTCTTAACAAACAAAAGAGAGACCTCAGAACTAATAAAACAGTTCATCACGTTAATTGAGAATCAGCTGAATTCAAGAGTGAAAGGAATTCGATGTGATAATGGTACAGAATTCAAAAATTCCGTTCTAAATCATTTCTGCGCTGAAAAGGGAATTGCTAGACAATATAGTGCTGCCCACACTGCTCAGCAAAATGGTGTAGCTGAAAGAAGAAATCATAATCTTATTAAAGCAGCTCGCACTCTGTTGTGTGATTCTAAGTTACCAACTTTCTTCTGGGCCGAAGCAGTTAATACTGCCTGCTATGTACAAAATCATACTTTGGTTAACAATCGACATATGAAGACTCCATATGAAATCATATATGGACACAAGCCCACAGTTGGTCATTTTTGTGTGTTTGGCGTCCATGCACTTTGCTTCACCAGGAAGCTCTTCCAAAATTTGAAGCTTGAGGAACTGAATGCTACTTTGTCAGTTATTCTGGAAAGACAGCTTACATAGTGTACAACAAATTGACTAAATAGGTGGTAGAATCCTATAATGTTCACTGGCTAGAAGAAAATCCCACCGATGCTGAGCCCAGTCCTGCATGAATTTTTGGTTATGCTACACTCTTCAGATCCTTTCAAACCCTGTCTGAAGAGCCTTCTGTCTCTGAAGATCTTCCAAAAAACTACTTAGAGGAAGAAATTATACAGTCAAATAAACCTCGATAACTCAGTATCCAACATCACAGCCATCTCCAGTTTCAACTTCAGATCCAATTGCTGACAGTAAAGATTCATCCTCACTTTCAGAGTCTCCTGATCTAATATCTCTAGATAATATCTCACTTGATTATCTCAAATCGGTGCCTGAAGAATATCTGGTGGATCCTATCACTCCTGTTGTAGCAACAAATCTACCTGGCTCCTCAAATGTTCCAGATACTCCAGCTCCATTCTCCACACATAAGTATTATCCACTTGACAAAGTTATTGGCCCGATCTCTTCAGGAGTTGCAACTCGAAGGGCAACAGAAAATCTAAATGCATGTATGTTTTCATGTTTTGTTTCTCAAATTGAACCCAAGAACATCTCAATGGCCCTGCAAGATTCCAGCTGGATTGATTCAATGCAAGAAGAACTCAATCAATTTGCCAAATTAAAAGTGTGGAAGCTTGTTGACCTATCTGAAGGAAAGAAAGCACTGGCACTCGTTGGGTATTCAAGAATAAAAAGGATGACTCTGGTGTGATAGTTCGTAACAAGGCTAGACTGGTGGTTCAAGGATATAGACAAGAAGAGGGGATTGACTATGATGAAGTTTATGCTCCAGTGGCCCGTCTTGAAGCAATTCGAGTCTTTCTGGCCTATGCTTCATACATGAACTTCACGGTGTACCAAATGGATGTGAAGACTGCCTTTCTATATGGTGATGTTAAAGAAGAAATTTATGTATCTCAGACACCAGGGTTCATTGACTCGAATCATTCTCAACAGGTGTTTAAACTTGATAAAGCATTGTATGGCTTGCATTAAGCTCCTCGTGCCTGGTATGCCACATTAACAGAACATCTGCTATCTCATGGATACGTTCGTGGAGCTATTGATCAAACGTTGTTCAGGAAACAAGTGAATGATGATCTAATTTTGGTGCAAATTTATGTCGATGACATTATTTTCTGGTCAACCAATGATCAGTTGTTCAAAGAGTTCGAACAGATTATGCGCAAAAAGTTTGAAATTAGCTATCTAGGAGAAATGATCTTCTTTCTTGGTCTACAAGTTCGTCAAGACTCTTCTGGTATTTTGATTCATCAAGGCATTTATGATGATGACATCTTGGCAAAATTCAAGTTTGATGATTGTAAAGCTGCAAACACTCCCATTGCAACCCGCCCAGTGATGACTGTTGATGAAGACGGTACTTCGGTTCATCACACCATGTATCATTCAATGATTGGCTCTTTGATGTACTTAAATGCTAGTAGACCGGACATCATGTTTGTTGTGCGTCAATGTGCTCGTTTTCAGGCTAATCCTAAACTCTCTAATTTACATGCTGTGAAAAGAATTTTTCGGTATCGAAAGGGCAAGCTTAGGCTTGGACTTTGGTATCCCAAAAACTCTAAATTTAATTTATATGCTTTCTCTGACAATGACTATGGAGGTTGTGATATTGACAGGAAATCTACATCTGGTGGTTGTCAATTCTTGGGGGACAGACTCATCTCATGGCAATGTAAGGAACAACATACCGTCTCAACCTTGACTGTCGAAGCAGAGTATGTGGCTGCATCTGCTTGTTGTTCTCAGATCATCTGGACCCAAAATCAACTGCTGGATTACGGTTTGGAATTTCTTAACTCCCCTATCTTTCATGATAATGATGCTGCCATACAAATATGTAAAAACCCAGTCTAGCACTCTAAGACCAAACACATTGACATCAAGGTTCACTTCATTCGTGATAGTTTTGATAGAAATCTAATTCATTTAGAACAAATTGACACATCACTTAATACTGCTGATCTCTTTACTAAGGCAGTTGATCGATCCCGATTCAATGTGTTAACTGAATTGCTGAAAATGCTTCGATTTTCTGATTAACTTTTCTTTTACATAAGTAAATTTGCACATATATTTTTTCTTTTTGTTTTTTTCTTTATATGCACAAATTTAGGGGAAGATTAGTGGTTAGGAAGTCAGTGCTTCTAGGTGTCGGTGTCTTGAAAGTTGGGAAGTGATATGAATTCGTGAGATAGGACAAATCACTTTTTCATTCAAGGAAAATCAAATCCTTAGATGAATTAAATGCTCACATGATGTATCAATAGGCTTAATAATTCTCAAAGGGGTTCTAGTTGTGTTATCAAACTAAATAATGCACAAGAATTTGGTCGATCATTTTCATATAAGGCTTGCACAAAACTGAGTTCCATCAGAAATAGATTGAGAGTTGAATTCTACACCTCTTGAGTTTCACCCATAAGACTATGCATGGAATTTCATAAATAAATAAATGAAATTCTAGCACATCCTCAAAATCCCGAATGTCCACAATAAACATATGCATGAATATTCCAACATACATTGTATGGAATTTCAGTGCATCCACAAAATCCATAAAATATATGCATGAGACTCCTCTGTTATACGATGTATAGGCCTGGACATCTCAGCGCATTTAAAAGGAAATCAACGTGAAAAATTGAATCCTCAATAAATCCTAAGGATGATAGGTTTTACCTTGAAATTTAAAAATCTTTTTCTTGTTAGAATAAATCAAAACATGATAAAAGATCATATGCTAGATGCCATGATGAGAATAGTTGAGTTTAACGGGACAACGAATATTGATAATTAGTGAACGTTAAAATCATAAGAAAAAAATGTTCTTCTTGAATGTAGATTTGAGTTGTTCTATGACGATTTGATCCCAAAACAAAACATTAGCTACTAATTGTCACTAACTTAGTTTGATTAAATTCTTCTAGTTAATTATCCTTAACTTTTAATTGGTCTTCATTTAGTTTTTTTTGTCTACTTATTTATTTTATGTTATTTTTTAGCTTTATTCTATTCTATTTGATTTTTTCTTGTCTAGTGTTTACAAGGTAATCATATGTGCAAAGTGCTTTCAACTATATTATTTAACACAATTTTCTGAAAGGGTTTTCGGTCAACATCCTTGGGTTTTCGGTCAGTTATTTTGTTTTCGGTAAGGTTTTCGATGGATTTTGATTAAGATAAAAAAGGGTTTTAGGTTGAAATTTTTCAAAACACATCTAACCGAAAAAAAAGAGGGGGGAAGGAGAAAACAAGAATCTTGAAACACATTTGTGCGAAAATTCGTTCTTGATTAAAGGCTTCAAAGGAAGTTAGTGGACAATGATGAACTGAAGGTATGATTTTGTTGATTATTTTTTAATCCTTTTGGTTTGATGGATGAAGTTTGGGGTTGATGAAATCGAATCATGTTTGGAATGGTGATGTAAGCATCGGTGACTGAATCTCAAAAACGAGAAATGAAGTGGAACAAGTCTAGGGGAAGTTAATTGTGGTCGGGTTAAATTTTGATTAAATGTTAATGGCGGATTAGGGTTTCTCGAAGAAGAAAAGGGAATTTCTCACAAATGGTCGAGAACGCCATCGAGAAGGACTAGATCCCACCGAGAACACAACCGAAAAGCGGTGTATTCCACCAAGAACCCATCCAAAGGATTGAATCGCACCGAGAACACAAAGATAATTGAATTTTTAAGTCTGATGGTCCAAAAACTCAAGTGTTTAAATGTTTATTTAAATTTTCGGTGTTCTCGGTGAATGTTGGATATTTTAAAGCCTCTGTGTTTTTAGTGAATGGGATAATGAATTCATAATGGGAGTAACTGAGCTATTTATTTTTTGTGAAATTGATGTGGTAACTTATTCAGGAAATGATGGCTCTAAAATTTGTGCCTGATCACAATGTAGTAGCATATCTATGTGATCAACCTCGACAACACATGGAGTTTAAATCACTCATCATTGGGCTGAACACATGAAGGATTGCGTATGCACTTAGAAAAAATCCATTTATCCATGAAAGAGCAATCAGAGAATTTTGGGGATCTGCGACAATAAATAGTCAGAATGGACAAATTGAGGCAAATGTGCAAGGACTCAAGATCACAGTGACTGAGGAAATAATCAGAACAACGTTGTTATTTGGTGATCAGTAAGATCATCCTATTTCCTATGCAAATGATGCAGTGATCAGTGTGCTGATGAGAAAAGGCTACGAGGGAGAATACCCTCCACTCGTGAAGAAACTTCTTCCTCCTTACTAGAGGTTGTTAGCTCATATGGTGCAAATCGGGATTTCTGGGAATAAACGAGGCACATATGTTCTTGGAGTGGAATTAACTTCTGGTGTTGTGGCATTGACTATGGATTGGGATTTTAATTGGTCCAAGTTGGTTTTCGAAGCGATGAAGAAGAATCTGAAAGGAATGAAGAAGGAAATCTTTCTGATGTATCCTAGGTTTGTGCAGATGATTCTAGACACTCACTATCCCAATTTAGTGAAGACCGGGGATTCGTTGGATATCAAAAACATGGGACCAAACGTTTTTGGTTTACTTAAATAGACAAGGAAGGGAGCCCAAGTTACATTTAGAGGATTGAGACCGTTAGAGAATTTTGGACGGTTTGGAGAAGTTGTGGGTGATGATCATGGGAATGTGCCAATTGTGATTATAGGAGAGGAACGCAATATTCAACCACAAATGGAAGGGTCAGAAGATGTTCGAGCATATTCAGGGACAGAGATTCTTACGGTTGATGAAAATGTGATAGAAATGATTGATCAAGAGGGTGATCTAACCTTGGATGTTTTTGAGAATCTTACCCCATGAAAGAGATCTAGACGTGATCCTCGTCCTGAAACACGTCCAGTAGTTGGGCTGGTCGCTGGAACTTTCTCTGCAGGACATAGATCAGAAACAAAGAAAGTAATGGAATCGACATTGGAAAAGGAAACTGAATCATACCAATTGCTGAGGGATGCGAGCAAAGGTAAAGGAATTGAATAAGCTCCGGTTAATGTGCATGTGCTGCAAGAAAGAATGTTGGCACTGGAGCAACAGTTGAATGAGCAAATGTTGCAATCTGTGAGAAAGGGTATTCTTATTAGTGAGCTTCAAGAAAATCAAGTGACTCAAAATTTGAAGATTCAGACTTTGGAAGCAAATCTGGGGTATCTTACTGCCTTGTTCATGGATCTCAAACAACAGTTGAACAAAGATGATGATAGTGGTGGTGTTAGAAACGAGAATGATGATGGTGACGACTAGGGATGGCAATGGGCCGGGTTTGGGACGGGTTTGAGTAATCCCAGTCCCATACCCGATTACAAAATCTTGTCCCATACCCGTCCCAAAACCCATCGGGTATCTATCGGGTATTTACCCGTCGGGTATCGGGTATCCCGACGGGTATCTGGTATCCCGTCGGGTTTCGAGTAACTAATAATAAACTAATTTTTTTTCAAAAAACGAAAAAATATGTTAAACATGCCAAGAATAGACTCTTCATATATCAAATAGCATGAAGTTTCAAAACAAAGATAAACTTGCTGCCACAAAAAACAAAGATAAAGTTGTTGACTTGTTGCTTGCAAAGTTACATTTGTCACATCTATTTCCTGGTTCCTATTTCACTTGTTGTCAAAACCACCAAAAAAATCACTTGTTTTTGACGCTCTCATTCATTCTAACCATTTTCCTACAATTAAAAAAACAAAAGAATAAATCAACAAATAAATCACAACTAAAATAACTCAATACAATAAATTTACAGCATAAAATGTATATTTACCTTTTCACCATCATCGTAATCATACTCAATTGTTTGACAATATGCTTCAGTTTCTTGTGAACAAGTTGCTATGTATACAAAAAAACACACTTAATATATAAAATTAAATTATCTATAAATATATCAAATAAATCACCTCTTATTTCATTTCGCAACCAACTTTGAGCACACATTAAAGCTTCCACTGTACTTGGATGAAGACGGCTACGGTGAGGACTTACCAATCTACCGCTCACACTAAAAGAAGATTCAGATGCAACAGTTGTGATAGGGATTGCTAAAATATCTCGAGCTATCCTTTGGAGTATTGGGTACTTCAAACCGTTTGTTTTCCACCAAGCTAGTATATCAAGATTAATGTTTGGAGCGCAAACTTTCTCTTCAAGGTAATGGTCAAGCTCCAATATAATATCTCCTATGACATTAAAATTTAAATTTTACATGTAAGTATATTAAATGAAAATAACTATAATAATGGAATGATGTGTAGAAATCATACCTGACGTATTGTCCTCGGCGACATATGATGAATAATCATCAAACAATCCACTTTCACTCTTATCATTATTTAAAGTTGACCTATCATTGTCATGAAATCTTGTTTTCTCGTAACCATTTGTTTTATAGTCTTCAAACAATTCATATATAAATTTTCTATGCTTCTCAATCTCAGCATTAGCGCCTTCTATAGAACCATAGAGTTTAGGAAATGAAAATCTCATAATTGTCAACTTGTAACGAGGATCCAAGATGGCTGCCACTCCCATAAACCCGTGAATAACTGACCAATATTTATCATACTTCTCAATCATCTTATTGGCCATGTCTCTTATCACTTTCTCTGTATCTCGACTCCAAATATCCAATGCAAATTTTATTTCATACACAGATTTGAAAAATATATTTGCTGTGGGATATTTTGTTCCAGAAAACAACTCAGTCACATCATTAAATACCTTCAACTTTTGACAAATATTAGAAGCCAACTCCCAATCTCTATCTGTTGGCAAACTATTATATTGAGCCTCTCGTTGCTTAAGTAGTTTGAAAACATCCTTATAGACAATAGCAACATCCAACATCAAGTAAGTTGAATTCCAACGAGTTTTACAATCAAGGGACAGTTTTTTTGATGACGGAATTGCCAAATGACGAGTTGCCTCTTCAAACTTTTCAACACGTTTTGGTGTTGCTGTCCAAAAACTAACACTATCTCTAATTCTCTCTATCCCATTTGCAATAATTGACAACCCATCTTGGACAATTAGATTTAGAATATGAGCACAACAACGCATTTGAAATAATCGTCCCCCTAAAATAAGATCACTCAAAGATAGTTTGTCGAGTAAAAGATGAATCAACAAGTCATTTGTTGTGCAATTATCAACTGTTATTGTTGACACCTTCCTATCTATGTTCCAATCACATAAAGACTCATACAAAACTTTAGAAAGAACTTCAGCAGTATGTGGACAAGGAACATAAATAAACCTAGATGTGTGAAATTTAAACTTTAGTTATACATTTAGTTGGGCAAAGAATATATTAGTAAAAACAACATTGTACCTCATTATTCGACTTTGCATCTCCCAATTATCATCAATAAAATGAGTAGTAATTGCCATAAAACCTTTTTTTTGATTGCTTGATGTCCACATATCTGTGGTAATTGCGATTCTACTCGCGTTTTTCTCCAACATCCTTAAATAAATAACCGTTAGTATACATAAATAATACATTTTATTTAAAAATAAAATATACCTCATTGTCTTCTGTTTTTCATAATCAAAAATCTTCAATGCGTCACTTTTAAGGGTATTTCGAGATGGAACCTTAAAAAAGGGTTGAAGCCCCCCCCCCACAAACTTTCTAAACCCATAGTGCTCAACCATGGAAAGTGGATACTCATGCACAATTATCATCTCAGCAAGGTCTTTTCTTGACTTATCAGCTTCAAAATTATAGCAAGATATATCTGAATGTCCTGATGCCTTTACTTGATTCACATATAAAAATTGTTGGCTTATGTCTTTATTTTTTCTTTTAGTGCATTTATCCATGTGTACAAGTAAATGCCTTGTCCCATTTTTGCTTTTTGCTCCTAATTTGGCCTTGCAATAATTGCACTCAGCTTTTTCCTCACCATTTACATTTATCTTTTTGAAGTGATCCCATGCTCTTGAAGTAAGTTTTCTTTTTTTCTCAACAACTTCTCCAGCATCCACATGAGTGTGTTTAGTTTGTTCTTGAGATTGATTTGTGTTTGTCTCAAGATCTATTGAGTGTACATGTTGATTACTATCAACATCTGTTTGTGTATTAGAACTATTACAACCTAAAATTTCTTTTCCTTCCATATCTAAAATACGTGTCAAAAAATTAAAAAAAAATCGAAATTACATAGCATCAACAATGGTAAAGTAACAAACTTACTTGAGATTCTTTAATCTTTACAAAAGGCAGATCAACACCGGTAAGTAACAAACTTACTTGAGATTCTTTAATCTTTACAAAAGCAGAGCACTTTTCTTTGCAATTTTGAAGTTTAGAAGAATTAGGGCAATACACAGTGATATGAAATAAACGTAAATTTCCATTTAATGTCATTTCAATTTTGTTTAATGGTCATAATGGAAATAGCAGAAAGAACTATGGGAATTGCAAGAGTCATCTTCGGAAGAATCAAAATAAATAAAAAATAAATATATATATTTAATATATATATATATAATTATATAAATGGGTATCTATAATCGGGTACATGGGACGGGTAAACGGGTATTTATAATCGGGTACACGGGACGGGTAAACGGGTATATATAATCGGGTAATCGGGCCGGGTAAACGGGCATATGAACAAATCCCATACCCGCGAAAATTTTAAAAATTAATCCCATACCCGGCCCAATACCCATCGGGCTTGGGAATACCCGTCCCATATATAGCGGGTTTTGGGTAAACCCGTCGGGCTCGGGTTTTTTTGCCATCTCTAGTGACGACAAGGAAGGTGGGTCGAGTGGTGGTGTTTTGGAGAAACAACAAGATCGTGAGGAGGATAAGAGAACTGATGGTACAGGTGAAAATGATAGTAATAACAACAAGGAGTCTGGAATGCAACATGGAGAAGTCCGTTCTAGCCAACAAATGGAGGACAAACTCATGTTTGATATTGATGATTTGTTGGAAGAGAACGTGGAGCTTACTGAATCATAAGACAGAGGAAAAAGAAAAGTTTCTTCATCTGCTGAATATGATTTTACTGCCGTTGATAACTGGGTGGCTAGAAAGAGATAGGACACTGCTGAGAAATTGATAATTCCTAGTGTTCGACACAAGGATTATTTCAAGCAACAACAATACTTTCCGGAGAAATATGTGGTTACGACCGGGAAGAATTTTTATGATAAGGTTGGTGATCCATCGGGAATACACTCATGGCATTATGATGGAGACAAGCGTATGTGGGTTGTGAAGCAGAAAAGTGGAAATTTGGAATATTATGAGAGTCCTTTGGATTTCGAATCATGGACTAGAGTTGATTTGGTGGAACTTGATGAAGCTCCATTTTCCAATCGATCAAATGATCCAAGAGGAACTAATTTTTATGATTTCCTTCATGAAGAAGTATGTTTGAATTCTAAGAGAATGAAAACGGCTGAGTCTACAGTGAAGAAACATAAAGGAGTTAGAGATGGTCGAACGGGGAAAACGTTTACATCGATCAGTTGGCCATAAACAAACAAGCTGAAAAGTATTCCTAGTCCGCAGAGATTCCTATGTGGATGTCTATCTAAGTTTGTTATGTGGGCAATCGATTCTGAATCATCTGAAGCTGTGATTAGTTGTGAAGATCATGAGTACCGTATTTTAGATAAAAATGATTTGCTTCGTTTGGAGAGCATGATATAAAGGTTCTGGCTATGCATCAAATCAAAACTGATCCAGTGTTCGAAGTACATGGTAAAGATTTTACTTCTTTGGCTGCTTCGATTGTGAGAACTAAACTCCTAGAAGGATCTAAAGTTATGCAAACTCTTCCTACTGAGTCTTGATGATGATATCATAATCCTAGGGGAAGATTGTAAAGGCTAGTGTTAGAAGGATTGTGATATCAAGGAGTTGCTTGTTTTTGGTGATTTAACATGTTCTCGGTGTGATGATCGGTTCTCGGTTGATCTGATGATTGGTTCTCAGTGGATCTATTCTCGGTGGAATTAAGTGTTTCCGGTATTGATTTGTTTTGGTTCTCAATCATAGTATTTTGGTTATATATATTTGTTTTCATTTCATAATCAAGGGGGCATTCATTCAGTATTTTTCAGAGAGTTTTTCTTCTTCTTTTATTCTTAATTTTTCTTGTATCAGACGAGTGCTTGTTAATCAATATTATCTCGTATGCAACTTTCTGAATGTTTAGCTTGGTTTCTTGATTAACTGATTTTTGATTTCCGCTCATTAGTTAGTTTGGTTTGATATCGAATTGTTAAGATTCACGTGTTTGGGACTTACAAAGTTTATAAAATTTAGAATCTAAATAAATAAATTACACAAATAAATGTTAAAATTTTATAAAAATCTATAGGAAATATATATGTATATGTATATATATTATAAATAAAGTAATTATAAATTTTATAAACTTTAAACATATATGGATAAATTTTAAACAAATAAAACAAATAAATATGTTTTTAATTTTATAATGACATTAAAATGATGTTTATAAAAATATGACTAATTTATATTAACTAAGAAGTTTAAATAAAATTTTATGTAAATTATAACAATGTAAAAACAACGATTATCAAAAGTTTGGGCTGAAAATGTCAAAAGTGAAAACTACACTTTAAAAGGGGATTGGGAGGGACTAAAAGTGACAAGGTCCCAAAGTACCCTCTCCTTTACCCGGTTACTGCCCTCGACCCGTTTTCTTAACCGTTCGACCCGGATGGAACAAATCCAATCGATTACAACCGTTTATAGCTACTCAAACTCAATTTAGGTAAGTATACGAATGCGTGATTCGATTCAAATCACAATTATGACCAATTTCATTACATAAACCATGTGAATCTATACCAAAAATAAAGCTACGACCGTAAATTCAAATTCGATCCAAAACATTATAAAAATTCGATTAAACGCAGATCTGAGTCCGCATAATCATTCTAAAAGAGTCTGAATAACCAGAACATATTCATACACAGTAGAATTCGCGAATCAAGAGGAGGAAAGTCTCGGCATTCGACGCACCTGTTCTTCAATCGAACTCGGTCTAAATTCGCATAAAGGTTAGTAATCTATAAATCATTCTAATCCTCTTTCGATCCAGAACAAAAGCCCCATGGTTGGATTAACATTCAGGAGCCAAATCGATCGAATTTTGAACGTGAACGAACTAGGGTTTCGGTTAACTTGAAACTGAATTTTAGGAAAATACTCAGTTCATGTTAAAACTTATAAAAACCGGGTTTGTATGCGGCTTAGCCTTTAGTCCACCCGTAAAACTTGTGGTGTTTGGGGTATTCGGTCGTGGGTTCGAATCTGGTTCCAGGCTAGTTTAATCGATTTTGGGCCTAATTTTTTTGTAACTATTTATTGAAAACTCCATTTTTATTTCTGATTTCACCTAAATTTATAAAAATCTTCAAAGTTTGATTCTGCAAAATTAAATCAAAATTTATTTTTATTTTTATTATTATTTTTATTATTATTTTTTTTAAAGGCATTATTATTCAACATAGTTTTGAGTAAATTTTAAATTTCTTTTATAGCATTTAACAATAAGTTAATTAAAGTGGAATAATGATTTTATTTGAAATCTTAAAAATTTATTTGTTGACAAAATTTTATAAGTTTCTTTTATAATATTTTGATAACAATTTTATTAAATTGAACAAGAGTTTACTTAAACTAAACTTAAATCATGGAGTGATATTATTTATAAATTTATAGCATTTAAGTAAATATTTTATAAATTATATTTTGATAAACTAAAACTTTATTATACATTCTATAAACATGCATGTTGGCATTTCAAGAATAATAATAATAATAATAATAATAATAATAATAATAATAATAATAATAATAAATAAATAAATAAATAAATAAATAAATAAGATTTAAATATCTTATTTAAAGTTTTTATCACTACATTTTAGTTACTTATTTATTTATTTCTAGTAATAATAAATAAAGAAAAGTGTCTTAAAAACTTTACAAAATTTAGACTTTGACTTACGCATTCTATAAAATAAAAATCATTTGATAGGTTCCTTTAAAACATTACTATGTATTATTTTGTGATTAGAACTACAAAAACAATATTTAATATTTTTGTTAAACATAGGATAAATTGAATTTCAAAAACTTATAATTCATGCTTTACATAGAAATTTTAAACATTATGAACATCATTATTACTTCATAAATCATAACAAAGTGTATGTATTTATTCAAAATAAATCGAACCCGTCGATCCATTTAGAACTTAGATAAATCCATAGAAAGACATAGTTATGTTAACACATGCCTATTGAACTATTTAGGTGAACATTGAATTTGTGTTGGACATTGTTGAACTATACTTGACAACCATTGCAAAGACTACCTCACACACTAAGGTGAGTCTTCATAGCCCATCTTTTAGTATTTTTGATTTAGGAGTGAAACATGCAACTTACTTATTACATTTACATGTGAACTTAGCTAATGGCCTTATAGTTAGTGAACTTTAGCTAAGCATAGGCATTGATCACATTCATTTTAGTGACTATGATAGATCTATTGGATTGACCATCCCACCAATGTTTGATTTACCCTTTTTGGGGAAGCCCGTGGTGATAGTTTGCTATTTAAGCATCTTAGTAATGCTAAACATAAGTCAAACATCATTTGTTAACATTATTTGATCAGCTTTACTTGCTAGTTCATTTTAACTATATTCATTATGCTTAGAGTTCACATAACACATTCTCTATAACATTTTTATTGAACCTTTTGGTGTGAGTGTTAAAACCTATGAAACTCACCAACTCTTTGAGTTGACACTTGATTTTAACATGTTTCAGGTGGAAATGAAAACTAGCATTCATATGAGCTTGGATTTAGTTTTATTTGTTTGAATTATGTATTTGAATTTGAAATGATGTAATAGTTAAGTTTGAATTTATTTGACTTTGTAATGAATGATCGATTTAATTGCATTGAATGATTATTTATGATTATTTGCATCTTTATACCCTAAGCTATGAACAATCTACACTTCGTGTCACCCCGATGTTTCCGCCATCGGCCGGGGTGTTACATATTATGAAACTCTCTTGCCCTTAACTCTAACGATGTGCAAAACCGTTGTCGTAGTAATGAAAAATTTTCTTTTGATATGTATGTTGAGTGAACGTGTGTGTTTATATATCAAAAACTTTTATTTCATAAACAGTAACTGGGTGTCATAACATATCACGTGTGATAACGTATGAAATGTATGTGTGGCAACATATCAAAAACATGTGTGATAACATATCAAAAGTCCTATGGGGCAACATGTCTAAATACTGTGTGAGAACATACAAATTGCCTGTGTGGCAACGTTTCAAAATACTGTGTGAGAACATATCATTTGCCTGTGTAGCAACGTATCAAAATACTGTGTGAGAACATATCATTTTCATGTGTGGCAACGTATCAAAATACTGTGTGAGAACATATCAATTGTCTGTGTGGCAACGTATCAAAATACTGTGTAAGAACATATCAACTGCCTGTATGGCAACGTATCAAAACACTGTGTGAGAACATATCAAAATCTTGTGAGGTAACATTTCAAAAATATGTGTGTTAACATATCAAAACATGGGTGATAATGTTTGTAGCTTGAACAATATCTGTGTGTTAACATATCTATATAGGTGTCCCAACGCTATGTTGCATGGTGATACTAGAACATATCTGAATGATAACATATCAGTATCAATGTAACACGACTATGTTGATAGGTGATGCTAGAACATATCTGTATAACAACACAACATATCTGTGAAATAACAAAACATATCAGTGTAACTATGTGTATCAACATGATAGTACACAGTGTATCTATATGACTATACAATATTGTTGTGTAACCACACGAATATGTACATCAATATAACACTTCAGCAGAACTGTGTGCAACTATATTTGTGTAACCGAATGTGCTCATATCTTAGTGTTCTTACTTAAGCAATTCTGGATTTAAACTATCTGTATGTAACTAGAATATGCGTCCTAAACGGAGCCGATCTGTCGAGAACACTACAAATTAAGAAATGAAGATATATCCGCCTACGAGAGAGTCAAATCTGACCGAAACTGGCATAGCTCGAAATGTAAATGAACACTTGGTAGCAATTATTCCGGGTATGTTGGCTGAATATTAGCATAACATAGCTTCTGGCTTAGGTGAAAGCCATACTGAGCACAACGCTACCGATAAGAATACGGAAACTCATACTACCACTAGTATAAACATAACACTTTCAGATTCTCCACCACATGGATGTACATACAACCACTTTGAAACTTATAACCCTCCTGATTTTAATGGCAAGGAAGGAGCTGAGTGGCTGTTAAAATGGATCAAAGAGACGGAAACAAAACTTAAAATCAGCTAGTGCTTAGAAGAGCATAAAGAATATTGCCCAAGTAATAATATTAGGTACGGCCACTATTGATGTTATGGGATGGAATGATTTTAAAACTTTGATTATTTTAAAATATTGCCCAGTCACCGAAATCAAGAAATTGCAAGAAGAGTTCTTGAATCATTCAATGGCAGGTGCGGAAGTGTCAGGAATATACTGACCGATTTCATGAACTCACATGTTTATTTCCTGAAATGTTTCGTACTGAGCTATTCTTGGTAGAGAATTACATCCAAGGTTTGGTTCCTCAAATTCGAGAAATGGTAGTTGCTGCAGAACTCAGAACTCTAGAATGTACAATTATCTTGGCCACTAAGCTTACTAATGAGGTAGTAAGGAATGGTATCCTATCAAGAATGGGTGAGAAGAGTTCTAGTTGTACCAATGCCAATGCCCCTAGGAAAAAAGGACATTAAACGTCAGTGGCACAAAAGAAACAAATCAAGGATTCCACCTAAAAACAGCCGAAATACTCAAACTGTCAAAAACTATGGTGCAATAGTTTTAAAAAAGAAAACCTATACTAGGAAATCACCAAAGTGTAACAAGTGTCCCTTTCACCACAAAGGACCATGTCCCATTTGTGAAAATTGTAAACGAGTAGGGCACTATGCAAGATACTGTAAAGTGCATGCTTGCAAGTCAAATCAAACACCACAACAACTCACTCAAAAGAACAGGTCTTGCTTCAAGTGTGGAAGCCTTGAACATTTCATGAGAAATTGTCCCAACAATAACACGAAGCAAGCAAACAAAGCTAGAGAAAGAGCCTTTTAATTAAGTGTAAACAAAACCAGGCAAGATGTGAACATTTCTGGTATGTTTCTTCTTAACATAACAAACTTCATGTATCAATTCTTTTGATACTGGGATAGATAAAAATATTACTTCCTTAGAATGAGCATATTGATTTGCATTAACTGGTACATACTTAGATAAATCAGGTGCCATTGAATTTGTAAATGGCAAAATTGATAAAAGATCCTTATCTCCTAATACTATATGAGAATTAAGAACTTTCAGGTTAACTCTAGAACTTGTAGATAAAGGCTTTATTAGACATAACTTATCACTTTGGGGAGAACTAATCCTTTTTTTAAAGAAAAAGGATATTGCTTACAAAATAAGTATCACCTGTAGGGAACTTAATCAATTGAAAATCAAGAACCGCTATCCACTACCTACTATTGATAATTTGCTAGATCAATCACAAGGTGCTACCTACTTTTCCAAAAATTGATTTAAGGTATGGATACCATCATTTTACGGATTCATGATGGTGATGTTCCTGAAATAGCATTCAGAATCCATTACGGACATTACAAGTTTTTAATAATGCCTTTTAGGTTGACAAATGCACCTGCAGTTTTCACGGATCTAATAAATCGAGTTTGTAGACCATATCTAGATAAGTTGATGATTGTATTTATTGATGAGATTCTTATTTACCACTAAAACCAACATGAACATGGTCAACACTTGAAACTAATCTTAGAACTTTTAGCACGTGAGAAACTATATTCTTAGTTTTCCAAGTCTGAATTTTGGTTACGGGAAGTTCACTTTCTTGGACACGTAGTGAATGAGAACGGCATACAAGTGGATCCTAGTAAGATTTGAGCTGTTAAACAATGAGATACACCACGAACCCCAACTGAAATTCATCAAGTCTTAGGTTGGCAGGTTATTACTGGCGATTAATTAAGAATTTTTCAAAAACAGCCTTGCCACTAACAACTTTGACACTGAAAAATCAACATTTTATATGGGGTTCTCAACAGGAGGAGGCATTCCAACTGTTGAAACATAAACTCAGCGATGTGTCTATACTTGCATTACTAGAAGGTACAGATAACTTCACGGTATATTGTGATGCTTCTCGTCAGGGTCTCACTTGCATTACTAGAAGGTACTAATCTGACTGCGCATTTCTTACCAATCCGAGAAGATTACTCCATCGATCGATTGGCTAAACTCTATGTCAATGAGATTGCGTCTCGACATGGAGTACCGATCTCCATCATTTCTAATAGAGATAGTCCATTTATGTCACAATTTTGGCAAACTCTTCAGAATGCTCTGGGCACATAGATCGATATGAGCACAACTATCATCCACAAACGGATGGACAACCGAACGAAAAAATTAAACTCTTGAGGATATGCTCAGAAGCTGTGTAATTGATTTTGGAGGTAGCTGGGATATTCATCTTCCACTTGTGGAATTTTCATACAATAACTGCTACCATACTAGTATTAAATACGCTCCATTTGAAGCACTCTATGGACACAAATGTCAATCTCCTATCTGCTGGTCGGAGGTAGGTGAAAATCACATTATTGGCCCAAAATTCATACAAGAAACTACAGACAAGATCGAACATATTCAAGAACGAATCAAAGTTGCACGCGATCTTCAAAAGAGTTATGATGATAATCGTCGGAGACCTCTAGAATTCCAAATAGGTGATCAAGTTGTTGAAAGTCTCACCTTGAAAATTTTGGAACGAATTGGAACAGTAGCCTACAAACTTGAATTACCTCCTGAACTTAGTAACTTTCACGATGTCTTTCACTAATCAAATCTGAAGAAGTGTCTAACTGATGAATCGTTGATCGTACCCCTCGAAGAGATTCAGATCGACAACAAACTTTAGTTTATCGAAGAACCAGTAGAGATGATGGATCGAGAGGTCAAAGCATTGAAGCGAAGCCGCATTCCAATTGTTAAAGTTAGATGGAATTCTCAACGTGGACCTGAATACACATGGGAACATGAAGATCGTATGAAAGAAAATATCCTCATCTGTTTTCATAAACAATTGTCACCAGATAAGTCTTCACCAAATTTCGGGACGAAATTTCTCTTAGAAGAGGAGACTTTGACAACTACGTTTGAAGCTCACGTAATCATGTTAAAAATCCACGTAAAAAGAATGATTGTGATTATCATGACTTGAAAATATTCGAGAAATCGTGAGCGTGGGTGAAAACTGTGCGAGAAACGGAGTTCCCGATTCTCCAGAAACGGAGTTCCCGATTCTCCAGAATCGTAAAAAGAAGAAAAAATTCGAAGTTATTGCACTCTAGAACTCTTCGCGGTACGCCAAGGCCATTTTGAGGTCCCTTGGCGGTACGTGATGAGTCAAAATATATGATTTCACTCCGGATTTCTTCGCGGTAAACAAGCTTCAATTTGCCTTCCTTGGCAGTACGCGACGACTGTGGAGGTTTAAAAAATCAGAATGCATATCAGAATTCATGCAAACAAATATCCATTTCTTTCTCTCGAACCTACTTCATTTCCCAGACGATTAAATCAACTTCTTGCACTCAAATCTCAATTCTAAAGCCACAGAATCATCTTATTGAAGCCAGAGAACGATTCTACCTCACCGGATCGTCGCATTACAACTAAAAATCTGTCCGATCGGGTAATGATTTGTTTTATCTTACTAGTTTGATAATGGTTATATTAGATCTTTTTTTTGAACGTAATGCACTAGCTATGATTGTTGATTATTGCTTAGATGATGGCTAGGAATGGTTAGAAACGGAGAACCTGATATGTTAACGGTTAAATCCTTGTTTTGATATGTTATAATGCCCGGTTATCATGAAACTATATCTTTGATTGTAATGGTTTAAACATTTGATTGTAACAATGATTTTGAATGTCTTGATCATTCCTTGGAATGATAGGTTAAATCCAAGTGTTTCAAACTAATGACAAGTATTAAGATAATAATTGGAATAACGATCTGATGTATATAATAACTGATGTCCCTTAGAGTGGTCTAATAAAATGACTTTAAACACTAACCTAGACTTGACTTAAAAACAATGAGTTATAATTGTAAATACTAAACTAGACCACTATGACAGACAAGTATACCTCTCGATTGCAGAATAGTTCATGAAAGTCCGGATATCGAACCCACGAGACACTGACGTAACGAAACAAAATTAGAAAGTGATTAATAAAAGAGGGGGTTTTTGAATAAAAAATGAAAATTACTAAATTAATTAAACTAATTATTCTAATTAAATTGGAGAAGACAGTTTAACTAATATTAAACCTTGAAAATAGATTAACAAATTTATTTGAAAGAAATGAAACACAACTTTTAGAAAAATCTTAACAAATGAAGAAAGCTCTACTTAGGTTGGATTATTTTTTGTGATTCTTGGAAACTATTGAATTTGGTTGACACGATGGAACTAAGATCGTAAACAGTAAAACATAGGGAACCTAATGGATTATGGATCATTTACTAGATGTAACCAACTAGGAAAACCCTAATCTTGCAATACGCACACTCGTTAGTTAGATCACCTTCCGAATTTTTCTAACAACACTTTTGTACTCTAACAGACAAGTTACATTCCTGATTTTCTTGTCTCAACACACCAAAGATGCAAGGAGTAATCTTAAGATGTCTATTTTGACACGAAATGACAATAACACAAAGACTTTCAAAAGAACATCCCTTCCGGGTAGTTACTAAAGATACATAATGCTAAAGACCATTCGACAAATCTATCACCTTCCGGATTTCTAGACTTGGAAACACACAAACCCTAAAAACATCAATTAAACCTTTTCCTATGGCTAGTGACATCAAACAAGACATAAACTAGTCATAACACATCTAGCAAGCATCTTATCTAAAGTCTGCAAACAATGATCAAAAAAACTTCCAAAAACTGAAAAATCATCCCTGAAAACTTCCATGGAAGTATTGATCATATCCTGAAATATAGCCACCATGCATCTCTGAAATGTGGCTGGAGCATTACATAACCCAAAAGGCATACGACGATTCACAAATGTACCGTATGGGTATGTAAATGTGGTTTTCTCCAGATCCTCTGGTGCTATAGGGATCTGGAAATAACCTGAAAAACCATCAAGAAAGCAATAAAACTATTGTCCTGAAAAACGCTCCAACATCTGATCAATAAAAGGCAATGGGAAATCATCTTTCCTGGTAGAATCATTCAGTCTTCTATAATCAATACATACTCTCCAACCTGTGAATGTCATACCTTCTTTTCATTCACAATGACAGTCATGCCTCCCTTATTGGGAACAACCTGTACCGAACTGACCCAAGCAGAATCTGAAATGGGATAGATCAATTCGGCGTCTAAGAGCTTAAGAACCTTTTTCTTCATAACTTCAGACATGTTAGGATTAAGCCTTCTCTGTGGTTGGACCACCGGCTTGTAATCCTCCTCCATCAGAATGCGATGCGTACAAAATGAAGGGTGTATTCCCTTTATATCCATCAACTTCCATGCAATCACCTACTTATTTGACTTAAGCACATCAATCAACTTAGACTTCTCCTCGGCCAATGAAAATGAAATAATGATGGGTAAATCAGAATCACCATCCAAGAGTGCATACTTCAGGTGAGATGGCAATTCCTT
Organism: Mikania micrantha; assembly: GCA_009363875.1. NCBI lineage: Eukaryota > Viridiplantae > Streptophyta > Magnoliopsida > Asterales > Asteraceae > Mikania > Mikania micrantha. Next base: position 58,707,714 of record CM018691.1, on the reverse strand, counting down.
AAGCTCTAAGGATGGTGGCTCCTCAACAGATGGTTTCTCAACAAGATCTGTACTATCAAAAACCTCAAAATCCATAAGATACTGAGGAGGCTTACTAGCCAGACTGCTCAGAATATGCTCAGAGAAAGCATCAATGACAACAGCCTGGTTCTTCTCACCCAGGTCTTGAACTTTCAATAAATCAGCTCCAAAAATATATTATAGACAATGATCTATGTAATCTTACCTTTAAACACATCTATCATTGCCTTAGCAGTGTGCAGGAAAGGTCCTCCCATAATGAGCGGGACTCTGTCATCAGCCTCCATGTCTAGAATAACAAAATCCGCGGGGAATACAAACTTATCCACTTTCACCAACACATTCTCCAAAATTCCCCGTGGATACTTCACCGATCGATCGGCTAAAGTGATGCTCATGCGCGTCGGTGATGGGTCTCCAAGATCTAGCTTTTGATAAGTTGAGTATGGCACCAAATTAATGCTAGCACCAAATCAATCAACGTGTGGTTCACAAAAAAACTACCAAATAAACAAGGAAAGTGAATCTCCCTGGATTGTCAAGCTTCTAAGGTAGTTTATTCTGAACCAACGTAGAACATCGAGCTCCTAAGGTAACTGTAGAAAGTGACTCCAGCTTCTTCTTCTTGTTAGAAAGAAGATCTTTCAAGAAGTTAGCATATTTGGGCATATGCTGGAGTTCTTCTACAAAAGGGAGATTGATCTTAAGCTGCTTAAACATCTCTAGGAAATGTCCATATTCCTGTGCATACTTCTGTTTCATTGCACGTGCTGGATATGGAAGTTTGCTTATATCAATCTCAGGAGTCCTCTTATCTTGCCTCTTCTTCTTCTCTACTGAAGACTCACCTACTGGTGATGTACTTGCTGGGCCTAGCCTATGATGCACCCTAACAGGAGTCTCCATCAAAATCTCCTCATCAACTGGTTCCTCAGCATCAACATCCGGTGACTTTTCTATCTCTTTCTCACCTCCACGACCACTCCTAGTCGTCAAAGCTTTCACATGACCCTTTGGGTTTGCTTCAGTATTCCCCGAGAAGGATCCACCCTACCTCTCATCTAACCTCTTCACAATATCACCTACCGATCACTGTAGGTCCAAAAATGTTTATTGTTGATTCATCATCAATGTATCATGCTTCTGAAGCTTCACCTGTGTGTGTTAATCCTTTGCTATAAACTGCTATAGCATCTGCATCTGTTACTTGAGCATGTCCTTTAATTCTGGGTCACCACTGTTGCTTACACCCGCTCATGCATTCCCGGTCACTGCTTGATTCTAACATGGCTGATAAGAGTTATTACCACGCCAATTGTTGTTTGATTTTCGCCAATTTGAGTTAGAATTCCAGTTAAGATGGGGGCTGAAATTGAAGTTGGAAGTGAAAGGGTTGTTCCAACCAGAGTTAATGGAATCTAACTGTTCCTGCCCAGTAATGGGGCACTCATCAGTCTCATGTCCTCCTCGACATATCTCGCATTTCTTCAGTTGCGTCTTCAGCTCCTTCACGTCTCTTGCTAAAGACTCTATGGTGCCAGCAAGGCTAGTGTCAAGGGAGACCTAATAAACACCTTGAGCAACAGATGAGGTGTTGTTAGCCTTAGTGGTGCAAGATCTAACAGATGGCTTCTGCTGCTGCTCGGCTCTTGCAAAACTCTCAAACATATCAATACACTCATCTGTATCCTTCATCTCCATGATATGCCCTCCAGCAGCTGTTTTGAACATGATTTGCTTCTCAAGAGTCAGTCCATTGTAGAATTTCTCTACAAGAGCCCATTCAGAGAGTCCATGTTGTGGATATTTGCTAAGCAAAGTGTGAAATCACCCCCAAGCTGCAGAGTAAGACTCATCGGATTCCACATTAAAGGAATGGATTTGATCCCTAAGACGGGCAGCTTTGGAAGGTGGAAAGTATTTCTTCAGAAATTTCTTTCGAAGATCATCCCACGTGGTGATAGATTTTTTAGGAAGGCTGTCAAACCAAGTGGATGCACGACTAGCAAGAGAGAATGGAAAGAGTTGCAAGCAGATGGTGTCCTCAGAAATACCATGTAGATTGAAGGTATTGCGGATTCATGAAAAACGGGACAAATGCCAGGAGCATCTTCATCATCAAGGCCACTGAACTGAAGACAATTGGTGATAGAAGTCATGATGTATGAAGGGAATTGCCAAGTAGCATCATTGGCAAAAGTAGGACGAGTCACCGGGTTGCGAGCTACGATGAATCCATCGCAAGCTCTGTCATGAACGGTGCGTCTTCGCGGTGGTGATACTTCTTCGGCCATGTCGAAGAAATCAGGTGGGATTCAGAAAGGTGAACAAGATGTGTCTAACATCAGTGCCGGAAGTATTGTCAGAACAGTGATCGCTACAGTAACTTTCACAGTAACTCAGGTACACATTACGTAAAACTATGTTTATGCTATTGACACTTGATACTTAACACGAAACTATTATGCTATTGGTCTAAAATCTGCTTTAAACCTCATGGTTTAACAGTCAGAAACACATCAGACAACACAGAACTGACACACAGATGCTTGATTTGATGATACTATGTATAAACGTATGCGAGGTTAAACAGAACGCTAAACCGACGAATTGTTCGTATAGGTGACGATCTGTACGAATGAATCTGAAAGTTTAAAGTTCTGAAATTATGACTGGAAAGTAGAAAAAAAAATCAGAAAGCTGAACCATCGTCGTGTTCGTTCGAATGACGATTCGAACGAATACGCTCGATGGTGACGCGTTCTGACGAAACGAAAACGAAAACGATACGAACGATAATAAATTTAAGGAAATATAATATTTCCTGTTTTACAATTTTCAAACTCATCAGAACTAAACTGTTTTAGGCCATTATATTGCATTCGGGCCACTCAACTTAATTGGCCCATGCTAAACCACTAGCCCAACACCTCGTTCTATTGGATCTATGTCAATCGGTCCACAATCCTAATGAGATAAACCGGCCCAATTACTCGGCTCAACTTTAGTGCCATGGCCCATCTCCTTTTATTCGGCCGAAACCCTTTACTCTCGGCTCAAAAGCATTACCCGATTCATTATGGTTATCTCGGCCTAAGGCTAGCCCACAATCGGCCCACATTAACCAGTTTGGCCCAACATGAGGCCCACAAGGTTTAGATTTTAATGAACACGAAGATAGGCTACAATATGCTAAAATTTATAACATTCATGCTAAAATCTAAGTTTTGTACTTGGAATTATTTTATCATGATAGAAATTCAAATAAAGCCTAAAATCAATAATAAAGTAGGTTACTCTAAATCTAGTGGGGTGATTGTTATGAAGGCAATAAAAAATAATTTAGGGCCGAATGAAAACCGCCACTCACAAGTGTTAGCCAACTTTAGGGCTAACACTAACACTTACACGCGCATGAATTTCTACGACTTATACTTATAAAATTTCAACAACGTGAAATCAATACAGGATCGTGAAAACAAACTCATGTACAACAAAGAGCGCGTGCATTTCTTGTTTAAACTTAGTCAACCACTTCAAACACAAGGTGAGTTCATTTGTCCCTTTTCAAACATACTTGTTTTTACCTCGGGACTGAGAAGCATGTTATACATTTTAAACAATGGTTGAAATGTTTATTAAATGCTTTTACACATATTTATGATGCTTATAGTAACACTTAAGCCTTAAACTCTTACTTTGGAAGCTATAAACTTGATGCTTAAACTATGTGCTTGATGCTTATGCTACAAACTTGAAGCTTAAACTATATGCTTGAGACTTATGCTACAAACTCTATGCTTAAACTATATACGAAATGCTAATGTATGGACTATATGCTCAAACTATATGCTAATGCTTGAAACTAAATGCTTAAAGCTATGATTGTGTGTGAAATGCTAAGCTTGTATCAATTCATGGGCTACATAATTGCTAAACACTACTAGAGCAGAGCTTGTACCCATGCATTGAGATAGGTGGAAGTTAAACTGTGAGGATGCTAAGCTTTTATCTATATATGAGATACGTAAATGCCAAACATTGGTAGAGCAAGGCTTGTGTCTATATATGAGATATGGAAATGCTAAACTATTTGTGTGTGCTCAGCTTGTGTCTATGTATAAGATGCGTAATTGCCAAACATTGTTAGAGCAAGGCTTGTATCTTTATATAGGAGACACGTAATTGCTAGACTATTCGGATGCTAAGCTTAAACCAATTCATGAGATACGTAATGGCTAAACACTGCTAGAGCAGAGCTTGTATCTAGCCATGGGCTACGTAAATGCTAAACATTGCTAGATCAAAGCTTGTACCCATGTATGAGATTGGTTCATGCTAGACTATGATGTGTGAAACAATGGTGTTTCGACAACTTATGCTAAAGCTTATCTACATAAATGCTATAAACTTGTAAACTTTGAAACAATACACTAAAGCTATGGTGAAGATTGGGATTGTAGGTAAAATGCTTAATTATCATTAACAACAATGTCATATGTGATTTAGTATGTGGTGGGATGTTGGCTGGGCGGGTGGTAAGTTCGACCCTACAGATGCATTATATATAAGCATACTGAATTGGATATTACTTGTGATCTTAATGAGATTAAGGTTGTTACTGAAAGAGGTTTGCTAAAATTATTTTAAACTTTTAAACTATATGAACTCCCCAACCATTGTGTTGACTTTGTTTTCTTACATGCTTTCTCAGGTGATGCACAGGATTAGGCTAAAGCTCAGGATTGCTTGCTAGGCTGCCCAGATAGAGGACCTAGTAGACTTTTGGAAAGCACAACTTTTTTATTAATACAACACACTTTTGATATCTTGTACAGATACAAGATAGAAACATTTGATTCTTTTGATAGGTTTACTTAGTTAAATTACTAAACATTGTTAATTGTAATTTAACTTTGTAATCCTAGTTTAATGCTATATTGTGCTTTAGTTATTCTTAACATTGATTCTATGTAAAAAATCTGATCATCACGATTATCACCCTCGATATCGCGCCCCAGGAACCTTCCGCCAGGCAGGAAACACGATCCGTCCCGCCGGCTCGGGGTGTGACAGATTGGTATCAGAGCTCAAGGTTATAGAGAATAATAGGTCATTTGTTTAAACGGTTTAGCCTAGACTATAACTTAGGGACCCTCATGTAGAGAACTTAGGATGTATGATTGCATTGTGTCTTCTGCATTCGATCACTGCACTAACCAATAACTTTTGGTTATGATCAGAAATGCGCCCAGAAGACAACCGACCTCTCAAGTCTCTGCACCACACTCATCTACTCCTACACCACCAGATTCACCACCGCCACCTCCTCCTCCTCCACTAAACCCTCCTCCAAACCCGAATGCGGTTCCAGCACTTGACCCTGCTACTGTTGCTTTGGCAACGCTTCTGAGTAGCCACCTGACGAACCAACTGAAGGATGTCATCCCTGAGATGATAAACAGGATTCAAGGCCACGGCAACAACTCTGGCCATACTACTGGAGAAGCTAGTGGAAACACTGGCACTACTTCTGACTGCTCCTACAAGTCATTTGTAGGATGCAAGCCTCCGAGTTTCACTGGTGTTGAAGGAGCTGTTGGACTGATCCAATGGCTGGAAAAGATGGAAGCCACCATGGACATAAGTGGTTGTCCAGAACATCACAAAGTTCGCTATGCAACTGGGTCTTTTAGCAAGCGAGCTTTAACATGGTGGAACTCCCAAATCAGAGCAAAAGGCAGAGATGAAGCAATGGCAATGCCTTGGGCAGAATTCAAACTCCTTATGAGGAACGAGTTCTGTCTGAAGCATGAACTACAAAAGCTGGAAGTTGAGTTCTCAAACCACGTGATGAAGGGAGCCGACCATATGACTTTTACCACTCGCTATCATGAACTGGTAGCCTTGGTGCCAGAGATGGTGCCAACACTAGAAAAGCTGATTGATCGATACGTAGCAGGATTACCTGCCTGCATTCAAAGTATTGTGCTGGTTGCGTATCCCGCAACTCTGGAGTCAGCCATCTCCCTTTCAGCCAAACTTACTAGTGTGATAGTAAAGTCAGGAGTTTTGAAAGATGACACGGGGAAAGCTAAGGAAGAAACAACAAGGAATCACGAACACCACCAAAGGAAAAAAGCAAAAGGTCGTCAAAAACTATGCGATGGCCACTCCTCTGAGACAAACTCTTGCAGCACCTGCTAACACTACACTCAAGAACTATGCTGGAGTGCATCCTCAGTGCACGAACTGTGGCCGATTTGGCCACTGGGTTGCACAGTGTCGCTCTCCTGCAATGCAAGCTACCAACAATGCTGCTAGAGCATTACCTCCACCACCACCACCAGGCAACAACAACAACAGGGGATGCTACAACTGTGGAGAAATGGGTCATTTCTCCAGAGACTTTCCAAAGAGAGTGCAACAAGGAGCACAGGCACCTCGTGGACGGGCTTTTGTTATTGGAGCCAATGCAGCATGCCAAGACCCTAATGTGGTCACTGGTACATTTCTTTTACATGACTCTTATGCATCTATTCTGTTTGACACTGGTGCAGACCAGAGTTTTATTTCATCTGATTTTGCACGTCAACTTAATCTTACTGAGGAAACTTCAGACTCCCCTTACATTATCGAAGTAGCGAAAGGGAAGCAAATTAGAGTTAGCATTATACTTAGGAACTGCCCACTTACACTCACTGATCACACATTTACCATCGACTTGTTACAGATGGAGTTGGGCAGTTTCGACATCATCGTTCGGATGGATTGGCTATCACTCAATAGAGTTGAAGTCATCTGTTCCGAAAAGCTACTTCGGATTCCAGTGGCGAATGATCGTGTATTGGAAGTTTGTGGGGATCAAGCAAAGCGAAGTGTCAAAATCATATCTTGCATAAAAGCACGTAAGTGTCTACAAAGGAAATGCATAGCTTTCTTGGCTCACGTGGTGGAGGAAGAGAAAGACAAGAAAACTATACAAGACGTGCCGATAGTGAAGGAATACCCTGAAGTATTTCCCGAAGACTTACCCGGTTTGCCACCTGTGCGACCGGTAGAGTTTCGCGTTGATTTGATTCCTGGAGCAACACCTGTTGCTAAGTCTCCTTACAGTTTAGCATCTTCGGAGATGCAGGAATTGTCGAACCAACTACAGGAGCTACTCGACAAAGGTTTCATCCGACCGAGCTACTCACCTAGGGGAGCTCCGGTTTTGCTCGTGAAAAAGAAGGATGAATCCTTTCGTATGTGCATAGACTACAGGGATTGATGATTTGTTTGATCAATTGCAAGGAGCTCAATACTTTTCGAAGATCGATCTGCGGTCCGGATACCATCAGCTCAGTGTACAGGACGAAGACATACCAAAGACGGCGTTTCGTACCAGATACAGGCATTTTGAGTTTATGGTGATGCCTTTTGGGTTGACGAATGCACCCGCGGTTTTCATGGATCTCATGAACCGAGTGTGCAAGCCGTATTTAGATCAATTTGTCATTGTTTTCATTGATGACATACTAATCTATTCCAAAAGCAAAGAAGAGCACGAACAACATCTTAGAATGATCTTGGAATTGTTAAAGGAAGAGAAACTCTATGCCAATTCTATAAATGTGAATTTTGGTTGAAAGAGGTTCAATTTCTGGGTCATGTAGTCAACAGTGAAGGAATACACGTTGATCCTGCCAAGATCGAAGCAATAAAGGACTGGGACACTCCAAAGACACCGACGGAGATACGTTCCTTCCTAGGTTTAGCAGAATATTACAGAAGGTTTATCTAAAACTTTTCTAAGATAGCCCTGCCACTCACAAAGCAAACACAGAAGAGTGAGCCGTTTGTTTGGGAACAGAAGCAAGAAGATGCCTTTCAAACTTTGAAAGAAAAGCTATGTGATGCTCCAATCTTATCTCTCCCAGACGGTTGTGATGACTTCGTAGTGTATTGTGATGCATCCCATCAGGGACTCGGCTGTGTACTGATGCAACGAGACAAAGTTATCGCGTATGCTTCTAGACAACTGAAGATTCATGAGAAGAACTACACTACTCATGATCTAGAACTTGGAGCAGTGATATTCGCTTTGAAGATTTGGAGACATTACTTATATGGTACCAAGTGTATCATATACACCGATCACAAGAGTCTGCAACATATATTTGATCAGAAGGAACTCAACATGCGATAGCGACGTTGGGTAGAACTTCTTAATGATTACGATTGTGTGATCAAGTACCATTCGGGCAAGGCAAACATTGTAGCTGATGCCTTGAGTCGGAAGGAACGGGTCAAACCCTTGCGCGTCAGATCAATGGGAATGACTGTGCAGACAAGCTTACACGACAACATTATGCAAGCACAACAAGAGGCTGTTGAACGAGGAAACTTATAGAAAGAATTAGATTGTGGAGCAGAAAAGCAATTTGAAACAAATCCTGATGGAATCATCTACTACAAGGATCGCGTATGGATTCCTACTGTGGATGAATTGAGAAAGCTTATCTTTGATGAAGCACACAAGACCAAGTACTCTGTGCATCCCGGTGCTGATAAAATGTACCAAGACTTACGACCCTTTAATTGGTGGCCGGGTATGAAGAAAGACATAGCTGAGTATGTTGGTCGATGCCTTACGTGTGCTAAAGTGAAGGCGGAACACCAGAAACCGTCAGGTTTACTGGAACAGCCTGAAATTCCACTTTGGAAGTGGGAACAAATAGCTATGGACTTTGTTCCCAAGCTACCCTGCACTTCCAGTGGACATTGTCACTATTTGGGTTATCATTGATCGATTAACCAAATCATGCTCATTTCTTGCCGATGCGAGAAACTTACACGATGGATAAACTAGCAAAGCTCTACATCAATGAGATAGTGGTACGCCATGGTGCGCCATTGTCAATCATCTCAGATTGTGATAGCATATTTACATCAAGGTTCTGGAAATCGTTGCAGAAATCTCTGGGGACGCACTTAAACCTGAGTACGGCTTACCATCCACAAACGGATGGTTAGAGCGAACGTACTATACAGACCTTGGAGGACATGTTGAGAACTTGTGTTCTAGATTTCGGTGGGAATTGGGATTCTCATTTACCACTGATCGAATTCTCTTACAACAACAGCTATCATAGTAGCATCGGATGTGCACCATTCGAGGCACTCTGTGGTCGAAAATGTCGATCGCCGATCTGTTGGTCTGAAGTGGGAGATAATCGAATAACCGGGCCAAAACTCATTCAAGGAACTACAGACAAAATTGTTCAGATACAACAAAGACTACAAGCAATTTGTAGCCGACAAAAGAGCTATGCCGACAAACGGCGCAAGCCGTTGGAGTTCCATGTGAGAGACCGAGTCATGCTTAAGGTATCCCCATGGAAAGGCGTAGTCCGTTTTGCAAAGAAAGGAGAATTAGCACCACGGTATGTAGTACCGTTCGAGATTGTTGAACGCAATGTCCTATGGCGTACAGACTAAGATTACTAGATGAACTTAGTGGTGTACACGACGTGTTTCATGTCTCAAACTTGAAGAATGCCTTGCGGATGAGACACTTATTATACCTATTGAAGAAATTCAATTGGATGAACGCTTACGTTTTGTTGAAGAACCTTTGGAGATTATGGATCGCAAAGTTAAACAACTGAGGCGAAGCCGTATCCCGATTGTCAAGGTTCGTTGGAACTCAAAGCGCGTACCAGAGTTCAATTGGGAACGCGAAGATCACATAAAGCTCAAGTATCCCCAACTCTCTACAGAGGAATCCGTACTGGATAACGATTCTTAAATTTAGGGACGAAATTTCTCTAACAAGGGGACACTGTAACATCAGTGCCGGAAGTATTGCCGGAACAGTGATCGCTACAGTAACATGCACAGTAACTCAGGTACACATTACGTAAAACTATGTTTATGCTATTGACACTTGATACTTAACACGAAACTATTATGCTAATGTTCTGAAATCTGCTTTAAACCTCATGGTTTAACAGTCAGAAACACATCATACAACACAGAACTGACACACAGATACTTGATTTGATGATACTATGTATAAACGTATACGAGGTTAAACAGAATGCTAAACCGACGAATTGTTCGTATAGGTGACGATCTGTACGAATAAATCTGAAAGTTTAAAGTTCTGAAATGATGACTGGAAAGTAGAAAACAAAAATCAGAAAGCCGAACCATCGTCATGTTCGTTCGAATGACGATTCGAACGAATACGCTCGATGGTGACACGTTCTGAGGAAACGAAAACAATATGAACGATAATAAATTTAAGGAAATATAATATTTCCTGTTTTACAATTTTGAACTCATCAGAAATAAATTAAAAAGAAAACAATTTTAATTATAATACGTAAAATTCGCAAAAGAAATAACGAAACGCGTAAAAATAACAGATTTCGATAAATAATCCATGAAAATGATATTTAAAATAATTACTAGAAATAACCACCTTCCAAACATTTAAAATAAAGTCTTTTATTTAAATTACAAAAACGCGCGCGTTACGATCCGGAAACGCGACGAAAACGAGAACCAAGCAACCGAAACGAGCCCGAACACCCACGGGGTATATAAACCATAAATGAGTAAAATTCTTCATTTATTACACTTTCCTTCTCTCTCTAAAACCACCAAACCGTTTTCTTCCTCTCTCTACAAGATTTGAACTTCCAAGCATCATATGTTTTAGGCCATTATATTGCAATCGGGCCACTCAACTTAATTGGCCCATGCTAAACCACTGGTCCAACACCTCGTTCTATTGAATCTATGTCAATCAGCCCACAATCCTAATGAGATCAACCGGCCCAATTACTCGGCCCAACTTTAGTGCCATGGCCCATCTCCTTTTATTCTGCCCAAAACCCCTTTACTCTCGGCTCAATAGCATTACCCGATTCATTATGGTTATCTCGGCCTAAGGCTAGCCCACAATCGGCCCACATTAACCAGTTTGGCCCAACATGAGGCCCACAAGGTTTAGATGTTAATGAACACGAAGATAGGCTACAATATGCTAAAATTTATAACATTCATGCTAAAATCTAAGTTTTGTACTTGGAATTATTTTATCATGATAGAGATTCAAATAAAGCCTAAAATCAATAATAAAGTAGGTTACTCTAAATCTAGTGGGGTGATTGTTATGAAGGCAATAACAAATAACTTAGGGCCGAATAAAAACCGCGACTCACAAGTGTTAGCCAACTTTAGGGCTAACACTAACACTTACACGCACATGAATTCCTACGACTTATACTTATAAAATTAAAAAACGTGAAATCAATACAGGATCGTGAAAACAAACTCAAGTACAACAAAGAGCGCGCGCGTTTGTTGTTTATACTTAGTCAACCACTTCAAACACAAGGTGAGTTCATTTGTCCATTTTCAAACATATTTGTTTTTACCTCGGGACTGAAAAGCATGTTATACATTTTAAACAATGATTGAAATGTTTATTAAATGCTTTTACACATATTTATGATGCTTATAGTAACACTTAAGCCTTAAACTCTCACTTTGGAAGCTATAAACTCGATACTTAAACTATGTGCTTGATGCTTATGCTACAAACTTGAAGCTTAAACTATATGTTTGATGCTTATGCTATAAACTCTATGCTCAGACTATATGCTCAAGGCTTATGCTACAAACTCTATGCTTAAACTGTATATGAAAAGCTAATGTATGGACTATATGCTCAAACTACATGCTAATGCTGGAAACTAAATGCTTAAAGCTATGATTGTGTGCGAAATGCTAAGCTTGTATCTATTCATGGGCTACGTAATTCCTAAACACTGCTAGAGCAGAGCTTGTACCCACGCATTGAGATACGTGGAAGCTAAACTATGAGGATGCTAAGCTTTTATCTATATATGAGATACGTAAATGCCAAACATTGCTAGAGCAAGGCTTGTGTCTATATATGAGATATGTAAGTGCTAAACTATTTGTGTGTGCACAGCTTGTGTCTATGTATAAGATACGTAATTGCCAAACATTGCTAGAGCAAGGCTTGTATCTTTATATAGGAGACACATAATTGCTAGACTATTCGGATGCTAAGCTTAAACCAATTCATGAGAAACGTAATGGCTAAACACTGCTAGAGCAAAGCTTGTATCTAGCAGTGGGCTACGTAAATGATAAGCATTGCTAGAGCAAAGCTTGTACCCCACGCATGAGATTGGTGAATGCTAAACTATGATGTGTGAAACAATGGTGTTTGGACAACTTATGCTAAAGCTTATCTACATAAATTCTATAAACTTGTAAACTTTGAAACAGTACACTAAAGCTATGGTGAAGATTGGGATTGTAGGTAAAATGCTTAATTATCATTAACAACAATGTCATATGTGATTTAGTATGTGGTGGGATGTTGGTTGGGCGGGCAGTAAGTTCTACCCTACATATGCCCTATATATAAGCATACCGAATTGGATATTACATGTGATGTTAATGAGATTAAGGTTGTTACTGAAAGAGGTTTGCTAAAGTTATTTTAAACTTTTAAACTATATGAACTCACCAACCATTGTGTTGACTTTGTTTTCTTACATGCTTTCTCAGGTGATGCACAGGATTAGGCTAAAGCTCAGGATTACATGCTAGGCTGCCCAGATAGAGGACCTAGTAGACTTTTGGAAAGCACAACTTTTTTATTAATACAACACACTTTTGATATCTTGTACAGATACAAGATAGAAACAATTGATTCTTTTGATAGGTTTACTTAGTTAAATTACTAAACATTGTTAATTGTAATTTAACTTTGTAATCCTAGTTTAATGCTATATTGTGCTTTAGTTATTCTTAACATTGATGCTTTGTAAACAATCTGATCATCACGATTATCACCCTCGATATCGCACCCCGGGAACCTTCCGCCCGGCGGGAAACATGATCCGTCCCGCCGGCTCGGGGTGTGACAATGTGTGTGAAGGTGAACTAGATGCAGATGATGATGGTGAAAACAAAGTCGGGGCAAATAAACGTACCTGGGAAATGTGACTCCTAAGGTGCGTTTGAAACTCTTGCTCTAGTTCTTCAAAAGCAAAAACAAGTTGCTGTCCTTTTGATTGAGTATGTGGCATGTACTTTAAATGATTAACAAGAAGGGGGTTTAAAACATAAACCAAATAAAAACCTAAATCTAGATAAAAAAAACCTATTAACTAAGGAACTAGTGGAAATTAAGGCACATAAGAAAGAAAAGAAAAGACTCAAAAGCAAAATACTAGAAATTAAAAAAAAAATTAGACCTTCTAATTTTGAAAAATCACAATCTAAGCTAATTTCGCCATTGCCAAGTGTCCCCGGCAACAGAGCCAAAGACTTGATGTCTCTTAGAGTGTTCTAAGAAAATGACTCTATACACTAACCCAGACTTGAGATAAACACAACGAGTTATAATCGAAAATCCTAAACTAGACAACTACGACAGGCAAGTGTACCTATCGATTGCAGAATAGTTAATGGAAGTCCGGATATCGAAACCACGAGACACTTACCTAACAAAACGACATTAGAAAGTGATTAATAAAAGAGTGGGGTTTTGAATAAAAATGAAAGTTACTAAATTAATTAAACTAATTATTCTAATTAAATTGGAAAAGACAGTTTAACTAATATTAAACCTTGAAAATAGATTAACAAATTTATTTGAAAGAAATGAAACACAACTTTTAGAAAAACCTTAACAAATGAAGAAAGCTCTACTTAGATTGGATTACTATTTGTTATTCTTGGAAACTATTGAATTTTGTTGACACGATGGAACTGGAATCTTAAACAGCAAAATATAAGGAACCTAATGGACTCTGGATCATTTACCAGATGTACCAAACTTGGAAAACCCTAATCTTGCAATACGCACACTAGTTAGTTGGATCACCTTCTGGATTTTTCCAACCACACTTTTGAACTCAAACAGGCAAGTCACATTCCTGATTTTCTTGTCTCAATACACCAAAGATGCAAGGAGTAATCTTAAGATGTCTATTTTGAGACGAAATGACAATAACACAAAGGCTTTCAAAGGAACATCCCTTCCGGGTAGTTACTAAGGATATCTAATGCTAAAAACCATTCGACAAGTCTATCACCTTCCGGATTTATAGACTTGGAAACACACAAAGTCGATGACCTAATACGCGTCATAACACAAAGTCGATGACCTAATACGTGTCTAACAAGCCACAAGCCACAAACTAGTCATAACACAAAGTCGATGACCTAATACGCGTCTAACACTGAAAGACATTCAATAAGCACGTATGGAACATTATAATAATTGATATAATCAAGATTAAGCATGCAAAACTCATCAAAATAATATAATAAGATCTGTTACAAAAGCATTTTCCATCAATAATCAAACCACTAGTCAATAACAACCAAATATCATTCAAACAAATATCTATAACCTAAGTAGAATCAAAGATCTAGCCAACTAACGTCATTCTCAGTCAAACACAATTGAAAACAATGAAATAAAATGTACGAGACTACTAAAAATGAAGAACAAATGGAGACCAAGAAATAACCAAGTGTCTTCACAAAGAATCAACTCTCCTAGCACACTATATGCCTCCAAAGCTCCCAAAATGCTTCCAAAAGCTGCAGAAATGCTCTAGGGATTCAGAAATGGCCGAACATCCTCTCCCGTTGCGGCTAGAAGCTCCCTTTTATATGTCACGAATTAGGGTTAGCTCTTACAATTTTTTAAGGCCGTGGCGTACCGCAAAGTACATTGATATCACCATTGGCGTACCACGAAGGTCAAAATAATCGGGGGCTTCCCGAATTCCTTGGCGTACCGCCAAGGGTTAGAATATTCTTCTCGGCGTACCGCTAAGACTGTCAAAATCAGACAGATTTATGGTTTTTACTGTTCCTTTGACAAACCTGTAAAAACCATAAAATGTAAAAAGAAACTAAAAATAACCTTAAACGACATATTTGCAAACTAAAATCGACTCAAATTCACATAAAAACTGGATGTGTTTAGCAACCCATCAATAATAGTGAGATTAGTACATTGAACATGCTTATTAAACCTATTCTAATGTCACATTCTTATGATTCATGATATATGGGTGATCAATAACAAGGACCGACTATTCCTAAGCCAGAAATTCATCTGGAAACTGTTTCAGTGATATAATCAGCAACAATATCTATTTCGTTAATCTGAGAACATTTTGATTAATCTAATGAGTCATCAATCCTGTATTAGGAACGTGAATTATTATAGGTTCCTACATTATCATACATTGTATGATATTTAAGTAAATCAATCGATTAAGACCTAATATCAGTTTAATGACTCAGAATGCAATGTCCTTGACATTGAACGTTCAGAAAAATCTAATCAGTATATTAAAACATAAATAACTTATTAAACATAAACTAATATTGAATTAAACCATAACTACCAGTCTGTGTTATCTGCTAACCTCAATATCTCAGGTGAGTTTTGTACAACCCATTTTCCGTTTTAATGTTTTCAAATATCGGGGTATTACTGTGAACCTTTTCTTGAACATGTGATATGTATCATTGTTATCTGTGTGATTTCATGTGAACTTGTGGTGAACTTGTAATATTTCATTGGATTTTGCCTATAGATCATATTTTTATCACAATATCGAAAAAGTCCTCATTCAACAAACTGTATCTAGTGAACCCATGTGGGGCCGAATAGGTGTGCAATGATAGTACTATCGGCTGACAACCCATTAACTTGGAGGTTTGCTTCTCCCCTTGTGTGAATTTTTGTTACTATTATATCTAATCTTCATGTATGCGATAAACATTAAGAGAATGAGGCATAAAGATATTTACCGACAGGTAGTATCATCAGAACGGTAGTCAGAAAGGAACTAGTTATGGGTCCCATGGTTATCTTTGGAACTGCGTATCAAGAAATTGCATATCATATCATTCTGTGTAAAACAATCATTACGAACTCACCAGCTTTGTATTGACTTTTCAAAATCAAACATTTTGCAGGTAGACAATGACGGCGGGTGAGATTGCACTGCAGGCACTTGGAATTAAATAACTTAGATTGTAAACTATAATTGTGTTTGTAATAACGATACCCTTGTAATGTAATATCTTTAAGTTAATCTGTGTGTTGTGATACTGGATCAAGTAATTTACACCTCATCTCTGAGACATCACCACTATGCTTCTGCAACCTTCTTAGTATGAATAGTGACATCATCAACTGGTGACGAGAGGTGGGGGTGTTGCAGAACTTGTGGATTTCATGGGATTTTGCCCATTAACTATCTATCACAATATCAAAAAGTCCTCATCTCTTGAACCGTATGTAGTGAACCCATGTGGGGCCGAACAGGAAACAATGATAGTACTATTGGCAGACAACCCATTTACCGGGAGCTTGAAACTCCACTTGGTGTAAATGTTTGTTACCTGTTTCTAATATCAGCTTAATGTTTGTGATAAACATTAAGAATGAGGCACAAAGATATTTACCGACGGGTATTATCTTCACAGAACAGGACAATTCAGTCCGAAAGGAACTAGATACAGGTCCCATGGTTATCTTTGGAACAGTGTATCAATATCTTGCATATCATATCATATTGTGTCAATCAATCATTACGAACTCACCAGCTTTGTGCTGACTTTTCAAACTTAACCATTTTTGCAGGTAGACAGTAACGCCGGGTGAGATTGCACTAGCAGGCACTTGTAATTAAATAACTTAGTTTGTATAGTTTGTTTAAGTATAAACAGTAACCTGTGTTTGTAATCGTAACGTTATCCATGTAATGTAATATCTTTAAGTTAATATGGCATTCGAGCTGTAGCTTTACAACCATAGGGCTTAGATAGGTTGCTTGAGCACATTTTGTCCCTTTCTATAAGTAAGGTTGTCGTATCGATCAAGGTTGTAGGACCAAGTATGATCTCGGAAACAACACGAAATCAAGGGAAATCTGCTCTACAGCCTCTGGAATAGTGCGGAATCCTATTCCAAGGTTTTTCAATCGAAACCAACAGCAACCGTGGTGAATCGAGTGTAAGAGATGAACGTTTTAGTAAGAATCGAACACCACAAGCTATGAATCGAAGTTGGACAGCAATAAACACTCAAATCTTTAGGAGTTTGTCACTGGAGCACAAAGGGAAGAATGAGGGTTCTCAGAAGTTAGGTTTAAAATGATTTCAACTTGTATTTATAGGCAGTAGACATTCGGCCGAATGAGTGGCCGAAACAACTCATTCGGCGAATGACTCTGTCGAATAGGTAATTCAGTCGAATGAGTCATTCGGCGAATGACTCATTCGCTGACTATAGTCATACTCTAGTTTCATTCGGAGAATGAACAATACACATACTCAATTAATTAATAAATCAAATCACCCAATCATATAATCACATAACTAAAACATAAACATTAAGAACAATATAGAAAGACAACTTCCATTAATATAACTTGATTTTTTACATGATGAATGATACAAAATCGAACTAGGGACATTTAGTGCACCAACAAACTCCCCTTTGGACCTAGTTCAACTCTCGGAAGTGTCTTTCTTGAAATATTTCTAAGTAATAGCTTTCCTGTCAGCTCCAGCATGAACCTTTAAGCATATGCAGATTCGGATCACTCTCATAAACTGAAGTGCATGTTCCATATCCTGTACGTCGAAGAAAATCTGATGACGATACAGTGCTATAACATCTTTGTGGGACAAGTTAGTCAACCACATAGGCTCAAAAATCCTCACAGTCTCCCATTTCTTGTCCTTGCATGGAACAATCACTGCTTCTCCAGTACGACCGTCGTAATACCACCATCGGAAGCCTTCCATAAAATCTTGACGCATCTTCCGTAAAGGAATCTTCTTCAAGACTTTAGGAGGAAGCCACTTCAGGATAACTTTATGTTTCTGGGTGTCTCCATCAATCTCTGGAAGATAGTAACGTTCAGGCTGTTGAGGTTGGAAGTTCACCCACCTCTTTCGGTACTCGTATTGGATCTGTCAAGAAAACCAAGCAGACATCCCCGAATCACCACTGTATAGCATCTTTAGACGTGCTAATTGATTTACTTCAAAGCCTGGCAACGTCTTAAAGCCATGGGGATGCTTGAAGTAATCTATTCCTCTCTCTCTTTTCACTGCATAACATCCAAGGTCGTGGAAGTATGCCCAGCTAAGAATCTGACCTCCAGCCTTATAGCCTTTGGTACTGTAAACCTTCTTGTGAGTAACTGGCATCTTCTCAGTACTCTGTTTCTTCAGGACCTCCCAATAGGCCTCCCAATCTTCTTTCCCCTTCTTTTGATCATCGGCTTCAGACTTGCTTGCTTCAACTTGTTCTTCTAGGTATCTGACCAGAAGATCCTCTGTGGCTTGATCAAACTGGATAGTACATGTAGGCAGCTCATCCTCAGCCGATGTATACTTTGGATACTCCTCCTCAGTAATATCCTCCAGAATAACCTCGTCAATGTCATCAAAAGGTTCTAGAGTTGGCTCATCAAAAACAGGAACAGAGGTATCGTCAGTGATAACCTCGTCAGGATTCAACCTGAATAGCTCAGCTATTTGTTCCTTAGTAAGGCAGTGAATGATCTCTCCCTCCTCCTTGTCGTAGCTAACTGAGTGCTGTATAATGCCTTGAGCATCTAGTATCATAGTGAGAGTCTCGTCCAGCTGACGTCTCACAGGCACAGCTTCTACTTCCTCAGTTGCTTCAGGTTCAGCTGTCTTTGAGGGAGACGAAGGAGGAGGAGCCTGATTCTTCTTGTCATTTGCTTTCTTGGACCGGATCTCCGATGTCGAAGGGGATTGATCATCATTGTCATCATCATCAGTAATTGATGACCTAGAAGACCCACTTCCTGATCCGTCCTTATCATCATCACCAGATTCATCATCTTTCTCTGAATCTTCATAGTCCACCTGTTCCTCCTCAGACTCTTCTTCATCTTCTTCATCTTCTGTTTCTTCCTTGTCTGAATCATCGGAACGAGCAGCAGAGCCTTCAATCCTGGGAGTATTGTCCTTGAGACTGTCAATCTGATCTGCTAGTCTAGCATTCTCAGTCTCCAAGGCCAGTACCCGATCACTGAAATCAGTGACAATCAATGTCAACTGATTATGCTCGTCAATGTACTTCAGTAGTTGCTGCTCCTGTTGAGCAGAACAAGCACGGAGATCAGCTCTCTGATCAGCAGCTTGAAGAAGCAGAGTATCCTGCTCTTCCACCCTCTTGGTGAGCTGGGCAATAACTAATTCCTGCTCTTTGTTCTTCTTTTCCTGCTCTAGGCTCCTCTCCATCAATCTAAGTACCATACTGTTCAGTGTGCTCAACTGATCAATAACTGAAACAGTAGGTATATACATATCGACCCGTGAGATGGAGGGACCAGCAGATACAGTAGTAAAGATAGGGGCTTGAGACACAGAGGTGATCAGAGGGGCAGTAGTAGCAGGAACATGAGTTGCCCTTGATCTAGTCAGTGAAGAAACTGAAACAGCTGCTACTGATGTAACAGTAGTTGTAGTAGCTGTTGTCAGTTCTGACCTCCTCTGAAAAGTGACCCTTGATCTCTTTCCTCTCCTGGCTCTGGAAGATGTAGGCTGAGAAGCTGTAGGAGACACAATCACAGTAACAGGTGCGGAGGATCGAGGAGGTGAAGGTATATCAAACTCTGGAATGAAAGATGGATTAGTAATCTCTTTTATCTCCTCCTCACTCCTCTTTCTCTTTATCATCTCCATCCTTCCTCCTTCCATCACTTTCTCAAACTCATCTTCCTGAGTCTTTTCCGAATCAGAACCATCTCCATCACCATCACCTGCTTCATCTTCGCTTGAGTCCTCTGACTCATCTTCACCTTCTGCAGATTGAGTGACTGGAGTATCAAGAGGAATGGACACTGTGGAGGTAGTAGTAATCAAGAAATCCAGCTCCATCAGTGAATCCACATCAACCTCCTCTTCTGTAGCTACAGAGGTGATAACTCCTGCATCAGGAGCCACATCAATAGTCTCAACCAGGCTAACCTGTGCAACAGAAGTCTCATCAACTGTGCTAACAATGACATCACCAACACCACTAACACCTGCACCTCCATCACCACCAACACCACTAACACCTGCACCTCCATCACTATCATCATCATCTGCACCATCATCAGGTACAATAATATCTTCAACATCTGAGTCAGAATCATCATGTCTCCATCTACGACCAACAGGAGCTCTGTAATCTGGCCTAGAGAGATGACCAAATAAAGATTTAGAAGCTGGCTTCCTTTCCTTTCCTCTGTATGACATCACCCTGTTGAGGGTTAAGTCATTCATATGTTCCAGCTTGATAATATCGGCATTGATCTTTGGCAGATCAGGTAACTGAGCATCGATCAACTGCTGCAGAAACCTGGGATACATTAGGAACTTCTTGTCTCCCTTCAGTGTCACATTCTCCTTCATGTGAGAGAAAACCATCTCAGAGAAGTTGAATGGCCTGTTAAGCACTAATGCAACAAAGGTTCCCGCATGTCATCGAATCCTCCTCTCCTGGATCCAAGACAGTGAATCAGTACGTGTGCAAGATACTTAAACTCTGGACTGATAAATGCCTTGTTAAGAATCCCCGCTCCTAGATCACCCTCATACTTGCATCTCATAAAGCAGCCACGAACCAAGTATCGATCTAGCAAATAAGGCTGATCAGGAGTATCCTGAAAACCACAAACTCTCCTGATGTGCTCTGCTGAAATAATCACATCATGTCCAAGAGCTTTCCCTCTGATCACTGGAGGTTCAGCCTCGCAATCTATATCAGCAGAGGCCCAGAAATCCTGCTGATGAGAGCGATAAGGCACATGTATAGTAGATATAGCAGTAAATATCCTCGAACGCCTGAGAAAGGTAATAATCTCAGTTTAGTGCTTGGCGTTCGGAGTGTCGAGATCCAAGTAAGCACAAATGTTGTTCTTCGTCACAGATTTGTATCCAGCCATTCTGAAAATCATATAAAAACAAGTTAGAACAGTTCACATAACTTAAAATGTTGAAATCAGATCAAAATCAGAACTCAGAATCAATTTAGACTGATATGCCGAATGAGAGGTAATTTGGCGAATGAACACATTAGCCGAAAGAGTCATTCGCCGAATGAACTTCATTTGGCGAAAGAGTCAAACCCTGGTTTATCAGAAAATCAAATAAGTCCATAAAAATCGTATATACATGTTCAGAAACGACCGATTAACAGGTTTAAAACAAGCCAAAATTTACTTTAAGTCCTTTTTGACCATTTATTTTAAGGGCGAACTTAAAAACCCTAAAACCCTAAAAGGTGTTCGGATTTTGATGATTTCATGGTCGAAACTTGATGATATTCGATCCTGGTATACCTGAAATGATAGTGAACAAGATTATCAGAGGCTGAATTAGTAGAAATCAAGAACAAAAGATCGACTGAAGAAAAAAAAAGTATATCGGGTGAATGTGCGCACACAGTTACGGCGAAAGAGTTTATGGTCGTATGAGCTCTTTCGCCCGATTGAACACTTATATATGATTGCTCATTCGCCGAATGAGACAGGCGAAAGGTCGGTTGAATATCAAACACATTCGCCGAATGTAATTGGCGAATAAGACATTCGTCACAACTCATTCGCCGAATGTGAATGTTGAATGAGTCATTCGGCACACATCATTCGCCAAATGAGACTTACTCTGTCACAGTTGATTCTGTCGAATGACTCATTCGCAAAATGAAGTCATTCGGCCGAATGAGTGACTTTCACACCTTATTCGGGCGAATAAGAATTTTAACACCCAAAACACAAACTTTTTCAGATTTTACATTTTGAACATCAAAATTTTGACACTTATGAAGATATGTCTGGTTGGTTCAGAATTTAGATGTGACAGACATCCGAACCTACAAATGATCATCTAAACTAAAATTGAAAATAGAAAATCTTTTTATATTTTTCTGAAACAGAAATTACAACTGTACAACTAGTAACTAAAGACAAATAGGCACATATTTTTGTGAGAAGTCTACTGATAAAATAACACATATCTCTAATCACATCACATCAGCTTCATTGAATGTTTCACCTCAAACACAGTTGTATTATGATACGATTACTGATATGTTTGTCTAGTTTTAAACCATACAATACACAACTACTAAAAAAACTTTATGATCACTCATGTTTTCTGATCGAGTTCCCCATTTCATTTCA
Source organism: Mikania micrantha (assembly GCA_009363875.1). NCBI lineage: Eukaryota > Viridiplantae > Streptophyta > Magnoliopsida > Asterales > Asteraceae > Mikania > Mikania micrantha. The sequence goes on along the minus strand of CM018691.1, from coordinate 58,685,407 downwards.
CCATTAACGATCAAAAACAGTTTATAACTCATTTCTGCATAACTTAATACCAGTCATCATAAATTCAATAAGATTTAAAATTTATTATCATTTTGTATTTTTCTTGTTCTATCCAAATGTCCGGTTTCAGCTAGGTTCGTCCCAGCAATATGGCACATGTATGGAATCGAACTTAATTTGTTCAAGTATTTCTCAAGCTTAATACCAGCTTGCTTTTCTTTTTCTTCAAGCTTAATACCAGCTTGTTTTTCTTTTTCTTCAAGCTTAATACCAGCTTGTTTTTATTTTCATTTAATTGAAGCCTCATTTGATTCCATGATGACCGGTGTATGCTTGATTTGAGTCAAAAACTATTTCTCACATAAATGGTGTTATAAAACAGATTCCACAAATCAGACTTTCTAAGTTATCACAAGCTGTTTATTCATTTGTAGAGTTGGCCTATCAGTACATCACATCACAATTGTCTTGTGTGTTCAGCTTACACATTCAACTCAGCATCTATATCATGATAGTTTAATGTGTCACTTTTTCAAAGAAAGACCATCTCAATTTTAAATTTTTCAACTATTTTTGTATTTTTGAATTTTTCAAATGTTTTTGGTTTTTCAATTTTCAGATGTTTTTGGTTTTTCAATTAACAACTAACTCCCCCTAAAAACCTAAAACAGAAAATCTTTTGAGTTTTTTTTTTTTTTTGATTTAAGAAAAGAAACTAGACAAGAAAAAATAAAATAAATAGACAAAACAAAAATTATCTAAGAAAGATGATGATCATTTGTTAGATTCAGATGAAGGTAGGACTTCATCCTTTTGGAAAACACCATTAGCCGATAACAGATATAAAAATCTGGGTTTATCAAAAGCTTTTGTGAAAAGATCAGCTTTCTGGTGATCAGTGTGAATCTTAACAACATCGATTAATTTCTTTTCAAAACAATCACGTATGAAGTGATATTTAATGTCGATGTGTTTTGTTTTTGAGTGCTGAACAGGATTTTTAGTGACAGCTATGGCAGCAGTATTATCAACATATATAGAAGTGTTAGAAAAATGTAACCCATAGTCCCTGAGTTGCTGTTGGATCCAGATGATCTGAGAACAACAACTAGCAGCAGCAATGTATTCGGCTTCACAAATTGAAGTAGACACCGACGTCTGCTTCTTGCACTGCCAGGTAACTAAACGGGTTCCGAAGAACTGACATCCCGCAGATGTTGACTTGTAATCTCTTTTGCAGCCACCGTAATCGAAGTCACTATACGCAGTAAGCTCAAAATTATCATCATTAGGGTACCATAAACCAAGATCAGGAGTACCCTTCAGATAACGCATAATCTTTTTGACAGCAATCAGATGAGACACTCTTAGTTTTGATTGATAACGTGCACACAAGCATGTGGCGAACATGATATCTGGCCGAGAAGCAGTAAGATACATAAGAGACCCAATCATTCCTCGGTACAAAGTAGCATCAATTAACTCCCCCTTTTCATCTGGCGTAATCCCGTGATTGACAGCCAGTGGGGTACCAGCAGGCTTTGCAACAGACATACTGAACCGGCTCAGTATGTCCCCAACATATTTGGTTTGATGAATGAAGATTCCTGCTTCAGACTGATCTACTTGTAATCCCAGAAAAAATTTCATCTCTCCCATTGAGCTCATCTCAAACTTCTCTTTCATAACCTTTTCAAACTCTTTGCACAGACTATCATTTGTTGAACCGAAGATGATGTCGTCCACATATACTTGCACCAAGAGTAAGTCACCATCCTTTTCTCGAATGAACAGTGTACAGTCAATGACACCTCTTCTGAACCCGTTGTTCAGAAGGTAACTAGACAGTGTCTCATACCATGCTCGCGGCGCTTGATGCAATCCATATAAGGCCTTGTCTAGCTTGTAGACTTGGTCTCTATGCAATGGATCCTCAAACCCGGGAGGTTGACTAACATACACAGTTTCATTTATCACACCATGAAGAAATGCACTCTTTACATCCATCTGATAAACTTTAAACTTCTTGAAGGATGCATAAGCCAAGAAGATACGAATGGCTTCAAGTCGAGCAACTGGTGCAAATACTTCATTATAGTCCAAACCTTCAACTTGTCTGAATCCTTGAACAACCAGACGTGCTTTGTTTCGCACAATGATACCATGATCATCCTTCTTGCAACGAAGAACCCATCTGGTGCCTATAACTTTCACACCTTTTGGTTTGTCAACCAATTGCCAGACACCTAACTTTTTGAACTGAAGGAGTTCTTCTTGCATTGCATCTACCCATGACTCTTCCTTGAGAGCTTCAGCAACAGTACGTGGCTCAACTTGGGAGATAAAACATGAGTGAGCACAAAAGTTTACATCTTCATAGTCAAGAATGTCTGCAAGTCCTCCTGAAGAAAGCTGATTTCTTGTCTTGACCCCATCCAAAGGACTTCCAATGATATTTTCTTGAGGATGAATCCGATTAATTCGTCCAACAGGATGAGCGGGAACTTCAACCTGTGGATCAATATTATTCAGATTCAGATCCTCAAGTCCTGGTACAACATTGTCAACAGCTGGTTCAGGGGCAGCTGGAGGAACTGAGTTGTCGTCTGTGTCTGAACTGTCATCATTTGTCTGTGCTGTAGGAGTTGAAACAGATGAAGGTTGCATTAGTTCTTCAGGTGAATTTGTGCATCAAACAGCATCTGAACAGCAACATCTTCATCAGTGTACATGGGAGGCATGTTGAAGGAGTCAAAAAGATCAGAATAGTTGAACATCCAATCAGGACCCTTCCCAGGTGGGGGCATGGAATACTTCTGAACATCAACATGGTACCACTCCTCCACATTTTGAGTGGATATGTTATAAACTCTTTTATTTGGAGTGCTGTACCCAAGAAAATATCCTTCTTCCACCTTTTCATTAAACTTGCCTTGCTCATGTTTCTTAAGCATAAAACATGGTGCACCAAATGGTTCAAGATACTTAAGATTTGGCTTTCTGTTATGGAGAAATTCAAAGCAAGTTTTCGTATGTCTCTTCACTATCAACACTCGATTTAGAGTGTAACATGCATTAGCTATAGCTTCATTCCAGAATTGAACTGGAAGAGACGAATCTGCAAGCATAGTCCTAGCAGCCTCAATCAAAGTTCTGTTCTTTCGCTCAGCAACACCATTCATTTGGAGAACATATGGAGCACTAAATTGTTGAACAATACCTCGTTCATTACAAAAGTTCTCCATGTTGTGATTTTTGAACTCTGTCCCATTGTCGGTTTTGAGTATGCGAATCTTGAGCTTACAGAGAGATTCAAGTTTCGTAACCAACACTTGAATGCAGTCAAACGTTTCAGACTTCTCCTTTAGAAAGAAAACCCAAGAGTATCTGGAATATTCATCAGTGATGACAAGACAGTACTGATCCCCAGCAATACTCTTGCGGTTAACAGGACCAAAAAGATCCATATGAAGCAGCTCAAGTGGAACAGTGATTGAGTGATACTTCTTCGGTTTGTGAGACTGCTTAACTTGCTTACCTTTTTTGCAAGATACACAGACATCAGACAGCTTGAAATTCTTCAGACAGACTCCCTCAACCAGATTGTTGTGTACCAAATGGTTCATCTTGCGTAGACTCAAATGACCCATCCTCTTATGCCAAAGAATTGAATCTTTTTCTGTTGCCTTTGACATAAAACATGAAGCTGTGGAGGATGTAGTTGAAGCTGTGGCCATATTGAGTACATACAAGTCTTGCTTCCTGGGGGCAGACATCAAGATCCAATCTTCAGGAATAACTACATCTTGCTTTAGAATGTAGCATTTGGAGTCATCGAAAAGAACTTTGTAGTTTTTATCACAGATCTGTGATACAGAAAGTAGATTATTCTCCAATTACTTGACATATCGGACTTTGTCAAATGAAACTTGCCCATTTGATAATCAACAAAGGTGAACCTTGAGTTTGATTGCAGGGCGCACATTAGCGCTAACTAAGAAGATCTAAGGGGCTTTTCTTGTTTAGTAAAGTCTTGCTTTTTGATAGAGGTAGGTGCGGCAGGTCACTCTTCATTCGAAATATTGAATGTAAGGTCGGGGCTTTCTGCCTTATTACCAAAACAGGGGTTAGGTAAAGCAAACTCCCTCCATGGACGAGCACGGGCTTAGTCAAGTGGAACCGGGTTGCACTGCTGGATGCTCCAATCGAAAAGAGTGGGGCCATGCCGGTACGACTGAATATGCGTTAGAAAGGTCAATCCCTCCCCTACGACACAAAAAAAAGCCACGCCTTCAATCCGTCCAGCGAGATCATAGTACCCAATGCGAGCTTGGAGTCGTCAGAGGGGTTTTCTGAAGGTCTTCCTCAAGGGCCAGGGGATGCCGCCTACTACTGAAAGAGCCATTTCGTCTATGTGCTGGAATGAAAAAATCTGAATTGTTCTAGTACATTCTATTTCCCTAGTTTGTGCAGAAAAAGATCTTATTTTTTTTCTTTTTATATATACTTGATTTTTCATTTTTCACTTATACGAGTTGGAACTCAAAGCGTGGAACATAGTTCATGTGAGAACATGAGCATCAAATGATACGCAAATACCCTCCCCTATTCAAACAGACAACATCAAGCACCGATAAATACGAATAAATTTCGGGAGGAATTTTTTTCAACAAGGGGATGATATGACAACTCAAAAATAATTTGTTTCAAAACATTAACGACATCAATCAAATTTCGGGACGAAATTTCTTTCAACAAGGTGATGATGTGAAACTCAACAATTTCAAGAAAATTGTAACGCTCACAAACTCTTTGAACACATTCATGTTTCTTTCATTTCACTTAATTAGAATTAATTAACTGTGTTAAACATTTTACTAAGTCGAGCACGAACAATTACGAATTAGTAATTCAAGGAATTACCGAATCACACACACGTCTTGTTACACGAAAGTTGGTGAACTAAGAAAGCAATAACTCGAACAAATGAATATGTTTTATACGTGATTAAGTGTTATTATGAATTATGTGTTTGGAATAAACAATACCATTCGAATACGAGATAAACCGAACACACGAAATCAAAATTTTAGAAACCAGCCCCTCGCGGTATGCCACCCAACTCGGCGAAAAACGTCGTGGTACATGATGTGCTTGGCAGGAAGATTGGAACTCAGCTTAAACTTGTGGCGGTACGCCACGACCGTTATAATTCCCCTGGTGTTACGCGACGAGTGCCAGACATTACAAACTCTATAAATACCACCCATTCCACACTCGGTTCCTTTACTCAAGCCACGAACTCTCTGCCATATTTCTTAACCAACCCACTGAAAATTAGTCCTCAACCCCTTGTGTAACTCACTCACAATCACTTCCTTACTTCCTTAGGAGTATTGGAGCTGGAAGAGGTGTTGGAAGACCCTTGAAGCCATAACGACACTCAAGTACAGCTGAGGAAGCTTCACCAGTAATCGTCAAAGTCTTGTAACTTTTCTTCTAATCAAATCTAGGCCTCCAAAGCTCTTGTGAGGTCGTTTTAATGGCTATTTACACTTAAAATGCACATGCATGCATGTATACACACATGCAACTCCAAATCCATCACATGCACAAATTTGTTGATTTCTATATGTGAGCTAAAGTGTATTGCTACTGAAAAGAAGTATACTTGGATTGAATTTTGGTTACATAATGTGAAGATTTGTGCTAGTTGCCAAAAATGGAAACTTTGTACATGCAAATGGTTGTTTAAATGATGTTCTAGACTTGATAAACGATCTAAATGGTTATTTATGTTTACCACTAAGTATATTAACATGTTTGGAAAACAAGATTTGAGAAAATATATACCATACTCATATGTTACTATTTATAGTAACTTTTAAGGTTGAAAGAGTTGATTATGTTGATTTAACAATGAGTATATCACATTCTAATGTTGGAACTTGCTTAGGAATGATATAGAAAACATATTTGGGACATTTGGTTTGCTAAGAATAGATTTTGGTTGTACTTTACTAAATAAGGAAACTTTAATTTTGGGAAAATGTTAAGTTTTGTGATTTGTGCATGAATGACACTCTATGATGCTTGGATATGTGTTTAATATGTTCTAGGAACATGTTAGAAGTATTAATTTGATGAAATTCAATTTCATGTTTAAACTTTCCAGAATAGGGAGCTTTTGTGAATCATACATGATTTACATGAACCTTGACTATAATTATAATCATAAGAAGTATGATGATGTGCTACTTAAGTGTTATGATCGATATGAAACTCAAACAATTTTTAACACTTTAAATGTGTCACCAACAGGTCGTCGAGTCAACACGGGCCGTCACGCCGGATGGCCAACTCGACTGGAGGTCGGAATGGATGCATAATTGACCAAAACACATTGCCATTGTCTTGTGATTGACCTAGCGGGAGGCATACAATAAACTTCAATTGCGAACCACATATGGTTTAAAAACATATGGACTAGCTATAAATTGATATTGCATTGTAATGATATGTAGTCCTACAAACATTTACTGTTTAACAGTGTTATAAAACATGTGTTGTCACCAACCATTGTGTTGAAGTTGCTCACACATTGCTAGCTTTGGAAATCGTATGAGTTCAGAGATTCTAACAGTTGCATTCTAGGAATAGAATCTCATAGTTGTAACATATGAGTTAATGAATGATCAATTTTGTGCATACGGATAATATAGAATACGATACTATGTGATATTATACGGTTGTGATAACTAATTATCATTAACCTTATGTATAATATTATTGAATCTTTGAGTCATTGTTTAAATATACGAATATTGAAAAATTCATCTAAAAATCAATAACATGATTCATGTGAACTTATTTTAGCATTTTATAAGGAATCACCCATACTAAAATTGCATTAAGTAAAGTCATGTATATTGAGATATAAACGAAGTATGAAATATAAAATTAAATCATTATGTTATGAAAACCACTTCATGCTTAAAATCAACATAAAATTGAAGATCGCAAAAGTTCCACATGAAATCAGAAATACAGCAATCAAAACAAATTAAGGTTTAAATTAAACTTTTATTAGTCACTTATTGCATCAGAATGGCACATATAATTGGTTTATCAAACCGCATCGTTTCCTACATCGTTGTTATCTTGATTCAAGTTTGCGTTAACATTGAAAACATGCCCCCTCACTCCTTGATTAGTTTAATTGTTTGGATCCACCATAATGTTGTTTTTATTGTTGGCCTGTCAGGGTCAAGCATTGATGAAATGGTTCAAATCCACACATTGGAAGCAAGCTCTAGCCACAGGTTGTCTATGAGCTATAAGGAAAGGCACATTGACTTGATTGGCTTGTCTTTTAGGAAATTTACAATGAATAACAAAATGACCCAATTGATTGAAGTTTGTGTACATTTGTCATGGTTTTGTAGGCATGTGATGGAAGTTGCAAGTAGGAAACAATGGATGTGGACATGTTTAGGCCTTCTCATTGGCCTGGTTAGTTGCAGTAGTAGGGGAAACTTGTTGGATTGAAATGGCATGAGTCACAAAGTTCATATAATAGATTTTTCTTTTGTTTTTCTTGAAATGAGTAGATTACCTAGCTTTGGTTTCTTCTTCGGTTGGTTCATTTGGACCTTTTAATTGATCCTTATCCTTCTTGAACCCTTTCTTAGTTAAGGTTCCAGCTTTGACATGATTGGTAGCCAAAGTTGTAGTCATATGAATGGCATCAATAATTGTAGTAGGTTTGCCACTTTGAACCGAGTCTTGGATTTGCATTGGCAATCCACCAATGTATTTCTTGATCCACTTTCCAAAGGGGTCACCATATTTGGGGACAGAAGACTAAGTTCATAAGGTCGGTTGTTGTAGACCATATTCTCGCCACCTTCTTGCTTGCGCTCCCAAAACTCGAACTCAAGCTTTTTGACTTCATTATGAGGGAAAAATTCTTGAGTCATGAGTTTCTTTAGTTTGTCCCAAGTCAATTTAGTAGCAATGTTATCACCTAGGACCCTGTTCTCTTTATTCCACCAAGTAAGGGCTCGTTTTTTATAACAACCGGTAGCATAACAAACCTTTAAGTTGGCTGGGAAATCACTATTCAGGAAGGTACTCTCCATATATTCGAACCTTTGGAGCCACCCAGTCGCTTCATCCGACCTATTGCACTTGGGTGGGTTATAGGAGTTAAAGTGCTTGAATGAACAATTGGGTTGGCTAATGCGTTTAGGATTTGGGATGGTTGGATTGACATTGAGTTGTTTTTGAAATCACACCACTATATCAGATATCAAGGCTACCATTTCCCGAGCCATATCGGCAGCCATGCGACATTCAGCAGCATGTTGTCGTCTAGCCATTGATCTGGATAAACATGAAATAGAAATCAGTTAGGAATTTGATATGAATGGACAATACATTATCAAATACATCATACTTGTGATATATGTATTATCTTAGTTATAGTAATAATAAATTACTACCAACCATAAATAATATGTCATTGAATGAAGTCACATAAGGTTAACTCAGTTGGTTTTATGGTAAACTTAAGATATGGTAGTCAAAATGGATACTTAATGACATGTTGAGGTTCTTTATCATATGTTCTTGTATATTTCTTAAAATTATAGGTATCATGGAGTACATAAAGTATGTGACATCATAGCTTTTTTAGATAAAGTGACAACTCACTAATCATAAGTACAATGTCATCGAATTTTCTATCATGGGTTTGAACATTGAAATATTTAATATTATAACATTTTAGATTTAGCGATGAATCACCATCACTACATCATAAGGATAATATTACTGATTTTCTTAAATAACAAAATATACATTATCAATCAAAGAAGGATAACACCATAATCTTTTAAATGTAGTGATGTATCACCATCACAAATCATAGATTTAATGTTATTAACTTCTTAAATCATAAAATAGAAGGAAAATGACATCATATCCTTGTAGATGTAGTGATGAATCATCATCATTAATCTTAAAATGATATCATAGGATTTGAAATTGTGTATGTAATATATTCAAATCATTTTGAATTTGATTAAAATCATTTTAGAATTAATTTTGTTTGCAAGAAGTTTGGTAAAACATGCTTTGTCTTATAGGTAAAGTACTCTCATTGAGAATCCTAGGAAAGGAATGGTCCCTCGTCGGGGATTATATGAATCACTTTCCTAGTCATGAGTCTCAACTATCGGTATTCACCCTTGTAGTTAATATATGTCACTCTTAACAAACTTAATTCTAGAAAGTTAATAAATCAACATAAAACAGATAGAAATCACACGTAAGAAAATCATTTGAACTTTTTTGAAAACGTAAGGAATGGTTTTCAAAATTGAATCATGGGTGGTATAATATAATCATCTAGTTATAAGGTGTTTTAGTGTGATATGATTTGGCCTATAAATGGTCATACGTATGCACCTCACAAACTTAATTCTAGCGAGATCTTAAAACCAATATTTAAATTCCTACATTATCTGAGGAATATAACATTAGACATTAAGCGTAATGAATTTGAATTCTTACCATTTAAGGATTGTTTGTGCGTACGTGAGTTTCGAATGGAGTCACTTAAAGCAAATTCTAAATCAATTGCTTAACTAAGTAAAACCCATGATAATAAGTTAACTTAATCTAAGGCATTCCTTACTAAGTGAAATCAAAGGCACATTAACAATTATGGCTTTCCTATATGGTATATTAACAATCTAAGGCTTTTCTCGTTGGTAACAATTAGATATAGCATAAGACCTAATGGATAATCATAGAACATAGCACATATGCATTTAATAAACAAACAAGTGTAATATCAGATAACTTATATTTGGGTAAGCGTAGTTATAGTCTAGGCCATCATTTTCTAATAACTTATATCGATATAACTATGGCTATGATACCAATCTATCACACCCCGACCGATGGCATAATACATCAGGGAGCGAGTTTGATTGTTCATTAGCTCAGGTCCTATTACAATGTTTCAATATTTAACGCATCATTATTGACAGTACAAGTACATCATTCATTGAATCAAAATAAAACATTACATTAATTGAATATCCAAAGTATTACAATTGAAATTCTAAACTTCGTTTAAATATTTAACTAGGTCTACTAATCCTATTCCTATGTCTTCACCATGTCTTCACCTTAACATGATACATATGTAAGATAAATTTGGGTCAACAAGTTGGTTAGTTACCCATAAAAGTTATATATATATATATATATATGTTTAAAACTTAAATGCAAACAAAGTCGAAATTGATAAGAACTAAAGCAAGTACAACTACAAGTTCAAAATGTATTGTTCGGCTCTTTCACCTTTACTAACTTATCGACCTAAGCCATTAATGAAAGGCTAATAGTTACGACAATTAAATGCCGACTCTTTCACCTTTGCGTTATACAATATCCAAAGTTGTTATGCAAAGGCTACTAGATACATTGATTATCGTCTCTTTCACCTTTGCAATTTATATATGTGTGTGTGTGTGTAATATCCTAAGTTATATTTAAAGGGATACTAGTTATTAGGGATGGCATAACAAGAAAATACATAATATATAAACAAGTAGGCTCACCATAGCACATTAGTCAAACAACTTAGGCTAATAGTTTGCATCTAATTTGATTTTTGACTCTGAAATAACATGGTTTTGAATAAAATATGTAACATCCCTAAATAAAAAAGTAAAAGAGGTAGTATAAGTGAAACTCACTTGGATTGGTTACCTAGTCAAGTGATATTTGATTGAATCAACGACAGTGCTTCACCCTAAAGTTCAAAGGCATAGTAGTGTTAGTATTGCTTAGAGTTTGAGTTTTGAAGTCATAAACTAAGGCATACTAAGGAAGTCCTGAAATGATATGTTTAAGTTTGGATGGATCACTTGAATATTTATTTATCTGAATAAATAAATATTCTTGTTTGAATTTCAATAATACTTAAAACTACTTCCATACTTTTTTGTTTAAGTTTTATAGTTTTACATTATAGTTTCTAAGAATTTTTTTCAAAAGAATTTATTTCCAAATAATTTATGAATTTTGATTTATTTAAACATTTGTTATAGAAAATGAATATTTGTTTTAGAATAATCATGTGTAATTATTCTATTTAAATTTAATTGTTTAAATAGATTTTTACTTCTAATAAAAAATTTATTTTAATAAATATTATAATTATTTTTTTACAGTATCATTTAAAATGATTTTGTGTTTTGTTCACAAAAACATTTGATTTAGAATAAAAATTTGTTAATAATTAACGAGTCAAATGACACGAACCTAGGATGAACAAACCTTTGACCAACGAACCAATTGGGCCGAACCTAAGTCAGGCGAACGTATGCTACCACTATTCATGACCAAACCTTGCTGAGCGAACCCTAAAGGTTCGCCGAACCTAGTGTGCTAACCGAACCATAAAGGTTCGTCGAACCTGCTTTAAAAGCCAAAAGGTTCGCTGCCCAATGATGATCCAAAACCCAAAGTGTTAGCTAATCAAAGAAATTCAGTACCTAGGGCTATTGAACTTAGTTGTAAGAACAAGGAAATGAATATACGAGTACTCAAAGCTTAGAACGAACTAAGGAACATGCATTAGTGGATGTTATTGCATAAGGTGTTGAAGTAAATCTCAATATTTACATCTAACACTTAGAAATCTCATGTATATAACTAAATTGGATTGTTCAATTGTGCACTCCAAGCTAAGTTGTATACGCGGACGAACAAAGAACTATGGGAAACAAAGAACTATCAAAGGACTTGGAAATTGACCTAAATTTGGTTAACTCAAGTTCTAACACGTTTAACTTGTATTGTTTATAAAAATAACTTATGTTTTTAATAAAACAACATGACTTTAATAAATTGCTAATTGTTATATTTTATAAATGTCATTGGTGTCTTTTTAGTTACGAAAGCTAGTTATTATAATTGATTGGGATTTGGTTGTAAAATAGACAATATAAATTGTCTGGATTTGGAATAAAAACAAAGGAAACTCTGCCCGAATTTCGTAAACATTTAAGAGCAAATTACTATAACTAATTAGAGGATTTGAGTTATAAATGGGTATTTAGGCTAGATTAGTTAGATTAAATTACAGAAGCAATTAGTAAATTAGGACACTTAGTTACACACACCGAGACCAAACCTTAGGTGTGACGACTATTACGTATACTTGTCGTATTCAAACTCTTATAAAACAACTCAGGAACTGAAGAAACCTAAGCTACAACAAGAGCGCGCATTTTGTGATAGACCAATTACATAGCAACACAGGTGAGTTCATTGCCCCTTTTCTAAACATTTTGTTTTAAAACGCGGGGCTGAGAAGCATGCGTAAACTGTTTATTTAAATTGTTTACTTAAATGCTTTTAAATTCTATATGTTTTACATGTATGATTGATATCCTAGATCATGTCTAGGTAAACTTTTATGCAGGTTTTGCTAAACTTATCTACTTATGATATAAGTGGACAATTGAGCTAAACTAAACATTTCAACAAATCAAACGAAACTATTTTAATGAAACAAGTGTGTGAATTCAACGAATCAAACGGAACTATTTTGACGAAACAAGTGGGTGATTTCAACGAATCAAACGAAACTATTTTGACGAAACAAGTGCTTGAGTTCAACGAATCAAACGAATCAACAAATCATTTTCAGGGGAAAGTCTGGGAAATATCAAAGATAACATATGCCAACAAAACAATACGAAACAAGGGACGAAACAAAACGAATCAAGTACGAAACAAAACGAAACAAGTACAAAACAAAAACCCTATATTTCAAGAAGTCCTAGCTATACCATTTGATTTGTAGGTCATATGTTTGATGATATTTACAGAATCCCCTAACTACTAAGAACCTTGATTGATAGACTAGTCCACTCGAGTTGACCAAGGCCCAATCATTAGGACTTAGATTTTATCAAATGTTTATTTATTTATTTAATTAAGCTTTATATCTGTTCCTAAAATTACTGTGGTTGATCATTATTGTGATGAACTTAAGGAATCAACATAGATTCCATATTATTGCATTTACAGGAACAATGAACTGAAGAATCATTCGGGTTAATGGTAAGGGTGAAATGCTTAATTATCATTAACAACAAGATGTTAAGCAGTCCGGTATGCGGTGGGACGGTGCTGGGTGGGCGGTAAGTTCGACCCTACATATGCCCTATATATAAGCATACTTGATTGGATAACATAGGTGGTTGCTGATGAGGTTAAGGTTGTCACTTCGGGGAATCAACGTAAACATTTTCAGGGTGATCAAATGTTGAGAGTCATGTGTCATGGAATCAAAGTAGTGGAATGAAATGCTTAATTATCACAAGGAACAATATATCATGTAGTTAAGTATGTGGTGGGACGGTGGCTGGGCGGGCTGTAAGTTCGACCCTACATATGCCCTATATATAAGCATACTGAACTGGATGGTATAGATGGTTAATGGTGAGGTTAAGGTTGTCATTCAGGTTATTCAAACTGATTTTATAAAAACTATATGAATTCACCAACCATGTGTTGACTTTATTTTGCATGACTTCTCAGGTGACGAACAGGCCAATTAAGAAGCTTATGCTTTTGGACTAGGACTGTAGATAGAAGACTTAGTATTTTTGGACCTGCATACTTTTGGAACATCATTATACAAATATTTTGTATATCTTGTGCAGTTACAAGATAGATATCTTATGATGTTTATGATAGATTTACATTGTTAAGTTATGAACGATACGGATGTAATTTAACTTTGTAATTCTATTCTATTTAGCATTTCTCATTTATATCATGTGCAATGTAAACAATCTGATCACTTTGATTATCACTCACGACATCGCGTCCCGGGAACCTTCCGTCCGACGGGGAATCCGATCGTACCCCGCCGGCTCGGGGTGTGACACTAACCGCTGATTAATTACTGGGAGAGCATAACAACGGATGTGGTATAACTTCGGAAAGACAAATGCAGTATGTAACACCAGAAGTGGAACAACCACGGATGGATAAAAGCAGTATGGAACAACGGGAGTGAAACAACCACATAAGGATAAAAGGAGTGGTTTATAACAACTGTATACCCATTTTGGTCTATCGGTGGTTGGTAACTAGCGCAGACACATGTGGCATATGTGATGTCTGGCCTTGATGCAACGAGATACATCAAAGATCCAATTATAAATCTGTAGAGTTTGATCTATAAGTTCACCATCTCCATCTAGTGTTATTTTAGGAGCATTTGCCATAGGCGTAGAGATTATTTTACAATCTGACATTCCAAATTTATTTAAAAGATCTTTTACATATTTAGACTGATGAATAAAAATACCATTGGGTGTTTGTCTGATTTGAAGCCCTAAAAATGTTTTTAATTCACTTAAGGCGCTCATTTCAAACTTTGAAGACATTAATTTTTTAAAATTGCACACATAAGGAAGGACTTGTTGATCCAAAAATTATGTCATCATCATATATTTGAACCAACAAAAGTTCCTTATCTACCCGTTTAACAAATAATGTCTTATAAATGGTTCCCATAGAAAATTTATTTGAAAGAAGAAATCGAGAAATAGTATCATACAAGCCTCTTGGTGATTGTTTTAAACCATATAATGCTTTGTCTAGTCTGTACACCCAGTCAGGATTATGAGCATCATCAAACCTTGGTGGTTGACATACATTAACTTCTTCCTTAATAGTTCCATACAAGAATGCACTTTTTATATCCATTTGGAACACTTTTATATTATGGGATATAGCAAATGCAAGAAAGAGTCTTATTGCTTCAAGTCTGGGTAAAGGGGCAAAGGTTTCATCATAATCAATGCCTTCTTCTTGGCAGTAACCTTGAACTACCAATCTGGCTTTCGTTTTTACTACAATGCCCCCATCATCAGTTTTATTTCTAAATATCCATCTTGTTCCAATTGGGTATTTTCCTTTAGGTAAAGAATAGAGAGTCCAAATATTTTGTCTTTTAAATTGAAGCAGTTCATCCTGCGTAGCTTCCACCCAATTATCATCCTTGAGAGTCTCCTGGTACTTTGAAGGCTCAATTTGAGATAGGAAGGCAGCATGAAGACAAAAGTTTGAGATTTGGCTTCTGGTTTGAACACCTTTTTTCAAATCACCTAGAATTTGTTCTAAAGGATGATTACCATTGAAAGGAATGATGTCCAAACAATTATTAGCAGAGGCAGCATCAGAAGAAGAGGAATTTTCAGCTGGACAGGGTGAGTTTTCATATATGGGAACAGGTTTTTGTTCAGAAGTGTTTATTGGGACATTTTCAATGATTGAAGATGTGGAAGTTGACATATGTTCACTATGGTTTTGGGTATTTATTGGATAGGAAGGAATAGATGAGAAAAACTGTGATACTGAACATTCCTCAAGAGATGATAGATCTTCAGAAGTTTGACATGATTCTGAAGAAGGGGACACACATGGAACAGGAGGAGTGTATGTAAAGCTTTCAAGATGAAACAAGTAATCAGGAGTTAAGGGAAAGGAAGAGCTAGATGCATATTCATTGAAATTGACATCAATGGATTCTTCAACAATCTTAATTCTAAGATTGAAAGCGTGGTAGGCTTTAGAGGTTTGAGAATATCCCACAAGGTATCCAGAGTCCACTTTGGTAGCAAATTTGGGCAGGGAATCCTTTGTGTTTAGGATGAAACATGGACATCCAAACACTCTAAAAAAGAAAATGAGAGGTTTAATTTTATGGAGGACTTCATAGGCAGTCTTATTATGTCTTTTCACAATATAAACTTTGTTTAAGACATAACAATCAGGGTATACTGCCTCAGCCCAAAAAGACAAAGGTAATCCTTAGTCTGCAAGCATTGTAGCCTCAATAAGTGTCCTATTTTTCCTTCCAATAACTCCATTTTGAGCAGGAGTTCTAGGAACACTATATTGTCTAAGGATTCCTTTAGAAGTACAGAATTCATCAAGAACATGATTCTTGAATTCAGTATCATTATCACTCCATATCATCTTGACACGAAGACCAAATTGTCTTTCAATTTGAGTGATAAGGGTTTTAATTTTATTAGAAGTCTCATATTTTCTGTAGAGGAAGAAGGTCCAACAAAATCTTAAGTAGTCGTCTACAACAACTAGACAGTATCTCTTTTTAGCTAAACTAGCTACCTTCACAAGACCAAAAAGATCCATATGAAGCATATGGAGACAGTTAGTTGTTTTGGATTCCTCAATAGACTTATGTGATTATTTATGTTGCTTTTCTTTCAAGCAAGATTCACATTGACCTTCAAAATGAAATTCGTTAGAAGGTAATCCTCTTACAAGTGAAAGGGTAGAAAACTTATGGAGAGATTGGTGATTTAGGTGACTGAATCTTCTGTGCCAGAGGGCAGTTTAAGAAGATGAAGCTTTAGCTATGAGACATGTGGGAATTGAGGATTGAGAGTCCGTTGTCATGTCAACAACATAGACATTTCCACTTCTCTTAGTTGTTAGAAGAGTGTGTTGGTCTATTAAGACCTTTATTTTTGAATTTATTTCTGGAGAAAGAATTTTGCAACTGTCTTTGGTGAAAAATGAACTGTAATTTTGTCTGACAGTTGAGACACACTTAAGAGACTAAACTAGTTGTTCTCAACTAGACTAACAACTTTAAAGTGCAATTTTCCAATAATAGCATAACCATACCCAACTATCCAACCCTTTGCATTATTTCCAAAGTAGACAGATCCTCCACTCTTTGGAATGAAATTATTAAGAATACATCTGCAACCAGTCATATGCCTAAAGCCTCCACTGTCCACATACCATAAATGATTCTCATTTGAGAAAGCTCTTTGCATATTGGATCAAATGCAAAAGGTTAGATATGGGTCATTATTTATTTTGGACAAGAGAAGAGCATTTTGAGATTATTTCTGCACATTATTCATCAGTTTCTGCATCATTTGAATCAGTTGTTGCTGATTTTGATGCAGAATGTTGATCTATGAGTTCACATAGGGTAAATTCACAGCAACTAATGGATAATGAACAGGATTCACCATTAGAGGGTAGGTAGGAGGTGTGCCAAGAATTGAAGGTCTGGGGATTGAAGCCAAAGGTGGAGGTGAGAGAAAAGATGGATGATGAATAGGCTTTATTGTGTTGTTAGCACTTTGTTTACTAAATTTCTTAGCCTTATTCACCTTGTTAGGGGGAGTCCCTTTAGATGAAGATACTTTGTCACCATTCAACTTATGTCTTATTTTTCAAGAGGAGTTTTTGTCCTGCACTCTTCGATAGAACGATTGTACTTGAAACATTTGGTGCAAGTAGGAGATAAGGCAGAGTAGTTTGGAATGAAAGGTTTATTTGCCTTCATTATTGGATAGGGAGGATGAGGATGAGAAGGAGGAAACTTGATATCAATCATAGGACTTTTTCCTTTATTGAGAGGATCCTTTGATCCAACAGTAGTTTCCCTTTTTTCGTATCTTCAGAACTTGGAGTAAAGTTCATTGAAGGAACAGTTTCTTTTTCTTTCGGAAGAGTTCTTTGTTTGAACATTATCCAAGTGTGTTTCTTTGGGTACTATTGGGTTCGTGTTAATGGGATACACAAACTTCTGAAGTGATCCTGATTGATACACCCTTGATGGTAAGTTCATTATTTCAGGAATCACATCTAGAAGGAATGTGGGAGAGACAGGTTCAGAGACCTTTTCTTCAGTTTTATTGTCAATTGGTGTATAATCAGTTGGTGGGGTGGTATGCTTATACCCAATTCCAAATTTTTCATTGTTGTGAACTTGCTTACTGAGAAGAAGTCTAAACCTTTGTAGGATTCAACCCACTTTTCACAGCTTACTTTTGTTTCAGCTAATTCATCTTTACAAGAAGAATTTTTTTTTGCAGTTCAAACAATGCTTGTAAGTTTGGTTTTTCAGTTTTTAGAATAGAACTCTGACCATTTTTATCTTTTATTACTTTCTCTACTTCTAGATTTTTATTTGCCAATTGTTTTTCAAGTTCCTGATTATGTTGTTTTAAGAAAACATTGGCTTTCTTTAGTTTAGCAAATGAGTAAATACAAGCTTCATACTAGAGTTTCTCTAGAGTAGCAGGATATTTTTGAGCATTAGATGAATCAACATCAGGCTAATCAGTGGAAATTGAGATTTCACCAATGGCCATTAAAGAAAAGTCTATGTGCTCATTGATTATGAGAGCATACCCTACATCATCAGGCATGCTGCTCCAATCCACGTACTCTTAAGTGAAAAGATCAAGTTGGTTGGATTGGGAATTAGGATAGCTGCGCCTGGAGTGTTTATTTGTGAAGACGAAGGTGAAACAATTTGAAGTGGGGCATGCATAAGCTGATACATGCTGCCATTGGCAGCTTGTACATACTGAATATTGGATGAAGGAGAGTTCTGAACAATATGAGTTGTAGCCTAATTAGCATTATGTTTTGGAAAATGAGAAGAAGATGAAGAAAAAAGAAGTTGAGGAAGAGTTTGTGTTGGGGAAGGTCACATGGGGTGAAGAAGAATTATTAAAGGCATTTCTACATACCGGGGAATATCCTGTGCCATAACATCGGTATCACTGAACTTTTTCTTTATTTAGACCTATCTTGGTCTTACCATGCATACCGGGAAACTTTCTCCCTGTCCTTTTGTAGAACTTGTTGGTTCTTATGCTCAAAAGGGCAAATTGATTTAAGATATCCATCTCTTCCAAGTCATCACTTGGAATATGATCGAGATCATCCATGATAAAGCACAATTTTTCAAGAGTGAAAGAAAGGTCATCACATAAAGAGAAAGAAGTTGTGATGCCAGTGGTAATATCAATGTGTTCATCATAACCCTGATTAGAATTCTCAGAGTTATGATTGTGGAGAGCCATGTTACCTTGGACATACTCCTCGGTTGATTTATCAGACTTTATAAGCTTTCTTATCTGGTCAATCTCACGTTCAAAAGTGAGTAGGTTACCATGAAGTTGGGTATTGCCGATGTCTGGAGAACACCTCCTGACAATGGAGTAAGTTTCCCATTAGTCAGGGAGAGATCTCAGAAAATGATTAAGAATAGAAGTAGTTGGGTAAACTTGACCCGCAAGTTTAATTTCACTAAGAAGAGAGGTGAACCGCTCAAATTGTTGAGTCAACGACTCATTATTCAGTTGACAAAAAGTTTCATATGGTTGAGCTAACTGTAACATCTCATTTTATGGATATAAATAAATACTCTCATTTATAATTAAAATATTATTAGTCAAAAATATGAGAAAAAACAATCAATTTTAATGTAAGGTCTCGTCTAATAATATAAAATAGTTTATTTTAAAAAAATGATTATTCGAGAGTATAAGAATAGAAATAAACGTTCAAAATTTTTACCGTTCGTTTAAACGTATAGGAAGGATGAATAATTATTAGAAATAATTGTTGTTTGAACGATCAGTTACTATAATATGAGACCGCCTAAAATTAATAAAAAAATTATTATAATTAAACATTCTCCTTTTTAACGAAACGTAGGTCGAAACGTAGATAAAAATGAGCTTTTCCTAATAGTATTTTTAGAATTTTGTAAAACATTATATTTGAAAAGTTATACGAGAAAAACAAAAATTTGCGCTAAATTAATTACAATAATATAACAATAAGAATTATTATAATATATATATATATATATATATATTTATTTATTTATTTATTTCCAAAGTCATACGTGGGACTTATGTGTGTGCAAAATAGGGATAAAGACAACAAATCTTCAATATGAAGAATTCCAATATTGATCACAAATAAGTCGGTTAAAAACATTATACAAGAGTTGAGCAGCTTTAGGTAGAACTTCACTAGTTCATTCCAACGTTCTACCATCCCTTCGTACACACACATATATATAAAATTTGCAAGGAAAATTGTAGTGGAGTTCAAAAGAAAGAAAACATACAAATCGTTCAAGAAATTTTAGACTGAGAAGTTGGTTCGTTTAGGTATATATTCTGCTCTTTTAGTTTAATTTATACTAAATTAACCTATAAGATCAGGGTTAAGATTTGATCTTATGTACATTAATACTATATTGAGATTATGGTTCATATTTGGAGCAGAAAAATAAGTTCGGGAATGATTCTTGCAAATAGTTATAAGGATAGATTAAGCAGAAACCCTGCCCAAATTTATATTGAGAAGTTCTAAGCTGTCACTCAGCCAATCAAAAATCCAGGTAAATACATCTAACTTGTTTTTAAATTTATAAATGACTTTTTTATGAGCATGGTATGTTTAAACTTTGACGCATAAAGGGATAATATGAGACCAATATTTAGGCTATTAGTATACATATGATTTGCAAATTGTATCTGCTTAAGGGTGAAATTCCCATATGGGCTGCTGCAGGTGGGCTGGAAGGTTAAACGTAAGATGTACTCCACGGGAAACCTAACCAGTGACCAGCTGTGGGCTGGAGGGAACAAAACGTAAGTCACGTTGCGCTGCAGTTCTTAACCAACGACAGTTATAAACCAGTGTATGCAGTAGTTGTATCCATCAGTGAAATAACCTGCTAAATGTGTAATATTTCCAATAATAATTATGGTTAAAGGACCGAACATGCTATGCTTACATATCGAGTCTGTTATTTGTATTCACCAACATTATGTTGACGTTTTATTTTTAAAAACTTTTCAGGTAATAATAAAATGTAAAAGAAATCAAGATTAGAGATTCTTGGCCTATGATGCCTTGAATAGGATCTTGTGATGAGACCATGGAGCTATTGAAAAGTTATTTATGAAAAGTCATTTTATAAATTGTGACATCCTGAAAAGTTATTTATGAAAAGTCATTTTATAAATTGTGACAGTAAGTTTTCATACCCACGCGTATGAACTATTTATAAATCATGAAAAACGGTTTTTCACATCCATGCATGTGAATTATTTGAAAATTATGAATTCATGAAATAACGCTTGCGCTTAACACATATGAAAAAGAGTAATGAACTCTGACCGAGACATATCAATGAAACCAATTCGAGTCACAGCACCCGAATTCTTAAAAAAATGATAAAAAAAAGTGTCGGGTTCAAATAATGAAAATATATAAACCTCTAGTTCGGAATGATTTAAATAGACAGATGTTCGTACAAGACATTTTAATTTTTTAAACCTCGTGAGTTTGCTAGAACAGAAAGGAGCTGTTGTAGCATTACGATGATTTGAAAAGATTGAAGCGATACTTATTATTAGCAAAGGTGCCGAAAAAGATATGGTTCATATGCTTCTAATTCTTTTAAAGACGGAGCATTGGAGTGGCAGAACTCCAATATTCAAACTAAAAGCAGAGGTAATGCTTATGTTATGACTTGGGGAAAGTTTTCGAGATCTGGTGACTTGAAAATTTTTCCCAATAAAAAAGAACAAATCGTATGGACAATCCTGAGTCATCGCATGATCGGAAATACACTTTTAAATATTTTAAATATGCTCGATTGATGCCACATTTTATAACACCAGCATCAAACCTTATCAGTTGCTATATCTAAGGCTGGTATGTGAAATTCATGATATGGTTAAGGTTGTTATGCCTCAGACCATTGACTCAGCCGTTGAGCTGGCAGGGTTCTAAATTGGAGGAAGTAAGTGGAATTAACAGGGCTGGTGGTTCAGGAGCAAATGCTAATCTAAATGCGAAGAAGATGACTCGAGCTTTTGTTCTTAATGTCAAGGAAGCTACAAACATGTCAGATATCATTACTAGTACATTTATTATCAATCAAGTTTATGCTAAGGTTTTGTTTGATTTAGGAGCAAACCAAAGCTATATTGACTATGAATTTCGTAAGCTTCTAAGTGAACCACTAGTTCAACTAGATAAACCTTATATGTTTGAAACCGCTAATGCTGTTGTAGTTATAATAAATGAAGAATTAGTAAATGGTAAGTTCACACTCCTTAAGCACAATATACCTGTGAAATTCTTACCAATTACCTTGGTTGGATTTGATGTGGTAACGAGAATGGATTCGTTTTCTACATACCAAGTATGTATTGTATGCGATGCAAAATTCATTGAATTTCGTGTTCCAACGGGAGGAAAATGGATCACTAAGGGAGGTAAGTCAACGAATCATGTTAGAATCCTTTCTAGGATCAAAGCTACTAAGTTTCTAAACAAAGGTTGCTTAGCTTACCTAATCTTAGTTACTACCGATGAACAAGAAATGAAGAAACTGGAAGACGTACTTGTGGTAGCTGATTATCCTAACGTCTTTGCAGATGAATTACCTGGTTTACCACCAGAACGAGAAGTAGAATTCAATATTAATATGGTACTAGGTTCGACTCCAATTGCTAAATCTTCATATAGGTTGGCACCGACTAAGACGAAAGAGTTCAAGAAACAATTAGACAAGCTATTGGCTTAAAGGTTTTATTCGACCTACTTCATCACCATGGTGAGCTCCAATCTTTTTCGTTAAGAATAAATATGGGTCGATGCGGATGTGCATTTACTATAAGGAGCTAAATAATGTGACTATTAAGAACAAGTGTCCACTTCCATGAATTGACGATTTATTTGATTAACTTTAAGGAGCTTTTCATTTTTCTAAAATTTATCTTCGATCAGGATATCATCAATTAAAAGTTTATGAAAAAGATGTTCCAAAAAATGCTTTTCGTACAATGTATGGGCATTATGAGTTCGCTATTATGCCTTTTGGATTTACTAATGCTCCAGCTGGCTTTATGGATATGATGAATCGAATATGCAAACCTTATCAAGAAAAATTCATCATTGTATTAAATCATGATATTCTTATTTATTCAAACACACACAAGGATCATGATAAACATCTTAGAACCATACTTGAATGACTATGAGATGAGAAATTATATTCAAAATTCTCTAAATATGACTTCTGGCTCACAGAGATACAATTTTTAGTGCATTTTATTATAGCTTAGGGTATTCAAGTAAATCAATCTAAGACAGAGGTTATAACCAAATGGGAGAACCCCAAGTCATTTACGAAAGTACGAAGTTTCTTAGGCTTGATCGGTTAATAACATCGATTTAATTAGAATTTCACCCGAATAGCCGTTCCTATCACCTTATTGACCAGAAAATGAGAAATATTTGAACAGATTTCTAAACAATATGAATCTTTCAAAATTCTTAGAAGATAAGTTGATTCACGCTCTGATCCTAGTCTTACATAAAGGTGTTGAAGACTTTGCTATCCATTGTTATGCTTCTCATACAGGATTAGGATGTGTACTCAGGCAACCAAAACAAAGTGATTGCCTATGCATCACGTTAGTAAAAAAACATGAAAAGAATTATGCTACTCTTGATTTGGAATTAGGCACCATTAACTTTGCGTTGAAGCTGTGAAGACATTACCTTTACGGAGTTTTTTCATAGTTTATATTGACCCTAAGAGTTTAAAATATATCTTTTGTCAGAATGATATGACAGACTTGTAATAACCCGGTAGGTTAAAGCTTGTCACTTCAAATGTCATAATAAAAACAAAACCAAAAAAATTCCTGCAAATGTCAAACGAGTCAAAGTTTACGATATTTATGAAACGAACTTCTTAAATCTACTTGACTAAGGTTAGTTAAACCAAACATCTTGTAAACCACAATATCTTTGGTAAAACAATTTTAAATCCTATGAGTTTTTAAATTAACTCATTTGTGTACCACATTCATGAAGTAGGGTAATCATGCAAGGTAAATTACCGTTACGGGTGCACACGGAACGATAATTTGCAGTACATGTATATCCTGCTGTAAGGGACAATGGACAAAATCATAACAAACTTTGCATCCAAATCCTAAAAGAATTAAATATTCGACAACGAAGAGGGATGGAGACATTTAACGACTATAACTATGAAATTCTCTATCATGAAGGGAAGGTGATTGTGGTAGTGATGCGTTAAGCCTAAAAGAGGCGGAAAACCCAAAAAGAATACGTGCTCGAAGGCTTGAAATACAAGTTGATTTAATAAATCAGATTAAACAGGCGTAAAGACAAGCGTATGAAGATAAAAATAAAGAAAAAGAAGGAAAAATGAGCATGTTTTAGCAAATAGTAAAAAGGGGACGATGTAATTCGTCGAATGAATGCAAGAATCTGGGTGTCGCTCACTTGCATATTATTAGAAACGATATTAGAAGAAGCTCATAGATCCTAATATATGATGCACCCAGGAAGTGAAAAATATGTATAAAAACTTAAGGAAAACTATTGGTTGATCAGCATGAAGAGAAATATAGCTGCATAAGTTGTAAAATGTTTAACTTGTTCTCAAGTTAAAGCAGAACCTCAGAAAACCTTCTAATATGTTGGGAAAAAAACTTGAATTACCATTCTGAAAATGGGAAATGATAACTCTGGATTTTAAAAGCAAACTTCCTCAAACCAGTCGTGGGAATGATAAGATATGGGTTATTGTTGGTAGATTGACTACGTTTGCTTATTTCCTACAAATTAAACAAACTTTTTCTATAAATAAATTAGCTCAACTATCCGTTAATGAGATTGTGTCTCTACACGATGTGTTTCATGTTTCTAACTTTCGAAAATGATTAGCTGATAAGTCATTGTTAACACCTCTTCAAGATGTTGCGGTAAAAAAAAGTTAAATTTATCGAACAACCGATTCAAATCGAAGACCGGCGAGAAAACAAACTCAATCGTAAAAAGTTGGTGTTAGTTAAGGTTAAGTGAAAATCCAGACATGACCCTGAATACACATGGGAACTAGAACCAGAAATGTGGAAGAAATATCCACACTTATATCAATAATCTCTAGGACGAGATTAAAACAAAGGTGAGGAGGATGTAACATCTCATTTTATGGATATAAATAAAATACTCTCGCTTATAATTAAAATATTATTAGGCACCAATATATAAAAAACGATCAATTTTAATGTACGGTCTCGTCTAAGAATATAAAATAGTTTATTTTAAAAATATGATTATTCGAAAGTATAAAAGTATAAATAAACATTCAAAATTTTTAGCGTTCGTTTAAACGAATAGGCAGTATGAATAATTATTAGAAATAATTGTTTTTTGAACGATCAGTTACTATAATATGAGACCGCCTAAAATTAATAAAAAATTATTATAATTAAACATTCTCCGTTTTTAACGAAACTTAAGTCGAAACGTAAAGAAAAATGAGCTGGTTCTAACAGTATTTTTAGAATTTTGTAAAACATTATACTTGAAAATTTATACGAGAAAAACAAAAATTTACGCTAAATTAATTATAATAATAATAATAATATAATAATAACAATAATAATAATACAATATATATATATATATATCAAAAGTCGTACGTGGGACTTGTGTGTGCAAAATAGGGATAAAGACAACAAATCTTCAATATGAAGAATTCCAATATTGATAACAAATAAGTCGGTTATAAACATCATACAGGAGTTGAGCAACTTTACGTAGAACTTCACTAGTTCATTTCAACCTTCTACCATCCCTTCGTACACACACATATATATAAAATTTGCAAGGAAAATTGCAGTGGAGTTCAAAAGAAAGAAAACATACAAATCGTTCAAGAAATTTTAGACTGAGAAGTTGATTCGTTTAGGTATCTATTCTGCTCTTTTATTTTAATTTATACAATATTAACCTATAAGATCAGGGTTAAGATTTGATCTTATGTATATAAATACTATATGGAGATTATGGTTCATTTTAGGAGTAGAAAAATAAGCTTCAGGAATGATTTTTGCAAATAGTTATAAGGATAGATTAACCAGAAACGCTGCCCAAATTTATATTGAGAATTTCTAAGCTTTCACTCAGCCAATAAAAAATCCAGGTGAACACATCTAACTTGTTTTTAAATTTATAAATGATTTTTTTATGAGCATGGTATGTGTAAACTTTGACACATAAAGAGATACTTTGAGACCAACATTTAGCCTATTAGTATACGTATGATTTACAAATTGTATCTGCTTATTGGTAAAATTCCCATACAGGCTGGTACAGGTGGGCTGAAAGGTTAAACGTAAGACGTACTCTGCAGGCAACCTAACCAGTGACCAGCTGTGGGCTAGAGGGAAAAAAACGTAAGACGCGCTGCGCTGTAGTTCCTAACCAGTGACAGTTATAAACCAGTGTATGCAGTAGTTGTATCGATCAGTGAAATAACCCGCTAAATGTGTGGTATTGCCAATAATAATTATGGTTAAAGGACCGAACATGCTACGCTTACATATCGAGTCTGTTATTTGTATTCACCTACATTATGTTGACGTTTTATTTTTAAAAACTTTTCAGGTAATAATAAAATGTAAAATAAATCAAGATTAGAGATTCTTGGCCTATGATGCCTTGAATAGGATCTTGTGATGAGACCATGGAGTTATTGGAGTTATGCCTCCAAGTCATGTATAAACCAGATATTATAAAATGATTTGAAATTATGTGTTTGTGAAAATCCGGTTTACAATAATATGAAATGATGATGTTCAAACCTATGCATATAAAATTTTGTGAAATCCTGAAAAGTTATTTATGAAAAGTCATTTTATAAATTGTGACACTGAGTTTTCATACCCACGCGTATGAACTATTTATAAATCATGAAAAATGTTTTTTCACATCCATGCATGTGAATTATTTGAAAATTATGAATTCATGAAATAACGCTTCCGCTTAACACATATGAAAAAGATTAATGAACTATGATCGAGACATATCCATGAAACCAATTCGAATCATAGCACACGAGTCACCGAGAGCCCGAGGTGTGACACTAAGCAACCGGATATCAATAAGAACTTTGAGTTTTAGACTTGATGGTTAAACCAAGACTAGATATCAAGGCTCTGATACCAATTGTTGTACCGTGATGAGTTATTAACTAGGAATATCTGACTTTAGACTATAGGGTCAAAGACTAGGTATTTGTTCCCTCTTAAGTCGAACACATAGTTATTTCAGGTTGTTTATTTAGCTAGACAAGGAGAAAACATAATAAGAGCACAAGGAATTTTTAGGAAAATTAATCCCAGTAATGCAGGGAATGTTGGGGTATAAATGCCCAAACATTCAATGTTACAATACAAAAACAATAAGACAAATAGCTGGCGTTGTTACAGACGCTGATACAACAGAGAAGTACAACAACTAACACAAAGTCAACAACAACGGAAATATAAGTATACAGAAGGCCTTCAGTCTTCTGTGCTTCCGAGGATGAAGCAGTTGTTAAATGATCAATGGTTATTCTTTGTAAGATATTCTTTGGAAACTAATCTTTGGAAACTGGATCAACAGTTGT
The DNA here is from genome assembly GCA_009363875.1 of Mikania micrantha. Lineage (NCBI taxonomy): Eukaryota > Viridiplantae > Streptophyta > Magnoliopsida > Asterales > Asteraceae > Mikania > Mikania micrantha. Next base: position 58,657,989 of record CM018691.1, on the reverse strand, counting down.
TAGTAGTTGTCTTCCGAATCAGTAGTCTTCTGATCAACTATTGTCTTTCGATAAGAAAGATCAGCTATTGTCTTCCGATAAGAGAAGGATCCACGGTTATTCTTTTGCGAACTATCCGCAGTTGTTATTCAACTGTTAGGCTGCAATGTTGACTTGTTTACACTTTTGCATGTTCGGTTTTTCTAGGTTGACTGCAATGTTGACTTGTTTTCTAGGATCCACGGTTGTTCAAAACCTGTGTTTCACCTGTTTGAGTTTGGGATTATAAGTAGTTTACATTACAACCTCGTATGCCTAAATATTGAGTTTATTTTAGAATTCATGTAACACCTAAGCTATTTAATCGAACTTGTGTTAAATTAATTAAATCCCTTTTCCCTAATAGCCATGAAAAGGTGGCCATGCATACTTATGCATGCAGAACCATCTTTATTAGGTATGGCAACCATCCGATTGCTCTAGAATTAGCCATATGTTATTAATACTTTATGGTTATCCAATTTTTAATAATTGAGAACATCTAGGATCCAAATAAATCCATGTTTGAGTCTCTTGAACCCATTGATGTTCATTTTCGACTTGCTAGTTATTTGACTCGTTATGGTGGTTCCAATTAACCTTTGAATCACTTGGATTTCATCAAAGATTTGTATCGATGGGTCGGGTGAAATAGGTTTTGTTGATAGTATCAATATCGACCAAAACTTAGAGTTTCAACAATAGTATCCTTCGATACTATCATGGCTGCTTAATTTCGACTCCTTCTCCTTCGATCTTGCTAAGTTCAACGGCCGATTAGGTTTCAACCCCCTTGGATTTCATTTGAAAGTTAGTATCGATGAATTTGAGGACTGTAGAGGGGCGTCGATACTAATAATATCGAAGCCATTCCCTTAACCAAGAAAAGAAATCACCGTTACTACTAAGTTCAACCCTTAATTAATTTCGATGCTAGTGGCGTCGAGATTGTTAATATCGATGGAACTCTCTGCAATCATACTTGGAGGAAATCGAACTTAGTAAGTTCGATGAGCATTTAGTCATTTTGAGGCCATCGAATCTACTAGGTTCGATGGAAGTTGGATGTGTATATTCGATGGATGTATCCTTTTGAAATATACAAAAAAATCTTAAAGCTTATGTTAGAAATAAAGCAAGGCCTGAAGGCTCAATAGTAGATGGTTATGTTGCAGATGAAGCATTAACATTTTGCTTTATGTATCTTGAGGTTATGAAACCAAAATTCGATCGCCCAAATAGAAATGCAGATGCTAGCATTCATAAAAGGCGGTTACATGTATTTTCATAACAATGTCGATCAATTTCAAATAAGAGCATGATATCACTTTCTGAAGAGACTAGAAAATTATTGGAATGGTTTGTATTAACAATTGTGATGAAATTATAGACCACAAATCGTACGTTTTTTTATTTTCATTTTAGTTTTTATTTCAGATATACTTATAAACTAAATGAAGTCTTTGTTCATTTATCTAGTGAATTTGAATCTAAATTTCCTAAACATGATGTAAAAACATAATTTTTCTCATTGTTTAGATATAAATAAAATACATCTTCATCTATGTCTTCATCCAATGAATTAAAGGCATTAACACACGGTCCATTGAGCACATATTCATACACTACTTGCATAGTTAATGGTGTTAGATTTGTGGTACAGAGTCGTGATGTTCGACGCACTGCTCAAAATAGTGGTGTTGTTACAATGAGAGAAGATAAAACTCCATTTTATGGTCAACTAGAGGAGATCATAGAGATGAACTATTTACATGGTTAGTTAATTGTAGTATTTCGTTGTAAATAGTTCAACACATCAGGTAAACGGTTGATTAAGAAGAACAATATTATTGTGACAGATGTTATCCGTGAATGGTTTGTTAATGAACAATACATTTTAGCTACATAAGCTAAGCAAGTGTTCTATTTCCAAGATCCTTCTTGTACCAACGGTAATTGGAGGGTTGTCAAAGACGTACACTATCGAAAACTTTGGGATCATCCAAGTATGAGTGTTGTTTGAAATAGATATCTTGCATGACACTCAATGATCTGATTATAACTTGGTTGTCGATGATGAGATACATTGCTTACGAGACAATTAATCTTTTGAGTGTAACTTAGTTGTCGACTTAGGATTTTTGGCCATGAGAATGACTTCAGGTGAAAGTGTGGATGATGAAATTATTATTGATGATAAATAAGAAGAGGAAGAAGAAAATGCATACTTTTCAAACAAGGAAGATGAAATAAATGACGATGTTGATAGTGAGGATGATGATATTGAAGACACACATTATCGTAGTGACGATTTCGACTGAATGTATGTTGATGATGAATGTTTGTTTTTGAAACATTTTAATATGCATTATTTTTAATGTTATATACTTACTACATGTTATATTTCTTGTAGAACCCATCAAGACGACAAAGACTGACAAATTCAACTCAAGACAAAGATGAAGACCAAGTTTTGTTTATTTTCGTGTACTTATATTTTCGTGTACTTTAGATTTCGTGTTATTAACTTTTCGTGTACATAGAAATTTGTGTACTCCTAGACTAGTATAAATAGACGTACAGTGTACTAGTCTAGGTTAGAATCCCAAGGCAGAGCACTTCTACACGTATTGAAGTTGTATCTGTAAAGTTCACGACTTTTGCAATAGAAATTAACATTTATATCTTCCATATTGGATTCCGCACTTTGTAGAAGTGATTTGGTGCTGATTTCTTGGATAATATTGGATCTTGGTCAAGCTTGGGACCTACAAGTGGTATCAGAGCTTTAGAGCTCTTTTCACCACAAATGTAACAACTTTTCGTCCCTAGTTCACGACTTTGTTGTTCTTCTCTACATTGGTTAACTGCTGTATCAATTTGGAGTTCTGGATCTTGAAGAACTTTCATCTGGATTTCTTTAAGTGTTTTTCGTGAACTTCAAATACATGAACTTCAGTGTTCGTGAACTTGAGATTCGTGATCTTGGCATTCGAGTACTTCAAAGTTTGATTACTTTGAGATCATGCACTTCAGGGTTTGGATACTTCAGTTTCGAGTACTTTGGCTTCGATGAGGAGAAGGAGGAAAGAAGTGCTGGGAGGAGCACAGATTGTTCTGTTTCAATTAACAAATCAAAGTTTTCAGTTCCAAAAATTGACTATGTTAGAAAATTTGAAACAATCACTATGAAGCCAAATAATATGATTAACAATTTTAAGACTAAATTTGTTAAAACTAATGTTGATGTTAAGAAAAAATGTGTCTTGAAAACAAATGCTTCTCCTTTGAAAGAAAATTTAAACAAGGCTCATTCCACGACAACAAATGAGACAGGTTCAAAGTTAAATTCTAACTGTGAACCTTATGTTCCAAGTGGGATATTGAAACAAGTCTCTACAAGTTCGTCTCCTGATCTAAGTGATTATGATGTAAAGCCTTTTGACCCAAATGAATTCTATCAAAAGGTATGTTGTTATGCATGTGGGAGACCAGGCCACATTGCCAGACACTGTCTGCACAGACCCACTGAGTTTTTCTATGGGAAGAATCAGAAGGTCACACCTAAGGCAAAACCAGTTAGTAAATCAGTGAGAACTGACCAACCCTCCAAGCCTAAGGTGAAACAACAAAGGAATGCTCAGAATCATCACACAACCAGAAATAATAAAAAGGCTAAAGATAATCAAAATGGTTTTCATAAACAAAGGAAAACAAAACTTTCTCAATCTGAAGTTAAATCACATTGGAAAAGTAAACCACCAGTAAAACCAATTGAGTCTGGCAGTGTGAACAAGCCCAAGAGCAAAGGCAAAGACAGCCCCAAAGTGCCTAATGTGCCTAAATCTATAAAGATTTGGGTACCTATTTCTCATCAAACATGTGCGTATCGTGCAGGGATGACCAAATAAGCTAAAAAAATGTTTGGTATGTTGATAGTGGTTTCTCCTAGCACATGACTGGGATTTCTCTTAGTTACATGAAGTTACACCTTTCAATGGAGATTATGTTTCATTAGCTGGACACAATGGTGGAAATATAAGCATGAAAGGAAACGTGACGAATGGAACTTTAAGATTTGAGTATGTGTACTAAGTGAAGGAACCCAACCACAATTTGTTGAGTGTCTCCCAAATCTGTGACAAAAGCTTCTCTACACACTTCTCAAACAAGGAATGTTTAATCTTGATGCCTGGATTTGTCATTCCAGAGAATTGGATCTTGATGAGAACTCCAAGGATCAATAATGCCTATATCATCAATATGAATTCAGTATTGTTTGTTGTGGCATCGCCGATTGGGTCACGTCAACCTCAAGAATCTCAACAGATTGGCCGAGGGAGATCATGTGTTTGAATTCCTTCAAAAGACTTCTCTTCCATAGATGAAAGATGAAACAACAGAGATCCTAACGAAGTTCATCACCTTGATCAAGAACCAGAAAAACTTAAAGGTGAAGGTGATCAGAACTGATAATGGCACAGAGTTTAGGAACCAAACTCTTATTGATTTTTGCGATGAGAAAGGGATTGCTCGGCATTATAGTGCATCTCGAACACCTCAGCAAAATGGAGTGGCTGACAGACGCAACAGAACATTTATCGAGGTTCCTAGGACCATGCTTTCTGAGTCAAAATTACCAATCTTCTTTAGGGCACAAGCTGTTAACACAGCTTGTTTTGTTCAGAACCTTTCCTTACTGAACAAGCGCCACCAGAAGACCCCCTATGAGATTTTCTTCAATTAGAAGCCGAAGGTTGGTCATTTCAAATCTCTTGGACGTCCTTGCACTCTACTCCACAAGAGCCCAATCACAAGTTTGATGATAAAGCTGATGAGTGTTACTTTGTGGGCTATTCTACTGAGAAAGCTGCTTATCGTGTCTACAACAAGAAGACTCGGCGGATCGTGGAGTCATACTACATTCAATGGAAAGAGATTAATCACACTGATTCCAGTTCAGGTCCAAACTGGTTGTTCCAATATGATTCTACTTTTGAGCCTTTTAATACTTCTTTTGAGAGTGCATGTCCCACTCAACCTGAAGACAATTTCTACAAGAGCAAGACATGGACTATATAGTTGACTATGTTCCATGTGACCCCAAGCTTCTGAGTGTTGACCCACCAGGCATGTATTAAATAGCCCAACCAATCAGTGAAATTCTCCCACAGGATCCAGAGACTACTCAGTCAGCTCAACCAACTCCACAGACATATCAGACATCTTCGTCTTCTCACCAGTGCTTTGACAATCCAATGTTCTCAGACCACATCCCTACAGAACATTGTGTGGATAAAGATGCTGATGCAAGCGATACTACTCCCGATGATAATAGTGTTTCCTCCAATGAAGAGCAGCTAACCCACGTCAGCAATTTACTCAACAACTTAGCGGTGGAGGAAGTACCCACTTCAAGCATCAACAAGGACCATATAGTGTAGAACATAATTGAAGCATCAACAAGGATCATGTAGTGGAGAACATAGTTGGACCGCTTTCAGAAGGCTTTCTTACCAAAAGTATATCTATTCCTGCTCAGACTGCTTCAGCTGAAGGAACTCTCACGCGCAACCAATCAGGTCCAATTAATTCTTGTTTATATTCTTGTTTCATTTTACAGGTTGAACCCAAGAATATCAAGATGGCACTTAAGGAATCAAGCTGGATTGAGGCAATGCGAGAAGAACTGACGCAGTTTCAGAAGCTCAAAGTGTGGAATCTAGTTCCTTTGCCCAAAGGGAAACTCCCTACTGGAACCAGATGGGTCTTCAGAAACAAGCGGGATAATTCAGGTGTTATCATCAAAAATAAAGAAAGGTTGGTAGTTCAGGGCTTCTACCAACAAGAAAGGATTGAATACAAGGAAGTCTTTACACCGATTGCAAGACTTTAAGCTATTCGCATCTTCTTGGCCTATGCATCCTACATGAACTTAACTGTCTATCAAATGGAAATGAAGACAACTTTCCTTTATGGCAAGGTCAAAGAAGAAATTTACGTATGCCAACCTCCCGGGTTTGAGGATTCACAGTATCCCGAACATGTCTAACAAGCTAGACAAAGCCCTGTATGGTCTTCATCAAGCACCTAGAGCATGGTATACTACACCTACAGACCACCTTCTAGCCAATGGATATACTCGTGGAGCCATTGATCAAACATTGTTCGTTCACAAAGAAAAGGATGACTTGATTCTAGTCCAGATCTATATGGATGATATCATTTTCGGTTCCACGAGCTCAGTATGTCAGTGTGCCAGATATCAGGCGAATCCGAAGGCATCTCATCTGATTGTTGTCAAGCGGATCTTTCTCTACCTTGTTGGCAAACCTCGGCTAGGTTTGTGGTATCCTTAGAACTCTGAGTTTAAACTATTTGCTTACTCTGACAGTGATTTTGGTGGTTGTAATCTAGACCACCACAGGTGGATGTTAGTATCTAAGAGATCGCTTCGTGTCATACCAATGCAAGAAGTAAACCACAGTGTCTACCACCACTGCTAAACCTGAGTATGTTGTTGCTTCAAGTTGTTGCTCTCAGGTCACTTGGATGCAACATCAGCTTCTCGACTATGGTTTGTATTTTCTTGACTCTCCTATTTATTGTGATAATGAAGAAGCCCTTCAGATCGTCAAGAATCTGGTACAACACTCCAAGACTAAACATATTGACATTTGGATTAACTTTATCTATGACTGTTTCGAAAGTAAGCTTATCCATCTTGAAAAGATCCACATAGATGACAATCTTGCGAATCTTTTCACTAAACCGTTCGATACAGCTCGCTTCCACCACTTGCTCGCCTCACTCAAACTAATAAGTTTTTATTAAAACATTTTTTTAAATACATTAAAATGTGTATTTTGTTTTTATTTTGTTTTTATATTACAAATTTAGGAGGAGAAAACTTACAAAAAAAAACAAAAAATATTCAGTTTTTGAGTCTGTTTATAAGTTTAGAAAAACACAAAAAAATACAAAGAGATTTTTGTTTGATATTGAGTCAGTTAAAAGAAAAATCACTAAAAGATTTTGTTTTTCAAAGGTTTAAGAAAAATACAAAAAGATTTTATTGGACAGTCAGGTAAAGTGGTTCAATGGGATGTGAAATGATTTCTTATATTCAGAAATTCACTATCTTAGTATAACTTCTTAGGAATAACAACTTTAGATAACTATAAATCACAAAGGAATAAATGCATGTTTTCCAAGAAGATTAGATATGATCATTCAAAAATATTAAAATGAATAAGTGAGAAGTTTTAGGAAAATCAGATAAACTAGACAAATGCAATAACTATTTGACCTTTTGTAGAAATCTTAAGTCAAAATGAGATTGTGTTTTGATAAACTTGAAATCGTTTTGAGAAAAAACCAAGTATTTTCTATGTTTTGTGGAAACAAATAGCAGAAAATACTTACTGAAGCATCTTCCATTTTGCGTAAGCAAAGACCTAGATGTGTGACGTTAAGACCAATGTGTCTACAGATCACTAAAATAAAAGATGTCAATGTGCACAAAGATGAAAGAACCCCTTCTTGTTCTTGATTCTAATATGAGAGATATGTTCTTTCTTTTCTCATCTTAAAACTCTTTCAAAACATTTTAAGTTTGTTAAAACATAATCAAGTTTTGAAACAAAAGATTTCACAAAATTGATAAGTTGCATATAAAACTGGATAACACGTTTGATTGCCAATAAACTTTCGAAGAGGATTTTTAGAAAAACCGTTAGAAATTTTTTTATCATGTATCTTATCTTTGGAATATGGATAAACAAGCAGAAATCATTGGTGGGGTATAATTATTTTGAAATTGCGTTTCTATAAGAAAATATAATAAGATAGTCAATTTATGAAAAAGATTTAATCCCACAAAATTGACCCGACTTAATCTTAAACTCGTCCGAAGTTCATGTTTTTTTTATTTTATCTTACCTTATCTTATCTTATTTTATTTTATTTTAACTTAGAAAATTTTGATAATAAAATTTCACGAATTTGGTACTCGAAGAGGAAGTACATGAACAACTTCGTGTACTTACCTTTCTCTATAAATACTTCATGAACATTCATTTCGAATACCGACTGTTCGTGAACTCCTAGAGCTATCTTAGAGGCGATTTCGATTTCGAGTGACTTTTTGACATTTTCACTCCGGCCATCTTGTAGATCCGCCTAAAATTAACCTATGTATAGATTTTGATGAAATTTTGACAGTTAAAATAAAAGATATCGAACATTTTAATTTTCTTGAACCTTTGTCCGTAAACTTGCACTGTTTTGGTCAAAACCTTGAGAAATAATCCAAATTGGAAACCCATTTTCGAATATGTTAATCGCCTTTGGATTCTGAGCATTTAGACCAAAATGACGTCTATGGAGAAAAATTGAACAAGTTATGAAAGAAAAAGAGTTCACGAAAATTTGTCTTCGTGACCTTCTGTCTTCGTGAACTTCAAGTTCGTGAACTCCTAGAATTTGGTGAATTTTAAGAACTTTGTGAACTAGCTTTCCTTCGTGAACTTAATGATTTTCACGAACTTGTTTTTCTTTTTATTAGTTGTTTTTTTCATTTTGTTTTCTAAAATCTTACTAACTTAGTCTGTTTATTTTTCAGATGGCTACTGAACTTTGATTTGTGGTAGATCACAACATGACTGCTTTCCTTGGTGTTCCTTCCGAAAAGCACGAGATGTTCAAGTCAATGGTGTACGGACTGATCCTATCTCCCGTCAATTTTTCTATTATGGAGTGTATGTTTATCATTTCCAGCTTCATTTATGACTCCTGGAACTCCGTGACAGAGGATACAGACGCCAATGGGAACGTATGCTTAATCGGAAAGGTCCAAGTTCAAGCATTCGTTATTACTGAGCAGATAGTTCATGAGTTCCTGCAATTCAGGGATAAGGAATCAGATCCTGTTGAGCTAGATAACCAGCTCGTTCACAACACACTACCGTGGATGGGATACGAGGGTCTTTACCCTCCGACTGAGAAGAAGCTGATGCATCCTTATTGGTAGATATCTAGCTCATGTGTTGACTTACTTCCTTTCTGGGAGTAAAGGAGGATATGATGTTCTGAACGAGACACTGAGCTCATGCATCGTAGCCATTGTCCTGGGAGATGATTTCAACTACTCTCGAATGATCTTCTATGATATGTATGACAATATCAAGGGCAAGAGGAAGGAGAGGTTTTTGGCTTTTCCCCGTTTCATCCATATCATCATCAATAAACTTCATCCATATCAAACACTTTTTTTTATATGCATATATTTATGTAACAATTTTTATAATTGTAACATAACCTTGTGTTTTTAAATTACATAAAAATAAATAAATACCACATGCTTTGCTTTATTATAATTTAGTTATGATTACATTTATTAAATTTTCGAAACAAACCCTAGGGATTACAGTCTCCCCTACTTTAGGAAATTCCGTCCAGAAATTAAGTTAACAGAGGGTTTTGATAAAAGGGTTGATTGTTTCTTATGTCGTTTTGTTCTCTTCTAAAGTTTTACTATTGATTTAATTTATTAATTTTGTAATTACCAACATCCATAATCATTTAAATAGAGACACTATTTTATGACACTAATGAGATAAATACAAAATTAATAAATTAAATCAATAGTAAAACTTTAGAAGAGAACAAAACGACATAAGAAACAATCAACCCTTTTATCAAAACCCTCTGTTAACTTAATTTCGGGACGAAATTTCCTAAAGTAGGGGAGACTGTAATCCTTAGGGTTTGTTTCGAAAATTTAATAAATGTAATCATGACTAAATTATAATAAAGCAAAGCATGTGGTATTTATTTATTTTTATATGCATATCTTTATGTAACAATTTTTATAATTGTAACATAACCTTGTGTTTTTAAATTACATAAAAATAAATAAATACCACATGCTTTGCTTTATTATAATTTAGTCATGATTACATTTATTAAATTTTCGAAACAAACCCTAAGGATTACAATCTCCCCTACTTTAGGAAATTTCATCCCGAAATTAAGTTAACAGAGGGTTTTGATAAAAGGGTTGATTGTTTCTTATGTCGTTACAGTCTACCTTGACTGACAACCATGTCAAGGATGGGACATTGACTAGGAAGGGGTCCAAGAAATCAGGCGTTACAGTCTACCTTGACTGACAACCATGTCAAGGATGGGACATTGACTAGGAAGGGGTCCAAGAAAGAGAAAGACAAGGTCAAAGGTTCAAATGAAACACCCTAAGTGATCATACTCTCATCAGAAGTCCACAGGAAAGCTAGACAGATCCCACAGTACCTCGGGGATTTATACGAATAGCTTTCCTAGACAGGAATTCCAACTACCGGTACTACACCCTTCCATTTAATACATATCCACTTCACAAACCTAATTCTAACGGAATCATAAAATCAACATTGGAATTTCCTAAACTTAATTTCTCTAAGGAATGAGTTCATTATTTATCAACTAACGATCACTTGCACATACGTGAGTTTAGAGTAGAGTTCACTTAAAACTTTTTTTTAAGTAATCTCCATGATATGAAGTGTTGCTTAAACTAAGGCATTCTTAGCTAAGTGTAAGAAAAGGTGTTTAGCAACTATGGCTTTCCTCTATGGTAACATTATAATATAACACAATTTAAATAAACATAGCACATAAGCAATTAATGAACATACAATAATAATATGAGATAACTCATATTTGGGTAAGCTTAGTTATAGTCTAGGTCACCATTTCTAATAACCTAAATCCCTATAACCATGGCTCTGATACCAATCTTTGAGACTCCTGTCTAGGAAAGCGATTCATAATCCCTGACGAGGGACTAGTCTGGCTTACCTGGGGATTTTTCAAAGAAAGTATTTTAGCTATAGGCCAAAGCATGTTACAAACAATATTAATTCTGAATGATTATTAATCAAATTCAAATGACTCCAATACATATGTTAGGATTCAAAGCAAACTCAATTGATTTTTATTATGTGATTTTATATTCCATGACATTTCTTCTAAGATTAGTAATAAACTTTTTATTATTATATCTTAGATGAAACAAATGTCACAAGTCTAAATTATTCTCTATCGATCATATTCTATTCCTAATCAAATTTCATATTTGTATAGATGGCTCGTAGAGAACGCCCAGCTGAATGTCGTATCGCTTCGATAATAGCCCGACAAATGGGAACCGTACTACCTACTATGGTTGCACAACTGCACCAACAACTCCACATCAACCCGACTCCCAAACAAGCCAATCAACTAAAGTGCTCGTTTAAGCATTTCAACTCCTGCAACCCGCCCAAGTTTAATGGGTCAGACGGGGCAACTGGACTGCTCCAATGGTTCGAGGGGATTGAAAACACCTTTCTTAACAGTGACTGCCCGGCCAATCTGAAGGTTCGGTATGTTGTTGGAACCCTTCAAAAACGAGCATTAACCTAGTGGAACAATGAAAAGAAGGCCATTGGGGGAAACACTGCTGCTAACTTGACTTGGGATCAACTCAAGGAACGAATGACCCAGGAGTTTTGCCCACGAAGTGAGGTCAAAAAGCTTGAGTTCGAACTCTGGGATCTTAAGCAAGATAGTGGTGAAAATCTGATTTACAATAATCGTTTCCATGAACTAAGTCTGTTATGCCCTCACATGGTGACCCCTTTGGAAAGGGCGATCGAAAATTATATTGGTGGACTGCCAATGCAGATTCAAGATTCAGTTCTTAGTAGCCAGCCAAAGACCTTAGCTAATGCCATTCAATTGGCTGCTACCTTGACTGACAACCATGTCAAGGATGGGACATTGACTAGGAAGGGGTCCAAGAAAGAGAAAGACAAGGTCAAAGGTTCAAATGAAACACCCAAAAAAGAGACCAAAGCTGGGTCATCTTCTTCATTCAAGAGAAACAACAAAAGGAAGGCCGATCACATGAACTATGTGGTGACCCAGGCCACTCCTGTTCAACAAGTTGCACCTGCTATTCTCACCCAACCACCCAAGAAAGTCTATCACTACAAGAAATTTGGGTCTTTACCCACACTTAGTATGTGTAGGCAAAAGCCTATTATGTTTAGGTAAGTGTGTCTACCTACACATAAATTAAATATCATGATGTGTGGCCTCGTGACTATAGAGATAGATCTTTAGCTACATATCACTTATGTGTAGGTATATATCATTCTAAACTTACACATATATGTGTGGGTAAAAATAAATATTTGTGGGTAAAAAAAAATTATGTGTATGTAAAAGTGGTATATGTGTAGATATTGAGTTTAATGTGTGTCGAAAGAAATATGTGTGTTGGTAAAAATATATTTATGTGTAAATATTAATCATGATAAATGTAGTTAATAATATTCAAATCCATACCAACAAATACAAAATTGTATGTACAAATAGATATATATGTGACCAAAACTACGACACTTAATGAAATATGTTCAAAAATTATTCTACAAACCACTAAAGTAAAATACTTAAACTAACAAAGCATAAACTATTCATAAATCACAATGAGTTTATAGATAATACCAAAACTACTTTACTTATTAATATCTTCATAAATCTGATGTATCACATTTAAATTGTTTTGAAGTGCTTGATGAAGGTTGCATGATATTTTTCACAATCAGTGCATGTTGCACTTTTATCTTCCAGTGTTGCAAATAGATCCACAAGTTCATAAGTAGGGCGTTTTGATTTCCAAGTATTAACTATAGTGTTACTAGCAAGAGCTGGATCACGTCCCCACTTATGCAAGCAAACAGAGCTTCATCCAAGTACATTCTCAAGAATTAACCAGTCACTCATTGATTGTAGAAAATATGTATTTCTCAGCTTCACCATTTTTTCCTGTTAGCAAAAAAAAAAATAAGAAAATAAAATCAAGTACAATAAATTAATTATTAAAAGAATTTCATAGATTCCTTCCAACTAGCTTTTCTTGCCTTAACATAACACTCAAAAAATATTCTTTAAAAAACCATTATGCTATGTGATAGGATATTTATTTGATTCACTTAAAATACACCATCTATAAACATCAAATAGGGTTGTCAAAAATACCCGAACCTGATTAACCTGACCCAATCCAACCCTAACCTAAATAAGCTAATTAGGGTTAGATTAAATCGGATCAAAATATGTTATATGGGTTAATCGCATTGACTCGACTAACCAGAACTATAATTAGGACCAGGTTCGGGTTACACAACCAGATACTTGGCGGCTTCTAAATAAACTTATCTAATGCTTGGATACATACCTGGTGGCTTCTAAATAGATACATAGTTGGTGGCATATAAAAAAACTTATCTAATACTTGGATTCACACACTCTACTATGATTAACAGATAATTATTTTTCATGCTCTCTGCACCAATTCTAAATAAACTTCAAGCTAACCGTGTCAAGTTTATACATGAATCCAATCTGATGTGAGGGTCCACAGATGACTTTTCATGAATCCATTCATCCATATCACCAATATGCTTCGATTCAATTTATACAAATTGAGATTCATCAAATAAATTCTACATTAAACCTAATAATTAAATGCAAGTAAAAAATCAAAGAGAACAACATGCTTACATAGTAAGTTCTTGAGGTTGAATCTCCAATAGATCCAAATTCGTCTTCGCATTCAAATTCAAACAAACTAGATGGAAACGAACCACTTCAGTACTCTATACACGAAACAAAAGTTATAAGAACACTAACAAATTTTAAACCAATTAGGATACACAATGACACCAGAAAAGAACAAACAAAATGGAACCAAAGTACACATCAAATTATCATAATTCAAATGATATAATCAGATTATGCAAAAACTAAATTGCATTTTCAACCTCATTAAATTTCATGTGTAATATAATCACACTCCATAGAAAAATTCTCTGTACTTTAATTCAAACAAAATCACAATAATCGATAGACATAAATGATCAACTTGAACAGAACTATATCATGTGTTAATCATATAAGTAATTTTAATTATTCATAAACAAATTTACCCTATAAGAAACATCAAAACTTAAAAGCACTCACTCAAGCTTCATATTTGAATTATAAACTCCAAAACTTTGTTGTCAAGAAATGATGACCATCATTAGAAAGCTAAAACATACTTAAAAGTTTTGGTTTATATAATTATTATAACAACTTAAGGTGATTAGAAAATGAAGAAATAAAATCAGGATTAAAACATGACAAGAATGTCAAATATATATGTTCTGTTCGTATTTTTGTTTAATCCTATTGCATCTAAAGTTTTGATGCATGAATCAAATATGATGAGTGTGTATATAACATGGAATAATAACCAAGACACTAAAACACAAAGTAATTTCGGCATGAATCACATAATAAATTCATAAAATAATGAAATTCTCAAATAGGCATTTCATCAAGCATGCGGCATTCATTGAGTAAATACAATGAGGAGAGATGAAATTTTATCCAATTCAGTCCCAAATTTACAAGTTTAAACAAAACTATTTATGAATCCAAGAAATTCAAGTTAAAATGAAAACCATTTAACAAAAAAGTCCAAAAGAAATTACCTTGATCAGACAAGATAATGTGTTGATGGATTACAGTTGCAAGTCATTAAATTGCACCAAAACAATTAGAATGTATCAGCATAACACATAGAGACTCATGTCTCTTGAAGTATTTCAAGCAACGTTGGCCATACAGTGATTTAACATCTCTATTAGTCAAAACTGACTTCAAAATGTTTAAATCTCTATCATTAAATCTAAAGAACTCTAGAAGTTCCGAACCAAAATTGTGTAATTAGAAGATTATAATAAGATATAACCTATCAAATGCTAGGTTTTTGATAGAAATAAAGAATGGTTTTACCTTTTGGTTTGTAACAAAGACAAGAATAGAGAAAGATGCTTACCTTCTTTCACGCACTACAACAATTTGTTATACAAACATACGATTTTGATGCATATGAAGATTTGAGTGAGGGAATAAATTTGAGAGTGGTGGCGAATGGGAAGAACGATTTAGGGTTTCTCAGAGATTAGAGAGGATATATGATCAAATGAGTAGAGAAAGAGAACGGTCAAGTAGGGTCCGCGCTTCTTTTCTACCAGGACAAAGAAATAAGCGGGAAAAGAAATGAATCTAAATTTTCAACCATCAAAATTAGATTTTATAAAATTTGAAAAGGCCTCCTGATTTTTACTTCACCTTGACTGCAAAGTTGTTAATTATGCCTTTTGTGTTGGTGGGTGCTAATGGGAGAGAAGACAAAAAGTTTTTCCATGTTTTATTTTCCAAATATTCGGATTTTTTAATTTGCATTCAGAATTTTTTTATTTCTAAATCATCAAGATGTGTCCTTGACTGCAAAGTTGTTAATTAGACCTTTTGTGTTGGTGGGTGCTAATGGGAGAGAAGACAAAAAGTTTTTCCATGTTTTATTTTCCAAATATTCAGATTTTTTATTTTGCATTTAGAATTTTTTTATTTCTAAATCATCAAGATGTGTATTTGTAACATCAGTGCCGGAACCGGTGCCGGAACAGTGATCGCAACAGTAGCATGAACAGTAAACAGACAAAAACTATACATATTCCATACTATTTCATATTCATATCAATAGTCAAAGTCATTTTCGTGTTATCAAACAACAGGTTCATAAACATTTAGCAGAAACAAAGTTCGGAACAATGGTTCTTGAGTCAGGTAATTATCTGGCAACACTGAACCATCATGGGTTTATTTGTTAGGATCTATTAGGATAACACGCATGTGAGGATAAATAAAATAAAACAATAACAGTTGTTGTTACGGAATGCTAAACTGACGAGCTATTCGTATAGGTGACGATCTGTACGAATAGATCTGATAGTTTAACGATCTGAAACGATGATTGTAAAGTAGACAACAAAATCAGAAAGTGAAACGTACGATCGTGTTCGTACAGTTAGCGCTCTGTACGAAAACGCGCGTAAGTGACGTTTTCTGATGAAACGAAAACGAAGACGATTCGAACGATAATAAATATAAGGAAATAAAATATTTCCTGTTTTACAATTTTGAAACTCATCATAAATAAGTTAAAACGAAACTATTTTAATTTAGGCGCGTAAACCATAATACGCGAATAAATAACAAAACGCGTAAAATTTATAAATTTCGATAAATAAATTAAGAAAATAACATTTAATATCATTACTAGAAATAACCACTTTCTAAACATATAAAATAAAGTCTTTTTTTATTTATAATAAATAATTACGCGCGTTACGATCCGGAGACGCAACGGAAACAAGAACCGAGCAACCGAAACGAAACCGAACACCCTCGGGATATAAAAACCCTAAAATGAGACTTCACTCTCATTTTTCTCTCATCTCTTTCTCTCTCTAGCTCAATTCCCGTCCACCTCTCTCTCTCAAGAAATATCAACTTCAAACTACAAGATCTTGGTCATTTTGTGGTGAAATCGCACATTCTTGGTGTCCACGCGTAGCTAGGAACGAGCTCTACAAGGGAGTACAACAGATCGGAAGCTTTGGCCACTGAAATTTAAGGTATGTAGCTTGAAACTTTCGGGAAAATAGGGTTTTCTATGTTCTTGTTCGACCCATCATGTTCAGCCGGCTCTAGACCATACCATGCATATCTTGTATCTTCGAGACACCTTCTGACACAACACAACCTGTAGAATCGGTCGACAATGGTTCAAAGAGAGGAGGAAGATGAGCTGAAACAGGTTCGCCGAGGGGTATGGGCGGCCGAACCTGCTGCCTTGTGCTGGGCGAACCTCACAAGCACCTCACGAACCCAAGGCTGAACCTTCCTTACCAACGAACCTGCCATCATCACCCACGAACCCTGGATTCGCCTATACCACCGCCGAACCTCTCATTGCCGGACAACCCAAGATCAGCCGAACCTGTTATCAACATCAGACCACCAGCGAACCTTGTTGTAGCAGCCGAACCTTTTTCAATGGCCGAACCTTTGATGCCCCGAGCCTTCTGGCTATCATCGACGAACCTTAGCCCACTGGCGAATCCTCTTCAGTGGCAAACCTAGGTGGCTACTTTCACAGCCACGAACCTAACCTTGTTGCATGCGTAGCCGAACCTTGGTCAAGATAGTCAGTAGGTTCGCTGGAAATCCATCTATATAATTTCTGTTTTGATCGACCCAAGGCCCACTGGATCCGTTGGCCCCTACGCATGCTAGGCCCAATTTAGTTGATGTGTAAGTATAGTCTCATGAATCCACACCGTATGTTGCAGCCCAACAGAAGTTGTTTCGGCCCATTTGCATCCACTCGGCCCACTACTCGTTTGGCCCAAATTGTGCAGCACAAACTATTGATATTAGGCCATACGACTAAATCGGTCCAAGGGGCATTCGTTTAGCTCAATCCACTTACTTGGCCCAAGTTACATTATCCAGGCCCATGATGTTCCTTGTTCGGCCCAAGTCCTAAAGCTCACACAAATGTACATTGGCCCATAAATTTTAACCGGCCCGATAATTCGGCCCAATAGTTAGGATGACCCAATGAATTGATTCGGACCAATATCTAAGATGATCCGTTGTACATTCGGTTAAGTTAAATATTAACCATTCGGCCCAAGTTACTTAGCCTAACATCACTCACAAAGACCATGCAAGACATTAGGCTCAATATTAACCAGTTGGGCCATAATGGCAAGTTAGGCCTAACATAAGGCCCACGAGATCTAAATTTCAATAAAAACAATGTTAGGATTAACTATGGATCTAACTTAGGATGTTCTAGCACAATAATCGTATGAAATTATTATAGGGGATGATCATTCTTTTAGTTAAACACAAGTGAATCTCTTTAAACTAAGATATCAATATCATGGGAGAAGTACACTAGGGATGAAAACAAGAACCTAAAGGTTATGGGTTGACTTAAATGTTAACACCTAAACCATTGGGAATTATAAAGACTTATGACTAACCTAAGAGGTTTATTTAAACCATTCAGGATTAATTACTCAATAAGCTAACAAGAAATCGCTAGAAACTAAAAGACTATTAATGGGCCCAAGAATGGCCCAATGGGTTTAATATAAGCCCATCATTTTTAATTACACTTTTCTTAAATTATTTATACTGTTCATAAAAGAGGTTAAATTATAAACCTTATCAATATAATTAAATGATTTTCCTAAATAAATGATTAACTTAAAATGAAATAAGTTGAAAATGTTTTACTTAAAGACTTTAAAGAATAATGTGGGATTTGGGTTACTAATGGGTAATAATTTAACTTAGATAGAAGGAATTTTAGAAACACATTAGTAATCTAGGACACGTAGTTGCACACCGAGACCAAACCCTAGATACGACAATTACTGTATGTACTTATCGTATTCGAATTCTTTAAAATAACTCAGGTGCTAAAGATACTTAGGCAACAATCAAAGAGTGCGCATATCTTTTGTGGTTCATTGCACGGCAACACAGGTGAGTTCATTGCCCCTTTTTCTAACATTTTTGTCTTAAAACGCGGGGCTGAGAAGCATGCGTAAACTGCGTTATTTTAAACTGTTTATTTAAATGCTTTTGTTTATTATATGTTTTACATATATATGTTTGTTGATACTCCTAGGCTCCTGTCTAGGTAATTATTAAACAGATCAAATTATTAAGTTAATTAAAGTACTCTTATGAGTAATACTTTAAATTTAAACTCTAAATAAACCCTTAGTCCATCAAGCTCAAATTCAAGAATCTAAATTCAAAGTGAAATCAAAGGAACTAAAACAAAAGATCATATTCAGAGGAAATATAATTCAGTGTGGAATCTGAGAACAAAGAATCATAATCAAGAATCAATTATCATTGTGTATCATGGAAATTCTAAAGATCAAGATCAAGAGACTCAAGGAATCAGAAATCATAAATGTGTGTGAATCATTGAAATAATGAAATCATTACAATCTAATGAAATCATTAATATTTGAGTTAAGGTGGATGTCAGTTGTATAGGGAATCAAGACCACGTGTAACACACATATAAAGTCCCCTTCAGGTATAGAAGACTCTTGTAGTCAGGCTATACGGGCAATAACATGAACTATCAAAGGAAATCAATATCAAAGTCATATCAAGAGAATCAAAGAGATCAAGAATCAAAGGATATCCTTAAAGTCCCCGCATGTACAGAAGACCATTGGGTCAAGCTGTAAGGGCAAAACATTAAAATCCCGGTCAGTTCAGGTGTACTCCTTGTGAGTTATGCCTAACATGGGTCACGTGTGAGAGGTTAGAACTTGGACAACCACCAACAACTAAGTCTAAATATTTAACATTTTATTTCTATCACTGACTTTTGGGAAATCATGTATCTATGATGAACTCAAGAGAATCAAAGGTAAATCAAATTTTGGAAAGCATAATCTAAATCAGAGGTGTGTAGGGTAAAAATGCTTAATTATCATTAACAACAGTGTCATATGCGTATTAGTATGTGGTGGGACGGCGTTTGGGCGGGTTTGTTGGCTCGACCCAGGGGTATGCCCTATATATAAGCATACCGATATGGATATTACATGTGATGTTAATGAGGTTAAGGGTTTTTACCGAAAGAGGTTTTCAAATCATTTTCAAATACTAAACTATATGAACTCACCAACCATGTTTTGACTTTATTTTTGCATGACTTCTCAGGTGACGAACAGATCAACTGAAGAGTTGTTTCTTTTGGTGAGGGGCCCCGAAACCGGGCACCTCGCAGAGGTTGGTTTTCATCATAACACATAGCTCTTAATCTAAAATCTTTCATAATCATGCAGCGGAAATGTAAACATAGTTGCTAAACAGAATTCAATAAAGTGTTTGTATCAAAATCATATCGAATTGCCAAAACCGACGGATCGTCTGAATTGATGCCCGAGCTCCACGCCTTCTCTTATCATAGCTTTAACCTGACATACATGCTAAATCAAGTCAGCTTACACTGGTGAGTTCTAGTTTTCATAAAATATCATAACCGTTTAGTGAGTTAAACATTTTAACATGAAAGCGTTATATCATACACATAAACCATAACACATAACCATCGTCATCATCGTAGCCATATAACCATCGTCATCATCAAAACCACTGTCATCAACATGAGCAGTGGGCTTATGCCGGCACAAGGCTCCATGTTTATAGTCCGATCGACTCTTACCATGTTTATAGCCCGATCGGCTCTTACCATGTTTATAGCCCGATCGGCTCTTACCCTGTTTATAGCCCGATCGGCTCTGTGTTTATAGCCCGATCGGCTCTGTGTTTATAGCCCGATCGGCTCCGTGTTTATAGCCCGATCGGCTCTTGCCATGTTTATAGTCCGATCGACTCTCATGTTTATAGTCCTGTGTTTATAGCCCGATCGACTGTTCATATCCTGATATGTTCAGGTCATCGTCCATACTTAGTAGTACTGGTACTAGTACATCGTGCATACATATCCTATAACATGTATAGGAATTCATCATAACATTCTATCATCACATACATAGCATGCAAGCATCATAACATATTATCATACATCATGGCATCATATTTTCGTATCATGCTAGCCTATAATCATCATTCAACATTCATGCATCCTAGTATTCTAAGACCTCGTCATAGCATCTATTAACTATTGCCTTAGTTAACATCATAATCCATGCTCTCATTGACCTGTTATGTCATCATAACTCATTTACCATGCACGTATCATACCTTAGCATATTTCCAGACACATTTCATCATGAGTAATACATATTCATACATACATCATCATGGCATAACATCATTCATAAATCATCATAACATAATCACATAACATAACAATAAGCATGCATGCCAGCCCAAAACAGTAAGTGTAAATAGGGCATCTAGAACTCACCTGATAGTAGACTCCTGTTATCCTTAGCCGAACTCCTTAGCTAGGGCCTTAAGGACCTACATTAGTATATCGTCTCATCACATACCATTCTTAGACTTAGGATATATTCTAAGTTCCCATCACTACTAGCTTCCCCTTTCTAACTTCCTGTTCTCGAAACTTGGCTAAGTATTCGAAACACTTGAAGTTCATTAAGTTCCCATGTACACGAAATTACAGAGTTCACAAAATGGCTGGTACTCGAAACCATCCCATGTATTCGAAATAACCTGTGTATTCGAAATACCCCTTCGTATTCGAAATAGTCTTTGTACTCGAAATGCCATGTACTCGAAATGACAATGTACTCGAAATTACATGTATAATTTCGAGTACCCTCTGTACATGATTTCGTGTACTCATCATTTTCTTCATAAACATATCAGAAATTCATCTAAGACTTTGGGGAGCTAGTTTCTAGGTTCCTTAGGTTGTTACCAACACACTGGAACCTCAAAGCTCTGAACTTTATGCATAAAGGTGTGAGTTTTAGACATAAGTTCCCTTTTTGTATAACCATCCTAACTTTTGTATAAAAATCCAGCTTTCTATATATGAATCACTTACTTGAAGGTAGCTGGTTCTCCTGGTAGAATCCCGTGCGTTTCCTCCTTTGTTTGGTCGATCAAAGCTCGATTCTTGATGTTCTTGAACTTCAACTTCGAGTACTCGAAAGAAACGGTGCTTCCAACCAAAGGTTGTCACATTTCCCAAGGCACTCCTATTTATAGGCAGTGATAGATACTCGAAATTGGGTGTACTCGAAATGGGTTGATTTCGAGTACTATATCCTAGAGACTTAGTGTACTCGAAATTGGATTTCGAGTACACGTTTTCACGGCCTTCACGTGGTTATTATTCGTCTATTTTCCTACAAGTTTATTATTCGTTACCCAATTCTAAGTTCAAGTAACTTGTATTTAGAAAATTTGGGATGTTACAAGTCTCCCCTCCTTACAATAGGTTTCGTCCCGAAACCTGCCTCGTTACATATCAAACAAGTGAGGATACAACTTCCTCATCTCATCTTTCATTTCCCATGTCGTATCTGAACCCTTCCGATGCTTCCACTGAACTCTGACTTGACGAACCGTTTTATTCCGTAGCTGCTTTTCCTTTGTATCCACGATCGCGACTGGTTCTTCGATGTAGTTCAGTCGGTCATCTACCTCAATGTCGTCTAAAGGAACATGTGCTTGCTCGTCTGCCACACACTTCCTTAGATGTGACACGTGGAAGGTAGGATGAATCATG
Source organism: Mikania micrantha (assembly GCA_009363875.1). Lineage (NCBI taxonomy): Eukaryota > Viridiplantae > Streptophyta > Magnoliopsida > Asterales > Asteraceae > Mikania > Mikania micrantha. Next base: position 58,635,755 of record CM018691.1, on the reverse strand, counting down.
TTCAGCTCCTCTGGTAGGTCCAGTCGATACGCGACTTTCCCTACCCTTGCCTTTATCTGAAACGGTCCGATGTACCTCGGACTCAACTTTCCCCTCTTTCTGAATCTAATGATTCCCTTCCATGGTGATACCTTCAGCAACACTCGATCGCACACATCAAACTCGATCGGTCTCCGATGCTTGTCAGCGTAAGTCTTTGGGCGATCTTGTGCAGCTTTCATTCGTGCTTTTATCACCCGTAGCTTTTCTGCCATATCAATCACTGCAGCCTTGTTTCCAATTTCTTTCTGTCCAACTTCACCCCAGCATACCGGGGTTCTACATCGTCTTCCGTACAACGCCTCATATGGGGGCATTCCGATGCTGGAGTGGTAGCTGTTGTTGTAAGAAAACTCCACCAATGGCAAGTGGTCATCCCAGCTCCCTCCAAAATCGATAATGCATGCCCTAAGCATATCCTCCAACGTTTGGATAGTCCTTTCTGACTATCCATCAGTCTGAGGGTGACAGGCGGTACTGATATTTAACCTCGTTCCCATGGCATCATGAAACTGCTTCCAGAATCTGGAAGTAAACCTCGTATCCCGATCTGACACAATAGAGACAGGAACTCCGTGTCTGGTCACAATTTCTTTCACGAACAACTCAGACAACCTTTCGGATGTATACGTTTCCCTGATAGGGAGGAAGTGTGCACTCTTCGTCAGTCGGTCCACAATCACCCATTTGGTATCATGTCGTTTAGTTGTCCTTGGTAGCTTGGTGATGAAGTCCATGGTGATGTGTTCCCACTTCCATTCCGGTACCTCGAGAGGTTGCACATATCCGTAGGGCTTCTGATGTTCAGCCTTCACTTGCGCACAAGTAAGGCACATGTTCACATACTGCATCACACTAAACTTCATGCCCGGCCACCAATAATCTTTCCGAAGATCTTTATACATCTTTGTCGCACCGGGATGCACAGAATAGCGTGACTTGTGGGCTTCATCTAAAATCCTTGACCGAATGTCCCCATTTCTGGGTACCCACATCCGACCGAATCGTATCTTTATCCCGTGGTCATTATCTTCCAAGATCTTAGCTTGTCCGAAGACACGTTCAAAACCCACATTCTCTTCTTTCAATCCCTCCTGTTGCGCCTTCTTGAGCTCGTTCAGAAAGTCTGGCGTTATTACCAAACTATACGATTTTACTCGTATGGCAGGATGATCAGTCTTGCGACTCAAAGCATCCGCCACCACATTGGCCTTTCCCGGGTGATATAGAATATCAAAATCATAATCCTTTAGCAGCTCAAGCCATCGTCTCTGCCTCATGTTCAAATCCTTTTGCTCGAAGAAATACTTCAAACTCTTGTGGTCAGTATAGATGGTACTTCTTACTCCATACAAATAGTGCCTCCATATTTTCAATGCAAACACCACTGCATCGAGTTCGAGATCGTGGGTCGGGTAGTTAGCTTCATGAATCTTTAGCTGGCGCGAAGCATAAGCTAGTATCTTTCCCCTTTGCATGAGTACGCATCCCAACCCTTGTCGTGACGCGTCGGCATACACAACAAGATCATCATTTCCATCCGGCAGTGCTAGAACAGGAGCTTGGGTAAGTTTCTCCTTTAGCACTGAAAACGCTTGTTCTTAGTTTGGACCCCATTCGTACTTTACGTCTTTCTTCGTGAGCTTCGTCAGTGGTGTCGCTATCTTGGAGAAGTCCTGAATAAATCTCCGATAATAGCCAGCCAAACCAAGAAAACTGCGTACTTCTGTAGGTGACTTTGGAGGACTCCATTTCATAATCGTTTCAACTTTAGCTGGATCTACCATAATGCCTTCTGGGTTCACCACGTGACCCAGAAACTGTACCTCTCGTAACCAGAAAGCGCATTTGCAAAACCTAGCATAAAGTTTCTCTTTCCTCAGGATCTCCAATACCTCACGTACGTGGCAAGCATGGTCTCCCTCGTTCTTTGAATAAATCAAAATATCGTCAATAAACACTATCACCGATCGGTCCAGCATCGGTCGACATACTCTGTTCATCAAATCCATAAATGCTGCGGGATTTTTCGTCAATCCAAACGACATAACAAGAAACTCGTAATGTCCATAACGCGTATGGAAGGCAGTCTTCAGAATATCCTGCTCTCGAACTTTCAACTGATGGTAACCGGATTGGAGATCTATCTTTGAGAACCAGCTTGCATCTTGCAATTGATCAAACAAGTCATCAATTCTAGGTAGAGGATACCTGTTCTTTACGGTCAACTTATTCAGTTCCCTGTAATCGATACACATACGCATACTTCCATCTTTCTTCTTAACGAACAGCACCGGTGCTCCCCACGGAGAGGCACTCGTTCGTATAAAACCTTTATCAAGGAGTTCTTGTAGCTGGGTCATCATTTCCTTCATCTCGTTTGGAGCAAAACGGTAAGTTGCTTTGGCAACGGGTTGTGCCCCCGGCGCAAAGTCGATCTGGAACTCAATTTCCCGTTCGGGTGGTAATCCAGGCAATTCCTCAGGGAATACATCGGGGAAGTTACACACAACGGGAACATCATTAATCGTCCTCATATCCATACGTTCCTCAATCACGTAGGCCAAGTAGGCTACACACCCTCGCCTCATCATAACATCAGCCTTGATCATCGAATTGATCTTAGGCGCATACATCGCTTTATCACCATAAACCGTCACGGAGCTCCCATCCATCGCACGTAAACATATCATCTTTCGTCGACATACAATGTTAGCCTCATATTTGGCTAACCAGTCCATACCCAAAACCACATCGAATCCTCCTAAGGTAATCAGAAACAATCGTACTGGGAACCTATGACCTCCTATCTCAACATAACAATCATCAATAGCCTCAGTTACCCTGGTCATCTTACCATTTGCCGTCTCTACGTCAAATACCCGATATATCTTCTTAACCTTCCCAGATAACCCATCACAGAAAGTAGAAGATACAAAACTCATACTGGCACCAGAATCAAACAATACAGAAGCAGGAATATTGTTGATAGAAAAGGTACCTGTGACCACATCAGGGTCCTCAATCGCATCATCCTTCGTCATCGTAAAGGCTCGTGGTTTAGCCTTCTGCTTCTCCTTTCCTTTCTCTTCCTTCTTACCCGAGCCCGAAGCATCGGCCCGTGGTTGCCTGCAATCTTTGGACAGATGTCCAACCCCATTACAGTTATAGCATCGAATCGTACCGGGACAGTTGGCTGAAAAGTGCCCCACCTTTCCACATCTGAAACATAAGTTTGTGCCCACACGGCACGGCCCAGAATGGTCCTTACCACACTTGCTACATAGCCCAAAATCTTCCCGTTTCACCTTCTTGCCTGAAAAGTTTCGTTGGTCTGTTCGACCCCTTTTTGTCCCGGAGGACTCCTTCACCTTGACTTCCTCGTTCACTGGCTCATCAGCCATCACATCATCCCATACAATACCACTGAGTTCAAAAGTAGAATCAAAAGTCTTTGGGGCGTTCGCTTTAACATGAATCCTGACCTTTGGAGGCAAGCCCTCCATGTACAATTTCACCCTACGTTCCTCAGTGGGGACCAGATGAGGAACGAGTCTGGCCATCTCATTAAACCTCGACGTGTACTGACGATGGTTCAGACTTCCAGCTTTCAGAACCAGAAATTCCCTTTCAACCTTATCCAGCTCATTCTTGGGACAGAACTGCTTAGTGACCAGTTCCTTTAGATCGTCCCAAGTCATCTTCTTCACATCAGCTGCAGCCTTGGACTGCTTAATGGTGTTCCACCAGTGAAGTGCCTCCTCGACAAAAGAGTGAGCTGCGAACTTAACAGCTTGGTCGACTCGGCATTCACTGATGGAGATAAAAGCCTTCATCACGGATACCCAGTGGCAGGTGGCCACAGCATCCTTCTTACCATCGAAGGTCGGTGGGTTACATCCCTTGAAGGACTTGTAGTCACAGCCCTTCAGTTTCCCAGTCATAGAGTTGTCGCTCTTCGTCTCGATGATCACCACCTCATCTTCTTTGGTGCTTTCTTTAGTTCCCTCAGACTTGTCTTTCAGAGCATCCTTCAGTGCCTTAGCAATCAAGGCTGGTAGCTTCTCATCCATTATCTTGCAGACCTCATCAGAAATAGCCTTCACCGCGATAGGCTCAAGAGTGAACTCTTCTTCATTCTCTGGTTGCTCGTGGTGCTCGTGGTCGTCTTCATTGACGGGTTCTTCATTCTCGACATGTGGTTCTTCAGGTTCCTGTGGTTTCTTTCGCGGTCTACCCTTTTGTCCGGCCATCTAACTATCTATAGGATGCAACAATTGATGAGTTAGTACAGGAATCAGTTTAGCACAAAATAAGCTTTTTAAATCGTTAATGACGTTGATCAGGTGTTATTAACCATTTACCCAACTCATAAGCTCTAAACGTTTCCCATCCCAACTCCTCAATGTGCATGACCCTAACTACCCTTCTAGCCTGAAATCTACATCTTAACTCGTACATAACATTCAGCCCGTGGCATCCGTTCATCCGTGGATGGCAATCCGCGTCAATTAATCCCATTCTCAGTTTAAGTCTTGGCATTTGGGATGCCAAGATCTCTCAAACTATGGCTCTGATACCAACTTGGGGGGCCCCGAAACCGGGCACCTCGCAGAGGTTGGTTTTCATCATAACACATAGCTCTTAAACTAAAAACTTTCATAATCATGCAGCGGAAATGTAAACATAGTTGCTAAACAGAATTCAATAAAGTGTCTGTATCAAAATCATATCGAATTGCCAAAACCGACGGATCGTCTGAATTGATGCCCGAGCTCCACGCCTTCTCTTATCATAGCTTTAACCTGACATACATGCTAAATCAAGTCAGCTTACGCTAGTGAGTTCTAGTTTTCATAAAATATCATAACCGTTTAGTGAGTTAAACATTTTAACATGAAAGCGTTATATCATACACATAAACCATAACACATAACCATCGTCATCATCGTAGCCATATAACCATCGTCATCATCAAAACCACTGTCATCAACATGAGCAGTGGGCTTATGCCGGCACAAGGCTCCATGTTTATAGTCCGATCGACTCTTACCATGTTTATAGCCCGATCGGCTCTTACCATGTTTATAGCCCGATCAGCTCTTACCCTGTTTATAGCCCGATCGGCTCTGTGTTTATAGCCCGATCGGCTCCGTGTTTATAGCCCGATCGGCTCTTGCCATGTTTATAGTCCGATCGACTCTCATGTTTATAGTCCGGTCAACTCTGTGTTTATAGCCCGATCGGCTGTTCATATCCTGATATGTTCAGGTCATCGTCCATACTTACTAGTACTGGTACTAGTACATCGTGCATACATATCCTATAACATGTATAGGAATTCATCATAACATTCTATCATCACATACATAGCATGCAAGCATCATAACATATTATCATACATCATGGCATCATATTTTTGTATCATGCTAGCCTATAATCATCATTCAACATTCATGCATCCTAGTATTCTAAGACCTCGTCATAGCATCTATTAACTATTGCCTTAGTTAACATCATAATGCATGCTCTCATTGACCTGTTATGTCATCATAACTCATTTACCATGCACGTATCATACCTTAGCATATTTCCAGACACATTTCATCATGAGTAATACATATTCATACATACATCATCATGGCATAACATCATTCATAAATCATCATAACATAATCACATAACATAACAATAAGCATGCATGCCAGCCCAAAACAGTAAGTGTAAATAGGGCGTCTAGAACTCACCTGATAGTAGACTCCTGTTATCCTTATCCGAACTCCTTAGCTAGGGCCTTAAGGACCTACATTAGTATATCGTCTCATCACATACTATTCTTAGACTTAGGATGTATTCTAAGTTCCCATCACTACTAGCTTCCCCTTTCTAACTTCCTGTTCTCGAAACTTGGCTAAGTATTCGAAACACTTGAAGTTCATTAAGTTCCCATGTACACGAAATTACAGAGTTCATGAAATGGCTGGTACTCGAAACCATCCCATGTATTCGAAATAACCTGTGTATTCGAAATACCCCTTCGTATTCGAAATAGTCTTTGTACTCGAAATGCCATGTACTCGAAATGACAATGTACTCGAAATGACATGTATAATTTCGAGTACCCTTTGTACATGATTTCGTGTACTCATCATTTTCTTCATAAACATATCAGAAATTCATCTAAGACTTTGGGGAGCTAGTTTCTAGGTTCCTTAGGTTGTTACCAACACACTGGAACCTCAAAATTCTGTACTTTATGCATAAAGGTGTGAGTTTTAGGCATAAGTTCCCTTTTTGTATAAGCATCCTAACTTTTGAATAAAAATCCAGCTTTCTATATATGAATCACTTACTTGAAGGTAGCTGGTTCTCCTGGTAGAATCCCGTGCGTTTCCTCCTTTGTTTGGTCGATCAAAGCTCGATTCTTGATGTTCATGAACTTCAACTTCGAGTACTCGAAAGAAACGGTGCTTCCAACCAAAGATTGTCACATTTCCCAAGGCACTCCTATTTATAGGCAGTGATTGATACTCGAAATGGGTTGATTTCGAGTACTATATCCTAGAGACTTAGTGTACTCGAAATTGGATTTCGAGTACACGTTTTCACGGCCTTCACGTGGTTATTATTCGTCTATTTTCCTACAAGTTTATTACTAGTTACCCAATTGTAAGTTCAAGTAACTTGTATTTAGAAAATTTGGGATGTTACATTTGGACTAGGTTACAGATAGAGGACCTAGCTTTTTGGACCTGCATACTTTTGAACATCATACACAGTTTTTTTGTATATCTTGTGCAGATACAAGATTGAAGATTTATGATGTGATAGTAGAATTACATTGTTAAATTATAAACTTAACTGATGTAAATTTAACTTTGTAATTCTATTTTATTTTAGCATGTTTCTTATTTATATATGATGTGCAATGTAAACAATCTGATTATTTTTATTATCATTCCCGATATCGCGCCCCGGGAACCTTCCGCCCGACGGGGAATCCGATCCAACCCCGCCGGCTCGGGGTGTGACAGATTGGTATCAGAGCCATGGTTATAGAGAAATATAGGTCACTTATTTAAATGGTTTGGCCTAGACTATAACCTAGGGACCCTGCATGTAGAGGACATAGGAATTAGGAATTTACTTGCATTGTGTCTTCTGCGTTCAATCATTGCACTAACCAATGTTCTATTGGTTATGATTAGAATGTCACCAAGTGTCACACCCCTGCGCCGCGTGCGGAATCCACGGCGCGGTGACGTATGAACAGTTGAATCATGCACAAGTATTGAATAAGAACAACCACAATGGATTACTACATTTCATAATGTTTAGACAGTTGATTAGTTACAGACAATCTATCTACCAAAAGTAAGACAACTACAGACCCAAAATATAGTTTACAAAATAAGACTTCAAACAAGACAAGTAAACAATTAGGATTTAGTGTGTTTCTAATCCATCCTAGCATGTTTCTTCATCTTGTTCTATCTTAGTATGGTCTCCTTAGTTGTCTCTAAGAATGTCTTAAACCTGATTACCTGAAACACGTGAAAAGTAACTGTCAACTACAGACGTAGTTGGTGAGAACAATAGGTTTAAACATTTGTAAACATGAGTATATGATATAAGGCATAGGTAAGTTAAAGCAACATAAGATTCACACGGATGAGCTGCAACCCAAACTAACATCAAGTAAGAAAATGAGTGTAAACAGTCCAATCACTGTTCGCACGAAAGCCAACATATAATATCAAGTCCCAAAACACGTTTGGAGTTAGATAATACATCAGCAGTTTTGATAACCATATGACACCAGACCTGCAGTTGGCTTTTAAAAACAAATTTAAAAGCCAACTCCATCCTGGATAAGAAAACAATGACACCAGACCTACGGTTAGCTTTTAAAACAAATTTAAAAGCTAACTCCATCCTGGATAAGAAACAATGTGTCCGCTTTCCCTTGTTGTGATCACCCAGTACTAACGCTAATGAATGTGATACTTGATGCTTTTACAAGTTTGTTTACAACAATAGACACCATGTTTTCTGAATCTTACTTTAACCGGATGTGTTAATGCCTTATTTGATAACATGAATTGAAAACCTGGATTAAATTCCACGAATTAAATCCTTTGTTTTGAATACCATGAATTGTACCACTTGATTTGAATACCATGTTTTGAACCACTTGATTTGAATACCATGTTGTGAATCATCTGATTTGAATACCATGATGTGAACCACTTGATTGAATACCATGTTTTGAACCACTTGATTTGAATACCATGAAATAGTGACCTTGTGTAACAACAAGGTTTATAACAAAAGAGTTTATAAATTCATTTATTCAAAAGTGTTTATCTTTCATAAATACATTTGAGTAAATCAGTTACAAAACAGTTCAAAATCCCTTATAAAACCTTTTTAATGAAAAGAATTTAGTCATTGATAAATAATTTAAAACAGTTGATGAATTTCTAGGATTCGTACAATGAATCCATAATGTTTATAAGTATACACACACCTTGTGTAATGAAATATGATTGTAAACGATTGTTTTGATCACGTGTTCCACCCCAAAACAGTTATAAAACAGTAAAAGAGGGGCTAAAGTTCTCACCTGTCTGCAGTAGACTCTGAACTAAAACAGATAGCAAGTAGCAAACAGGACTTCTAATTGTTTCCTATAACATTGTAATCATACATAAGATATAGGATTTATAATTGTATAGACTTTGATTCATTGATTGACTTGTGTTCTCATGATTTGATTATTGTGAAAACTTGAAAGTTATGAATTGAATCACTTAATTGATCATGGGTCCAAGAAACGAATATGAAATGATCTTTTGTGTTCAAACTAGTTTGTACACATCACATGTGTTTGAGAATGTGGTTAACCATTGATTACTATGATTTATGAAAGAATGTTCCAATTGTTTAAGTCTTGAGATTGTGAATTGATCTTCACGATCATTGTTAAGTTACAAACTTAACCCATTTATGATCAATTCACAATTGTCATAGTCGAGGGCCTCACATTGGGCCTTAAGCCCATGTAATGAGGCTGAACAAAGGCCCTGGGCCACTTAGATCAATATAGGTCAGTTGGATATGACATTGGGTCAATTGAATGTAGTGTTGGGCCGAAATGGGTCTTGTAAACCAAACGAGTGAGTTATTGGGCCAAGTATATCACCAATGATAAAATTGGACCAATTAAGATCATAATGGATCAACATAATTCCATTGGACTTGTTTTAACCTATTGGGTTGAATACCATTGTAATTGGGCCGAATATGATTAGGGTTGGGCCGAGGGTTCATGGGCTGCCATCATAGGCAGCGAACCTTAGGAGTTCAAAGCCTAGGTTCGTTGCATGATAACCTAATGATGGTTCGTGGACTCCTTCACCTAAGGTTCGGCTAATATTGGACGAACCATGCAGGGTTCGCTGCATGCTCGAAGGTTCGACTAACTAACTGGTTCGGCAATACGTACAACAGGGTTCGGGTAACAGGACATCATGAATGGTTCGTGGTTGCTACATAAGATTCGGCTACATGAAGGCTCGCTGAGTTGATGATGATGCATTAGGGATTCACAGGTTCGGTGAAAGGAACTAGGGTTCGTGAACAAGAGAGTTCGTGCCTCTGTTGATGGTTCGGTTGATATCACTGGTTCGTAGAGGGTTCGACTGAGAAACCCTAGTAGGTTCGGCACTACCTGGTTCGCTGTGTGCATAGAGGGTTTGTTGCAGGTTCGTGTTTCACCTAGGGTTCGTGTGATCCAGGGTGACTTGCTGCAAGTTCGTGAAGACCCCTAAGGGTTCGGCTGAAAGTCTACGAACCATTAAGGTTCGTGGTGCCTTCCGAAGGTTCGCAACTCTGAGCAGGAGGGTTCGGCCAGCGAACCTGTTACCCGCATCATCACCATCATCAAACTTCTGGATCTAGACCACTATCTAGGCTAGTACGACCTCCAGAAAGGTTTCTATAGGTGCGAAACTAGGAAGGAAGTGCAAGAACCGGCTAAAACACTGATTTGAACAACCACACACCGAAAACCCTAATTTCCAGATTTTTAAACCGGCTGTACCTCGTTTTTGGCTGGACGAATCTGTGAAAATCTTGTACTTTCGTGTAGAGGATGTTGAGAGCTACGCGTGGACACCAAAATCCGTCGAGAAACGAAGAAGATACGCGCGTTTGAAGGTCGGTTTTCTAGAGAGAGAGAGGGTATACGGGATTTTTAGAGAGAGAAATGGTTGTTGAGGTATTAAATGAGAAAAACACCATCTTTAGGGCTTTTATAGCCCGTGTGGTATTCGGGTTCGTTTCGGTCGCTCGGTTCGCGTTTCCGGAACGTAACGCGTATTTTACGCGGTTTTTAAAATAAAAGAGTTGTTAAACTCATTTAAATGATGAGTTTCAAAACTGTAAAAATATAAAATAATTAATATAATTATTTTTACTCTTCGTGTGTTGTCGGACCGTTAAACATTCACAATTACGTGTATACCCGCAATCGCGTACGTTTTCCGATCGTATTAAAAATTTAAAGTCGTTTAATCATAATTATAAGTTCAACATTCGTATCATTATGGATCGTCACCCATAACTATACTCAGTCTCGCTTACGTATTACGATTCTTGTTGAATTAATTGTCATAATATTCGTCTTGACACTACGCACCAACACTATCCTGTTACACCGAACGCAGTATATATATAGGGCTCACTCTCGCTGCCCACCACTGTTTCGATATAACACAATACTGTTCTTGCCTAGTGAACTCGACTGTAAATAAATAATACATACTTGATAAATGATAAAGATTCTAACACACAAGCACATAATGACACATGATTCACATTGACTGACTGAACATGGGTACACACTGTTCTAACACTGTTCACTACTACATGACTAAATGTACAAATGTTACAGTCTCCCCTAGTTAAGGGAATTTCGTCCCGAAATTAACTAGCCGAAGATACTGTAAAAAGATGAGGGTACTTAAGCTTCATCTGGTCTTCACGTTCCCAGGTGAACTCAGCACCGCGTTTGCCCTCCCATCGTACCTTTACGATCGGGATACGGCTGCGTTTAAGTTTCTCGACCCCATGATCCATGATCTCAACTGGACGTTCTATGAATTGCATGTTGTTCTGAATCTGTATGTCTTCCAGTGGAATCTGAACATCATGATCCGCTAAGCATTTCTTAAGATTTGATACATGAAAAGTATCATGAACATTGCTTAGCTCCACTGGAAGTTTGAGTTTGTAGGCTACGGGACCAATCCGTTCCAGGATCTCAAAAGGTCCAACGTACCTTGGTGCAAGTTTCCCTTTCTTCCCGAATCGGACAACGCCTTTCCAGGGAGAAACTTTGAGTAAGACTCGGTCACCGACTTGAAACTCAAGCGGTTTCCGACGTCGATCAGCATAACTCTTCTGCCGATCTCGTGCGGCCTTAAGCCGTGACTGAATGATTGTGATTTTGTCTGATGTTTCCTGAATGAGTTCCGGTCCTACGACCTGTGAGTCACCAATCTCGGTCCAACAGACCGGTGATCGGCACTTTCTACCATATAGAGCTTCGAATGGTGCACATTGAATGCTCGTATGATAGCTATTGTTATATGAAAACTCAATGAGTGGGAGATGAGTGTCCCAACTTCCACCGAAGTCAATGACACAAGAACGAAGCATGTCTTCAAGTGTTTGGATAGTCCTTTCGCTTTGGCCGTCAGTTTGAGGATGATACGCCGTGCTAAGATTAACACGCGTTCCCAAAGCCTTTTGCAATGATTGCCAAAAGCGAGAAGTGAAACGACTATCACGATCAGATATGATTGATATTGGTGTACCATGACGTGCAATGATTTCGATGATGTACAATGTGGATAATTTCTCCATCTTGTAATCCTCTCGGATTGGGAGAAAATGAGCAGATTTGGTGAGTCGATCAACGATCACCCAAATGGAATCGTAACCTCGCGGAGTTCTCGGCAACTTTGTTATGAAATCCATGGAAATTTGCTCCCATTTCCATTGAGGAATTTCAGGTTGCTGTAGAAGTCCCGAAGGTTTTTGATGTTCTGCTTTGACCTTTGAACATGTAAGACATTTTCCCACATACAGTGCTATGTCTTTCTTCATTCCCGGCCACCAGTAAGATGTCCTCAAGTCCTGATACATCTTGTCGGCTCCAGGATGAATTGAGTATCGCGACTTATGGGCCTCATCACAGATGAGCGTGCGCAATTCTTCAGACTTTGGAATCCAAATGCGGCCATTGAGATATAACAACCCGTCAGATCGAGGTTCTAGTTTCTTCTCAATGCCACAATCCAAGTCTGTCTTGAGTTGATTGTCTGTTACTACTTGTTGTTGTGCAATGCGAATCAAGTCTTTCAAGTTTGGCTGTGTGTTGATCTCTATGGCTCTTACACGAATCGGTTTGACTGGTTCCTTGCGACTAAGAGCATCCGCTACCACATTGGCTTTACCCGGATGGTAACGAATCTCACAGTCGTAATCAGTTAGAAGCTCAACCCAACGTCGTTGTCTCATGTTGAGTTCTTTCTGATTGAGAATGTGTTGCAGGCTCTTGTGGTCTGTATAGATGACACATTTAGTACCATAAAGGTAGTGTCTCCAAATTTTCAATGCAAAGACCACAGCCCCTAACTCAAGGTCATGAGTAGTGTAATTCTTCTCGTGAACCTTAAGTTGTCTTGAAGCATAAGCGATGACCTTGTCCCGTTGCATAAGTACACAACCGAGACCAAGGTTTGAGGCATCACAGTAGACAATGAAATCATCACTGCCTTCTGGAAGACTAAGGATAGGGGAGTTGCATAACTTCTGTTTAAGAAGTTGAAATGCATCTTCTTGTTTCTGTCCCCATATAAACACTTGACTTTTCTGAGTCAAAGTGGTAAGTGGCAAGGCAATCTTAGAGAAATTCGCAATAAATCTCCTGTAATAGCCTGCCAAACCCAGAAATGAGCGAATCTCTGTTGGAGTAGATGGGGTAGTCCAGTTCTTAATCGCCTCAATCTTCGCTGGATCTACATGTATCCCATCCTTGTTTATGACATGTCCTAAGAAGTGAACCTCCTTTAGCCAAAATTCACACTTTGAGAACTTAGCATAAAGTTGTTCCTCTCTTAGTAGTTCCAAGACTTTCTTCAAATGATCCTCATGTTCTTGTTCTGACTTGGAATAAATCAATATATCGTCAATAAAGACGATAACAAACTGATCCAAGTAAGGCCTACAGACTCGATTCATCAAGTCCATGAACACTGCGGGTGCATTGGTCAGCCCAAATGGCATAACCACAAACTCATAGTGTCCATATCGAGTCCTAAATGCAGTCTTTGGTATATCCTCATCATTTACTCTTAACTGATGATACCCAGATCGTAAGTCAATCTTAGAGAAGCAAGTTGCTCCCTGTAATTGATCAAACAGATCATCGATCCTGGGCAGAGGATATCTATTCTAGATTGTCAACTTGTTCAACTCACGATAGTCGATGCACATACGAAATGAACCGTCTTTCTTTTTGACAAAGAGAACCGGAGCTCCCCATGGAGAGAAACTCGGTCTTATGAAACCTTTGTCTAAAAGTTCTTGAAGCTGACTAGACAGTTCTTGCATCTCAGAAGGTGCTAATCGATACGGTGACTTCGCCACTGGGTTTGCTCCAGGGACGAGATCAATTCTAAACTCCATTTGTCGGACTGGTGGTAGTCCAGGCAAGTCTTCTGGAAATACGTCTGGATATTCTTTGATAACTGGAACATCTCCAACTGCTTTCTTTTCAGGTTTCTTTTCCACTACATGAGCTAGGAAAGCATAATATTTCTTCTTCAAGTACTTCCTCGCCTTGATGCACGATACAATCTTCAATCCGCGGCATGGTTTCTCGCCGTAGACTATCATCGTTTCGCCGGACGGTAAGGGGATTCGGATAAGTTTCTCAGAGCATACGATTTCAACATTGTTTTTGGATAACCAATCCATTCCTACTACAACTTCGAAGCTTCCGAGAGTCATAGGAATGAGATCGATGGAAAAGAGATGGTCATTTAATCTTAGCTCACAAGCATGAATTATGGAATCTACAAGTATGGTCTTACCATTTGCTACTTCTACAGTATAAGGAGCAGTAAGTGTGGATAGTTGCATATTAAGCAAAGAAGCAGTATGAGTAGAGATAAAACTTTTATCGGCACCAGTATCAAATATGATAGGAACATAATGATCATTGATAAGAAATGTACCCGTGATGACTGCCGGCTCTTCACGTGCTTCAGCAGTTCCAATAACAAAAGCACGAGCAGTAGCAGTATTGCTGTTGAGTTTTGGACACTGATTTCTGAAGTGTCCCTCTGCTCCACAATTGTAACAGGCCCTTCCACCTGTAGCAGCAGTGGTAGTGGTAGCAGTTGTTGCAGCAGCAAGATGAGCAGCTCGGCATGTAGCTGCAAAGTGTCCCATACGTCCACATTTGAGACACTTCTTGCATGGAGTGTTGGGCAGATGATGATACTGGCATTTGGTGCAAAGTGGAAATGTGCCAGTATAAGACTTTCTGGCGTTAGCAGGTTGTGGCATAGCATTGATAGGTGTGGCATGAGTAGGAGCAGCTGCAGTCAACGCTGCAAAGTTCTTGATTGTCTTTTGCTTTTTCTTCTTGTGATGGTGCTGTTCAGGCTTCTTGCCTTCTTCAATCTGTGCTCTCTTGAATCCCTTTCGGGTGAGCACTCCAGACTTCACATACTCCTCAGTAAGAGTAGCACCAAGTTGAATGGCTGCCTCCAAAGTAGTAGGGTTATTACCCATGACAGTCCCTCTAACAACCAGAGGTAAGCCTTCAATGTATTTCTCTATCCTGCGGGATAGAGGAGTAACCAAATGGGGCACCAGAATGCACAACTCATGGAACCGAGTTGTATACTTTGCGTTCTCTCCACTATCTTGCACCAGATTCCACATCTCTACCTCGAGTTTCTTCAGTTCACGACGTGGACAAAACTTTTCCACGAGTAAGTTCTTGAAACCGTCCCACGGTAAGGTTAATGCAACTTCACGTCCCCTGGTGTTCTTCTCAGAATTCCACCAGGTGAGTGCGCCCTTATGAAAAGCGCTTGAGGCCATCTTGACCTTCAGATTCTCAGGACATCCAGTGAAGTCGAGAATGTCTTCAATGCTTTCCAGCCATTGCAGTAGGCCGGTAGCTCCCTCGGTACCAGAGTACTTAGGAGGCTTAGCATCGTTGAACTGCTTGAAAGTAAAGTTAGCAGTTCCAGTAGTTGTAGCATTTGAGTTATGTGCTGAATCACCAGTACTTCCCCGAAGATTCTGGGTAATATCAGTGACCATACCAGGGATTACTTCCCTCATATGAACAGTAATAGCTCGAGCAATCTTGTTGATTTCATCGTCGTTGCCACTTGTTGAACCCCCTCCGTTAGGATCACGTCGGGGAGGCATTCTACGAATAGAAGCCACAAGTGGGTCAGTAATGAGGAAGGATACAATTGAATTTTCATGATAAGGTCAGTAATATATCCATACTACTAGTATTATCATTCAATTGTAATATGATCCAGTACACGTATAAGTTATCAACTTATTTGCATACTTATCATGTGAATATGTACGATGTTCCATGATCTCTCCACCAAACCTACACACTGACACTTTCCCGATATACCGAAAATAGTTTATATATAGGGCTCACTCTCGCTGCCCACCACCGTTTCGATATACCACGATCATGCCCTTGCTAGCATTTGGCAACACGTTTGTATTGATTTCCAAGTGTGTTCCATTGATTAAGAATCCCATGATCTTTGATCAACTTGAACTATGATTGATTCCATGATTGAACTATGATTATGTTATGCGTGCACCTACTAACAGTTGTTAACATGTAGAACTAAATCATACGTGTTTTCTACACTTTCCTGTTAACTTATGTCAGTAAGTACTAATGATGTAATCACTTAAGAATTTCACTTAAGGTTTACATTGAAAATGTTCACAACTTGTTTGATTCACCATAATGTTTGGTTCATCCAAGTTTGAATTGCACTATGATTTGATTCACCAATGATTGTTTCCCAAACGTTTGTATCCTCATGTGTTTGACTAATGATCCATGTTTCCAGTTGATCCCGAATCCTCACTCCAAATACAAACGCAGGATTCCCCCTAACATACTGAAATAAGCTTATATATAGGGTAAGCTCTCACCGACCCACCACTTACCTCAACACATCAGCGTTAATCCGTCGTCTATATTTGGGGCTAAGATTCCAACTGTTGATTGATTATGATTGTTTCATGATTGCCTCTTGTTCTGTGACTATGATAATGATTATGTAAACCATGGTTCTTAATTTACTCGAAATTAAAACCTTAGGTTTTAGCATGTGTGTCCTAGGTTAATTAACCTAGGTTCTCAATACCTACAGTATCGAGTATAATGATCTCTTGTGAGAACTTCAACTAAAGAATACTGTTACACAGATTCTAAGTTATAAAGTTCCTATGATAATGAACACCTGATAATGATAACAATGATAACAATGACAAGGATTCCAACTCAAGATTCTAAATTAATAGTTCTTGACCTTTGAATTCCTATAATGAGCATGACAAGTATTTCAAATCAAGACTCTAAATTAATAGATCTTGACATTTGAATTCCTATAATGAATATGACAAGGATTTCAAATCAAGACTCTAAATTAATAGATCTTGACATTTGAATTCCTATAATGAATATGACAAGGATTTCAAATCAAGACTCTAAATCAATAGATCTTGACATTTGAATTCCTATAATGAATATGACAAGGATTTCAAATCAAGACTCTAAATTAATAGATCTTGACATTTGAATTCCTATAATGAATATGACAGGGATTTCAAATCAAGACTCTAAATTAATAGATCTTGACATTTGAATTCCTATAATGAATATGACAAGGACTTTAGATCAAAGATACCAATCTTTGCCTCTAAATCCTATACTGAATATGACAAGAAATTCATATCAAAGATACTGAAAATACAGATCCTTGCCTCTGAATTTCTATAATGATCTCTGTGTGAGAATTTCAGATCAAGGATACTAAGAATACAGATCCTTGCCTCTGAAATCCTTAAATGCATATGTGAGAATTTAATCCGGTTTCTAAAATTATAGAATTCCGGTTCAAATTCTTTGACTCGATATCTAATCTTAGAAAAATGTCACTAAGATCTTTCAAGCTTATTGTAGACTTAATGCTCACTTAAGTTACTTAGATCCTAAGTTCCTCAAGCCTATAGCACTTAGTCCTATTGGGTAGCTTAGGTTATAGTCTAGGTCATTTAACATTGGGTTTTTCCTAGTTCTCTACAACCTTGGCTCTGATACCAACCTGTCACACCCCTGCGCCGCGTGCGGAATCCACGGCGCGGTGACGTATGAACAGTTGAATCATGCACAAGTATTGAATAAGAACAACCACAATGGATTACTACATTTCATAATGTTTAGACAGTTGATTAGTTACAGACAATCTATCTACCAAAAGTAAGACAACTACAGACCCAAAATATAGTTTACAAAATAAGACTTCAAACAAGACAAGTAAACAATTAGGATTTAGTGTGTTTCTAATCCATCCTAGCATGTTTCTTCATCTTGTTCTATCTTAGTATGGTCTCCTTAGTTGTCTCTGAGAATGTCTTAAACCTGATTACCTGAAACACGTGAAAAGTAACTGTCAACTACAGACGTAGTTGGTGAGAACAATAGGTTTAAACATTTGTAAACATGAGTATATGATATAAGGCATAGGTAAGTTAAAGCAACATAAGATTCACACGGATGAGCCGCAACCCAAACTAACATCAAGTAAGAAAATGAGTGTAAACAGTCCAATCACTGTTCGCACGAAAGCCAACATATAATATCAAGTCCCAAAACACGTTTGGAGTTAGATAATACATCAGCAGTTTTGATAACCATATGACACCAGACCTGCAGTTGGCTTTTAAAAACAAATTTAAAAGCCAACTCCATCCTGGATAAGAAAACAATAACACCAGACCTACAGTTAGCTTTTAAAACAAATTTAAAAGCTAACTCCATCCTGGATAAGAAACAATGTGTCCGCTTTCCCTTGTTGTGATCACCCAGTACTAACGCTAATGAATGTGATACTTGATGCTTTTACAAGTTTGTTTACAACAATAGACACCATGTTTTCTGAATCTTACTTTAACCGGATGTGTTAATGCCTTATTTGATAACATGAATTGAAAACCTGGATTAAATTCCACGAATTAAATCCTTTGTTTTGAATACCATGAATTGTACCACTTGATTTGAATACCATGTTTTGAACCACTTGATTTGAATACCATGTTGTGAATCATCTGATTTGAATACCATGATGTGAACCACTTGATTGAATACCATGTTTTGAACCACTTGATTTGAATACCATGAAATAGTGACCTTGTGTAACAACAAGGTTTATAACAAAAGAGTTTATAAATTCATTTATTCAAAAGTGTTTATCCTTCATAAATACATTTGAGTAAATCAGTTACAAAACAGTTCAAAATCCCTTATAAAACCTTTTTAATGAAAAGAATTTAGTCATTGATAAATAATTTAAAACAGTTGATGAATTTCTAGGATTCGTACAATGAATCCATAATGTTTATAAGTATACACACACCTTGTGTAATGAAATATGATTGTAAACGATTGTTTTGATCACGTGTTCCACCCCAAAACAGTTATAAAACAGTAAAAGAGGGGCTAAATTTCTCACCTGTCTGCAGTAGACTCTGAACTAAAACAGATAGCAAGTAGCAAACAGGACTTCTAATTGTTTCCTATAACATTGTAATCAAACATAAGATATAGGATTTATAATTGTATAGACTTTGATTCATTGATTGACTTGTGTTCTCATGATTTGATTATTGTGAAAACTTGAAAGTTATGAATTGAATCACTTGATTGATCATGGGTCCAAGAAACGAATATGAAATGATCTTTTGTGTTCAAACTAGTTTGTACACATCACATGTGTTTGAGAATGTGGTTAACCATTGATTACTATGATTTATGAAAGAATGTTCCAATTGTTTAAGTCTTGAGATTGTGAATTGATCTTCATGATCATTGTTAAGTTACAAACTTAACCCATTTATGATCAATTCACAATTGTCATAGTCGAGGGCCTCACATTGGGCCTTAAGCCCATGTAATGAGGCTGAACAAAGGCCCTGGGCCACTTAGATCAATATAGGTCAGTTGGATATGACATTGGGTCAATTGAATGTAGTGTTGGGCCGAAATGGGTCTTGTAAACCAAACGAGTGAGTTATTGGGCCAAGTATATCACCAATGATAAAATTGGACCAATTAAGATCATAATGGATCAACATAATTCCATTGGACTTGTTTTAACATATGGGGTTGAATACCATTGTAATTGGGCCGAATATGATTAGGGTTGGGCCGAGGGTTCATGGGCTGCCATCATAGGCAGCGAACCTTAGGAGTTCAAAGCCTAGGTTCGTTGCATGATAACCCAATGATGGTTCGTGGACTCCTTCACCTAAGGTTCGGCTAATATTGGACGAACCATGCAGGGTTCGCTGCATGCTCGAAGGTTCGACTAACTAACTGGTTCGGCAATACGTACAACAGGGTTCGGGTAACAGGACATCATGAATGGTTCGTGGTTGCTACATAAGATTCGGCTACATGAAGGCTCGCTGAGTTGATGATGATGCATTAGGGATTCACAGGTTCGGTGAAAGGAACTAGGGTTCGTGAACAAGAGAGTTCGTGCCTCTGTTGATGGTTCGGTTGATATCACTGGTTCGCAGAGGGTTCGACTGAGAAACCCTAGTAGGTTCGGCACTACCTGGTTCGCTGTGTGCATAGAGGGTTTGTTGCAGGTTCGTGTTTCACCTAGGGTTCGTGTGATCCAGGGTGACTTGCTGCAAGTTCGTGAAGACCCCTAAGGGTTCGGCTGAAAGTCTACGAACCATTAAGGTTCGTGGTGCCTTCCGAAGGTTCGCAACTCTGAGCAGGAGGGTTCGGCCAGCGAACCTGTTACCCGCATCATCACCATCATCAAACTTCTGGATCTAGACCACTATCTAGGCTAGTACGACCTCCAGAAAGGTTTCTATAGGTGCGAAACTAGGAAGGAAGTGCAAGAACCGGCTAAAACACTGATTTGAACAACCACACACCGAAAACCCTAATTTCCAGATTTTTAAACCGGCTGTACCTCGTTTTTGGCTGGACGAATCTGTGAAAATCTTGTACTTTCGTGTAGAGGATGTTGAGAGCTACGCGTGGACACCAAAATCCGTCGAGAAACGAAGAAGATACGCGCGTTTGAAGGTCGGTTTTCTAGAGAGAGAGAGGGTATACGGGATTTTTAGAGAGAGAAATGGTTGTTGAGGTATTAAATGAGAAAAACACCATCTTTAGGGCTTTTATAGCCCGTGTGGTATTCGGGTTCGTTTCGGTCGCTCGGTTCGCGTTTCCGGAACGTAACGCGTATTTTACGCGGTTTTTAAAATAAAAGAGTTGTTAAACTCATTTAAATGATGAGTTTCAAAACTGTAAAAATATAAAATAATTAATATAATTATTTTTACTCTTCGTGTGTTGTCGGACCGTTAAACATTCACAATTACGTGTATACCCGCAATCGCGTACGTTTTCCGATCGTATTAAAAATTTAAAGTCGTTTAATCATAATTATAAGTTCAACATTCGTATCATTATGGATCGTCACCCATAACTATACTCAGTCTCGCTTACGTATTACGATTCTTGTTGAATTAATTGTCATAATATTCGTCTTGACACTACGCACCAACACTATCCTGTTACACCGAACGCAGTATATATATAGGGCTCACTCTCGCTGCCCACCACTGTTTCGATATAACACAATACTGTTCTTGCCTAGTGAACTCGACTGTAAATAAATAATACATACTTGATAAATGATAAAGATTCTAACACACAAGCACATAATGACACATGATTCACATTGACTGACTGAACATGGGTACACACTGTTCTAACACTGTTCACTACTACATGACTAAATGTACAAATGTTACACCAAGAAGAGAACCATCACCGCCTCGTCCTTCGCAAGAGACAGACTCATCAGTCGAGGTACTTGTAACCCTGATCACTGAACAGTTGGTGGCGGTTCTCCCTGGGATCATCACCCGGATCAGGAACAGTGAGGAATTTGCTAGAAGCTTCCCACTACTTGCTGCAGAGAAGAAGGAACCGGAAGCAGGAAGCGAAAGCGGTGTCGTTCTAAGAAATCAAGAAATCCTGTAATCTACACCGAGGCCATTCCCCTTCGTCAGATGGCAGTTGCTCCGGAGTTAGAGAATCGTGGGCGTCATGCTGGAAAAGCTCCTCTTTGCGCTAGCTGTCACTATCATCACCGAGCTGAGATCTCATGTAAACAATGCACCCATTTTGGTGAGACGAACCATGGGGATCATCGATGTATACCTTCGATGGAATTAGTATGCAAACAGACTGCTGACGAATTTCCTTTATGTGCCACGTGCGGTCTTCACCATGCTAAGAATAAACAGTGCAAACATTGTCTGAACTGCGGGGGAAAGGGACACTGGAGTCGTGATTGTAATAATCCCCCGACTCAAAACCAGAATCCTGGAAACACTACATATCCCCTTCCTCGACATAGCAAAGATTGCTATGTGTGCGGACTGTCTGAACACATTGCACGAGACTGCCCCGTGAGGATATCTTCCACAAGTCCTCCACTTTCTAAGGGAAAGCTTCCCTCTGTTCGGCTTGTCACTACCATCATCTAGCTGAACTTTCGTGTGTACAATGCACGCGTTGTGGGAAGACGGGACACTGGATGCAACAGTGTCGGTCACCAATAACCTCTACTCCCCATCAATATGTTGGTGCATTTCCTAAATGTGTCGGATGTGGTTTTCATCATGGTGAGGAGAAACCTTGTAAACACTGTCTGAATTGTGGTAGATACGGACACTGGATTCAACAGTGTCGGTTTATTTCCACTAGGAAACGGGAACAAAAAGCGAGCACCTCTACTTACCCTCAACACAAAAACAACAGCTACACGTGCGGAATGCATGGAAATTTCGCAAGGGACTGCCCTAGGAAAATGCCTCCAGCAGACCCAACAGACACCGAGGAACTACTCGCTTTACCAGCTCCTGGGGAGCACACGGAGTCCGATGACTCCATAGGTATGCAAATTTCAGCTTAATACATTAAGTTATTTATTGGTGTATTAATTAGAACTGCATAGTCTGTTGTAATTTTAGAAACAATAAATTTATGATAGCTGTAAACAAAGTCAGTGCCAAAAATATAATCGAAATCATGACTCAAGGAACCTTTAGGTTAAGTGCGAATTAAATGATTAAATAGAGATAGGGAAATTCTTAATTATAGTTTAAATATTGTATTTAGAAGAGGATCTTATTTAAATAGAACACTAAAAGTCGTAGGAATTCAAAATGTCAAGATAGTGTGTAAACTTTCATTTTCTACCTAGATCCCCTAGAATTTAAGTTACTTAAGTTTGAGAACTCCGGTTCTAGGATGTTAGGAAAGGTTAATGTGAGAACTGTGTTAGGTTCTTATCTAGATTAAATATGTAGCTCAAGGGAAATCAATTGTGAATGCAAGATGAAGATACGCCAAAGGAAATATTCCGAATGAATTATGGGCATTACAAGTTACGGTAATGCCTTTCGGATAGAAGAATGCACCCATGGTTTTGTGGACCTCATGAACCGAGTGCGCAAACCGTATCTGGATTAGTTTGTCATTACTATTAGAGATGACATACTGATTTATTCTAATAGCAAGACAGAACGCGAACGACATCTCAGGGATATTTTGGAACTGTTGAAGGAAGAACAACTTTATCCTAAATTCTTCCATTTTGAAATTAGGATGAGAATAAGTAACAGTTGGAACAAAAGTTACAATAGGTTCCGTAAGTCCCGTGACTTTAGGGTAGAAGTAAGATAGATATACACCATCATGCAGATGGGTATAGGATTACTGAGAAGGTAAATCATTACCTTTATCCTAATAGTTCTACCATATTTTAGGAAGACCTCCCCATTGTATAATGTACACTTTCAAGCTGAGAATAGATTAAATAAATGGTGAAGTATGTATACGGTTATGTCAAATAACCTAAGTATTCACCATGGGTGACTTAAGGATCTCGATCCGGGGATCAAGACCTAGAGTTGTGAGAGTCACCTACGAAAACTTTAAGGAGTGTGTCAGATTTTAGAGCCGAAAGACAGTTTGAGATAAACCGGATGTAATGCCTACTACCAAAATAGTGGGTGGACTCTGGTGATAGGTAAACCGATGGATTATACAGCAACGAGATAGTGGTACGTTATGTGGTACCATTGTTTAACATTTGGATGGGGACGGCAAATTCACAATAAGGTTCTAACAAACATCGTAGAAACCTCTAGGGATGTACTTAAAACTGAGTACAGCTCACCGTTCACCAACAGACGGTCGAAGCGAAAGTACGACACTGATCTTGGAGGATATGTTGAGAACCTGTGTGTCAAACTTCAGTGGAAATTGGGACACTCAATTGCCACTGATCAAATCCTCCTACAACAACAGTCATAATAGTAGCATTGAATGCACACCATTCGAGGCTCCTTAAGGTCGGCAATGTCAGTCGCCGGCTGATGGATTGAGATAGGGGAAATCGAATAACCAAACCAGTACTTAATTGGGAAAAACCACGTTAAGTTAGAGGTATACCCAAGGAAAGGTGTAGTCCATTCTGGAATAAATGGACGAACAAGCACCACGAAACGTAGGACAGTTCGGGATCATCAAACGTATTCGTCCTATGGCACATAGATTGAGGTCACCAAATGATTTTGGTGGGATGTGTACGTGTATCACGTCTTGAACTTGAATAAATGTCGTACTGACGAATCGTTTGTCATATCAATTGAAGGAATTCAATTGGACGGGCATTTATACCTTACGTAATGATCTTCAGAGTTTATGGCTCGTCAGATTAGACAACTAAGGAAAAGTCGTAATTCAATTGCTAAGTCTCATTGGAATTCAAAGTACAAACTCAAGTGTACCTAGGAAATACAAAGATCATATGAAGTTCAGGTAATCCCCAACTGTTTGAAGAGGAAGAGGTACCCGATAACAATTCTTAAATTTCGGGACGAAATTTCTCTAACAAGGGGAGACTGTAACATCAGTGCCGGAACCGGTGCCGGAACAGTGATCGCAACAGTAGCATGAACAGTAAACAGACAAAAACTATACATATTCCATACTATTTCATATTCATATCAATAGTCAAAGTCATTTTCGTGTTATCAAACAACAGGTTCATAAACATTTAGCAGAAACAAAGTTCAGAACAATGGTTCTTGAGTCAGGTAATTATCTGGCAACACTGAACCATCATGGGTTTATTTGTTAGGATCTATTAGGATAACACGCATGTGAGGATGAATAAAATAAAACAATAACAGTTGCTGTTACGGAATGCTAAACTGACGAGCTATTCGTATAGGTGACGATCTGTACGAATAGATCTGATAGTTTAACGATCTGAAACGATGATTGTAAAGTAGACAACAAAATCAGAAAGTGAAACGTACGATCGTGTTCGTACAGTTAGCGCTCTATACGAAAACGCGCGTAAGTGACGTTTTCTGATGAAACGAAAACGAAGACGATTTGAACGATAATAAATATAAGGAAATAAAATATTTCCTGATTTACAATTTTGAAACTCATCATAAATAAGTTAAAACGAAACTATTTTAATTTAGGCGCGTAAACCATAATACGCGAATAAATAACAAAACGCGTTAAATTTATAAATTTCGATAAATAAATTAAGAAAATAACATTTAATATCATTACTAGAAATAACCACTTTCTAAACATATAAAATAAAGTCTTTTTTTATTTATAATAAATAATTACGCGCGTTACGATCCGGAGACGCAACGGAAACAAGAACCGAGCAACCGAAACGAAACCGAACACCCTCGGGATATAAAAACCCTAAAATGAGACTTCACTCTCATTTTTCTCTCATCTCTTTCTCTCACTAGATCAATTCCCGTCCACCTCTCTCTCTCAAGAAATATCAACTTCAATCTACAAGATCTTGGTCATTTTGTGGTGAAATCGCACATTCTTGGTGTCCACGCGTAGCTAGGAACGAGCTCATCGGAAGCTTTGGCCACTGAAATTTAAGGTATGTAGCTTGAAACTTTCGGGAAAATAGGGTTTTCTATGTTCTTGTTCGACCCATCATGTTCAGCCGGCTCTAGACCATACCATGCATATCTTGTATCTTCGAGACACCTTCTGACACAACACAACCTGTAGAATCGGTCGACAATGGTTCAAAGAGAGGGGGAAGACGAGCTGAAACAGGTTCGCCGAGGGGTATGGGCGGCCGAACCTGCTGCCTTGTGCTGGGCGAACCTCACAAGCACCTCACGAACCCAAGGCTGAACCCTCCTTACCAACGAACCTGCCATCATCACCCACGAACCCTGGATTCGCCTATACCACCGCCGAACCTCTCATTGCCGGACAACCCAAGATCAGCCAAACCTGTTATCAACATCAGACCACAGCGAACCTTGTCGTAGCTGCCGAACCTTTTTCAATGGGCGAACCTTTGATGCCCCGAGCCTTCTGGCTATCATCGACGAACCTTAGCCCACTGGCGAACCCTCTTCAGTGGCGAACCTAGGTGGCTAGTTTCACAGCCACGAACCTAACCTTGTTGCATGCGGAGCCGAACCTTGGTCAAGATAGTCAGTAGGTTTGCTGGAAATCCATCTATATAATTTCTGTTTTGATCGACCCAAGGCCCACCTGGATCCGTTGGCCCCTACGCATGCTAGGCCCAATTTAGTTGATGTGTAAGTATAGTCTCATGAATCCACACCGTATGTTGCAGCCCAACAGAAGTTGTTTCGGCCCATTTGCATCCACTCGGCCCACTACTCGTTTGGCCCAAATTGTGCAGCCCAAACTATTGATATTAGGCCATACGACTAAATCGGTCCAAGGGGCATTGGTTTAGCTCAATCCACTTACTTGGCCCAAGTTACATTATCCCGGCCCATGATGTTCCTTGTTCGGCCCAAGTCCTAAAGCTCACACAAATGTACATTGGCCCATAAATTTTAACCGGCCCGATAATTCGGCCCAATAGTTAGGATGACCCAATGAATTGATTCGGACCAATATCTAAGATGATCCGTTGTACATTCGGTTAAGTTAAATATTAACCATTCGGCCCAAGTTACTTAGCCTAACATCACTCACAAAGACCATGCAAGTCATTAGGCTCAATATTAACCAGTTGGGCCATAATGGCAAGTTAGGCCTAACATAAGGCCCACGAGATCTAAATTTCAATAAAAACAATGTTAGGATTAACTATGGATCTAACTTAGGATGTTCTAGCACAATAATCGTATGAAATTATTATAGGGGATGATCATTCTTTTAGTTAAACACAAGTGAATCTCTTTAAACTAAGATATCAATATCATGGGAGAAGTACACTAGGGATGAAAACAAGAACCTAAAGGTTATGGGTTGACTTAAATGTTAACACCTAAACCATTGGGAATTATAAAGACTTATGACTAACCTAAGAGGTTTATTTAAACCATCCAGGATTAATTACTCAATAAGCTAACAAGAAATCGCTAGAAACTAAAAGACTATTAATGGGCCCAAGAATGGCCCAATGGGTTTAATATAAGCCCATCATGTTTAATTACACTTTTCTTAAATTATTTATATTGTTCATAAAAGAGGTTAAATTATAAACCTTATCAATATAATTAAACGATTTTCCTAAATAAATGATTAACTTAAAATGAAATAAGTTGAAAATGTTTTACTTAAAGACTTTAAATAATAATGTGGGATTTGGGTTACTAATGGGTAATAATTTAACTTAGATAGAAGGAATTTTAGAAACACATTAGTAATCTAGGACACGTAGTTGCACACCGAGACCAAATCCTAGATACGACAATTACTGTATGTACTTATCGTATTCGAATTCTTTAAAATAACTCAGGTGCTAAAGATACTTAGGCAACAATCAAAGAGTGCGCATATCTTTTGTGGTTCATTTCACGGCAACACAGGTGAGTTCATTGCCCCTTTTTCTAACATTTTTGTTTTAAATGCGGGGCTGAGAAGCATGCGTAAACTGTTTTATTTTAAACTGTTTATTTAAATGCTTTTATTTATTATATGTTTTACATATATATGTTTGTTGATACTCCTAGGCTCCTGTCTAGGTAATTATTAAACAGATCAAATTATTAAGTTAATTAAAGTACTCTTATGAGTAATACTTTAAATTTAAACTCTAAATAAACCCTTAGTCCATCAAGCTCAAATTCAAGAATCTAAATTCAAAGTGAAATCAAAGGAACTAAAACAAAAGATCATATTCAAAGGAAATATAATTCAGTGTGGAATCTGAGAACAAAGAATCATAATCAAGAATCAATTATCATTGTGTATCATGGAAATTCTAAAGATCAAGATCAAGAGACTCAAGGAATCAGAAATCATAAATGTGTGTGAATCATTGAAATAATGAAATCATTACAATCTAATGAAATCATTAATATTTGAGTTAAGGTGGATGTCAGTTGTATAGGGAATCAAGACCACGTGTAACACACATATAAAGTCCCCTTCAGGTATAGAAGACTCTTGTAGTCAGGCTATACGAGCAATAACATGAACTATCAAAGGAAATCAATATCAAAGTCATATCAAGAGAATCAAAGAGATCAAGAATCAAAGGATATCCTTAAAGTCCCCGCATGTACAGAAGACCATTGGGTCAAGATGTAAGGGCAAAACATTAAAATCCCGGTCAGTTCAGGTGTACTCCTTGTGAGTAATGCCTGACATGGGTCACGTGTGAGAGGTTACAACTTGGACAACCACTAACAACTAAGTCTAAATATTTAACATTTTATTTCTATCATTGACTTTTGGGAAATCATGTATCTATGATGAACTCAAGAGAATCAAAGGTAAATCAAATTTTGGAAAGCATAATCTAAATCAGAGGTGTGTAGGGTAAAAATACTTAATTATCATTAACAACGGTGTCATATGCGTATTAGTATGTGGTAGGACGGCGTCTGGGTGGGTTTGTTGGCTCGACCCAGGGGTATGTCCTATATATAAGCATACCGATATGGATATTACATGTGATGTTAATGAGGTTAAGGGTTTTTACCGAAAGAGGTTTTCAAATCATTTTCAAATACTAAACTATATGAACTCACCAACCATGTGTTGACTTTATTTTTGCATGACTTCTCAGGTGACGAACAGATCAACTGAAGAGTTGTTTCTTTTGGACTAGGTTACAGATAGAGGACCTAGCTTTTTGGACCTGCATACTTTTGGACATCATACACAGTTATTTTGTATATCTTGTGCAGATACAAGATTGAAGATTTATGATGTGATAGTAGAATTACATTGTTAAATTATAAACTTAACTGATGTAAATTTAACTTTGTAATTCTATTTTATTTTAGCATGTTTCTCATTTATATATCATGTGCAATGTAAACAATCTGATCATTTTGATTATCATTCCCGATATCGCGCCCCGGGAACCTTCCGTCCGACGGGGAATCCGATCCAACCCCGCCGGCTCGGGGTGTGACAGTATTGGATTATTAAGAGGTGTCTCTTGATTCAAACAAACACTTGTTAATTTTTACTGATTAAAAGCTATAGTTTTCATATAATCATTAAAATGTTGTCAAACAACCCTTAGTCATCTTAAAAAGATATCATCAATCGTTACTCTCCCATATACAAACATGTGTATGCAATTATGTTTCGCTACTTACTTCTTTTAGTTTGATTTTAATTTTTGTTATAAATATTTGTTTTCATATCATAATATATTTATCTGTACATTTTAATTAAAATAATATTTATACATAATGAGTATCCAAGATCTACACATATTATACATTTTCAAATATGTGTAGGTATTTGTTTTGCCATGTCATTTTAGTAAATAAATTACAAATTTAGATACTTAATTTATCTACACATTTGTTTACATATATTATGTGTTAATAAAGCATAATCAATTATCAACACATATTTATTTTTTTTACATATGTGTAGATATATTATCTACATATAATATAAATTTGTAACATGTGTGGCTAATTAAACATTTAATTGATGGTAAATTTGGGGGGAGGGGGGGAATTTTTCCACAATATTAAGTGTAGCTAAAAAGTATTTTTAACACATATTAAGTGTTGGTCATTATGAAAATATATGACCAACCATTACCCACACATATATCCACATGTTTAGGTAAATTACCTACACATTAGAAGTGTAGGTAAAATATGTGTTGGTAAAACTCTAATTTCTTGTAGTGTATTCGGGTAATCATCCACTATGCACTGTTTGCAATCACCATCATTTGCTTGTTCATCTTTGTAGGTTGTGCACTCATTGCAACCGTTTTGGTCACTTTTCTACGAACTGCTGTGTGGCCAAAGTTCAAAACAACCAAGTCAATCAAGTCAAATCTGTCACACCCCAACCAACGGCGGAATACGTCGGGGCGCAATGCCGACTGCTCAAAAGCTCATGGTGCTATGTTAAATTTTCAATATTTAAAAACGTCAATATTAAATAATACAAACAAACATTTAATAACATCAAATCAACATTCATTACATCGGTTTCACATTCAAATTTTAAAAGCTAAAACTAAACAATGTTTTATTTTAAACCAGGTCCTCTAAACCTAATATGTCTTCATCATGCTCTTCACCTTAATCCTGTTACATATGTAAAATAAAGGGTCAACTATTTGCATAGTTGGTGAGCAATTCAAAACATTTTAATATAATACGTATAAAACGATGCAAAACTATTAAACGAAATAGATTAAGATCTAAAGCGTATGTAAGTTTCAAGTAGCACAACGCAAGAATCCAAACAAATGATCTTACAAAGTTTAAATCAAAACTAGCTAGGTCTTAACTTAAACAATGTAAATCATAATGATTATGTATGTGTATATTTCACCTTTTTTCACACAAGACATAAGTCAATGCGAAGAACGTCGCTACATTCTTAGGCTACTAGATGCTGTTTTGTTTTTGTCTTCTAACCTAAATCCCACATAGCAATTAGCACATAAGTTCACATAGCATCTAAATCATGTCTACTAGGCTTAAAGTTTGCATCATGTATATGTTTTGACTCAAAGAATATGTTTGTGTATAAAACATATGTAACATCCCAAAAAGTTTACAAAATGTAAAAGGGAGTAAGAATTAACTCACTTGTTTATGTCTAATCCTTGAATCAAATGGTTCTTGTACTTGTTTGAGGAAAAGCTAGCAACCTTCTCCTAATGTTATCGAATAACACATGTCTTAGTCTATGTTCAAGAGTTGTTCTAAAGTTCAAATGTTTGCCTAAAAGTCTATGGCTTCTATGGAATCCCTAATTTTCTAACACTTAAAATGTGTACTTAGAATAATGGGTTAGGATTATTTAATTATCTATTATAATTAAATATCCTCCCTTGTTTAAATAAATAAATTGGAATACTTTTATTATTCCATTTATTTATTACAAAAGTCTAAGAATAATTGTTTTGAGAAAATTTAAATAATATTAAATATTCTTATTTGTATATTATAAATAATGAAATATCAAAGCATTTCATATTATCTATTATACAAAGTTTATGGATAACTAAGTTTGTGATCCTAATGAATATGTTAGTTTGAAATTTATTTACACAAAATAAAAGCTTTTTAACCAAATAAAGTTTATTGTTATTGTTTCAAAACCCTTATAAAGTTTTATAAATCATAAAACTTTAATTGATTCAAAGATGTTTATTTAAAAATAAAATATGTTGTAAAATTTTGAATAATTTATAAATCATTTTGTAAGATTGTAATATCCAAAAATTTAGTTTTAGTTTAAAAGATTTTAATAAATATAGTGTTTATAAAGTTATTTTGTTTTAAAAACAATTTTTTTTGTAAGGTTATTAATTTAAAGTTATATTTGTTTTAAGTTTGTGTAGAAAAATTAAATTTTCTTTAATAAAAATTATTATAAATGTGTAAAGATTTAAAGGTTATGTTTTTTTACAAATGATTTAAAAAGGTTTTATGTTTTGTTTCAAACTGTTTTTAAAAAAAAATTAAACTGTTATAAAAAGTTTTTAAGTTATGAAAACTTTTCATATTGTTCTTTTTTTTTAAAAAAAATGCAATTAAAAATGGGTTAAAAGGGTCAAAAACCGGTTATGGGGCATCGGGTAGGGTTCGAACACCCGACCCTCGGTTTGAATGCATGGCGCCCAACCAACCAGTGGGCTGGTGTGGGTTTTATTTGAACTAATCAGATCCGTTTCATATTAATTCAATCCTAGAAATCGAACTTCAAACCTAAACAAGCCCTAATCCAATTCGTTCCCAATTCCGTTCGAACCTAGTCGATTACAGCTCTACATTCTAGAATGAAGAAGATGACCTTTGGGTCTCTTCTCTGAATATGTTAAAAAATGAAGAATATATAAAAAAATATATATACACTTTTTTTTTATAAAAAATGAAGAATACATAAATATAGTCATGAAATATATTTCTAGAATGAAGAATATGTAAAAAATGATTTTTAGAATTTTTATTACAGTTTTTATATAAAAAAAATAATTAAAATGGATGGAAATTGCCCAAAAACCGGTTTTATGCTGCGGGTATGGGGCTTGAACTCGGGTCACCTCCGCCCAGCCCCAACGTCTTTACCGCTGGGCTGGGTGAGGGTCGCTTGGAAGACCTCGTTTCCATTTAAACTTAAACAGAGTTCGAAATTGTGTTCTAAACCATAAGAACCCTAACTTTGGTTTCGATTGAATTTGTTTGATTAACAGATCATCAGCCCTTGTATGCTTAGGGCTCTTAATCCTTGAATGATTTCGAGTAGGATGGAATATAAAATCACCTGGTTCGAGTTCTATTTGATGGTTTTCGAGTATGACAGAGAAGTCGGGTGCTCCTTTGCTTGAATCGTGATCTGGAGTTGTAATGAGCGCTTGTGGAGGGTTCAGACTTCTTCGAAATGTTCAAAAGAAGGAAATGAGATGTTTTAATTTGGGTTTTATACACGTTTGGATTGAATTCTAAGTTTGGTTCGAACGGCTGAATATGGAATGCTATTAGCGATTGATTACTGATTGATACGAACTAATTGGTGATTGAAGATCTTAAACGCGTGATAATCTTTGCCTAATTTGCTCGAAAACAAGCTGTAATCAAATGGGATCACACGGATTGTGTTTTCGGGTTGCACCGGGTCGTGTGGGTCGAATCCAGTTCCAATTGGGTGAAGAAGGAGGGTTGGGTTTGGGGTTTATCCACTTTAAATTACATGACGAAATTTTCTAAAGTAGGGGAGACTGTAATCCCTAGGGTTTGTTTCGAAAATTTAATAAATGTAATCATGACTAAATTATAATAAAGCAAAGCATGTGGTATTTATTTATTTTTATGTAATTTAAAAACACAAGGTTTTGTTACAATTATAAAAATTGTTACATAAATATATGCATATAAAAAAAAGTGTATATATATTTTAAATATGAAATATACACTAAAACACATATCAAACAATTTGCATTAAGAAATTATTATAATTAATAAATTTTATGATTAACAAGATACATATATAAATAAATAAAGTGGTAATAATGATAAAATATTTAAATAAAGTGTAGTGCCGGCAGTTAGAATTCCTGTCTAGGAAAGCTATTCGTATAAATCCCCGAGGTACTGTGGGACCTGTCTAGCTTTCCTAGGGACTTCTGATGAGAGTATTATCACTTATAGGCCAAAGCATATCATACCAAATACTTAACAAACTAAATGATTCTAATATGTCACCCGGTGTTCAACTTTGAATACCATTCCTATAGTTTTCAAACATAATCAACTGATTTGTTTTTTGTGATTTTTGCTAAACGTTCAATTTTGATTCAAATCCTCGTTAGAATTAAGTTTGTTAGATGATCATGTAGTAACTGGAAGGGTGAATACCGGTAGTTGAGACTCCTGTCTAGGAAAGAGATTCATAATCCCTGACGAGGGACCAGTCTAGCTTTCCTGGGGATTCTAAATGAGAGTATTTTACCCATAGGCCAAAGCATGACACATCTTGCAAACAACATTAATTTTAATAAGTCAAATAGTGTCCAACTTGGATTCTACTCCCTAAAAATTTATAATCTGATTCAAAATGATTTCAATACATTGCTTCTACAATTTCAAACCTTATGATATCATACATGAGATTAGTGATGGTGATTCATCACAACATCTCACAAACTATGATATCATTTTTCCTTTGATGAATAATAATATATATGTTATGATTCAAGAAAAGTCAATAATGTTGTACCTAAGATTGTGATGGTGATACATCACTACATCTAAGAGTTATAATGTTATCTTTCTTGGATTAATAATGTATATGTTATGATTCAATAACTCCAATATATCATACTTAAGATGCCATTTTTCCTTACTTGAATAATATATATGCTATGATTCAAGAAAGTTAATAATATCACACTTAAGATTGTAATGGTGATACATTACTACATCTAAAGTCAATGGTGTTACCTTTCTTTGGATTTATAATGTATATGTTTTAATTCTTAGAACTCCATGATATCATACCCGAGGTTAGTGATGGTGATTCATCACTATGTCCCACAAGATATGATGCTATCTCTTTGTTTGATATTTCTCATGTTATGACTCGAAAAGCATTAAACCTAAGATTTGTGATGATAATGCATCACTAAATCTAAAAGGCATGATGTTAATATTCATTGATTTATTTTGCGTATTTTATGATTCAAGAAAACCAGTAATCTTATAATTACTAGATTTATTGATGGTGATTCATCACTGAATCTGAAAGGTTGCAATATTGCACCTTACAGTATTCAAACTCATAATAGAAACTTGATGATATTGTGCTTATGTCTAGTGACTTGTCACTACGTTTAAAAGTTATTATATCACGTGTTTAATGTAATCCATGATGTTTATGTCATAACCCTATGAACTCCTTACTCCTTAGGATATCATGCCTAAGATCAATGTTAAATAATTCAAAACATGTCATTTGATATTCCATTCTGAATATCATCTCTTATGTTTTAAACAAGTCATAAGGATTTCTGATTTTATGATTTCTTATGGTATTTCATATTTTGTTTAGATTTCAATAAGGTGGCATGACTTAGACTTATGGAATTTTAGTATGAGTGATTTCATATAAAATTCCAAACAAGTTCACATGAATCATATTATTGATTTTTAGACAAATCGTTTCATATTCCTCGACTCATAGATTCAACGATATTATAGCTAAGAGTAGTGATAATTAATTATCACCACAATCAATGGTTATATAAAATCAAATACTTCTGTATCCTACACAATTCATCGATCATCTACTCGTTTCCTACGTTACACCTATGAGATTTCATTGCAAAGTTGCAATGTTTATAGCCTCTATACTCATACAATATTTAAAATTCAATCAAATTCTTCCACACCTATTCGAACATGTCTTAAGTTTAAGTTAGCTTTGGTAGGTGTTTGGTATGCTATCAAAGTATTAGTAGTGTGGTGGGTTGGCTGCGGTATACCCTATATATAAGCACTAATAATACATTGGTAGTAAGACCAAAAGCTTGATCAAGGGCCAGAATAGTCAATTCAATCTACAGATTCAACTCAAGTATGCCAATCAAACCAATTGTTACTCAATTACTAGTACTTGATGTGTATTCTTACACCATGTCAAATCAAAGATATCGATAATCACATGATTCATGTTCTGATTTTGAAGTGAATTATTCAATTCATGCATGTTTAAACAAAGACTCAAAGATTCGATGATATTATAATAAGTTTAATGATAAGTAGTTATCACAACCATATAATATCACATACTGGTGCATTCTATACCATTCGGATAATTCAAAAGCAATCATTAAGTGATCCATACAATTATGATATTTTATTTCAAGATTGCAATTGTTAGTATTTCTAAACTAATACGATCTCTAAATTTAATCAAGTATTCTAGGGTCTATTCAAATATAGTTATGATTAGGTTAGTATTGGTAGGTAATTGGAATGCTATCAAAGTGTTAGTAATGTGGTGGGTTGGCTGCGGTATACCCTATATATAAGCACCAATAATACATTGATAGTAGCACCGAAAGCTTGACCAAGTATAGGATTCGTCAATTCATTTTACAACTTCGAGTAAACTATTCTTTAGTCTAGCCAAATCGATTGTTATTCACATAACAACGTCACTGTGTATTCTTGCACCCAATTAACTCATAGATAGTAAATACTTTTACCTTGGGTTAAGTCAACTATCATTAAACTCAAACCCTATTAGCAAGTAACAAGTTGTATGCAAAATACAAAAATCTGACCTACGTTACTAATAATAAGTAGGATTAAAAGTTCATTTTACTTCTAAAAAAAATAAATAATAATAATAATAAAAATAACCCTTGTTAGTTCAAAAGCATATTAACAAAGTAAACTAGATGTATACAAAATTCAATAACGAATACAATACTCATATATATCCTAATCAAAGTTCATTATACTCACAAATCCTAAAACAAAGCACGATCTTTAAACTCTCCTAATATTTCAAGTAGTAGTCGATGAAACTGAGACGGTAAAACTAATAAATAATTACAATTCTAATATGCTAAATTAATAATTTAAGTTTAGAATGAAATAAAACAAGATAACCGGGAAACTAAAAAAAAAAAATTAACATGCATGGCAAACGATTCCTACTAAATAAATTTCGGGACGAAATTCCTTAAAGAAGGGGAGACTGTAATCCCTAGGGTTTTCAGCGTGTCTATTTTAATTTGTAATCGTGTCCGATTTATAGTAAAGCAAAGACTTTGAGAATTCAATGAACATTTGATTTCATAAAACACACACATACGAATATATATATACATAGGTTTCCACAACAAACGTTATTAATAATTAACGAAACTAACCCAATTTTATACATATGTTTGTAGGTATATGTTTATTGATAAATATGCAAAATAAAATCTTTAGAATGATCAATCGAAACTAGTAAAAAAAAATTATATACACAATATATTAAATTAGAGTGTTAAATATACACACACATATATATATATACACATAATAAATTGGTGGACGTTTTTATTTTTGAAAAATTATTTAATCCATAATATTTATAAGGTTTTTATCATAAAGCACGAAAATTAACTACAAATAATAATAGTAATAAATCTTTCAGTAAGTTTATATCAAAAATGAAGTTTTATAAGGTTTTTACAAAGTTTTACAAAGAAAATAACAAACAGGTATACTCTAAAGGATTAGGAGGGTAAACTTTTTAAACTAGGATTTAGTTTTAGGGACTTTGAACCCAAAATAAACGACATCAAGAACATGAGGGACCAAATCTGTCCAAAACAGATTTTTTTTTCTTCCCCATTCTGTTCCTTCCACTGCATCTCCGATCGAACACCACCCCGGTTCAATCAAATCCCGCTAAAAACGATTGCTAAATCCAAACTGTGAATACACACGCGTAAGACAATCAATCACGATCTTAGACATATACGAATTCCAGAAATAAACGATTCTTAACGCGTAAACCTTTTCAAAAATCAACACAATTAACTGAGAATTTGAATCGTGGGTTAGCCTATATAAAATACGAATCAAACATACACAGAGGTTCTTTAACTCAACTCGAATCTGTCTGCACACACAAATCATCCTCACAAACTCTGAGAATCGCGAATTGGGCTCAAGAACTCGGCCAACTTTCAGCACACTCTAACCCTATCAAATTGATCATCTCATCAGGTAATTCTAGTACCATTCCACTCGGATTTTGATGGGAATTAAAAGCCCTAACAATTTAGAGGCTTATTATCTACATCTAGTTCGAATTTAGATTAAACCCAAATTAGGGTTCATACGAATTCGGTATGTTAAAAATGTTTATAACAATAATCTGTTTCCAAATCATTCTAGCATTCCTCGCCCAGCCCAGCGTTTAAGACGCTTGTGCTGGGCGTAGGGGACCCGATTTCAAATCCCATACCCGATGCTATAAACCGGTTTTTAGCAATTTCCATCCATTTTTAATTAGTTTTTTTTTTCATAAAAATTGTATTAAAAATCCTAAAAATCATTCTTACAAATTCTGGAAAAGTTCAGCTAAATTTTATTCAACTTTTTTTATTAGTTTTCTAATAAAGATTAATTGAATAAATATATAAATAATACTACTATTCTAAAACATAAAAAAAAATAATAATTTTCTTTTAACTTTCTAGAATAAACGTAAAATTAATATTTTCTAATTAATTTATAATAAATATTAATGGGTTTGAATATGATAATAAAATGTTTTAAAATAGAAAATTTGATTTTAAAACTTATTGTTAACATTAAATATTCAAAAATTTTGAAATAAATTAATTTAAAAGCGTTTATGAAAGTTATTATATCTATATCTATATGCATATATATATATTACATTTTATTTAACTATTATAATTCAAATCTTTAAAATATTATCTTTAAGATTTTGAATAAAGATTATTTAAAAAAAATAATGATAATAATAGAAAATTTTGGATTGATCTAAAACAATTGGTAATTTCAAATATATAATGTGTAAATTACAATATCTTAAAACAATTTCATACATGCTCTAAATAAATTTCATATATATACATATATATATATATATATATATATATATTCTAAAAGACTAATTATTCATACTTATTTCAATAAAATTTTATAAAAGAAATGGATGGAATATTATTCAAATATTAATCTTAGAACTTCCAATACAAAATAATAAATAAATAGAATACTTAATATTCTATTTTAAGGAATATTATTAGATATTCTTAAAACATTTAATCTAGTTATTCAAACGAAAAGGTTGATAAATAAATAAAGGGAATATTTTATATTCTATTTTATTTAATTATTCAACATTGTGAGAATATTTAAATAAATATTTCAAACTACCCATTCAAACTTAGATTTATTCAACTAAGACTTCCATTAGAATGCCATAGTCATAAGATCTTAAACTTTGAACTTCAGGATGCTAAAACTGTGTTACTTAAACTTAGGGTAAGTCATTAGTCTTTGCTTCTCAATCTCTATTCAAGGACTTTGGAACTAGCTAAGCATTCAAACATGTGAGTAATTCTATACTCCCTCTTTTACATTTTGTACTTTTGGGATGTTATAATGCCAGTATTCAAAAATCTAAGTTATTCTATATTCATATCCTATATATGCAATACCTTTAGTCTATGTGGTTTGATACTTTGCTATGTGATACTACTTGCTTTGTGATTCTATGTTACTCTATGTTATTCTATGTTATTCGATACCGAGTAGCCTAAGGTGTGTTAGATACCACCTTCGCTTTGACTTAGGTCAAATGTGCTAAAAGGGCGAAAAGTACAATCATGGGCAGACTTGTGAAAATACTTAGCTTTGTGCTTTGTATTGGAACGAGTTTGGAGACAATATACACTATTGCAGACTTGTAAATATACTAAGCTTTTTAGCTAAGTATTGATACGAGTTCAGAGACGAGATATTCTATAAACTTAATTGCAAACTAGTAGGATATGCATGCTAGAGTTTAAACTTTGTAGTCTAATTGAATTGCATCAGTTTTCTATGTATACTATATAAACTGTATGGGTTACTCACCAACTATGAAAAT
This sequence comes from Mikania micrantha, assembly GCA_009363875.1. NCBI lineage: Eukaryota > Viridiplantae > Streptophyta > Magnoliopsida > Asterales > Asteraceae > Mikania > Mikania micrantha. The sequence goes on along the minus strand of CM018691.1, from coordinate 58,596,637 downwards.
AGTTGACAAAATCTTTATTTTGCATATGTAACAGGTTAGGTGGATGCTTCAAGGAAGACATAAGATAAGTTTATGCTAGTAGACCTAGAATTAAATTTTGAATCAATGTTAGACAATTCTTATGATGTAATGAGTTTTGAACTATGTAATGAAAGTTTATTGAATGCATTTATGTTTGTTTTATTGAATTCTTTATTACAATTGATTAATCATTGAAACTTATAAACATAGCACCATGAGCTAATGAACAGTCGAGCTCGCGCCCCGACGTATTCCACCGTCGGTCGGGGTGTGACAACCAGAACCTCGTCCCGACTGTTGTTACGCTAGTCTAGACGAAGATGAACCATGACATCTTCTCGTACATGGTTATGAACAAACGAGGAAAGAAGATCTTTACAGGTGTAAGGCTGTTGGAGAAGTTTGGAGGATTATTCTCTGGACTAGAATATGAGATTGCAGATCATACTACTTCCACAGCTTTTGTCGCTGAGGAACATGACCAAGCTCCAGGAGCCACATCTTCTCAGGCTGTTTCTTGAGAGAAATCTCCATCAGCTAAATCCTCTGGCACTGAGATAGAATTTACATTTGAGAGGAGGGAGCCAGTGGTTGTCTCTCCACCACGTGCACGGGCTACTTCAGATGAGAAGGATGTCCATTACATCCCTTCGCCCAAGTCAACTCCAAAGAAGAAGAGATTGGAGATGGTATCTAGGAGGTCGAGGGATCCATGCCTGAAGAAGGGAAAAAATTCTAAAGGCACATCCACCCAAGCCACTCCAACACAACAAGCCACCCAAGCCACTCCAACACCACAAGCCACCCACGCCACTCCTACACCACAAACCACCCAACCACCTCATACTACCCAAACCACCCAACTACCACATACCACCCAACCACAGCTGTAAACCACCCAAACCAACATCACCACAACCATCAAAACCACCATCACCACCACCCAAACAAACCTCACCACCTCAATCTCATACACCACTTAACTTCTCTCAACCACCATCCCCACCAAAGGGTAGGGTTGACAAGGGAAAGGCTCTCATGGACACTCCATCTCCCTATGAGAGCCTTAGTACGTTCCAGTTAACTTGGAGTTCCTACAGGAAAGAGTGTTTGTTCAGGAGCAAGACGCAGCAACAAATACTTTGTTGATTGATAATCTCAGAGAGGGCATGATCAAGTTTGCTGCGCACATCAACAAGAAACGACAAGACATCAGTTTCCTAAAGAAAGAGAATGCTGAATTGAGAAACCAGATTGACGCTCTCAAAGGAGCTAAACCTGCTGAAGAAAAGAAAGATGAGAAAGATGATGAGGAAAAGAAGAAAGATGATGACGAGGAAAAGAAAGATGATGATGATGCTAAAGATGACAAGAAGGATGATGATGACAATGATGATGATGATATGGAAAATGATCAAGGCAAGGATGACAAGAAAGATGACAAGCCCAATGATGACTGATGGTTTGGGTAATTTCATGTGATTTAGGTGCGTAATGATGCATTTTTATGAATTAAATACATGAAATATGGTGATTGTTTGTGTGTTTTGATGATTTGCAGGTTTTCGGGTGAAGAAATTAAGTGCTTGATGTCCAAGAATCAAAGGGTGGTTGATGAATGGTGTTTGGAAAGTCAAAATATCAAGAAATGAAGGTTTTCACGAAGTGGCGTATCAACATGGCGTATTTGGAGCGTATCACAGAGCAAAACAACCCACGAATGCAAGGGGGGCGTATGATACGCCCCATACTGGCGTATCATACGCCGGGTGCAGCCCATGTTGCGGAATTTTCCCGTTTTGCCACCTATTTAAGCCCAAGAATCTAGGGTTTCGACCTAACTTCGACTTGGACGACTTTTGGAGGTTCTAGGGGGATTCCAAGGCTTAGGAACTCATCAATTAACACTTCCAAACACCACGGTGATTCCCGAATTGATGATAGCACACAACCGATTGAAGATGCAAGGCTAGTTTCTTGAGATCATGCCCGGGTGAATGATTCATTAGGGTTAAGTAATTTTATGGTTTTCATTGTATTGGGATGAAAACTTTGTTTGGACAATGTCGGCACCGGTGTAATCTCCCTCCGCTCTACAGTGAATGGACACAATGTGCATGTCAGCCCAGCCAAACTGCGGGATGTTCTCAATCTAGATGATGCTAACTTGGTCACTCAATTTCCAAAGAACCTCACTGATCTCTGTTTTACAAGTCACGAATACCAGGGTGACTTGAGTGACTCCACTCTTTACAAGAAACACTTCAATGGTACTGAACGTCTCATTTTCCACATGATCAACATTTGTCTAGCTCCAAAATCATCTTCATGGGACCAGATGTCCTCAAGGTGGCAGCAGGTACTTTACTCAATTCTGGAATCCCAAAAACTTAATTTTTCACAAATTTTATTTTCAGAATTAACTGAACATGCTGCTAAACCTGTTTCCACAAGATGGCTTCTTTATCCCCGTTTTATAATGGCCATCATTGAAAAACAATTAAAACAAGCAGGCCTTGTTGGTCAGGGAATCTCTGCTCCAACAGTACTGCTAGAGGTATATTCCAGACACAACACAAACCTCACACTCAAAGAGGCTGCCCGAAAGCTAAAACCCAAGCATAGGGAACCCACAGTCTCCACATCCAAATCCAAATCCAAAGTCCCCACCAAGTCACATTCCAAAAAGCCCAAAAAGGCTGCTTAGGGAAATGAGTCCCCTGAGTCTGCCCATGCCTCACCAAGGCATGACATGGCCACTGGCAGTAGTCAGCCAGTGGTACATCAGACTCCACCAGCCGAAACCGCCCAAGATTCCTCTCATCAGGAACTTGGTGCAACTCTTGAAGGGGTAGACACTCATCTAGAGCCTCTTTCATTTGAAAAGGTTTCTATTGAACAGCACCATTCTCCCCGGGTGCACTCTGCTTCAAAGCCTACCACTACTGAAACCACTCAACAAAGCCCCACATTTGTTATTGAACAAATCCTGGATCAGATTAACACTCCAATCCCTACCCAGAAACCTATTACCACTGGGATTAACTCCAACATTGAGGGGGAGGATCAATGTGTTTCTGATAACCCACATGATTTTGACTACAATATCATATCTCCTAGTGTGGACAGAGAGATTCTGAATTCTGCCAGGGCTGCTACTTCATCACCTCCATCATTTGGAGTGATTGATAGTAGTAACATCTCTAAGACCCTGCCAGAGGCAACAACTGATGAAGGGTTTATCCCTGAGGTTGGAAGTCCCCAGTACCAAGAACAAGGGGCACCTGAAAATGTTGAGCCACACTCAACTCAGGTTAATCCTGATACTTTCAGGAGGTCAGATGATTTAGCCAAGGCTAATGATGACCACAGGACCTTATCTGATGTTCTAAAACATAACATGCTTCTTGAGGCTGAGGTCTGCAGACTCAATGAGCTGCTCACCAAGATGTCCAAGGACAAAAGTCCATCTGCCCTTCCAAACCCACAGATGGCACCTTCAAGTCTTGAAGGTCCCCAAAACACTTCCTCCACTACTCCACAACAAGATAAACCTCCAGCCTCTGCTTCAGGCACTAATCCTTTGGGTTCAAGCCCCAGAGGCATTAGTTGCTGCTTTTATCACTGCCCTACCTCTCATCACTCCTTTGTTAAAGAATATAATTACCCAAGCTCTTGATGAGAGGCTTCCATCCCACACTCAACTTCAGAAAATGATTGATGATGCAGGTGATGCAAAACTTTCTAGCTTTCAAACTCCTTCTTCCCCTGCAGCCAAAAAGGGGGAGTTAGTGAAAGATTCAGCAGCTGAGAGAAAAAGATCAAGAAATGAGGAGGAGGAGGAAGATGCTTCTGAAAAGTCTCCAGTTATACAAGTCACTTATAAGAGACAGAAGAAGACAAAGACTATTGATGTTGCTATTAATGTTGAGAAGGAGGATGCAACAGCTGAACCTGAAATGCAATCTGAAGATCAAGAGATTGAAACAAAGGATGATCAGGCAAAGGATGATCAAGATCATATGATTGGGGTGGAGAAGGCTGGTAATGATCAAGAACCTGAAGTATCTGAGGTACAAAAAGAACAAGTCAATCCTTCTACCCATTCAACTCAACTTATTGCTGATGATGCACCTCCCAAGAAAAGGAGAATGTTAAGAGTTCAAGAAGAAGATACTGATGAAGAAGACAGGCTTCCAATTTCTACTGTGCTGCAAACAAAAGTCCATAAGCCTGAGTCTTCAAAAGCTGGTTCAGAACAAATGGCTCAGAAAAGGATAGTCAAGTTGCCAGATAATTATGTACCAGAAAAGGGGTTGGTTTTTGGTCAACATCTCAAGATAACTCCAGAATCTCAGAGACTAGATATAAAGATTAAACTTGAAGAAGAAGAGAGTCAGAAGAAACATGATGAAAATATTCTAAGGTTAGTTGATAGAGAGTACCCTCAGACATCAACAATCATAGCAATGAAGAAAGAAGCACAAAGGTTATATGCTCTGAGGTTTACCTATCAATATCGAAATGAACAAATTAGGATGTGGCCTGATCCAAGGGTGATAGACAGAATTCACAAGGGTGGAACTCTATGATGGGACAACGGCCAGGTACTTATCTGAGTATTATGGGCCTGAGTCATTCTTTGAAGGAGAACCAGAAAGGCTTACACCTGAAGAGAAAATTATTCTGTTGGAAGCATATGTCAGGGAGTCTTTTAGACTCATTTATGATCAGTAGCTTCAATGAGAGGGGTAAATGCTCATAGTCCATTTCCCCAATGGAGTTCCCTCTCATCCTTTGCCATTCAGATTTTCAGAAGCTGCTGATTGCCAGGCCTGTACTTAGTTGGTCATTTTGAAGTTGATCTCAAAGAAAAAGACAAGATCTTTCAGCCTGGGAAACCAAAATAAGTGAGACAGTTAATAATTAAAGGTTTTGGCTGCATTGGTTCAGGGGGAGTTTGTTGGACCAAAAGAACCAATGAGCCTGATCAGAAAAACCTTTAAGTCTCACATACACATAACAACTGAAGAAGAACACATCAGCTGAAAGCCATGTTGAAGAATTACAAGACCTGAAGTTATTCACAACAGCTGAAGTGTTAGTCTTCAGATGTTGTGATGTTTGTTTTGTCTTCAGTAGTTTACTTTCAATAGTTGTAAAAGTCTGATGAATAGTTTACTCATCAGATGTTGTAGTTTGCTTTCAGTAGTTTAGTTATTCAGACTTTGTAATAGGATGTCTTCAGTCTTTGTGAACATCCTCAGTAGTTTTGTTTATTTCAGTCGTTGTCTTTTGTCTGTTTGATGTCAACATCATGTGACATCATCAGATGTCACTGTTTCTATATAAGGATAGTTGACATATTGTAATTGTTAACGAAGTTAGCTCATTGAATGATTTTATTCCTTTTGCAGAATTCTCTTTCTATAACAACTTGCTCGTTACTGTTTTATTAGATTCAAAGTGTTCTTGCTAATTCTATGCTAATTCATCTCTGAATTCCGCTGCTATAATCTAATATTGATCAAATGAGAACAACTGATCCTACAGGACGATCATTTGAGATCAGGCCACAGTACTTATCAATTATTCCTAATTTCAGAGGGACTGCAACTGAAGAACCATATGTCCATCTCTCTGAGTTTGGTGCCATTTGTGGTGCCATTTGTAGCACCATTGGTGGCCAACGATTCACCCCAGATGAAGTAAAGTTGAACTTGTTCCAATTCTCATTGAAAGAAAGGGCCAAGCAGTGGTTTCACACACTACCATCTGGTAGTATCTACACATGGGAGGAGATGCAACAATTGTTTTTAGATGAGTACTATCCCATGAGCAAGACAAGTGAAGCTCGGAATGCCATCCGAACGTTCCAACAACAACCGGGCGAGTTGCTACATGAAGCCTTCACACGGTTTAAGGAATTGCTCAGATTTTGCCCACACCACCAGATTCCAAAGTGGGAGTTGATTAGGGCCTTTTATGATGGTTTAACACCAGAAGACTTGAAGTTGGTCAGCTCCAGCAGTAATGGAACTTTCTTAACCAACTCAGAGGATGATGACTGGGAGTTGCTTGAAATGTTAAGTAAGGGCTCTAAGACACAAGCTTCAGCAAGCAGGAAAGCCAAGCAGGTTATTGGTAAGCCAGGAGAGGAGTATGTGACAAAAGAAAGATTTGAAGCCCTCGAAAGACAAATTGCAAACTTCAACAGAAATTCAGGTAAAGACAACTCTAATGTGTCTAACGTTTATGATGTTTGCAATTTTTGTGGTGATATAGGTCATTTGGAGTCGGAGTGCATGATTAACATGAATAGGAATGAGGAGGTGAACCAAATCCAAGGATCGTTCCAGAATGACAAGAGAAACAATGACATGAACTCCAACACATATCACCCCGGTTTGCGTAATCACCCTAATTTTAGGTATGGTAATTCATCTAATCAATTGAATCCTAATTTTTAGGGTAGCAACCAACAAGGTGGAAATCAAGGGCCTCCATATCACAACCGACAACAGAATTACAATCAAGGGAACTACCAAAGAAACAATTACAACCAAGGTGGTCAAGGAAGTGGACAAGGTGGCTATAATCAAGGACAATCAAGGAACTTTCAACAAAATCAGGGAAGTCAAAGTCAAAGTCAATTTCAGGTGGTCAACAAGGAGCAAATGTTTCAATGGAAGACATAGCCAATCAAATCAACGAGTTGAGGCTAATGCTAACTGGAGTGGTTCAGAAACAAGAGCTCCAACAAAAGACAAATGAATCCCATGCAAAGCAATTGGGACAGTTGGCTGAACAACTAGCTGCTAGAGACAAAGGAAAATTGCCAAGTGATACTACACTCAATCCTCAACATCAATCATCGGGGTCAAAGAGCAAGAATGCTCAGGTAAGTCATGTAACAACTCTAAGAAGTGGTAAGTCCTATGACAACAAGGTTGTCCTTCCACCACACTTGATAGAAGGAGTGGTGGAAGATGTGAATGAAAGTGAGGAGAGTGATACCGAACAGGAACTTGTTCCATCTGAGCCCAAAAAGAAAGTATCTTTTAAAGAACCCATTGAAAATGTTTTGAAACCGGTGTAGAAACATCCAAGGGAAAGGATGTGGAGGATAAAACCACCATTCCTTACCCTTCTGCTTTGAACTCACCTAATGCAAACACCAATAAAAGGGGCCCACAACAAGATGAGATGTGGGAAATCTTTAAACAAGTTAAAATCAATCTACCCTTAATTGATGCAATCAAACAAGTTCTTGCATATGCTCGGTACTTGAAAGACATGTGCACCCAAAAACGACACCACAAAATTCCTAAAAAACTTGATTTGACTGATAATGTGAGTGCCGTTTTATCGGGTGCCCTTCCACCAAAACTTCAAGATCCTGGAGCTCCTTTGATTTCAATTCAAATTGGATATTTTAAAATTAATAAGGCACTCCTTGATCTTGGAGCAAGTGTTAGTATATTACCGGGAAGTTTATATGATCAATACGAGTTTGGACCCTTGCAAAAGGCCGAAACCACCGTGGTTTTGGCAGATTTGACACTTAAACTTCCCCGTGGTATGTTAACTGATGTCATTGTAAAAGTGGAAGATTTTTACTATCCAGTTGATTTCCTGGTACTGGACTATGCATCTCCCACTAGCTTCACACAACCTAATGTTATATTAGGTAGACCATTTTTGAAAACCGCCCAATGTTTGATAAATTGCATGACCGGGACGGTGGATATGGCGTTTGGGAATAGAAGATTAAGGTTGAATGTTTTTTCCCATACATCTAATCCTCTGGTCAATGATGAATGCTTCATGGCAGATATCATTGACGGGTGTCATTCTCATGAAAATGTGAAAGACACCACAGAGTTGTGTGTTCTTTATGATAGGATTGAAGTTAAGTATGCTCAAAAGCTACTTGAAGCTGAAAATAAATGTGAAGTGTTGGCAATTCAAGAGGGCAAACCAATGTGGACACATCAAATTGAAAGTTTACCGGACCACATAGATACTCAATTGAAACCCTCATTGGAAATCCCACCAAAGGTGGAGTTGAAAGAGCTACCCAAGCACTTGAAGTATGCTTTCTTGGGTGAAGATAACACATTATCGGTGATCATTTAAGCTAATCTAACTGAGAGTCAAGAAGAAGAGTTGATGAAAGTGTTAAAGGAAAATAAAGCAGTTATCAGTTGGACCATAGCAGATCTGAAAGGAATTAGTCCGGCTATAGTGATGCACAAGATTATAACCGATCAAGATGTCAAGCCGGTGAGAGACACTCAAAGGAGGTTGAACCCCAATATGCGAGAAGTAGTCAAGAAAGAAGTTTTGAAGTGGTTGGATGCCGGGATCATCTATCCCATCTCAGACAGCACATGGGTGAGTCCAACACAAACAGTACCCAAGAAAGCAGGAATCCAAACGGTCACTGATGAGCACGGGGAACAGGTAACAACACGACCTGTCACTGGATGGAGGGTATGTATTGATTATAGGAGGTTAAACACTGCTACATCTAAGGATCACTTCCATTTACCCTTCATTGATCAAATAATTGAGAAGCTATCAGGTCAGGAATTTTATTGTTTCTTAGATGGCTATTCTGGTTATAATCAGATTGCAATTCATCCAGATGACCAACAAAAGACCACATTCACATGCCCATATGGTACTTTCGCATTCAGGCGAACGCCATTTGGGTTGTGTAATGCCCCAGCCACCTTTCAAAGGTGCATGATGAGTATCTTTTCAGATATGGTTGGGGATTCCTTAGAAATTTTAATGGATGACTTTTCAATCTTTGGTCAGCCCTTTGATTCTTGCCTTACTCAACTAACTAAAGTGTTAAAAAGATGTGTTGAAACAAATCTAGTGTTAAGTTGGGAAAAGAGTCACTTTATGGTACAAGAGGGTATTGTTTTAGGTCATGTGGTTTCCAAACGTGGGATGGAGGTAGATCATGCAAAAATCAAAGTTATTTCTACTTTACCACCACCCACAAATGTCAAAGGGATAAGATCGTTTTTGGGACATGCGGGTTTTTATAGACGGTTCATTAAAGGATTTAGTACAATCACTAAACCTTTATGTAATTTGTTGTTAAAAGATGTCCCATTTGTTTTTGATAATGAATGTCTAACTGCTTTTAACACTTTAAAAGACAAGTTACTTGAAGCCCCTATCCTACAAGCACCTAATTGGTCACTACCATTTGAAATCATGTGTGATGCTAGTGACTATGCAGTTGGGGCGGTTTTAGGTCAAAGGATTGACAAGAAACCAGTAGCTATTTATTATGCAAGTAAGACTTTATCTGATGCTAAACTTAATTATACTACTACTGAAAAAGAATTGCTTGCTGTAGTTTATGCTCTTGATAAGTTCAGGTCTTACATTTGGGGAAGCAAGGTGGTGATCTATTCGGATCATAGTGCGGTGAGACACCTAATGGAAAAGAAGGATGCTAAACCGAGGCTCATTCGGTGGATACTCTTGCTACAAGAGTTTGATTTGGAAATTCGGGACAAGAAAGGAAGTGATAATGTCGTTGCAGATCATCTTTCAAGGATTGGGTCAACATTGATGAAGCATCTAATGATATCAATGAATCCTTCCCTGATGAATATTTACTTACTGTTTCTAAATTACCATGGTTTGCTGACATTGTAAATTATTTGGCTGCAGGTGTATTACCGGATCATTGGACAAAGCGGAAAAGGCAACAGTTTCTCGCTCAAGTAAGGTATTACATTTGGGATGAACCCGACCTGTTCAAGGTTGGCTCGGATCAGATAATCAGAAGATGCATCCCAGAAGAGGAAGTACAGGAGGTTCTATCACTGACACATGCATCTGCATGCGGAGGACACTTCAGTGGGCAAAAGACAGGCCATCGGGTTCTATCTTGTGGTTTATTTTGGCCTACTTTATTTAGAGATGCATCTGTATTTGCTAAACAGTGTTTGAGATGCCAACAACTTGGTAGCATCTCAAGACGGGATGAGATGCCCATGAAACCAATCCTTGTGGTCGATATCTTCGACGTATGGGGAATTGACTTCATGGGACCCTTCCCGAACTCTCATGGTAATTACTATGTTTTGGTGGCAGTCGATTACGTGTCTAAATGGATTGAAGCCATTGCCACCAAAACGAATGACCATACCGTTGTGTGCAAATTTGTTCAATCCAACATATTTTCAAGGTTTGGTATTCCCCGTGTGATCATAAGTGATGGGGGATCCCATTTCAAGAACTTTAACTTTGGTAAATTGCTCAAACGGTATGGTGTCAATCACCGTATAACTACTCCCTACCACCCGCAAACTAGTGGGCAAGTTGAGGTTTCAAATAGACAAATTAAAGAAATTCTTCAAAAAACGGTTCGCCCAGATCGTAAGGATTGGTCTTTGCGATTGAATGATGCATTATGGGCTTACCGAACTGCTTTTAAGACACCTATTGGAACCACACCTTACCGATTAGTTTATGGGAAAGGATGTCACTTACCGGTGGAAGTTGCTCACCGTGCTTTATGGGCGGTGAAAGCCGTTAACATGGATTTTGATGATGCAGGTAAAGAGAGGAAATTGCAACTGTGCGAATTGGAGGAATTAAGGAATGAAGCATACGAATGTGCATCAGCATACAAAGACAAAATGAAGAAAGTGCATGACGCCAAAATCTGAAACAAAGTCTTTGAAGTCAATCAAAAGATATGGCTTTACAACTCTAAACTGAAATTCTTTCCAGGAAAGTTGAAAAGCAAATGGTCGGGACCACACGTTGTTACACGCGTTGGTAGCTTTGGTGACATTGAAATTGAAGATGTGAAAGACAAAACTCGTCGTGTGGTTAATGGACATCGTCTCAAGCCGTATTTGGAAGCAAGTGTCATCAACAAGGTACAAATGGATTCGGTGAACTTTCTTGTAGAGTCACCAACGTATGCAAAGGACTAAACCAGGTACAACCATGTCGAGCTAACGACATTAAACCTAGCGCTTGCGGGAGGCAACCCGAGAACTTTGTGGGTATGTTCACTAGAAACCCTCACAAGACTCCACTCGTCCAACCGGGCTACCGGAAGGTTTAAAAGGCTTGTTGCATACGCTAAATGCAACCGTGTACCCTACGAAAGTGAGGTTTAGGTTAATCATTCACCTCGGGTTATTTCATGCAATTACAAACACAATCAAGTGTTTCTTGATGCGAAATTTTGCGTATTCTAAGAAACCGATTGCACCTCGGGGCGAGGCACTGAAAATCGGGGGGTTGGCGGATATTCAACACATTGCGGGAGTTAAAATGTGGCGTATGCATTCATTAGGTTTAATTAAATTGTTTTTGAATTTTAATTAGAGTTTTTATTATTAGAGTTTTTTTATTAGATGTTCTTTTTATTATTAGAGTTTTCATTATTTTTGTTTTCTTTTCTTTTCTAAAAATCTCCAAAAAAAAAAAAAAAAAAGAGAAAAAAAGGGGGTGGCGTATCATACGCTGGCAGGGGCATATGATACGCCGGGGTGCTCAAACTCTCTGCCATACGCCACATTTTAGGCCACCAATACGCCACCTAAAAATCACATAGGCGTATGATACGCCAGTGGGGGGCGTATCATACACCGGCTTCAGCTCCAACCCACTTTTGACCCGTTTTGACCATTTTGACCCGTGTTTGTTCACCCCATGACCCGGAATTCGACCCATAAACACTAAAAACGGGATTCCCTTTCAATTCCACTCACTCTCCTTCAAAAATTTCCATCATCTTCTTCCTTCCACCCACCAAGAACACCCACAAACCCTAGATCATAAATCACTCGTCTCTCCACCGTTTTGGGCAAACTCTATATGCATTTTGAGTAACTTTTCGAGGGGAACACAACCATCCACCCAGAATTTTGAGATTCCCTCCCGTTTGTGAGATCGGGTAACATAAAAAAGGACGAATTTTTTGGGTTTTGCTCAAATTCTCTCAATTTCTTCTTTCAATCTCAATTCTTTGTTTCTACAAAGCCAAGGTATGTTATTTCACTTGTATTTCAGTAAACATTAATGTTATTTTGAGATGTGAATGCTTAGCCTAGCATTTTGTTGCTTTCATGGTGAAACATGATATGCTTGATTGTTGAATGAACTTGAAACATAGAATGTGCTTGCAATTAGTAGTAGGGTGGAAAGAGTAGGCTCAACCGTGAATGGGTTTTGTTTTACAAATGTAATGATGCTAATGAGAAAGTAAATAAGGCTTCAACTTTTATGATGGGAAGCATGGGTTTGCAATTTCTTAAAGGCTAATCTTAAGTCGGGTGGGAGAATCACATTCTAACATGAGTAAAGAACCAATGTGAGGATGGAGGGATAGTCATGGTTGCTTGAATTACAAGAGGGAAATAGGACATTTTGATGAACTATTGCTTTGTGTTGTGCATTACTTGTGATTGGTGTTACTTAACATAGTTGTAAGTGTTATACTTGTTGACTCCATTGATTTTCCAACTTATTAACTATGTGTGGGTATCTTTGTAGGATATGGGTCGCACAAAAGCTACCAGCTCAAAAGGCAAAGAGGTTGCTTCATCATCCAACCAATCCAAGAGACAAAGGCTAACCGAACAAGATTCGGATTCCGACTTTGAAATGGAAGACATGAACATGTACGATGAAGATGAAGACATTGTGGTGGGGGATCAACCTCAATGGACTGGAAATGCCCCACTAAACACCTTCGACCCTATTTGGCAACCCGCCCTCTATAGACAAAAGATGCAAGAGGTCTCAAGCATCAAGAAAGTCCTCGTTTGCGAGCGAGCCGTTCAACTCGACCAATTTAGTATTTTTGGTGTTGTTCAATGTTTTGAAAGTCTTGGGTGGGAAAATGCTCTTAAATTCAACAACAACAACCTGGATAACGTCTACATGAAAGAGATTGTAGAGTGGATGGACACTCTAAGGAAAGACGAAGGAAATAACCCACCCAAAACCACAAGATTAATTGGAACAGTGAACGGAAAGGAAATGGTGCTGTCATTCGAAACAATGAATAAGATTTTCAAGTTCGATACAAAGCCACAGAGGGAGTATGTGTATCCCGACAGGATTCAAATTTTAGGTGAAGCCACAAATGATGATGACTGGAATGCAATGGTTCGAACCTTATTCGCTAAAGTACCAAATGACATGCCAAGGAAATTGTTGAGAAGCGATTTGAAGGTTCTCCCAAAACTCCTGTCACTTATTTCTACCTTCAATGTAATACCAAGACTTGGGGACAAGCTGTTTATTAGGAACTTTAAGGTTAGGGTACTACATGCCCTAGTCACCGGACACCCTAAGTTATCTTTTCGGCAATTGGTACTCTTGAATGTTTGGGAGAGCAGGGTCAGCAAGGCACGATGTTTGTTGCCCCACTGTAGGTTGTTGTCAAGTTTGCTGGTTAAACAGAAAGTGGTCACTGTCAACACCCCATTCGAGAAAATGACACAACGTTACTTCAGATTTGATCGACTGGCTGCTTTCGGTTGGATTTATAGGGAAAGGCCAACCGAACATGTACTCATTGATGATAAGACCCAGAGGCAGCTTGTTGTGCCTGAAGAAGGGGTCGCTCCACTAGATGAAGAAGAGGCCGAGCAGCGGGGACCTGCAGAAACAGAGGGTTCTCATCAACCCCATTTGTTAACTTTTGAATCAACCCCTTTCACTGAGTCCATTCTACATGGGAGGCCTGCAGGTTTTACAAGGTGGCCTGAAGATGCACGGGCCAATTGGGACAGGATGACCGCATGGAGGAACGAGGACATCCAACACAGAGACAACCAAAGACAGTATGAAGAAGAGCTCAGGCGGGAAAGGAGGGATCAGGCGGAGCAGGCAGAACTGTATGCCAGAGCCGCGGCTTACAGGTTAGAAGAATTCCGTAACGATTATTTTTTGCAGGAAGAAGCCGTGCGCCAACGCACCGACTATCTAGCTGGATACACTTCCCAAGTTCGACCTATGCTAGTGGACTATCCAAGCCTACCGCCGTATGTTCATGGAGATCAACCTCCAAGGTATCCACAGATGTTCAACCCATCTCCATGGGTCCCATACCAACATCCTGGAGACCAAGGATCCAGTACCTCAGGGGGCTCAGATCCCTTCAACATGCAATCTCTTCAGGAAAGCTTAATGGGGAGATGGTTCGGGCCACCAATGCCTAGACCACCGTATGACGATGACTTCCATAGCACTCACTGATCGCATGTGATCAGGTCCATGTGCTCTTTCCCTTAAACTTGTCTTGATGATGAAACACTTAAACTGTGATGTATTGTGGTCTTAAACTTGATAACTGCTAATATGTTTGGTTGGTTGATTTAGGGGTAATGAAAGTAGGTATTAATGCATAGCTCCCGTCTCACACGTATGATGGAAAACATTATTACATTGGGGACAATGTAAGACTAAATGTGGGGATGGGGGAATTTTGGGTAATTTTGAAAATTTTGCAAATGTTCCAATGCAAGTTGATATGTGCATGAAAACAAGATTTGAAAACAAATTGGGGAAAACATGAGCAAACCAAATAACGAAGCAAATTCTTTAGTTGTGATTAATCCTTTAAGTTGCGGAATAAAGTATTCTTGATAAGCCATCCGTAAGTGTTAATAGTATTACATGGCTAAGGATAGGAAGTGGAGAATGAGTTGTTAGATGTGTCACATTTTAACCTTTAACCACCGTTTTCATGAGATATTGAGCCTATATCGAGCAAACAGGATAATAGGAATAAATGCTCAGTTTCTTTGATGTGTGATGACTATAGTGAACTCCTAAGGTAGAACTTGCATTGTCAATGCAACTTGAGACCACAACCTAAGGTATGCATATAAAATGATAGACGCATTAGGAAAACCCATTGTTTTAGCCTGTTTAATTGTTTTACCTACCCACAACAAAATCCCCTAGTCGCCCCGTTGAGCCCAACACCTAGTCGTTTGTAACCCATGAAATCAGCCACAATTAGCCTTGTTAGCCATTTAAAATTTCAACCCATGTGGTGGATCCAAAGTAGGAAGTATTCATGTTTTGATAGGAAAAAGAAAAGAAAAAGAAAAGAGAAGAAAAATAAACAAAATGAATCAAGATTGTGCAAAAGAAAGACTAACATGAAAAGCAAGCACAATACAAAACATGTGCATAAGTTATGTATATCAAAGTGTTGAGCTATCTAGTTAGATTCACCCATTGTCACCTATAACAACACCAAACATACCTACCCTAGCCAAAGCCAACCCGAAAAAGTCCTCTTGATTTGTGTATGCCTTAGTAATCAGTGATGGAGAGTTGATTGCCTTGCAAGCTTATGCTAAGGGTGTTTCACCATAGGAATGAGTGTCATAAATATACTAGTGCATAACTATTAGTCCATATATGAAACCGAGTGGAGTGTGAATTGTGAGAAATGTGAACGCATGTAATAACTCATTCGAAATGGAATAAAGGTAGTTGTGCAGGGTGTTGGCATTTGTGGATTGTTTGATAGATGTAAACCTATTGCACGTTGTAAGTCTTGGGGATTGATCATGATTTTTGAGTTCTTTGTTATTGGGGAGGTTATGAACAAACCATTAGTTGAATAATCATTGTTGAATTGTACATGAGACTTTGTTTGGGGCAAGCAAAGGGCAAATGTGGGGATGTGATGGTTTGGGTAATTTCATGTGATTTAGGTGCGTAATGATGCATTTTTATGAATTAAATACATGAAATATGGTGATTGTTTGTGTGTTTTGATGATTTGCAGGTTTTCGGGTGAAGAAATTAAGTGCTTGATGTCCAAGAATCAAAGGGTGGTTGATGAATGGTGTTTGGAAAGTCAAAATATCAAGAAATGAAGGTTTTCACGAAGTGGCGTATCAACATGGCATTTTTGGAGCGTTTCACAGAGCAAAACAACCCACGAATGCAAGGGGGCATATGATACGCCCCATACTGGCGTATCATACGCCGGGTGCAGCCCATGTTGCGGAATTTTCCCGTTTTGCCACCTATTTAAGCCCAAGAACCTAGGGTTTCGACCTAACTTCGACTTGGACAACTTTTGGAGGTTCTAGGGGGATTCCAAGGCTTAGGAACTCATCAATTAACTCTTCCAAACACCACGGTGATTCCCGAATTGATGATAGCACACAACCGATTGAAGATGCAAGGCTAGTTTCTTGAGATCATGCCCGGGTTAATGATTCATTAGGGTTAAGTAATTTTATGGTTTTCATTGTATTGGGATGCAAACTTTGTTTGGTTTATGATCTTTGAATGTTTAGATTGAACGATTTGACTCTTATGGTTGACCTAGGGTTTCATCATTTTTCAGTAGTTATTGTAAAACATTGAACTTTAGGTTGAGTATTTCTTTCAAATTGGCTTTTGCAATTGAAGCATTAGGTTTAACATTGATTGGTTCTTATCAATTAATTTACAAAATCAATCCTTTAAACTGTAATTGCCCGTTCATGCGGATTATGAGCAAGTCATGTCTATGTGGCTTCCTTAAGAATGTAAATCATAAAGGTGCTTAATTTCCTATCTAGTTCAAAACCCGGGTGTGATTCGTTTTCATAATTAAGTTAAAATTCAATTTGCTTTCATTGTTAATTTGATACAAGATCGTTTTCTTATTAAAGTTCACACACTCTTCAAGTCAATTTTACAATTTCTTGTCTAGTTAAATTAGGTCAAGTCAACTAACGCTACACCATCCACATAAACTCTTCGTGGTTCGACACCCTACTTCCCCTACTAGTTAAGGTAGCTAGGAACACTCTCATTAACTCTTATTTGATCGGTACTTCGACGTCGGTCAATGACCAGGGCAGTGATGATCAAAGAAATCCATCCTTTAGAAAGCCTGTAGATGATTATGATGATTACTTGTTTGATGACCTACGAGAAGGACTTACTTTCGAGGGGCTGGGAGAGGATTTAAAGAATGAAGGCTTCAACGATATGTTTAAAGACATGTCCATGGATTCTGTATTTGAAGCCACATGCGAACAATAACTTGGAGAGATTCCCGGATCTTCATAAGGAGCATCGAAGGAAGACGAACCATAGAATATCATACTCGAGAGCATCTCTACTGATCCTTACATAGACTACTTGTATGCTCACAAGAATCTCGACACTCTGGGAAAGGAAGTCATCACTCTCGACACTGTTAAAGAGAGTTGATTTGATAAGAGGAGAGATTGGAACCAAGCTCCCGCAGAAGTCCAAAAGACTTGGATTGCTCCAGGACGAGAAGATGATGTGGAGAATCCAGAGTATACATACACTGCTAGCTCCAAAGACTTATTTGCAGTCCGCAACGACGGATCAAGAGTCGTATGCTGGATGTTTGACAAGGAGAAGCAGATGTATCTGGTGAAGAGATTTAATGGCAAACTTGAGTACTTCAAAAGACCACAGGACTTCTGCTCATTGCCAAAGATTGATCTGAGGAGCAACAACAATGTTCTATTCAAGAACCCCTCTGACGACAATCAGGCCGGTATATTTGCCAATTTTTTGAAGGATCAATGTGACAAGGACTTCCCAACAATGAAGCCATTTAAAGGAAGAAGATTCACATCCAAATACATTTTGTATCCTATCACCATGCAACCTTGGGTCTACACCAAATATCCACCACCCAACCCAGAGAAATCCGTCCCAGTTCACGTGAGGGTTGCCGATAACGCGCTCAAGGACTTCTAGTTTTGGTATTTTGATAAGGTTACGTATGGAGCAGCTGTCGTGCATGATTCAGAAGACTATTTCATCTTAGACCCCTTGGACCTGCTGAAGTTCGGGAAAGATGACATGACGGTGCTACACAAGAACCCCATTCGCACATATGGTGGATATGACTCTGAAGCCATACCTTTTGCTAAGGTGGTTGCATTGGCTATGGCTCACAAGCTATACGCTGGAGCTGGTCCTCATCTTGCTACACTCAGTATTGATTGATTTTATCAGTCTAGGGGAGTTTCTAGAGCCCATCAAGACGACAAAGACTGACAAAATCAACTCAAGACAAAGATGAAGACCAAGTTTTTTTTATTTTTGAGTACTTACATTTTCGTGTACTTTAGATTTTGTGTACTTGGCTTTTCGTGTACATAGAAATTCGTGTACTCCTAGACCAGTATAAATAGACGTACAGTTTACTGGTCTAGGTTGGAATCCTGAGGCAGAGCACTTCTAGACGTATTGGACTTGTATCTGTAAAGTTCACGACTTTTGCAATCGAAATTAACTTTTCTATCTTCTATATCGGATTCCGCACTTTGTAGAAGAGATTTTGTGCAGATTTTTTGGATAAAGCTTGGATCTTGATCAAGCTTGGGACCTACATTGCTTATTGTAGCTTGTTAAGAATTAAGATTATGTTTATTATTTGTTCAATAAAGGAATGGCACCGTTGCAAGATCACATATAATTTGCCAACGGGTAGAGAAAGGGGAAATGAACCTCCTTACGGCCTCCATATCATTTTCCAATGGGTTGTTAATCTTGTAAGTTTGTAATATTTATATATTATTTATGTTGAATGTATTTTGTAGTTGATAACTTTTTTATTAAACGGATGTAGCACAACCCACAAAAAGGCGTTCTCATGGAAAAAAACTTAAATCTATGCGACAAATTTCAAAAAAAAATGGCAGCAGATCACTTCCTTTAGAATTTGATTACTCCTCTAATCAATTTACTATTGTTGGAGAAAACTATCAGTTTTTTGTGAGGTTAGTTTCAAACGAGGTTGATAGGCATGTCCCATTTCACTATCGAAGTTGGTAAGAAGTCCATGGTGACATAAAATGTCTATCCTTACCACACTACATGTAAGTATACATTTTAATGATTTATATTAAATTTTATAAGTTTTTTGTTGCTTTCTAATTACATCTTTTTTCAAAACTACTTTGATCTTCAACGATATCATAACACCGAAAACTAGGAAGGGACCCAAGCAGATTGTGCAAACCGCTATAAGGATCGAAAATTAAAGCTCAAAAAACATTTTGATAAGCATGGAGGTTATGATGGCACTGAGAGGGAAAAGAAAATCCCTAGAGGGCATGGACAGATTCTTGGGTTCGAGTAATTTAGGAGTTATTTACAACTGCCACATGCTAGAAACGGTCATAAGCAAACTCAGCAAATCGTTCAAAACAACTCTATGGAAGTTGTCATGGGACACAATCTTCTACGCAAAAGGTATTAGACTGAAGTAAAATCTTAGCATTTTCAATATATTTGTTAATAGATATTTGCAATTTCATTAATAATATTTTGACTCTTTACAGGACCAAGAAACTTGCGTGGCAAAGTATGTTGAAGGATGGAGAGAGATGCATATATTGTAAGGGAAGCTCTGGTTGGTACAATGAGATGGCAGAAACACATTGGGTAACTGCATATAAGTAGTTTTGGATAATTTTGACCCGTTTGGATTTCTAGTTTTTATACTATGCCTTTGAATGTGAGTTTAAGTTATAATGGCACATTTGAATTTGTAATTGCTTGTTTTAAGCGCATATAAGTATGTTTCAATAATTTTGACCCATTTGGAGTTTTGGTTTTGTGTAATATGTATTTGAATGTGGGTTTAGGTTTTAGTTACCCATTTGAAGTTGTAACGCATGTTTTAAGTGTATATAAGTATGTTTGGATAATTTTGACCCATTTAGAGTTTTGGTTTTGTGTAATATGTCTTTAAAGTTGGGTTTAGTTTGTAATGACACATTTGAAGTTGTAATTGAATGTTTAGGTGTTTTAAAGTATAACTAGATAATTTTTGACCTGTTTGGATTTCTAGTTTATGTACTATGCCTTTGAACATGAGCTTATGTTATAATGGCGCATTTGAAGTTGTGATTGCATGTTTTAAGTGCATATAAGTATGTTTGGATAATTTTGACATGTTTGGAGTTTTGGTTTGTGTCATATGTATTTGAATGTGGGTTTAGGTTTTAATAGCCCATTTGAAGTTGTAATTGCATATAAGTATGCTTGGATAATTTTGACCCGTTTAGATTTTTGGTTTTGTGAAATATGTCTTTGAAGTTAGGTTTAGTTTGTAATGACCCATTTGAACTTTTAATTGAATGTTTTATGTGGTTAAAGTAGAATTAGATAATTATAACACGTTTGGATTTTACTTGAATGTTGCTTACAATTGATAACTCATTTGAACTTATAATTATTTGTTTTATGTGTTTAAAGTAGAATTGGATAATTTTGACCCGTTTGGATTTTTTATTTTGTGTAACATGTCTTACTTTTTATTAATGTAGGGAAAAGTAATGGATGAAAAGAATAAATCAATGTCGAGCTCGAGTGGTGATGATACGCCGGTTAATGAGGTTGTGATACTTGAACGGTCGTTAGGATAGAGGCGTTGTCACATTCGAGGTGTTGGCCGAACGGTTAAAAGTGTAACACCTAACGTGGCTCCAGGTATGTATGCGCCACACAGTCATGATTTGCAAGAAGAATTGAGACAATCAAACACCCGTTGGCAAGAACAAAAAGAAATCAACAAAGGATGCAAGAACAAATAAATGAACTCCTTTCACGGCAGAAAGCTTTCGACAACCATTCGACAACGCGTACCATCCTACCTTCAATGAAAACAAAGACGATGATGAAAGTGAATATGATTTCACTTTGTTTGGATTTACTTTGATAAAACAAGTTTGGTTGAATTTGATGCTTGTGAATTTTGTTTGTCGTCAAAGGATAATATAACATATTAAGACATATAACAAAGCTAATATTTAGTCTTTTTTATCCAACAAAAAGAAATAAATGCCTTCGCAAAGGATGAATATTTGGCAGAATTTTTTACATTGTTAAGTCTATAAATAAAAATGACAACTTTTTGAAACATCAATATCTCTTTATTTTTACATTTTTGTCTCAAATATCTCTTTATTGTTACATTTTTGTCTTTAATACTCACTTTTTACGATAGAATGTGGTTTTCGGTGTACTGTTGACCTTATGTTTATATCCGAGTTTGTTAATGCTAGCTTTTACAATGTAATATGCTTTCAAGTCGTATGACAGTGCTGCACTCATTTTCATTACTGAATGTGCTTTAGATTTATTCAACATGTTTTTCATTTACGTTTTAGTGTTTAAGATCGCGTCGCGGCTGCCGCAAACATTACTAAATTTATTTTAACCAATTTGTTTGTCTTTATGCCTTTGTTTAAGTTTTTTTTTTAATTGATTCGTCTCTAACGTATAGCTAGTATCAAACCGTGTTAAGCAAGTCGGGTCATTCCCACTTAACACTTGCAAGTAGGGTTGACAATTTCAATAATTGACACGTTAAAACGACACGACTTTAACATGTTTCATGTTTACCTTAAACATGTTTCGTATCTAAATCAGATCGACACGTTAAGACTTGTTTATTTTCGTGTCTAAACTAGTAAAAACCCATTATTCTATAAACACCTATTAAATATTTAAAATTAAAAATATTAATGTAAAAATAGGTGAGTAGGCGATTACCTTTTAAAATTTATAATTCTCTAACCCTAATTTTTTAAAAGGTTCCTTAGCATGTTCTTAATGGGTCATTTATAAAGTTAACTATTAATAAATTTTTGTAACATATCATTTATAATGTTAACCGTCAATAAGTTATTTAACAAATCATTTCATGTTGACATGTTTTAAACAGGTCGTGTTCATGTTTTTAAAAATATACACAAAAACTTTTTGTGTTGTGTTCTTTTATATCTATTTCATGTTTCATATGTCTTAATATGCTATATCTTATCCTATTGTATTTAACATGTTATGTGAGGGTTATTTGCAAAGCATGTTATATCTTATCCTATTGTATTTAACATGTTATGTGAGCGTTATTTGCAAAGCATGTTTAGTTAAAACAGATAACGTCAATATGGGATTAGTCTATTTGGCAGAGACATTGTCTCTTAGAAAAAAGGTCATAGGTTCAAATCCAAGTAAAGGATAAATATTAGGCGTAATTTAGAAGTAGGATAGTGTCGCTGTTAAAAAAAAAAAAAAGGTTAAAACACATATCACATAGATAAAGTGACGATTTTTACAATTTACAGAACCCAAGTCCCAATACAGCATATTCTCTCAATTTTACATACACTGCTTTGATCGTCGCCTTTTGGGGATTTCAGTCGCGATCATCTATTTTCTCGCTCGATTTCTACCAATTTCATTTTTCAGATTCAGTTCTTCACTCCTACAAAGAAATGAGTGTTTTTGATCGATTATTGAGAGTGAATCCTAGGTTTTGCCGCTAAATCATCTTCTCCCATGGCGATCAGAG
Organism: Mikania micrantha; assembly: GCA_009363875.1. NCBI lineage: Eukaryota > Viridiplantae > Streptophyta > Magnoliopsida > Asterales > Asteraceae > Mikania > Mikania micrantha. Next base: position 58,574,241 of record CM018691.1, on the reverse strand, counting down.
GCGTAAACTTCAAGTGGTCTGTAAATCTTTTCATATTTAATCTTTTAAATGCTGCAATTTTCCTTTTCTTTCTATGTCAAACATTCTGTTTAAATTTATTCAATTTTTAATCTTTGTAGGTACGATGGATTTTTTCTATCAATGCTTGCGTTCAGTATGTATCCTTTTGCATTTGATTGAAATTGCGATCATTTTTTGGGAATCTAATTGTTTTTTGGTTATGACAGCGTTTTATAAAGTAGAATAGTGATAAACTATTGATTCAATTAGTTGTGAAGCATGAATTTACAAAATTGATTCAATTCTTGTTGTGATTTCAGTTACAATCATTAATTATTCTTTCAATTTTCAATTTGCAATTTTGTTGTTTTCTTTGAAATTGTAATTAAACAGAGTTATGGTTTTCTTGAGCTGGAAGCGTTACTATCTTTGTAAATTCCCATTGCATATGTGGATAGTGGTGGGTATACTTGATTTTGTTTGGTAATTTCCTGCATATTTTCAATTGTTTTACTGCATTTCTAGATCTTGATTTATGTGTGCTTTGTTGGTTCAGATTGATTATGGTGCTGTGTTTGTTTTTCGGGTCTTGATGTTTATAGACAATGGTCTTGCAGATCAAATGGGATTGTAAGTCCTACTTGTCTTCATGATCAGACGGTGTCAAGACTGAATTAAGTAGGGGTGTCAATCTTGTCAGGTAGGTGGGTAAACGAGTTTTGGGTTGGCAGGTGTGGGTTAAACCAGTCAACCTGAACAAACAATTAAAGAAACAAATAAACATATCCAGTTTATCCCACTCATAGCAGAGTTACCGGTAGGTCAGATGGTCAATAAGATCACCTCTAATTCAAACACATATAAAACCTTGTAACCCAAACATGACTAGTTTAACCCAATGACCTAAATGTGTTAATTAGGTTGGTAAATGAGTTAAACAGGTTAGCGGGTTGGTCTGTTTAATTAAACAGGTTGGTTGGTCAACGTGTGTAATTAGATGGGTTAAACAGGTTAACCTAAACACAATCTTTTAATTAACATGTTAGAAATGACAACCTAAAACCTAATTATTTTTCTATCGAGTTTGTGTCGGTGGTAAAAATTACCACCCCTAGAAATTAGCATTGATGATATTTTATATCTATTTATACTATTTAGGGATTATGGTCGGCAGCAAAGAGATGCTTATTTTCTTGGAAGATTAGTGGTTCTGTCAATTCTTTACATTGTTCTCTATCCATTTCTATGGGCATGGAGTATTATAGGATTGATATGGTTCACCAGTGCACACACCTGTGTATGTGTGTTAACTCAATTTCTTGTAATTATTAAGCAGAAGCTTTGTTATTAGATCGGTTAATGGTTGTGTTTAAGTTGTTTCAGTTGCCTGAAAAGAATCAAAAATGGGGTTTTCTTGTATGGTTGATTTTCAGCTACGGTGGACTCATATGTCTTGCCATATATTTAGTAAATAAGGTGAAATACTGCAATATGGTCTCCTTTTTCTTGGCTGTGTTGTTTTTATTGAAATAGACACATGTAATTTTACTCTTTCATTATTAATGGACCTTGGATGCAGTGGTTAACAAGAAGAAAAGTTCATATGGAACGGGCTCAATTAGGGATCAATATGTCCAGGATTTCAGAATACGGGGTAACCTCTATTGTCTTTATTATTATTTTTATTGTTATTCTTATTTTTATTGTTACTATTACTATTACCGTTACCATTACAGTCACTGTTGAATGTTTATGGTTTACTATTTGCCTGTTTACATGCTACTGCTACTATTAATGCTACTATTATTTTTTATTCCTTTTAGCTATTTATATATTCAACAAGAAAATAATTGTGTAACTCTAGAGGTATTTGTTTTAAAAGGTGTGCCTAAGGTTTGTATAACGCTTATATGTAAAAACAACCAAAGGATGAAGAAATTTTAATAGGTTTACTTAATAAAGTTGGTATGTAAAATAGATAAGAGATATGCAGCTTCTAGTTGTAAATAAAGCTTATTTTGTTATATATTGAGCGACGCCTCGCGTACATGGTTTGCATTTCATGCCTTGTGGCTCGACTTTCGAAACCTAAACGTCTCAGAGCACCTTGTGCTTTATAAACAAAGCTTAGATGATGAGTAAAGAAGTTGCAGGTGTTGGTTGACATGATTCGCCTGCCAGATCGCATATTTGAAAGTGCGGGTCAAGAGATGAGAGTCATGGAACATGATGCCATTCCACATCATCCAGGACTTTACTTATCTGAAAATCAGGTAAATTTTGTTATTCTGCAATGGAATTTACACTGGTATTTATACATAATTTGCATTTGATTTGTGCCTTCCAAAGGGCCTTATGTACTTTTAGTAATAAAAATGAAGAAATGGACGTGTGGTGCGGGCTGTGTGATGGCTGAAAACAGGTTTAGGGGTTGTAACAAGTCGGGCCTGGCCACAAGCATTTCCTTTTTTCTTTTTTTTTTAAAAAAAAAATTATAAATTACTTATTTTCTATATATCATTAAAAATCTATGTTATATTGTTATTACATGATAATCAAATATTTGAAATAAGTTGTTATAAGGGGGTTAGTTATGCATTGAAAATACACTTTGTGTGACAGCTAACATGACCTAGCATGAAAATTGAATTTCTACAAAATTTGTTTATTTTTTCTTGTCTTCTATAGTGCCTCTGGCTTATTATTTATAATACTAGAGATGGAAAAAATAGGCAGGTGAGGTGGGTTGGCTAATCTGTCAAACAGGATTAGGTCCAAATGGGTAATTGTTAATATGGACATACAGGTCAAAATGGGTCAGCCCAACCCATAGTCACTTGGTGTTTTTCTTAAATTTTATAAACAGATGATGCTTTAAATATGAACAAAAATGTATTGTTACAAGTTTACATTAATATTCTAGTTTTTAAAATAAAACGATATAAGAGGCTTTATGTAACGTTGAATACACTTGAGGTAACATTCAACCCGTTGATCCGCTCAACCGGTTTCCATTTCAGTGATATTACAAATGTGACCGTTTAAGGCAAAGTACAAACCCAATTCGACCTTTTAACCAAAATGGGTTAAAATTGACACCTCTTGTTAATTTTATCCCTCTTTTTGATGAGTGATTTCTTTTTTTTTTTTGGAATGTAGAGGCATGCAGTGGAAGCACTAATTCAAGAACTTCCACTATTCTCGCTGAAATCGGTTCCAACTGACTGCAGTGACTGTCCAATTTGTTTGGAGGAGTTCCATGTTGGGGATGAGGTAACATTAAGACATAATCTTTTTATAAAATTCAAGGAATAAACGGTAAAATGGTTTCTGGGTTTTCTTTACATCTACCGGGCCAAATGGACAAAACTTTCAAAATTAAATAAAATGGTTTATTTCAAAAGTTAGGTTATTATTGTAGGATGATAGTTTATAAATCACATTTAACACAATATTACTATAAAGTTCAACAAAATAAAAGGCAAAAATGCTTAACTGGCCCGGACCGGCCCGGCCCAACCCAATCTGTTTTGACCTGGTGCATCTTACTTTCTAAAATGACTTTCAGGTTCGTGGCCTTCCATGTGCTCATAACTTCCATTTGGCATGCATTGACAAATGGCTTAGATTAAACGTAAAATGCCCTCGATGTCGGTGTTCTGTATTTCCCAACCTCGAGCTAAACGATCTTCCTAACATCCCACCCGATCCTAACCGTTCATCATCATCTCATCATGCCCAAAGTCAAAGTTACCTTTCTAGAATGCAAAGTTTTCTCATGCCCATTCGCCCAGAAAATGCGGCATCCTCTGATTCCAATTCCAATTCCAATTCTAATTCCAGTTTAAATTATAGTTCCAGCTTTAACCCTAACTCTAGCTCTACGACTAATAATACCGATTCGAATGTTGCTTTGGAAATGACGGAAAATGGAGGTCAACCATCCGAGAGTCACGGTCGACACACAAGTGGAGAGCGTGTACAATGATTATTTTTGGTAGTAATCCCGGCTTTATAAGCAAGTTATAGATTTATCACCTGTTTGATATAGGTTAAATGCGATAAATCAAGTTTAAAAGACTCAGAATATGCTCGAGTTTCATACTTTTTAAAATATGCTCGAGTTTGTCGTTAATCATTCGTTTCAATAGCGTGACATGAACAGTGTTTCAGTTAAGTTTCTAAGATTTTGAAACTGCTAATAACATATGATTGTTAACAAGCATTTTGGGTGTGTGGTTACCATTGGTTATATTCGAATTGTTTTACATGGTTTTATAAATTTTTTTTTTTAATATTTAGTCTGAACATTTTTATTTTTTTATAAAAATATGCCTAATAGTGTTACAAACTTATAAAAAAATTTCAAAAAAAAAACGTTTTTACATTATTTTTGCTTTGTTTTCACAGTTTTCTCACGAAAAAGTAGTTTTCAAATTATCCTTTCCGTATATATATATATATATATATTAGGTTATATGGGGATGTTCAAATGAGAACTTTTTAAACTTGAGAACTAAAAGAACCAATTTTAACCACAAATTTAGAAGGGTATAAAAGTAACTTCCACTATTTTAAAAGGAAATTACTTTTATACCCCTTAAAATATGTGGTACAAAATTAGTTCTTATGGTTCTTTGATATTTAATGGTTCTTAATAGAATAAGTCCCTTAGGTTATAAACCCGTGTATTACACGTGATTAGTTACAAAAAATTCATACAATTACATTATACACTTTGCCACAAATTAAAAGTTTTTATGTAATCCATGTCCTTAGCTCTAAATAAAGCAACTAAATAAAGCAACGCCTAATTATTTGTGTCAAAAAGCTAGTTCTACTTTTGATTTATTTGTGTGAAAAAGATGATTGTGTTAATAGCGAACTTATTTTTGATAATGATTGACCTTAACTTCTAATTACTGTCATTGCAAATAATACTGTGAAATAAAGTTGTATTCTTTGAAATTTAAAAAAAAATCTTCTTAAATATTAAATTTTAATTTATACAATTAATCAAAAAAACACATGCAAAAGTCATATTTTAATAAAGATACTAAAGAAAAATAAGTTTAGATATAAAATGTTGGCGTATATCTAAGATGAAAAATTAAAAGTTAAATTAACACACGCATATATAAAGTGAGAGTTTTAAATTAAATATGGCATAGAAACTGTGAATTTAAATGTTTTATAATACATGTTATTAAAACAAAACTTTCTATATAACTATTGGGTTTATACATCCAAAAAAATGTTCAAAAAACTTTTAGATTTTATATAAGTATATATAGTGGATGATAAAATAAAGGAACTCCAAGTTAGATGAATTAGTTAAATATTAATAGGTATAAATAATTCATACATGTACTGAATTTTTTTTTTAAATTTAAATTCTTTGACTTCTAAGTGTATTTGACAAAGATAATTTAAATAAAATGTTATTTTGGATGATAAATTAAGGGAAATGTTCAATGAAAATAATTTTAGAAAATATATAGTTTATGAGAAAACATAGTTTATTGTAAAATTAAAAATTTAAAATATTGAAACGAAAAATAGTATAATATGTTAACAATCATATATTTTGTTAATAGTCAAGGGCATTAAAAAATTAATTCTCAACCAAAAATAACTTTTTTTAAAAAAAGTCAAAATATTATATTCAAAACGTAACATTTTGTTACTAAATCAATTAAACACGTAAAATTCGAAAAATTAATTTATGTATGTACAAATGAAAAGAATTATATAAATGTCAAATTAAATTTTATTGAAATTAAAATATTTCAAATAGTTATGATTTTTGTGTCTGGATTATTTGATTTGAGGTTTCAAATAACCAAAAAATTAGGATTAGTTAGGTATTATTATTTAAAATATATTTAAAAATTGTGAATATTTGAATTAGATCTAATGTGTGATTGTGTCGCACCCCGGCCTTCCTGTCCTTTTCGAGGGCGTGGCGTGAGAGACCGGTCATACACCGTTTATGCAGTATAACACTATCCGGTCACACAGTTGCGAGACATACATGTCTGATTGCATACGTACAAGCTATAACTTGGATAAAACAGTTTTGTAAAATCAAATTTGCGAAAGTTTAGTGTATAAGTCGTCAAAGTATATCTGAATTCATAAGTTGCGGAAGAATTGTTAAAACGGCTTTCAAATCAGTACATAGTAATAGTTGCGGAAGCGATTCAAATTGTTTAGCAATACATAACAAATATGATAATTGTTTTCAAAAGCCTAAAGCACTAATCAAATGCATGAGACTCCAGCTTAGCATCCTAGTTTCTTGAGTGCGTGCCTTAGTTACTTGAGAAAACATGCGAGTAAAAGGTCAACGCAAAGGTTGGTGAGAGCACATGTTTTACATAAGCAGTAAACATCAAATGATTAAAGTAAGTGTTGCTGGACTACATATCACTACAATGCAATACAGATTGATAGCTACTCAATACAATTATATTATATGTGGGTTCGAAACCGAAGCTGACTGAATGCCTCCCGCCATGTCTATCACACAAGACATTGGCAAAATGTTTGGTCAATTTTGCACCCATTCCGATCTCCAATCGGGTTGGCCTCCCAGGCGCGATGGGTGGGGCTTTTCAGGCCCAAATAGTAATATTCAAGATTACCACGCTAGACGCCCCGCACTACTAACGGTCCGAGGTGTGTTCGTGAGGACTTTGAGTTGTGATGTGTGCGACACATATATATATAGTGATAAAGCATGTCCATATGTAATCAAAATATATTTATTGTTCAGTAATAGTTTGTCATTCAATGCTTTCTCCCCCAAAGGTAGAAAATATAAAAAGGGGTCGTGAACTCACCAAGTAAAGCAGTTCCGGTTTGTACGTTTGCAACAGCGAGTGCTAGCAACCTGCTAGTGACCACCTATAATCATATAGGTCATGAGTATGTGTTTTGTGGTTTGGTGTATCTCATACAACTCCAAGTGTCGATGTGCTCAACCGAGTGTTTGTGTGTTGACTTGTGTTGACTCGTGTTGACTCGACGAATCGTTGGTGACACGTTTGTTGTGTTTAGTTTGTTTATGTGTCATATGCAAGTAGGACATCAACATGCACCTACGACTCTAATCGTAACGCTTTCACATACGTCATGTAAAAGTTACCATTTTCGGAAAGTTTCTATTTTTGGAAAGGGTAGTTATGAAATCCCATTTCATAAAACTAATCCCATTTCATTTTTGTTATACGATTTCGTTCGCGTTCGATTCATAACGTTTATCGTTAACGTCTAGTTCACGTTTAGCACCTAATGACACGTATGTTTGTTCGTTCTATTTTTGGAAAGGGTATTTATGAAATCCCATTTCATAAAACTAATACCTCTAGTATGTTTATAAAAACACGTTTAACACTTAAAGTATACCTTTTGCGTATAATTTACCATTTATGCCCTTTTTCCCCAAATAAAGTTTCCTTATTTGAAAAGTGTTCGTTCGAAAGCTCGTTTTCAAAAATCAAAGTTTCCAAATATGTTAAAAATCATTTTTAAACATATTGCAAACCAAAACATGTTAAAACATCGAAATCTCTCTTTTAATTTACAAAAGTTTCTAAATATAGTAAGTTTGTCACAAAACCATATTTTTCACAAATCCAACTATCCAAATGTGTTTCTAAACACTTCAATACACTTTTGACACCATCTAAACATGTCTAGATCATTACAAATCTACCACATGCAACATAAAAGTTTCCTTTTATGGCAAGTCTTTCAATATCATCATCAAATCATCAGTACCCAATCCTAGATGATCTCTAACATCAATCTGAGTAAAAATACATTAAAATCACACAAGAATACCAACAAATTCGTGAACAAAAGCCACATGGAGTTGCATGTGGGTGGATGTTTATGCATGTGGGTTTTCACCCCTTGCATGTATGATCTAAGCATGGAGAATCATAGAAAACTACCTTAGATGACAAGATTCAGTGAGAACAGCTTCTGATGATGAAGATCTAGTGGATTGATGGTAGTTCCTAGCTTGTAGATGGCTTCCAACACCTTCCTTGAGCTCCAATAGCTTCAAATCACCAAATAATAGCTTCAAGAAGGTTTCCAGGGGGTTTTGGAGCTGGTTCCAGTGGGTTTTGGTCGAGAGAGAAAGTAGAAACTCAGAGAAAATTTAAAGGAACCGAGTGGAAAGAGAATGGGGTCGCTTTTTATAAAGTTTTGTCTTTTGGACTCGTCGTGTACCGCCAAGGTCGATGATGCATGGCCTCGGCGTACCACCAAGGAATTCGGGATTCAAAATCCCGCTTCTGCTTCACGTACCGCCAAGGAATTCGCCGAGGGGTCATGGCGTACCGTGAAAGCTTCCTTTTTTAGATTTTTCGTTTTTGTTATACGATTTCGTTCGTGTGCGATTCGTAACGTCTATCCTTAACGTCTAGTTCATGTTTAGCACATAATGACATGTATGTTTGTTCGTTTATTGTTTGTTCACCAACGTTTGTGTAACGAGACTCGTGTGTGTTTCGATAATTCCTCGAATTATCAGTGGTCGTTTGTGTTCATCTTTACGGAATTTTTGCATGCTTGATTAAACATAATCAACATGTAATGCACAATCCAATAATTCGTCGAATTATTGTTTTGTGTTTGTATTTTTGTTTGCCACACTTGGTTTCCAAAACCAATGTGCAATGTACGATTCGATAGTTCCTCGAACTATCGTTTCGCAGCTTGTTTGTGTTTAACTCATTTAATTAAACCTAATTAAATGAAATGCAACAAGTATAAATGTGAAATACAGAATTGTAAAGGTTGCAATTTACCTGAAATTGCCGGGTGTCACAGATTGTCATGTGGAAAAATTAATTTGAGAACTTTCGTGGTAATGACACATGTCAATTTAAAGGAGAAATTTAATGTGGTAATGACATCTAAGCAAATAATATTCCTTTATTATAAAGTATAGATATATATGAGTTTTTAATAACCAAATTGTCTGATAATGGTTCGGTTTAAAGATTGATCCCATGCTGATATTTTAAATATTTCAAAATTTTTTATTGTTAATACATATAGCACATAGCTGATAGCACATAAGCAACTAATAAACAAACAATAGTAACATGAGATTCTCATGTTTGGGTTAGCTTATTTATAGTCTAGGCCATCATTTTCTAATAACCTAGATCCATATAACCATGGCTATATACCAATCTATCACACCCCGACCGACGGTGAGATACTTCGGGGCGCGAGCTCGACTGTTCATTAGCTCATGGTGTTATGTTGTAAATTTCAATAGTTAAAGCATCCATATTAAAGATTTAACAACCAAGATATAATTTACATTAAATTGAACAAACATCCATTACATCGTTTTCAAGATCCAAATTACATAACTTGAATAATTCTAACATTGTTTGAATTAAAAACTAGGTATACTAACATGAAACCTATCCTATGTCTTCGCCAAAGCATCCACTTAACCTGTTACATATGCAAAATAAAGATTTTGTCAACTATTTACATAGTTGGTGAGTAACCCATACAGTTTATATAGTATACATAAAAAACAGATGCAATTCAATTAGAATACAAAGTTTAAACTCTAGCATGCATATCCTACTAGCTTGCAATTTAGTTTATAGAATATCTCATCTCCAAACTTGTATCAATACTTAGCTAAAAAGCTTAGTACATCTACCAGTCTGCCATAGTTTATATCGTCTCCAAACTCGTTCCAATACAAAGCACAAAGCTAAGTATTTTCACAAGTCTGCCCATGATTGTACTTTTCGCCCTTTTAGCACATTTGACCTAAGTCAAAGTGAAGGTGGTACCTAACACACCTTAGGCTACTCGATATCGAATAACATTGAATAAAACAAAATCACAAAGCAAGTAGTATCACATAGCAAAGAATCAAACCAAATAGGCTAAAGATATTGCATCTATAAAATTTGAATCTAGAATAACTTGGATTTAGAATATTGACATATGTAACATCCCAAAAGTACAAAAATGTAAAAAGGATAGAATTACTCACATTAATGGTGCTCGAGAAAACTATGATAATGAAGAAGAATCAAGATCAACAATTATATCAAAATGGATGCCCTGAAGATTGAACGTGTGTGGCCAGACAGCAGCTCAAAGAAACAAGCATACAATCTGAATGCAAACGTGGTTCAACCTAGTCAAACGAATGCAACGAGGAAGAGTAAACATTATCCTAGGCGTAACTAAACTAACAGACGTCATAGGCCGGACTCGTTGGCCTAACGAGCCTCTACAGGACTACACCAACTCTAAAGACGACCTAAACAAGGCAACCTAAACCAGCCTAATGCCGGCAACTAATAACCTAAGCTCAACTACTTAGACTAAGAAAAGAAAAAAAATAAATAAATGAATAATGAAAAGAAAGAAAAAGAAAAAGAAAAAGAAAAAGAAAATTAACTCAAAGAAACTTTACAGACAAGACGATCTCGAAGCACAACTCCTCCTCACCAAGAGCATAAAATAAAACTACTATGTTCAACATCCCAATGGGTGTTGAACTTGTAGAACCACCAAAATTTGGTTATTCTACTTGTTTATACTCAACTAAGAGTTGCAAGATATAAGGGACCAAGCAAGGATATTTATAGGTGTTTAAAGGGGAGAAATATTGGTTTCTTGGGTGATGTAGGATGACTTTTTTTTTTATAGAATTCGCGTCTTGACATCGTCAACAAACATCAAACTTGTTTTCGCGATTCCCGCTTCGTTATAACTCTGTTTTGCGCATGGTCTTCGCCCACGTTCATCGTATTCATAATACTATGATATGGAAGAGAGTAATCCAACATTCATGTTGTCGAGAATTAGGTTTAAACTTTGGATATTAGCGTGAGTCAATGGTTACGTTCTCAAACTTTTGTTTGTGATTCTTGCTTCGTTTGGCCTCGGTTTTATGCACCGTTTTAACGTAGTTTCTCATTAGTATACTAGTATATCTAGAATATTTGTGTGGTACAAAATTTTAGTTCGAGGATAGGGAAATATTGGCTAAATAGTCATCCGAAAGTTATCTTATGTCAAGACTAAGAATCCAACTTGTAGAGTTTCTTACTTGCTATCCTTTACATATAAGCCTTACAAAACACAATGTCCTATGTTAGGATATGTATATAATGTAAGTTGGATGATAAGATGGCAAGGATATGAGTTTTAGGTGTTTTCACGAAGTCTGCAACGTTTTTGATCAGCCTAAGTCTTAGTTCTTGAGAGATGGATAGTTGGTATAAGATGAATGAACCAAAGATCGAATGAGAAAGAGAAAGGAAAATGAAATTTGGTAATCCCTATAGTTATGGATTTCTATCATTTATAATCCAAAGATTTTTTTTCAGGTTATGTTTATGTTTAGGTCTCAAAAATTGTAAGATTGGCCCGTTAAATTTTGTAGTTTAACTGTTTAAGTTAAAACTATTTATAAAAACTTATACACTTTATTTATAATATTTATAACCTTACATTTTATAAAACATAATTAATTTCAATTAATTAAATCTTCTATTCATTTTTTTTGTTAATAAAATTTACATATAAATATATTTATGAGTTGTATTTCATTTAAGTATATATATCTTCGTGTATATTTGTTTGTGTTTACGAATACAACTATTCAAAGCATGTTATAAAATTCATTTTATTATGTACGAGTATAATTATTATAAAATAGAAAATTGAAAACCATAGGGATTACACAAATAGTGTCACATCCACTAGGAGTATGGGGTAATTTGGTAATAAAGTCCATGGATATTTGTTCCCACTTTCACATGGGAATCTCTGGTTGTGTGAGTAATCCATACGGTTTCTGGTACTCAACCTTGACTTTGGCGCAAGTTAGGCATTTGCTTACATATGTGGCAATGTCGGCCTTCATGTTTGGCCACCAATAAAGGGCCATCAGATCATGATACATCTTATCTAATCCAAGGTGAATGGAATACCGAGACTTATGAGCCTCGTCCATCACAAGGTCTCGTAAGCTCCCGTGATGTGGAACCCATACGCGTTCCGTGAAATAGTGTAAGCCATAATTGCTTCTCCATTCCCCTTAGTGATTCGGCCGCTAGGTTTTTTTCTCTCAGTGCCTCAACTTAAGCACTGTGTATCTACTCAGGGAGGTTGGGATGGATTGTCAGTTGTAAGGCTCGTACCCTCTTGGGTTTGGAGGTATTCTTCCGGCTTAGGGCGTCGACCACTACGTTGGCCTTCCCCGGGTGATACTTGATAGCACACTTATAGTCATTTAGAAGTTCAAGCTAGTGACGTCGTCACATGTTCAGTTCCTTCTGCTCGAATATGTGTTGGAGACTCTTATGATCAGTGTATATCATACACTTTGTACCATACAAGTAGTGTCTCCAGATCTTGAGTGCGAATACTACAGCTCCAAGTTCCAAATCATGGGTGGTGTAGTTCTTCTTGTGGACCTTCAGTTGTCGTGAATCATATGTGATCACCTTCTCTCGCTGCATCAGCACGCAGCTTAGTCCTTTGTATCGAGGCATCGCAGTATACTACGAAATAGTCCGTTCCATTAGGAAGAGATAAGATAGGTGCACTACAGAGCTTCTGCTTGAGAAGTTGGAATGGGGCTTCTTGCTTGTCAGTCCAGAGATAGTTCTTGTCCTTATGGGTGAGAGTTGTGACTGGTTTGGCTATCTTGGTAAATCCTTCAATAAATTGTCTATAATAGCCTACCAAGCCTAGGAATTGTCACACTTCAATTGGGGTCTTCGGTGCTTCCCAGTTCTTGATGGCCTCTATCTTAGACTTATCCACGTGTATTCCTTGTTCGTTAACATGTCCCAAAAATTGAACTTCTCGGATCCAGAAGTCGCATTTTGAGAGTTTAGCATACAATTTCTTCTGTCGTAAGAGTTCAAGAGCCAATCTAAGATGTTTTTCGTGTTCTTCCTGAGCTTTGGAGTAGATGAGAATATCATCTATGAAAACAATGATAAACTTGTCGAGGTATGGTTTGCACACTCTATTTATGAGGTCCATGAATGTTGCGGGTTCATTTGTAAGACCAAACGGCATAACCAAAAACTCGTAATGGCCATACCGAGTGCGGAATGCTGTCTTTGGGATATCTTCTTCTTGGATCCTCAGTTGATGGTACCCAGATCGCAAGTCGATTAATAACTTGATCCTTGCAGTTGATCAAACAGATCGTCAATGCGAGGTAAGGGGTAACGATTCTTGATTGTCACTTTGTTCAACTCGCGGTAATCGATGCACATACGAAACGTGCCATCCTTCTTCTTCACGAACAAGACAGGAGTTCCCCATAATGAGAAGCTTGGTTTAATAAATCCTTTGTCCAACAACTCTTGTAGTTGATTGGTGTTGGAAAATAAGGACTGATGAGCAAAACCACTGAAGCCAAACTACTGAATAAGAACAGCGGATTGACCAACCGCTGATAGCTCCTTTCCACCACTGTATCACAAGAACTGTTTGAAACAGCGGATCCAAAAACAACGGATTTAATAACCACTGATCTAGGAAATTGCGGATCATTATAACCACGGGACAAGACCAAGACAACAACCGAATCAATAAACCGCGGAATGGCTTCCGTAGTTCAACTACTGAAGACACAACAACTGATCACAACCACAGAGAACCAATGAAGACTTAGTTTTCTGTCGTTGTTGACTTTTGTACTCAGTTGTTGTACAAAAGAGTGTCGCTCCTTTCGCCGTCGACGTTTAAGTTTTCTCCACTAGGGAGAGGTATGTGCACAATCTTGTCGTGGCAAATTATCTCAGCTTGGTTTTCAGTCAACCAATCCATGCCTATTACGACATCAAAACTGCCTAGTGTGACTGGCATAAGATCAATCTTAAACTTATGGTTTGCTAGCTCTAGAGTGCATTCTATATGCTTAGTTACAATCAACTTACCATCAGCTAGATATACGGTGTATTCAACCTCTAAGGGTGTTGGGGTTATGGAAAGTATCTCACTAAAATCCTTAGATATAAAGCTTTTATCAGCTCCAGTATCAAACAATACAGAAGTGTAATGATCGTTTAAGAAATACGTACCTGTTGCAAGGTTGGGGTCCCTTCTGGCTTCTTTTGCCCCGATCACGAAAGCTCCTCCCTTCAGACCATTTTTGTTCCCGTTGTTGTTGTTCTTCAAGTGTGGGCAGTCTTTCTTGAAGTGCCCTGGCTTTCCACATTCGAAGCAGCCCTTTGGTACTTCATGTTGTTGTTGTTGTGGTTGTGGGGTTTTAGTCATTAGTTACCCCTACCAGTAGATATCCCTGAACAAGCTCATGCTACCACATCTGAAAGCTCTCCCGACCCCACTGAAAATCCACCTTCTTCTGATGTTGCGTCAACAAATAATTGTTTGGACATCATTCCCTTCAACAGAAATCACCCCTAGAGCTGATCTTAGGTGATTTAAGTAAGGGTTTTCAAACTAGGAGCCAGTTTTCAAACTTTTTTCATCATGCAGCTTTCTTGTCCCAAATTGAGCCCTCTAAGTATCAGGAGGCTCTTAAAGATAATAATTGGGTGGAAGCTATGGAGGATGAACTATTACAGTTCAAAAGACAAAATGTTTGGACTCTCTGCCCCTTACCCACAGGAAAATACCCAATAGGAACTAGATGGGTATTTAGAAATAAAATTGATGACAGAGGCATTGTAATCAAGAATAAAGCCAGATTGGTAGTACAAGTGTACTGCCAAGAGGAAGGCATAGATTATGATGAAACATTTGCCCCTGTGGCCCGACTTGAAGCCATAAGACTCTTCCTAGCATTTGTTATATCCCACAACATAAAGGTATTTCAGATGGATATAAAAAGTGCATTCTTGTATGGAACTATAAAGGAGGAAGTTTATGTCTGTTAACCACCAAGGTTTGATAATGTTCATCACCCTGATTGGGTGTACAGACTAGATAAAGCACTTTATGGTTTAAAACAAGCACCTAGAGCATGATATGTTACCCTCTCTCTCTCAATTTCTTCTTTCAAATAAATTTTCTTGGGGAACCATTGATAAGATCTTGTTCATCAAGAGGGTAGACAATGAACTTTTGCTAGTCCAAATCTATGTTGATGACATCATTTTTGGATCAAAAAAGCCCTCCTTGTGTGATCAATTTTCAAAATTAATGTCTTAAAAGTTTGAAATGAGTGCTTTAAGTAAACTAAAAACATTTTTAGGATTACAAGCCAAACAAACACCTAATGGAACCTTCATTCATCAATCTAAATATGTAAAAGATCTTCTAAATAAATTTGACATGAATGATTGTAAAATAATTTCTACCCCCATGGCAACTGTACCTGGAATAACTCCAGATGAGAATGGTGAACCTGTAGATCAAACTCTCTACAGGTGCATGATTGGATCTTTGATGTATCTTACTTCATCTAGGTAAGACATCATGTATGCAACATGTGTCTATGCAAGATACCAATCTGCCCCTAAACAATCCCATTTATCATTTGTGAGGAGGATATTCATATATCTTAAAGGTACTCCTGTGCTAGGTATTTGGTATCCTGCTAATCAATCTTGCAAGCTTGTTGGTTTTTCAGACAGTGATTATGTTGGATGTGCATCACCAAAAGAGTCACAAATTTTTGTTGTACCCTTGGTTTGTAATGGCCTGTCTTTTTTATGATATTAATAATGCTTGTTATGTTGCTCCTCTTTCTAATATCAAGAGCATTGACAAACAAATGTTCACTAGGTTGAACACTGAGGCCAAACTCATGGATGACACTGAGGATACAACCGTGCTTGGTGATCCCACATCCACCTCCTCTTCCACACATGTAAAGGTACCCGCCAAAATAAAAACATCTACCAAAGGCCCCAAACCTAAAAATCCCAAAAATACTGCTCAGGAAGTTGAGATCCCTGAACAAGTCTCTGTCCCCACTGGACAGATAGATACTTATGTTCCATCCTCACAAATGGATCCAGAATCTCCACCCCATCTAGCTCCTCATCAATCTTCTCAACAAGATGATGTTGTACTCCAAAGGGATCCCCCTACAAACCACTGAAGTTTCACTTGACACTCAGATGGCAGTCCACTCTCCCAAGGACACTTCTGTTTCTTCAACACAAAATGTCCTTGACTCTATTTCCCAAGTTCTCCATGAGATTGATTCTACCTTTTAGCATATTGGTTATCCTCCCCCTTCACCAATTGAGGAGCAGCCCCTTCAAACCACTGCTCAAACTCATCAATCTCCTACCCATGGAGAAGAGGATGAGATCAGGGTGTCTAGTCCATCTAGACATCATGATCCTATATCTGGAGCATCCATCTCACTTGAAAGCCCAATGAGTCTTCATCTGGATGGATCAGGCAATAAGACTCCAGATATGGCAACAGCCAGTGAAGTTCTAGAAACTGAGGCTGGAAATCCCCAGAACCAAGAAAAAGGGGTACATGGCATTCCTAATATGGACTCAAGTCATGCTAAAACTGACTCACCAATCAGGGATTCGAATGATATCAATAAAAGGTTGGACGAATCAGATCTCAAACTAAAGGATTTGACGGATTATGTTGCTCATATTCAGGCTGATATGGCCAAACTCACTGAGTTAGTCACAAAAGCCTTGAATAACCAAGTCTTGCAACCCCAATCCATCCCAATGCAGACACCTTCACTTGATGGTTCCCCACACATTCCACCTACTTCCACTGCACCCACCTTCTCAAGCCAAGCTTTTCAAGAAGTGTTAAACCCATCTCACCACCCTCTTTACCAACTTTACCAAAGACTTCCTTATCACCCAGAAACTACACTTGGATCTACTGAAAATTTCAGTAGACTTCAAAATTTCTTCTTTACAGCATGAGGTATCTAATCATACTCTTTTCTAGAATCTCTCACAGGAATAGCTCCTCCTCCTCCTTGGTTCAAGGAACAGACTGATGAAGCCAAAAAGTGGGAGAATGAAAGGATCCTGTCTGCAGCCCAAGCTGCCAAGAGAGCTGAAGATAGAACTAAGCAAAGAAGAATGAATGAAATAAGATTGAAGAATCAGGAGGCACTTCTCAAAGCTACATTAGATCAGCAGTTTCAGACTGGGGCTGCCAAGGCCAGCTCTGAACAAAAACATGGGAAAGCTGAAGCTCAAGTGGAAACTAGAGCATCTGGGGTGACCAGAAAACCCAAACCCACCAAATCAGCTCCCATAGAGCCAACAACCACTGCCCCCTCTTCCTCTGCCTCCACCACTCAGGATATACCAATTCAAACTGAGCCTGTCCAATCTGAACATAACCCAATTTCTCCCAAACATACTTCTCCCACTATATACATCCCTTCTTCACCCGTACAAACAAACAAAGAAATATCACCTACCCTTATTCCCAAATCTGCTTCTCAAACCCTTCTAGAACTATCTTCACATACCTCCCTTCCCACCATTCTAAATGCATCCAAAATAAACCAAAAAGCAGTTCTCATAATCACTCGGTCTTTCACAAGAAGACAGAAGAGTGTGGCAAGAAAAACCAAAACCCCCACCAATAAACCAAAGAAACCTTTAACTCCCATTCAAGAACCTAGCTCAGACTCAAATGATAATCAACCCATTGCCTCTCTACGTCTAAGAAAAGGCTTAGATTGGCTGATGATGATGAGAATGATTCCATCCCATCCAAAACCACCAAAGCTCCCTCACCAATAAATTCAACTGATGTTGAAGCTGAAAAATCACAAACCTCCCCTTTAAAAGAATCCTATTCTCTTGTAAGGCAATCCCCTTCAGATAAAGACCTTCAAGAGACAAAGAATAAAGAAACTGAAAAGGAAAACAAGATCTTAGCAAGTCTAGAAGCCACTGGTCTTTTAGGAGATGAATTGGTCAAATCCTATCTGGAACAAATAGCCTTGATGGATCAGCAACAAGATAAAGCTTATCAGACTGAGAGTGAGCAACTGATCAAGTTTCTGCTGGATGAAGGTAAGTATAAAGTTGAAACCTTCAGCAACTGGGATGTCACGGGTCTTAGAAATGAAGCTGAGGCTCTTTCTAAAAGAATAAAAGCAGACATCATGAAGAAAAAGTCCATTGGGCAAAGAAGAAGAATAAAACACATCCTCATCCAAAATCAGTGGGGACCAAAGAACACAATAATGAGATGGAGAGATGACATATTGTTTAATGAACAACCAAAATTTAAAAGAGAGAACAGTGATCATCCTGAGCTTTGGAAAGAAGCCACATTATCCTCTCCCACTATAGTGTCCAAGCTCAAGGATGCAAATCCAAGCACAATGATTGACCATCAGCTTAATGCACCAATGGGAAGTCTAGGTGTCGGATCTGTGGAATTTCCATATGGTGTCAACTTCAGACCTTGGGTTGAAATTGAAAAGAAGATTCTCCCTGATCTTCTAAGGAACTATGAGCCTCATCAGCATGTTGTACTGAAGAAAGTAGATGACTCCAAGGATCAAGTAAAAAGAAGAGAAATAATTCACTGGCCTGCTGGAGCTCCTTTTCCCTTGGGTCCCTCTCCTAAATCCCAACCTCTTCAGATCACAAATTCTAGAGCTAGAATAGAGAGATGGTTCTATGACGCTGTCTCCAAAAGTATGATCATTGAAAGATTCAATGATTTAAGGACCATCTTCTCAGATTGGGATGCTATCCTTGTGCTCCCCAAGTATGATCTGAAGGAATTGCAGCATATGACTCTGGAAAATGCTGACACTGAATACGAAGTCATGAAGTATGTGCAGAATCTTAGAAATAAGATTGGTTTGGCTCTAAGGCAAAATTAAATGGTTTTGGCTTCATCAGGTCAGAGGGAGTTTGTTGGAAAATAATGACTGATGAGCAAAACCACTGAAGCCAAACTACTGAATAAGAACAGCGGATTGACCAACCGCGGATAGCTCATTTCCACCACTATATCACAACAACTGTTTGAAACAGCGGATCCCGAAACAACGGATTTAATAACCACTGATCTAGGAAATCGTGGATCATTATAACCACGGAACAAGACCACGACAACAACGGAATCAATAAACCACAGAATGGCTTCCGCAGTTCAACTACTGAAGACACAACAACTGATCAAAACCGCGGAGAACCACTTAAGAGTTAGGCTTCCATCGTTGTTGACATTTGTAGTCAGTTGTTGTACATTTTTGTGTTGTTTCAGTGTATATACTGTTTCAGTTGCTTGTCTTATTATTCTTTGTCTTGTAACATTGAATGTTGGGTATTTAAACCCCAACATTCCCTGAAATACTTGAATTACATTCCCCAAAAATTCCTTGTGCTGCTATTCTGTTTTCTCTCTTTCTAGCAAAATCAAAACAACCAAAAATAACTAAGTGTTAAAATCTAGAGGGAGCTAATACCAAGGCTTTGACCGTGAGTCTAAAGTCTTTGTTCCTGGTTAAATAGCCTTTTCGAGTTTCAACAATTGGACAATTCCTGCATCTACACGAAGGTGCAAGTCGATAGGGTGCTCGTGCGATAGGTGCTGCTCCCAGTGCGAGGTCTATGCGGAACTCCACTTGTCGAGGTGGTGGCAGTCCTGGTAGATCCTCAGGAAATACGTCGGGATAGTTGCATACGACTGGGATGTCTCCTAGTTTCTTCTCTTCTTCAATCTTGTCGGTTATAAGCGCCAGTATGGCTGTGTATCCCTTTCGTAGGCATTTATGAGCTTTCATGCACGAGATGATGTTCAGAGGAATGTCGCTCCTTTCGCCTTTGATGTTTAAGTTTTCTCCACTAGGGAGAGGTATGCTCACAACCTTGTCGTGGCAAATTATCTCAGCATGGTTTTCAGTCAACTAATCCATGCCTATTACGACATCAAAACTGTCTAGTGTGACTGGCATAAGATCAATCTTAAACTTATGGTTTGCTAGCTCGAGAGTGCATTCTATATGCTTAGTTACAATCAACTTACCATCAGCTAGCTCTACGGTGTATTCAACCTCTAAGGGTGTTGGGGTTTTGGCAAGTATCTCACTAAAATCCTTAGATATAAAGCTTTTCTCAGCTCCAGTATCAAACAATACAGAAGCGTAATGATCGTTTAGGAGATACGTACCTGTTGCAAGGTTGGGGTCCCTTTTGGCTTCTTTTGCCCTGATCACGAAAGCTCGTCCCTTCGGACCATTTTTGTTCCAGTTGTTGTTGTTCTTCAAATGTGGGCAGTCTTTCTTGAAGTGCACTGGCTTTCCACATTCGACGCATCTCTTTGATACTTCATGCTGCTGCTATTGTGGTTGTGGGGTTTTAGTCAGTAGTTACCCCGGCAGTTTTTGGCTATATGTCCTCTTTTGCCACATCGCT
This sequence comes from Mikania micrantha, assembly GCA_009363875.1. NCBI lineage: Eukaryota > Viridiplantae > Streptophyta > Magnoliopsida > Asterales > Asteraceae > Mikania > Mikania micrantha. The sequence goes on along the minus strand of CM018691.1, from coordinate 58,553,857 downwards.
GGCATCGGATAGTGCCACATTATTCCAAGGCATGATGTAAATTGCATTTATTGTACTTGGGGTGGTTGCCTGCATAGGCTCCTGGGTTCAGGTTGGTTGGGGTGGGTGGGGTGTTAGCTTAAGGTGACCCAAGCTTACGTTACTGTGGTGGTTGAAGAGTGGAATGTTTGCTTAGGGTTTTATCCCATTTGCGTTTGTTGTCTGGTTCTTGGCCACTGCACCACGTGATGATAGAAGTCCTTGTGCAACTACCGAATCAGTGAGCTTTTGGGCTAGTCGCACCACCTGTTGTAGGGTGATGGGTCAGCAAAAAGTATCATCACCTGGATTTGAGGGGGTAGTCCCTCGATGTATTTTTCGACGTGCTTGTAGGCCGGTGTTACCATCTCCGGGCATAGGTGTGCCAGTTCATACGATCGAGCAGTATAAGCCTCGATCTCGGAACCAACCATCTTGTGGTTCCAAAACATTGTTTCAAGTTTATGCACTTCACCGCGAGGACAGTATTCGCAGTTCATCATTCTCTTGAATTCTTCCCAAGGTAGGGCATTGGCTACATCGAGCCCTAAATTCTAGACATTGGAAATCCACCAAGTGAGGGCAACTCCCTCAAGTGTTCCAGCAGTGAACTTGACTCGATCCTCTGTCTTGCAGTTAGTCATGGCAAAGGCCGACTCCGCCTTTTCATCCAGCGCAACAACCCAATGGCACACTCAGTATCGTTGAATGAGTGGGGTTTGCAATCCAGGAATGATTTGAATGTGCAGAGAGGTGGATTAAGATTTGCTCCTGTGATATGCAAAGAAAGAAGTTGGATTCAAAATCCGATAAACGTGTTGTATTGGAAACTAGTGATCATGGTGCAAGGTGAATGTGAAGTAAAGTTCATCACCTTGGTTCAGTTGATTCTGGTTACGGGTATTATCCCGTTCAGCTAGTGCCTCCTCAACTCGCTCGTTAATGAGTGCATTCAGTTCGACCGCGGTGAGGTTGATGTTTCCACGTCCTCCCACGTTTCGTCGTCCTCCGCGTCTTCCAGCCATGATCTTCATAGCGAGAATAAGCGTTATATTATTTCGAAGGACTAATGTAGTGTGTGATTGATATGAAAAGAAAACATGTATTGATTGGCATAGACAAGATTTTCAATAACAGATAATAGTCTTGATATATAATAAGTTGTACTGGTTACAATTCATTTAATACCAGAACATTAAGATCCCAAAATATTCAGTACAGAGACACAACTCGTCCCTACTAGGTCTACGCTAAGTTAATCAAACGCATCGTCGATAGTGGAATCAGAATCAACATCCGCTGCTGGTTCCTCTTCCTCATAGTCAGGCTCTTCTAGGACTGGATTGACAACCATGTCCTCTAGCTCTGCGATTCTAGCTTCGGCGATGGCAGCTCGGTCTTCGGCTGCCTGGAATAGTGCAATCAACTGGGTCATATCCCGATCCGTCTTGTTGACTATGCTACAGAGCTCTGCATGTCAAGTGTTGGTATACCTCAGTTCCTCTGAAAGACACTCAATTCGGTCGTCTACCCAGGCTAGGTCCCAAGTCAATCTGGAGACAACATTCGACTCAAAACACTGCCTCTTAGACTCAAGTGGGTTTAGTAAGGGTGATGCGTTGTCGGGTGACTCCTATATGGGTCCTCCTCAGGATCCTCGTTAGGGTCCTCATCTGGATCCTCCTCAAGATTCTTGTCTGAATCCCCCACAGAATCATCCGATGGTAGAGGATGCTGGTCAGGTGACACTACGGTCACTGGTAGAGGTGATGCAGGTAGTGCAGGAGCTATCGGGTCCCCCTCGTCGTGTGCAAACATATGCGGTGATGGTGGTGGCGACATATCTGTAATGCACGTAATAAGTGTATTCTGATTATGTATCTGAGTAGTAATAATATTGTACTCTACGTGTTGTGTGGAAACTAATGGTTATAGACTAAATTCACTAAATGCAAACCTAATTCGAAGTAACCGAGGTCTCTGATACCAATCTGTCGCACCCCGGCCTTCCCAGCCTTTCCGACGGCGTGACGTGAGAGACCGGTCATACACCTTCTCTACAGGATCGCAGTCTCCGGTCACACAATTGCGAGACCTACATGTATGATTACATAGGTACATCCAATAACTTGGATAAAACAATTTTGTAAAATCAGAGTTGCGGAAGTTTAATGTATAAGTTGTGAAAATAGATTTGAATTCATAAGTTGCGGAAGAATTGTTAAAACATTTTTCAAATCAGTACATAGTAATAGTTGCGGAAGCGATTCAAATTGTTTAACAATACATAACAAATATGATAATTGTTTTCAAAAGCCTAAATCACTAATCAGATGCATGAGACTCTAGCCTAGCATCCTAGTTCCTTGTGTGCGTGCCTTAGTTGTGACAATCCGGCATTTCGGATTAACCCCGTTAATCAGAAATTGACAGAAACGATCCAGAATCAAACAAAACTTAACTAGAAGGTGTTTAATTAATCCAAGTGAGTTTAGAAACATCTAATTTACAAGAATTTGACTTGTAAAGAGGTAAAAAACCAATTTTGACTTCCATAAGTCAAAATTCGGATACAAGAGTCAACTGGATTTGAAATTCATAGTAATTGGCCATGATTAATCGAATTAATCGTCCTAATAACTCCTATTAATGATAATGGTCAGTTATCATCACAATTAACATCATAATGTACGATTTAAGGCGTGTTAATGTCGAGTTAAATCGAGACCGTATACCCCCCATAGTAAATCGGTATAATTCGACAACAATTCATCAAATTGAAATTCCAGAAACCATAATCGGCCCCATTAGAATCCATTGCATACAACAATTTGATCCCAAGTGTTCCAGAAAGAAGAAACCGATCGTGGAGTGGCCGAACATCAAGTCTAGAGTCGATCTCCATCGAAATAGCATCAAATCAAGTAAGTTTTTATTCCTAAACACTCTAAATAGGCCGACTAAGAATAAACCTATGGTAATTCGTCGTTTTAGCATCGAACTATATGGAATCAATAGCTAGGGTTCATCGTTTGAACCGAATTGGGGGTATCGATGCGAACATGATTAAAAATTTAATCAAATGGTACTAACAGGTTCAGAACCCACCGATTAACAATACCCACATGTCAATTTCATAAAATCATAATGAATTGTTCATGAACGATTTCTAGGGCTTGTTATGAGAAACGGTTTGGGGGTTTTGTTTCAAACGCATTTAGTCTAACAATAACGAATGCTAAGATTTTGAATTTTAGGGTTCTTCGTTGAGAACGATTTAGGGATTTTGATGAAACTAAACATGAAAACCAAATTAGATATTACAGATAGCTTCGACATTTAATTTCCAATAAAAACCCCATGTTTTTACTGTTAATTGATGCGAAATTGATCCAAATTGAATGACGAATTTTAATACCCAAGTTCGAAACCCTTTTCGTTATATTATTGGGTTCTGAGTTAGTTAATTTTCAAATTAGAAGCATGTTTGAAGTCGTTTGGGTTCCTAGAAACAAAGCCCCGTATATTGGGTTTGGATTTCAGTCGAATTGGGAGTCAATTGGAACCCACATGTTTCGGTTACGATTAACAATGGGATTAGTGGGCCGATTGGGCTTAAAACAATTTAAAACCAAGATCTGTTAAGGAAATCTGAACTAGAGGAGATGGTAGAGTGTGTGTATGTTGGGTTGGAGGTCACGGGTTCGAACCTTAGCTCCAACAGTTTTTGAGATTTAAAATAATTTTTAGTATTTTAATCATAACTTACTCATTTTAACTCCGATTTAGTCCGTTCAAGTTGCGTTGGAACCGTAATGAGATCCTGAACCAAATAAAATAATAAAATTCACATTTTAGACCGAAAACGTAATCGCGTATAAATACGTTTATTTAAATAAAATCATATACGGCCATGTGATTTTATTTAAACGATTTTAAAGAAGTCTAACATACGTGTGTTGACACGTATGTGATAACACACATTAAATGACATCCCGAATAACACGACGTTATTGTTTAAACACAGATTTTTCGTAGAGGATTCTCTACGCGAGTTCACGTGTGTTTGATCATTCTGTTACATTCAAAGGTGCGTACACGGCCCCTTTTCTTATTTTAATTGTTTTGGGGGAGAAAACATGTGCAAACAAACATTTGAGATACATATCACTTACATGAGTTAGCTATTTACTATAAGTGCAAACATAGCATTACAAAGCCTTACATTTCGAACCGTTTAGTTTGCCGTAGTGCAAAGCGTGGTAGTTGAAGATAGATCTATTGGGTTTGACAAACCTCACTTGGTAGATGGGATCTACGCGAGTGTTTAACTGACCAAACACACATTAATATTGTTTATGCTAGACAATAGGGAAAAGGCTATCAAACATTACAACAGTCAGCTTCGGTGTCGACCGCTTATGTAAATAGTACAATGACTAGCTATCATGACTATGCAATGTGTGATTATGTGATCTACAAACATTTCTTACAAATAGCTTGTTCAAACATTTGGTTCAAATATTTGTGATTATTCATACAAGCCTGTGTATGCACCAACCTTTGTGTTGACTTGCTTTACATGTTTTCTCAGGACACTAAGGCACAAGCAAGGACAAGCAGGGACTAGGACATTGAGTCTCATGCATACAGTTTACTTTAGTTGTTGATTTAAAACATTGAACATTGTATTTATGGTTTTGCAATAGTTACTAGGACATTGAGTCTTCGTTATGTCTAATGATCCGAGATCCTGGTTTGTCACGTCCCAAACGGTATGATTCCGTTAGTTGAAAATTGGGGGTGTGACATTAGTTACCTGAGAAAACATGCGAGTAAAAGGTCAACACGAAGTTGGTGAGAGCACATGTTTTACATAAGCAGTAAACATCAAATGTTTAAAGTAAGTGTTGCTGGACTACATATCATTACAATGCAACACAGATTGATAGCTAGTCAATACAATTATATTATATGTGTGTTCGAAACCGAAGCTGACTGCATGCCTTCCGCCATGTCCATCACACAAGACATTGGCAAAGTGTTTGGTCAATTTTGCACCCATTCAAGCCTCCAGTCAGGTTGGCCTCCCAAGCACGATGGGTGGGGCTTGTCAGGCCCAAATAGTACTATCTAAGATTACCATGCTAGGCGCCCCACACTACTAACGGTCCGAGGTGTGTTTGTGAGGACTTTGAGTTGTGATGTGTGCCACACATATACATATAGTGATAAAGCATGTCCATATGTAATCAAAATATGTTTGTTGTTCAAAAATAGTTTGTCATCCAATGTTTTCTGCCCCAAAGGTAGAAAATATAAAAAGGGGCCGTGAACTCACCCAATAAAGCAGTTCCGGTTTGTACGTTCGCAACAGCGAGTGCTAGCAACCTGCTAGTGACCACCTATCATCATATAGGTCATGAGTATGTGCTTTGTGGTGTGTTGTATCCCATACAACTCCAAGTTTCGATGTGCTCAACCGAGTGTTTGTGTGTTGACTTATGTTAACTCGACGAATCGTTGGTGACACGTTTGTTGTGTTTAGTTTGTTTATGTGTCATATGCAAGTAGGACATCAACATGCACCTACGACTCTAATTGTAACGCTTTCACATACGTCATGTAAAAGTTACCATTTTCGGAAAGTTTCAATTTTTGGAAAGGGTAGTTATGAAATCCCATTTCATAAAACTAATCCATTTCATTTTTGTTATACGATTTCGTTCGCGTTCGATTCGTAACGTCTATCGTTAACGTCTAGTTCACGTTTAGCACCTAATGACACGTATGTTTGTTCGTTTATTGTTTGTTCACCAACGTTCATGTAACGAGACTCGTGTGTGTTTCGATAATTCCTCGAATTATCGGTGGCCATTTGTGTACGTCTTTACGGAATTTTTGCATGATTGATTAAACATAATCAACATGTAATGCACAATCTAATAATTACTCGAATTATTGTTTTGTGTTTGCCACACTTGGTTTCTAAAACCAATGTGCGATGTACGATTCGATAGTTCCACGAACTATCGTTTCGTATTTTGTTTTTGTTTAACTCATTTAATTAAACCTAATTAAATGAAATGCAACAAGTATGAATGTGAAATACATAATTGTAAAGGTTGCAATTTACCTGAAATTGTTGGGTGTCAAAAATTGTCATGTGGAAAAATTCATTTGACAATTTTCGTGGTAATGACACATGTCAATTTAAAGGAGAAATTTAACGTGGTAATGACACCTAAGCAAAATAATATTCCTTTATTATAAAGTATAGATAGATATGATTTTTTTAATAACCAAATTGTCAGATAATGGCTCGATTTAAAGATTGATCCCATGCTGGTATTTTAAATATTTCAATTTTTTATTGTTAATACATATATGCTTATTTTTATATATGTTGGATGCATTCAAATAATCATTTATAACCATATGATTTAATAGATATATGAATAATTATTTTTTTAAATAATGTTTAGTTGTAGTTATAACATTTTAACTTGTAGCTAGAATCGTTTCTTTTAGCATTGGTTAATTAACATCACTATTATATTATATATAATTTGTTAAAAACATGTGTATTACACATGTTAAATAAATAAAATTTAAAATTATTTATTTAAATAGTTTATGTTATATTTACTAAATATATTTTATAAAGGATTAAAGAATATGACTTGTGTTGTAATCATATTATTTACCATATTCAATAAATCATTATTATTTAAGAAAAGAGAAAGCTAAAAAACAATTACACACAAAATTCGTAGCTATAGGTTGCCAAAATTGTCGATATTGATTCTAGCGATTACATGTAGTCGCTGATAAGTGGTCCCTATTGATTCGTCATTATAGCAGGTCGTCGCTATAACATAGGCTATAGTGACATGTCATCGCTACATACCCGTCATGTTCCTTGGATTATTTACAAGTGGTATTCAAGCTCTTATATTTGCAACTTTAGCCGCGGCTTATATATGTGAATCCATGAAGGGCCCACCATTGACTAGTTTTCTAAATAGTCTTTTTTTTTTTAGTTTAACCTAAGGCAATGTGTGCGTGGCTAAAAAAATTAACTTAGAGAATGAAAATATGCAACTAAGCTATATACGATCTAAAGTAATAGAAAAAAGATTACAATCAAAATAACAATATTGAGATTAGAGTAGAGAATAAAAAAAAAGAAAGAGATCTCAAAGATCTTTTTCCTAAAATTCCCGTTTGGTCCATTTATATCATAACACATAAATGTATTCATACACGCACACATGCACATATTACAATATTATTTGACACACACACCATATATATATATATATATATATATTCTTACATGCACAAATACACATACCAATACAAATACATTTATACATATATTGACACTTACACATACACACATACATATATACATGCAAGAAAAAGATGCACATCCACACGCATACAAACCTATATGCGCACATACGCATATAAATACACATACGTGTTCTTACAATGAAAAAAAACACTTTAAAATATAAACAAAAATCGTAAAAATTATATAAGAAACTTACCAAAGGTAAAGTGTGGTCCCAAATAGTTGATAGGGGGCAAAAATCCCTTGAGATACCAACAAATCGTTCGAAGATACACGAAAGTACGAAAACTCACCTCACCTCCCCTTCGTAAAATATGATAACTGCAAAAATGGAGCTGATTGATTTTGCCATATAAATATATTGTCGTTGCTATAGGGCTCAATCACACGACGTCCTTCATAAAAATCCAAAGAAAATATATAAATTATATAAAAAGCCTCACGTCATCACTATAGGGTTTTTAAACTTTAAATATTATTTTATTTATCTTTAACTTTTATTTATACATTAAAGAAAACTAATCAAAAAATAAAATTTTCGATTGCAACAACATGTCCCATTACTGTGTGTGAAAAAAATGAAAATGTGCAGAACATCTATTGCTATTGCATGTTGTCTCTATACCCTTTATAATTGCGATGATTCGTATCTTTGCTATAAATTTCCACCCTATAGCCTCTTATTGTTGCAGTGTCTTGAAGAGGTAAGTCCTTAAAAATAAAGAAAAAGAATTATAATAATGATAATAAAATCTGGAAAATTCCCCTTTTAAAAGAATCAGTTATGATTTATGAGGACCATTAATCAAGGGAGAGGTTATCTACACACCCCAGAATTTTAATTCAACACCCCGCCGCCACCCATACGCCCCGTAGTGGCCACTACGTGGCGTTTTGACCACAGACTGACAACCTTAAATGATCAGACATTCTGTCAGCCTTTGCAGACCTATACGCCACGTAGTGCCCACTACGGGGCGTATAGGTTTAAAAAAATTAAACTCAGCAGCCTTGTGGCGTTTGAGTATGTTTTTGGGGGGTTTGGGTATGTTTTTGGGGTGTAAAAATATAGTTGTTTTGTTAAAAAATTAAAAATATAATAGTTTTGTTTAAAAATTATTTTCATATTTTGCGACGCATCTCTCGTTACGTTTATATTTTACGACGCATCTCTCGTACGTTAAAAAGTTTAGTTATTTTTTTAAACGCATGTTTTTTGTTTGTAAAAATCTAATATTTTTTTTGTTTAAAACTTGTTTTTTATTTTTTACGGTCTCTGGGTTCGTTTATTTTTAATTTTTTTTAAAACTTTTAGTTTTGAAAGCTAAAAATGTTTTTAATTATTAGATTTAATTAAAATTTAAATATATTAATTAATTGATATATGAATGACGTTATTTGTTTAAGCATATTGATGTTGCAGAATAACACGATAAATAATGCATCACCAACCAAAACATATGTAAATAATAAACACGCATCACCAACAAAACATATAATAATAAACAAGCATCACCAACAAAACATATTTAAATAATAAACAAGCATCACCAACTAAAACAACCAAAACAACCAAATATATACAAACCATAAACATGAATACAAGTGTCTATTTAACAAATACAAATATAACTTAAAATACTATGGTGGAGGGGGAGGAGGATAATCTCGTGGCTGAGGAACTGCAGTGTGATAACTGTGTACGAGGAATTACGTCAGCAACGAATTGAGCACAGTTGATCGTGTTTAGAATTCACGTGGAGTTGACAATCGAAGTTATTATGGGATGAAAGTATGTGAGAAATGATGAACATGGGCGAAAACCGCGTACAAAACGGAGTTACGGATTGCCCAGAATCACGAAATGAAGTTTCCGTCGAAAAATGGGAAAAATGGCCTTCGCGGTACGCAGAGGAGGAGCTAAGGTCTCTACGCGGTACGCGATGATTGAAAATATCTGAGATTTCTCCGGATTCCTCCGCGGTACGCGAAGACTACTTTTTGTTTCTCCGCGGTACGCGACGAATGGGGATGTCGCTAACTTGCTTAAAAAGATTAGATTTCATCAATCATCATCATCCTCATCTTCTTGTGCTTCCAGTCGACGACACCACCACCACCTTTGACATTTTCATCATCCAACCTCTCAAATCTTTGTTTTGAAGCCTCTGGAACGTTTAGATCGCATCCGGGAACGTTTATACGAGGCCAGATCATCTTTCTACCCGCAGAACTTCTCCAGATTAGGTAATGGTTCATTCTAACCTTCTATTTTGATAATGAATGATTAAATCTTGTTTTTGAATGTAATGATATAGTTAGGGTTGTTGATTATTGCCTAGATGATGGCTAGGATTGATTGTGAATGATAAACTTGAACTGTTAACGGGTAAATCCTTGTTTTGAGCCGTTGTAATGCCCGGTTTGCATGGAATCATAACAATGGTTATAATGGTTTAAATCATTTGGTTGTGACTATGTATGTGATTAGTTTGATTAATCTTTAACATGCAACGTGAAAGTTGAGTGTTTTAAACTAATCACAATCATTAACATACTCATTAGAACGATTATCTAATGTTTCTGATAACAGTCAGATTAGTATGTTAAACATGGTTATTAAACCTATTCTAATACTACATTGTGATATTCCATGATATTTGGGTAGTCAATAACAAGGATTAGTCATTTCTAAGCCATTAAACTGTCTAGTGACTATCTTAGCAATTACAATCAACAACGTTAGCTATTTGGTTAGTCTGAGATTATACTGATTAATCGAGGGAGTCATCAACTTAGTATTAGGAACCTGAGTCAGTATAGGTTCCTACATTATCAATAATTGTATGATATTACATTAAAATATGTAATTAAATACTAAGCATCAATTTGATGACTTTCAAAGCAATGTCCTTGACATTGTACGTTCAGAGAGATTTAATCAGCGAGTTGGAACATTAATAACTCATTAAACATAAACTACATGCAGAATCATCATATTATCATCGATTTGTGTGATATTCTGCTACTACTGAATTATCAGGTGAGTTTCGTACAACCCCTTTTATTTTTAATCTTTTTCAAACATCGGGGAACATTGTTGAACTGTTAATGAACATATGATATGTATCACTGATATCTGTGTGATTTCATGTGATTGTTGTGACTTTTGTGGGATTTCATGGGATTTTGGCCTGTAGACTGAACTCTATCATGACACTGAAAGTCCTCATTTTTGAACTGTATCTAGTGAACCCATGTGTGGCCGAGCAGAAAACATTGATAGTACTATTGGTTGACACCCCATTCGCTGGAAGGATTGCATCTCCCCTTGTGTGAATGTTTGTTATCTGTTTCCCGAACTTCTTAATGGTGTGATAGACATTAAGATAATGAGGCACTAAGATATGTACCGACGGGTAATATCTTGAGACAGACTAGACGTCCGAAAGGAACTAGATACAGGTCCCATGGTTATCCGGAACTGAACTTTTGAGAACGTGCTTATCATATCATATTGTTTTAAATTGAACTGTCAATCTCACCAGCTTTGTGCTGACGTTTTCAAATTAAATCTTTTTGCAGGGAGACAGTGACCACCGGGTGAGGATGCACTTTTGAGTTATTTGCACTTTAATAATAGTATTGTAATTAAATAAATATAGTTGTAATGTGGTTGTGATTGCGACACCCTGGTAAAGTATTTACTTTAAGTTAATCTGTGTGCTTATGATATTGGTTCAAGTAAGTCACCCCTCACCTCGGAGACATCACCACTATGCTTCCGCAACCGATTCAGTGACGTCAGACCAGACACGAGGTGACGAGGGGTGGGGGTGTGACAGGGTGGTATCAGAGCCACAGGTTATAGAGAATTAGGTTGACTTAGAGACCTAGACTATAACCATAGGCTCGTATAGTGACACAGAGAGCACCGAACATGTCTAACGAACAAAACTTGTTTTGAATTAAGCCAGGATAATCAGGTGGTCCGAATTCCAGTTATGAGTGGCCAGCATAACTGAAATTCGCAACACGTGTGCATTTTAGTTGATTCAACTCAAGCAGAACATTAATAATAATAGGAACGAATTGTTGATTTAAGATAGGGAGAAGCATCTTATCATGTACATGTTGAATATTGTTATTTAATATTTACTTCATGATACTGATTAAAGATTTTGATTGTACAGCAATGGATGATCAGGGTGAGAGGTATATTTATCAGAGATTCCCCTATGCGGTGTTGGATGATACTCCGAGTGACAGTTCGGGAGCAGACTCAGATCCTGATGAGGCTTTGTCGGTAGCCTCACAGGCGACACCTGCAGCACCACGTACACCGTCAGCTCCTAGACCAGTTACTCCACCACCACCACCACCAGCACATGCACCAGCACCTATGCCATCTCCACCGAGAGTCCCAGCATGGGATGGACTTAGGAGGATGCGGGGACAGGCCCGCAAGACCACTGGATTACCTCCCAGACATCAGATGGCTCAGCGGGATGAACCTTCGACCGTTCATGAGGTGGGAGAATCCTCTCGCCAAGCAGAGCTGAGGGGCCAGGTGCAGCAAGTCGCACAGGACTTGCAGGGTCTGAGGCAGGAGGTACATCAGCACCATACGCTCCTTGAGGATACTCGTAACATTATATTGGAGATCCTCACTTCACATCTGACTCTGATGGAGCAGGTGAATCTCATGGGTATTGACAACCAGGCTTGGAGGATTACCGTTGAGGAGCGTTTTAGTAGGACTTTGAGGCAGAGGATAGTTGCTGCGTTTTGGCAGCAGGTGGAGGTGATGAGGGCAGGTTTAGTGCGAGTTCGAGAGTTTTTGGTTTGGTTAGAGACAGTTAGTTTCGAGACCAGGATGATAGTCCTGGCTGTGACTATGGCTGCTGTGGCCATTATATTTTCTTGTTTATCGTATTTCATACGATGAGTATGTTCGGATGGTTATTTTGGGATCGTCATTGTAAATCTCATTAGTAGTATGCGGATAGGTTGGGGATGTGTGATAGTGTGATTAGTAGTTGTGAGAACGGGACATTTTGATATGGACAGATCCCGAGTTTGTGAGAGGTAGTGTATGAGGTTGTGGTTTAGAGTATCCTGACTTTTGGTTGTATTAAAACTATGAATGTATGAAACTATGGTATTGTAATAATATGGGTGCTTTTGTATGTCTGTTTGTATAATTAACTTTGTGTGTGAACTATAATTAATTCTTTCTGTGTGAGATCATAACTGTGTATTAATGTGTCTATATGAGAACATGTCGAACTAAAATATATATTTCGCTGAAATACAGTACGGGAGCAATACTGTATGCGAATATATCGAACTGAAAAATATATTTTGCTAAAATACAGTACGGGAGCAATACTGTATGCAAATATATCTGTAACTAAAGTACAGTACGAGAGCCATACTGTACGAGAACATGTCTGAACTGAGAACGTGTCTACTTGTGAATGTGTCTGTAACTAACGTACAGTACGAGAGCCATACTGTACGAGAACATGTCTGAACTGAGAACGTGTCTACTTGTGAATGTGTCTGTAACTAACGTACAGTACGAGAGCCATACTGTACGAGAACATGTCTGAACTGAGAACGTGTCTACTTGTGAATGTGTCTGTAACTAACGTACAGTACGAGAGCCATACTGTACGAGAACATGTCTGAACTGAGAACGTGTCTACTTGTGAATGTGTCTGTAACTAACGTACAGTACGAGAGCCATACTGTACGAGAACATGTCTGAACTGAGAACGTGTCTACTTGTGAATGTGTCTGTAACTAAAGTACAGTACGAGAGCCATACTGTACAAGGACATGTCTAATGTTTGTATGAGAACTTAGTGCATGAATTGTGAACATATCAGAGAACTTGTCTGAGAACATATCCTAGTCCTGTATGAACATATCTTTAAAAACATGTGTTGCAATGCAATGAGCTGGATAAGACTCTAACATGTTTTTGAAATAACAGGACTAAGTATAACTACGAATAATTGTGTGATCTGTGTGTAATGTGAACATGTCTGGACTGAATTCATGTAGTTATACTGTATTCTTATATCACATGTCAATGCAAATTTTCAGTGTAACTGAATGGGATTGTATTTATGTGATAGAACGGGTTATATCTTTAATGTTCTTGAACTGACCTGAGTTTTATCTGCTTGTGAGCAGAATAATGGCTCCTAAACGAGGTCGACCAGCTAAGAGAGCTACTCAGAACATTACAAACCCTGAACCGAATCAAATTCCACCTCTGAATGTTGAATCAAATCCGGATCCGCATGTTAATCCGGAAGCGAACGTGGTTCCACCTGGGAACTTGGAAACGCATACTACTCCACCAGTGAACCCTGGAGCAGGCATTGTTCCACCTGCTGGTACAAGCGGATCTGAAACAAATGAGGCTATGATAGCTCGTATTGTGCGTGAACAACTATCTGCTTGTGGTGTTCTGACACAACACCAACCACATATCACTGCAGGTTCTGGTGGGGAACACGATCATGTTGAGCATAATGCTACTGGTGGTCATGTTGAAACTCATACTACTACCGGTACAACTACCATTGTTCCTGATCCACCCCGACAGGGATGTACTTACAAGTATTTTGCTTCTTGTAACCCTCCGACTTTTACTGGCAAAGAAGGAGCGGCTGGTCTAATAAGGTGGATTGAGGAGATGAAAACCAAACTCAAAATCAGTCAGTGTTTGGAGGAGCATAAGGTGTCTTATGCTGCCTGTTCTTTGAAAGACTCCGCTTTGACCTGGTGGAATACCCAGGCCAAGACTTTGGGTTCAGCCACAGTTGACTCGATGGGCTGGAATGATTTCAAAACTCTGATTAGATCAGAGTACTGTCCCATCACTGAAATTCAAAAACTCCAGGAAGAATTCTGGAATCACTCGATGATCGGTGCTGACTGTCTTGCTTACACCGATCGTTTTCATGAACTTACTTGTTTGCTTCCCGACATGTTTCCTACGGAAGCCGCTTTAATCGAGAAGTACATTAAGGGTCTGATTCCTCAGATACGAGGAATGGTGACTGCTGCTGAACCTACAACCCTGAAACATACGATTCTTTTGACCACTAAGCTTACCAATGAGGCGGTAAGGAGTGGTACTCTGTCTTTGAAACCTCAGACGATTCATAGTCGTAGTGATGTCGGTACCTCGAATGTGTCAAAAGGTACCAAACGAAAGTGGTTCGGTAAAACCAAGGCGAAGGCTCCGGCTGAGATCACCCAGAGCAAGCCAACTGTGAAGAACTATGGTGCAAATGTTCCTGAGAGGAAAACTTATACTGGGCAGGCGCCCAAATGCAATAAGTGTCCACTCCATCACACGGGACCATGTCCTGTTTGTTTGAACTGTAATCGAGTTGGACATTATGCTAAATATTGCAACTTTCCTGCTCAGACACCAAACCAAGCACCACGACAAACCACTCAAACCAACCGGTCATGTTACAAATGTGGAAGTCCTGATCATCTCATAAGAAACTGTCCGAACAATAACACCAATCCGGGAACTGAAGCTAGGGGAAGAGCTTTTCAGATTGGTGCGACCGAGGCGAGACATGATGCAAATATTGTTACTGGTACGTTTCTTCTTAATAATCTATACGCATCAGTTTTGTTTGACACAGGAGCGGATAAGAGCTTTATCTCTCCTGAATTTGCATCATTAATTTCATTGCCTACGGTAGATCTAGAAACTCCTTATGTTATTGAACTTGCTAACGGCAAGTTGATCAAAACTAACAGTGTTATTCAAGGATGTTCCTTGAATCTGAATGATCATCTTTTCGATATTGATTTACTTCCTATTGAGCTTGGGAGCTTTGATGTTGTTGTTGGTATGGACTGGCTTTCTAATAACCAAGCGGAAGTTGTCTGTCAAAACAAGGTGATCCGTATTCCATTATCTAACGGTAATACACTGATAGTTCAAGGAGAACGAGCAGGTAGAAAACTTGGTCTCATATCTTGTATGCGAGCTCAGAAATTCTTAAGGAAAGGCTGTTATGCTTTCCTAGCACATGTGACTGAGCACAGTTCTTCACCCAAACAAATCACAGATATCCCAGTAGTCAAAGATTTTCCTGAAGTTTTTCCTGAGGACATATCAGGATTACCCCCAGTGAGACAAGTTGAATTTCGAATCGACTTGATTCCAGGTGCAGCACCTGTTGCTAAAGCCCCGTATCGGCTTGCACCATCCGAAATGCAAGAACTTTCAGGTCAATTGCAAGAACTGTTGGACAAAGGTTTTATCAGACCTAGTTTCTCACCCTGGGGAGCACCAGTCCTTTTTGTGAAAAAGAAGGATGGATCATTCAGGATGTGTATTGACTATCGGGAGCTCAATAAATTAACAATCAAAAATCGTTATCCACTACCACGTATAGATGATCTGTTTGATCAACTTCAAGGCGCTACTTACTTTTCAAAAATTGATTTGAGATCCGGATATCATCAGTTACGAGTATATGAAGATGATGTTCCTAAAACTGCATTTCGAACTCGATATGGGCATTATGAATTTCTAGTAATGCCGTTTGGATTAACGAATGCACCTGCAGTTTTTATGGATCTAATGAATCGGGTATGTAGGCCTTACTTGGATAAGTTTGTGATTGTATTTGTTGATGATATTCTTATCTATTCTCGAAGCCAACAAGAACATGCTCAACACTTGAAACTGATCTTAGAACTTTTGGCACGTGAAAAATTATACGTCAAGTTCTCCAAGTGTGAGTTTTGGTTACGAGAAGTGCAATTCCTTGGGCATGTGGTGAATCAAGATGGCATTCAGGTGGATCCCAGTAAGATTAAAGCTGTAGAACAATGGGAAACACCACGAACCCCAACCGAAATCCGTCAATTCTTGGGACTGGCAGGTTATTATCGCAGATTTATCAAGAACTTTTCAAAGATAGCCCTGCCACTAACCACATTGACACAGAAAAATCAACAGTTTATATGGGGTTCTCAACAGGAGGAGGCGTTCCAACTTTTGAAACACAAACTTTGCAACGCACCTATCTTGGCATTACCGAAAGGTATTGATAATTTCACAGTGTACTGTGATGCTTCACGCCAAGGTCTCGGGTGTGTTTTAATGCAGAACGATAAGGTGATTGCTTACGCTTCTCGGCAGTTGAAAGTACACGAGAAGAACTATACCACTCATGATCTAGAACTTGGTGCAGTGGTGTTTGCACTCAAGATTTGGAGACACTATTTGTATGGAACTAAGTGTATCATATACACTGATCACAAAAGTCTTCAACACATTTTAGATCAGAAAATGTTGAACATGCGGCAAAGGCGATGGGTGGAACTGTTGAACGACTATGATTGTGAAATTCGTTATCATCCAGGCAAGGCAAATGTTGTGGCCGATGCCTTAAGTCGCAAGGAACGAGTCAAACCTTTACGAGTGAAAGCGTTAGGTATGACTATTCAAACTAGTCTAATTCCTCAAATTAAAGAAGCTCAGCAACAAGCTTTACAAGCAACAAACTATTCTGCTGAGGGACTGAGAGGATTAGATAAGAAACTCGATACCAAAAACGATGGACTGTTGTATTTCAAAGACCGAATTTGGGTTCCTTTATTCGGTAACACAAGATCGATCATCTTGGATGAGGCGCACAAATCCAGGTATTCTATTCATCCAGGTGCTGACAAAATGTATAAAGATCTTAAAGACTTTTACTGGTGGCCTGGAATGAAGAAACATATCGCTGAATACGTGGGTCGATGTTTAACGTGTTTAAAAGTTAAGGCTGAACATCAACGTCCTTCTGGGTTATTACAACAACCGGAGATTCCCATGTGGAAATGGGATCAGATCTCTATGGATTTCATTACTAAACTACCCAGAACATCGCATAGTCATGACTCTATATGGGTTATTGTTGATCGCCTTACTAAATCTGCGCATTTTATTCCCATCCGAGAAGATTACTCGATGGATCGACTTGCTAAACTCTATATTAACGAGATTGTATCTCGTCATGGAGTACCAATCTCTATTATTTCTGACAGAGATAGTCGATTCACATCACGATTTTGGCAAACTCTTCAGAATGCTCTGGGCACGCAAATCAATATGAGCACAGCTTATCATCCACAAACTGACGGGCAAACGGAACGAACAAATCAAACTCTTGAGGACATGCTCAGAAGCTGTGTGATTGATTTTGGTGGTAGCTGGGATGTTCATCTTCCCCTTGTTGAATTTTCATATAATAACAGTTACCATACCAGTATTAAATGTGCTCCATTTGAAGCACTTTACGGGCGCAAATGTAGATCACCTATCTGTTGGTCCGAGGTAGGCGAAAGTCAGGTCATAGGCCCAGAACTTATTCAAGAAACAACCGATAAGATCGCATTGATTCAAGAACGAATTAAAGCTGCTCGTGATCGACAAAAGAGTTATACTGATAATCGTCGTAGACCGTTAGAATTTCAAATCGGTGATCTGGTAATGTTGAAAGTTTCACCGTGGAAGGGTATATTTAGATTTGGGAAGAGAGGTAAACTTTCACCAAGATTTGTAGGACCATTTAAAATTCTTGAACGAATTGGATCAGTAGCCTACAGACTTGAATTACCTCCTGAACTCGGTAACATTCATGATGTTTTTCATGTCTCAAATCTGAAGAAGTGCTTAGTTGATGAATCTTTGATCGTACCTCTGAAAGAAATCCAAATTGATGAGAAACTTCAATTCAGAGAAGAACCAGTTGAAGTGATGGATCGAGAGGTGAAGGTATTAAAACGCAGTCGAATACCTATCGTCAAGATTCGATGGAACTCAAAGCGTGGACCTGAATATACGTGGGAAAGTGAAGATCAGATGAAACAGAAATATCCACACCTATTCTCATGATCAATTATTATCAAGTCAGTTTTTCCTTAAATTTCGGGACGAAATTTTTATAACAGGAGGAGACTGTGATAACTGTGTACGAGGAATTACGTCAGCAACGAATTGAGCACAGTTGATCGTGTTTAGAATTCACGTGGAGTTGACAATCGAAGTTATTATGAGATGAAAGTATGTGAGAAATGATGAACATGGGCGAAAACCGCGTACAAAACGGAGTTACGGATTGCCCAGAATCACGAAATGAAGTTTCCGTCGAAAAATGGGAAAAATGGCCTTCGCGGTACGCAGAGGAGGAGCTAAGGTCTCTACGCGGTACGCGATGATTGAAAATATCTGAGATTTCTCCGGATTCCTCCGCGGTACGCGAAGACTACTTTTTGTTTCTCCGCGGTACGCGACGAATGGGGATGTCGCTAACTTGCTTAAAAAGATCAGATTTCATCAATCATCATCATCCTCATCTTCTTGTGCTTCCAGTCGACGACACCACCACCACCTTTGACATTTTCATCATCCAACCTCTCAAATCTTTGTTTTGAAGCCTCTGGAACGTTTAGATCGCATCCGGGAACGTTTATACGAGGCCAGATCATCTTTCTACCCGCAGAACTTCTCCAGATTAGGTAATGGTTCATTCTAACCTTCTATTTTGATAATGAATGATTAAATCTTGTTTTTGAATGTAATGATATAGTTAGGGTTGTTGATTATTGCCTAGATGATGGCTAGGATTGATTTTGAATGATAAACTTGAACTGTTAACGGGTAAATCCTTGTTTTGAGCCGTTGTAATGCCCGGTTTGCATGGAATCATAACAATGGTTATAATGGTTTAAATCATTTGGTTGTGACTATGTATGTGATTAGTTTGATTAATCTTTAACATGCAACGTGAAAGTTGAGTGTTTTAAACTAATCACAATCATTAACATACTCATTAGAACGATTATCTAATGTTTCTGATAACAGTCAGATTAGTATGTTAAACATGGTTATTAAACCTATTCTAATACTACATTGTGATATTCCATGATATTTGGGTAGTCAATAACAAGGATTAGTCATTTCTAAGCCATTAAACTGTCTAGTGACTATCTTAGCAATTACAATCAACAACGTTAGCTATTTGGTTAGTCTGAGATTATACTGATTAATCGAGGGAGTCATCAACTTAGTATTAGGAACCTGAGTCAGTATAGGTTCCTACATTATCAATAATTGTATGATATTACATTAAAATATGTAATTAAATACTAAGCATCAATTTGATGACTTTCAAAGCAATGTCCTTGACATTGTACGTTCAGAGAGATTTAATCAGCGAGTTGGAACATTAATAACTCATTAAACATAAACTACATGCAGAATCATCATATTATCATCGATTTGTGTGATATTCTGCTACTACTGAATTATCAGGTGAGTTTCGTACAACCCCTTTTATTTTTAATCTTTTTCAAACATCGGGGAACATTGTTGAACTGTTAACGAACATATGATATGTATCACTGATATCTGTGTGATTTCATGTGATTGTTGTGACTTTTGTGGGATTTCATGGGATTTTGGCCTGTAGACTGAACTCTATCATGACACTGAAAGTCCTCATTTTTGAACTGTATCTAGTGAACCCATGTGTGGCCGAGCAGAAAACATTGATAGTACTATTGGTTGACACTCCATTCGCTGGGAGGATTGCATCTCCCCTTGTGTGAATGTTTGTTATCTGTTTCCCGAACTTCTTAATGGTGTGATAGACATTAAGATAATGAGGCACTAAGATATGTACCGACGGGTAATATCTTGAGACAGACTAGACGTCCGAAAGGAACTAGATACAGGTCCCATGGTTATCCGGAACTGAACTTTTGAGAACGTGCTTATCATATCATATTGTTTTAAATTGAACTGTCGATCTCACCAGCTTTGTGCTGACGTTTTCAAATTAAATCTTTTTGCAGGGAGACAGTGACCACCGGGTGAGGATGCACTTTTGAGTTATTTGCACTTTAATAATAGTATTGTAATTAAATAAATATAGTTGTAATGTGGTTGTGATTGCGACACCCTGGTAAAGTATTTACTTTAAGTTAATCTGTGTGCTTATGATATTGGTTCAAGTAAGTCACCCCTCACCTCGGAGACATCACCACTATGCTTCCGCAACCGATTCAGTGACGTCAGACCAGACACGAGGTGACGAGGGGTGGGGGTGTGACATGCAGGAAGCTGGATACCCTCACCTTGTGCATGCCTAAGCTCGACATGCACATGCCACGAGATCAGATCCTCCAACCGATCCACTTGTCGCGTCAGCTGCTCGCTGGTATGATCGAGCCGCTGACTGTGCTCGACCTGCTGCTGTGTATGCTGGAGCTGCTGCTGGATCTGCGCCTGCTGTTGCTGGATCTGCAACAGCTGCTGTGTGAGCTCGAGCTGCTGTTGGATGTGTGCCTGCTGCTGGATGAGCTGCTGTGTCGCATCAGCAATACCCTGCAGCATAGCCTCGACACGAGCAGGAAGCCGCACCGCTCTGTATATGCGCTCAGGATGCTGATGTGGCACATCTTGATGCGGCTCCCCCTCGCCATGTGATGGTGGTGGTGGTGGCGGCGGTGGCTGCGGCTGGGGCTGCTGGGGCATAGGGTCCTCGTCTCTGTAATGGAGATCATTTGGCCCCGGCTGCCAAATGACCCCCTTCTCGAGCGAAAATCGAAGCCCGAGCCGTGGGAAACTCCGTGCGATCTGCGTGCTCTGCACCGTCCGTCGATCTAAACGAATATGATGAAAGGCCTCCATACCGGCGGGCTCCAAATCGATAAGCCCGTTAAAACGAGCAATACGGGTCACATACACCCCCCCCCCCCCGTAGATCAGCCCCCTCTCCTGGCGGTGGTAATATGTGCTAAAGTACTCCGCAAGACAACTTGCAAGGTTGCACGGTCTCCCACTCAATATACAATACAAAAAATAAATAAATCCTGTGAAGTGCACCACTCCTGGCTCATGCCACGTCTTGTAACAGACGAGGCAATGCGCCGGTGCAAATACCTAATGAGAGGGTCACGAATACGCGTGACCCGGGCGCTGCGGACAAAGGCATCGTTGCCGATCCAAGGCCACCAAGCACTGATGATGGCGTCGTCAGCTGTATGAATAGCCGTCGTGTAGATCGGCATATGAGTCTCCTCCTCGGTGTACAGACCGAGCACACTCCCAAACTCTGCCAATGACAAGTGGTACGGAAATCCGCAGAGTCTGAATGATACCTCCGCCGGCTGCGGCTGACCTGGCTGTGGCTGGAAATCAGGAGCCTGAGGCCTGTACCTGAATATCGAAAGAAACTCCACCGTGATGAGTTGGTACTGTGGAGCATACGTCATATCAAACAGACGAGACAATGGCGTGTCCTCGCCAATGATCGCCGTCATCCTCTCCTGCTGGCCAAGCTCGGCATGCAAATCGTAGTCAATGGCCTTCTCGTTGCCCATCTCCTTCTTCAGGAGTCGCTCGCGCCTCTTACGCGCGCTCGTCCCCTGAGGAAACTGCAACCAGGGGTGGTCCATAATATCGTCGAAATGCTCGATATCTAGATCATCAACATGCGGCTGTTCCATATCGTCATCAACAAACTCCATCTCATCAGAAGAAGACATGTCTGAAAGCTGAAAAAGTAAAACAATAATAATAATAATAATAATAATAATAATAATAATAATAATAATAATAATAATAATAATAATAATAATAAATAATAATAATAACAATAAATAATAATAAGAATAATAATAATAACAATAAATAATAATAATAACAATAAATAATAATAATAACAAATAATAATAACAATAAATAATAAATAATAAATAATAATAAGAATAATAATAATAACAATAAATAATAATAACAGAATAATAATAATAACAATAAATAATAATAATAATAATAATAATAATAATAATAACAATAATAACAATAAATAATAATAATAATAACAATAAACAATAATAATAACAATAAATAATAATAATAATAATAATAACAACAATAATAATAATAACAATAAATAATAATAATAATAATAATAATAACAATAAATAATAATAACAATAAATAATAAATAATAATAATAATAATAATAATAAATAATAACAATAAATAATAATAATAATAATAACAATAAAAAATAGTCGTAGAGGCAAACGCCCCGTAGTGGCTCAAATGGGGCGTTTATTTTGAAACTTTTAGGGCAAACGCCCCGTAGTGATTCAAACGGGGCAAGTGGTCCACGTTTGCCTCATGAGCCGAATCCCCGGTCATCCACCTTAACCCTAATCGATCATATTGTCGGAATACTAACCTGGAAGTAGCAAACGAGCGGGTCTTCGGCGGTGGCGTATAGAGCAAACGAGAGCGAGTGGGGGGCGTTTGGGGGGTAATTTAAGATCCATACGTCACGTAGTGGTCACTACGTGGCGTTTAGATTTATTTTTTTTAATTTAATGTTATATTATATATAATGATATATTATATTTAATTCTATTATATATAATTATATTAAATATAATTATATTATATTTAATTATATTAAATATAATTATATTATATTTAATTATATTAAATATAATTATATATTTTTTAATTCTATTATATATAATTATACTATATTTAATTCTATTATATATAATTATATTAAATATAATTATATTATATTTAATTGTAACATAGACTATTGGTTCGAAACGTTACGATTAATTATAGAAGGTTACAAAGTTTCATTGGAAACAATGACAGATAAATACAAATTGTCGTTGTCACAAAGTTTCGTTGTGATAATATACTTGTTTGTTTGCTTCTATAATCAATTGATACCGTTGGATTCGTTCTTGATAAACCATCTCCCACGTACCGGCCGCATCATTTCGGTAACGTTTCCAGACCGCACTTAGTGTTGGAATCGGATAATCCCCATCCAACCTTAGGTTGACGAAATGCATGGGCATATGAAGAAGACAAACCACATTATGTTGTGGTATTGTCGATGGAGCTAACCATAACGGGAAAAACGTGATACACCCTTCTTGACTGATAAGGTGAACTATCACGCCAAATCGTTGTGCAACAACAAGTCCCGTATAAGGCATAAGCATCCAATGTTCTTCTGGTGCAGGTCTGATATCAAACTAGTTTATGCTATGACGTAATGCGTCATATAAAGTTGGGTCCATGGAGTTAAGAACATATCTATATGCTTCACTATTGGTGTCCAGCTCTTGTAATAGTTGTTGGCGAACGAAACCCCATTGATTTTCATCGAACCCTAACCCAACGGCTACAGACCTGAATCCACAATTACCGTCTGGCATAACATCTTGTATGTTGCTTACATAACAATGAAGCATTGAAGGAATGTAACCACCAAATCGTCTAAGATTGTTCATTCCTTCTGGTTTCACTGGCGAAGCAACTACCGAGTCAACTTGACTTGTCTCGAGTCCTTTTTTCCCTCTAGAAGACGTTGAACGACTACGTTGGAGGCCGGGTCTTTGCTGGTTTGACATTGCTGGAGTGAATGAACTATGCCTTGGAAGTTGAAAACTACTCTCTTGTGAGTCGACAACCGCGCTTTCTCTAGATTCATTCCCCCTTTGTTGTTGAGTCTTCAATGTCGGACGTCCGCGTGTATCCTTCTGAACCAATGGCGTTTTCTTTTCACTTTTTAGCGGAAACACTTGCGAAAGTATTTTTTTTAACCAGGCTCTTTTTCACTGACTAAGGTTTTGAATTTATTTCCTGCGTCACCAGACCCATTTGTCCTGCGACGTCGATTTCTTCGTCTTCTAGAAGTGTCGGGTACCGAGTATCAAGTTTTGTCCAGAAGATGTCTATATCAGAAAGCGGGATAATCGTGTCTGTATACAAATGAAAGGAAAATAATCAGTTTACAACAAAAAAATGTAAAAAACAAACAAAGAGGAATTGGTTATAGTATTTTGATACCTTTATTTTCGTATGTTGAGATCCGACAGGCACATGGCAAGCCACAACTTGTCCACAACTGGTGGCTGCATGACATACTACCTTGACGCATAACCTTGATCTTATTTATTTCATCAAGTAGTAAATCAAGAGCTTTATGTGAAACCTTGCCACGTAAGTTATTAAACATGGGTATTTTATGATGACCCATTGTCTTTATTAAACTTGTTTCAAACCCATGTTTCATGTTTACCTCCTGCGTTTCTACCATTTGATCAACAAAACCTACCAGTGTCGAGAGCGAGTTATTAGTGGTTCTCAGATATCTTTTTAAGTTTGAATGTTGACTCTCGACTCTGTTAGTTGTACGTTGACCAAAGTTAGGCGTTCTGTTAGTCCAGGCTGTGACAAACATGTCTTTGTAGGGGTTTAACCAAGTCTGAGTCACATAATTCAAAACCCCTGAAATAAAAAAACAACTATGATATACGAAAACGTAATTTTAACAAAAATAATGATAATGATATTTAATGACGCTTGCTCTGACGGTTATCCGTGACTAGTTGTTGGTACAGACTGTTGTAGTCGTAAATTTCTGGCGACGAAGAGTCACACAAATTCCCCTAATGACCCTTAAACTTTTTCCAATCACCGTCTGAAAAACTCGCCTTGCAGTGTTTTGCGATATTTTCGCTTATGTGCCACCTGCATAAATACCTGGAAGCGTGCGGAAAGACCTTACGACATGCATTCATCAGAGCAAGGTCTCTGTCGGTTATTATCACGCGGGGCTCCATACACTTATCTAGCATATCTTTTACCTGTTCTAGAATCCAATAATAATTTTCCTCTTTTTCTTTACTCACGAACGCGTGTGCAATACAAAACGTATGGTGTGTTGAGGTAACACCAACTATCTGTATAAAAGGAAGTTTGTGCATGTTAGTCTTGTAAGTCGCGTTGATCATAAGAACATGTGGAACGCACGCCACCAGGTGTATGATTTTTTATGACAAAAGAAAATCTCCTCCACGACATTTGTTTCGGAGTTTTCGCGAATATAGTATACGTAATTTTTAGTATGCAGCAGGTTCTCTAAGACCTGCATTGGGGTTGATCTGACTTTTTGTTTATTTTTAAATTTTTTCGGCACATTGTATACGTCTCTACGGATGGAGACGTTGTCGGGATTCTGCTTCTTTAGGCTGGAAAGTATGTTGCGTGGCTCCATGTGTTGCTCAGTCATATGATGTACCATGTTTTGTTCCTGCTCGGACATTCTTCTAACAAACGGGTGCCCCTCAAGATTTTGAGCAGGTTCATGGTTGTGTTTGTCGTTTCTGACCTGAAGCTTCCAACCATAAGAATCGGTGTCGTATATCCCTATTAATTTAAAAGGACAGCCGATTTTTTTGCTACCGGTACGCCTTAAGATGGCTGTACTCTTGTGTTCACCA
Organism: Mikania micrantha; assembly: GCA_009363875.1. Taxonomy (NCBI): domain Eukaryota; kingdom Viridiplantae; phylum Streptophyta; class Magnoliopsida; order Asterales; family Asteraceae; genus Mikania; species Mikania micrantha. The sequence continues at coordinate 58,528,104 of CM018691.1, read as the reverse complement.
CCACGATCACACACAAGCCAGATTTTGTTGACCTCATCGGTCCCCTTCTTTTTCTTAGATCGTCCGGTAACTACGACGTATCCATTATCAAGGGCTATACTTTTCACCCATGCCATCAGCTCCTCCACAGAAATGAATATCTGAAAACAATGTTGTCATTAAACTAATGTCCATCTAACTAAAAACAAGTGAAAATATATTACCTCATTGGTATTCCAGTCCATATTTTGGTATACAATGTCAGCTTCTTCCTTTTTAACTGCAACTTGGGGTGGGTGTGATTGTTCACCAGTGTAACATTCCCTGTTAACGTCTTCATCAACGCAAGGTTCCTGGTTCAAATCAAACTGCCAGTACGAAGTTTGACCCGCAACCTCTTCGTTAAGATCTGGCAATACTGGTCTATTTGTGGCCTCAGACGATTGCACTCCAGTCTCATCCTTAAAAACATTATGATTAGTTTGTCATTTGATTAACAATAAAAACAAATAAATACAGTTTCGTACCTGATAAGTTTCAGCCACACGCGAAACGTCAGAATATTGACCGAAGAAAAAGTCTCCGTCCCACCAAGACATATTTCAAATCAAAAAATATGGGGGTAGAGTGTAGATATTTAATAAACGAAACAAGAGAAACTCGATCAACTATACGTCAAGTAATTCGAGTGAACGTTTGATATTGTAACACAATATGTGTGTATATATGGACGATGAATTCGTAAGTTACAAAGTAATTGGCACGTTTTAAACATAAACGCCTCGTAGTGGTCACTACGGGGCGTTTAGGGCTAACCCTAAAACGCCCCGTAGTGACCACTACGTGGCGTTTGGGTCTAATCAACTGACACTGTCGGATCTTTTTCAGAACATCGTACCCATACGCCCCGTAGTGGCCACTACGGGGCGTTTAGGTCTAATCAAAGCCCCTGTCGTTTGACCAAGAAAGTACAATCCGTACCAAAACGCCCCGTAGTGGCCACTACGGGGCGTTTGAGGGGTGTGCAGACATTCTTTTGGGGTGTAAGTTTAACACCACCCTTAATCAATCCTCATCAATCACATATAGAATAAATTAGATATATTGGGACCCAAAAGAATGTGAAGCCCACTAATGACAAACGGAATACTCTCATGTAAGGTCAATGAAACCCTAAAAAAATATCTTATAAAAGGGAACAGAACACAAGAAAAAAAGACATTATGTCCCGGATTTTCAAGACAAGAATTACTCTCAACAAACACACACAAAAGGGAAAACATTTTCTCTGACATAGAGGTGGTACTGTGATATTGCTACGCTCATTTATGACGGTGACAAAAAGATTTTTAGGGGTGTCATTCGTGTCGGGTTGACGGTTTTGCAGGTTAACATGTTACGGGTTGGTGGGTTGAATTTTGCAACCCGGATTGACATAAGTTCGGCTCAACCCGAACATGACCCGTTTAACCCGTTTATAAATAAATCAAATGAATTTACATATTGTAAGCTGGTTGTTGGTTGAAAAACGTCAATAATAACTTGTTTAGTAGGTGTGTATGAGCAACAAATTGGTAGTATAGTATTTTAAAAAAAAAACTTAATATCATTGTAACTAAACATAAAATTATGTAAACCATAATTATAAAGTATGAAAACTAAAATAAACTCGTTTGTATAGTTAACTAAAAAAAATTAAAATCATATTTTTAAATGTAAAAAATATAAATTTGTTTCTTGATCAATTAAAGTATGGTAAATAATAAAAAGAAAAACAACTAAATATATGTTACAAGAAAGAAAAAAATAAAAAAATAAAAATTTTGAAACCTTAAACAGGTTAACAGATCAACCCTTTTATAAATGCGTCCACCCGAACACGACCCATTTTTCAAACGGGTTATACTTGTCAACTCAAAACTTGATTATTTTCGTATCGTGTTTGGGTTGTGTATCAGGTCGAGTCAAGATTTACCTCCCCTAGAGATTTTGATAATCGGACCTTAATAGTCTAAGGTTCCGATTATTACATCTTCATGTCCCAACTTCAAACTGCCAGTTATGCGGTTTAATGAACCAAAAAAACCAAACTATCCTTTGCAAATCAATAAAATATATAACTAAAACCGACCGATTATGATTTTCTAAGAACCGAATTGTATGATAATTGTTTGGTTTAGAGATTGACCCCATGCCGGTAAAACAAATTATTTCAAAAAAATTTAATGTCAAGACATAAATGCTTATTTTCTATATTGTGGGATGCATTAAAATAATTATTTATAAACATATGAGTTAATGGGTATAAAAAATATTTTTTTTTTCTAAAATAAAGTGTAGTTATTTTTATAACATTTAAACTTAATTATAATTAGAATTCTTTCTTTTAGCATTAATTTTTAATTAAATATCACTATTATATTATACGAATTAGGTTCAGCTAAATAGTCTACTTATACTAAAAATGTTAAGAAAAAATTATTAACCATTAGATCATGATATCAAATTTAAAAGGGAAAATTTAAAATTTTAGAGGGAAAAGTTGTTAGATGATAATTTAGTCATAACCATTTTTCTTCCATATTTTTCAAACGTTTATAACATTTACATACGATATTTTTTTTAAAATATATCATAAAAACAAACATTTTTTATCTTTAAAATGAGTATAATGTTCCTATAAAAATCGAAATTTTTTTGGCTCATTGTGTCTAATTATCGGCATTATGTCTTTCTTAAACGTTTGCGTATAATTATCTTTTTATGTTTTTTTTTACACATGATTGTTATTCATACCCGTCATTGTGTCTTAAATTATTTAGGAAAACACAACATTGAGCAGAAACACAAAAGACACAGTGACCTGTACAAAAGACACAGTGACCTGTACAAAAGACACAATGATCAATATAAAAGGCACAATGACCTATACAAAAAACACAATGCTTATACAAAATACACAATGGGCAGTACAAAATTGTTCATACTCGTCATTGTGTCTTTTTACATGTAATTGTGTCTTTTTTAAAGATTATCATGTTATTCATACTCGTCATGGTGTTATCCTTGCTTGACATTATGTATGCTACAACATCATTATGTCTTAATTGTTCACGAAAACACAACATTAAACAAAAACACAAAAGACATAATGTCATATACAAAAGTCACAATATAATATACAAAAGACACAATAACTTGTACAAAAGACACATTAAAGTAAAAAAGCAAAATTTTTTATATAGCAACACTATACTAAAATTTAAAAGGGAAAATTTAAAATTTTAGAGGGAAAAGTTGTTAGATGATAATTTAGTCATAACCATTAGATCATGATATCAAATTTAAAAGGGAAAATTTAAAATTTTAGAGGGAAAAGTTGTTAGATGATAATTTAGTCATAACCATTTTTCTTCCATATTTTTCAAACGTTCATAACATTTACATACGATATTTTTTTTAAAATATATCATAAAAACAAACATTTTTTATCTTTAAAATGAGTATAATGTTCCTATAAAAATCGAAATTTTTTTGGCTCATTGTGTCTAATTATCGGCATTATGTCTTTCTTAAACGTTTGCGTATAATTATCTTTTTATGTTTTTCTTACAGATGATTGTTATTCACACCCGTCATTGTGTCTTAAATTATTTATGAAAACACAACATTGAGCAGAAACACAAAAGACACAGTGACCTGTACAAAAGACACAGTGACCTGTATAAAAGACACAATGATCAATATAGAAGGCACAATGACCTATACAAAAGACACAATGCTTATACAAAATACACAATGGGCAGTACAAAATTGTTCATACTCGTCATTGTGTCTTTTTACATGTAATTGTGTCTTTTTTAAAGATTATCATGTTATTTATACTCGTCATGGTGTTATCCTTGCTTGACATTATGTATGCTACAACATCATTATGTCTTAATTGTTCACGAAAACACAACATTAAGCAAAAACACAAAAGACATAATGTCATATACAAAAGTCACAATATAATATACAAAAGACACAATAACCTGTACAAAAGACACATTAAAGTAAAAAAACAAAATTTTTTATATAGCAACACTATACTAATTTTAAAGATAAAAAATGATCGTATTATGATATGTTTTTTTCAATAAATAACTTTGTATGTAAAAGTTATGAACGTTTAAACAAAATGTGGGAACTTGATAAAAATAACAAAACTAATCATTACTAAAATACTCTCCAACAACTTAATTTAATCATAGCCATTGATTAATGATCTAATAGTTCAACATCATTTTTAGGCTTTTTTTAAGTTAAGAGGGTTATTTAGTTTAATTTAACCCTATCTACTACTCCTAATAAAAGAGTAAATCTAATGCCACATGGCATTTAACTAGCCCATCCACCTCACTATTCTGTCACATATAAACTTGATAATATGTCACATGGAATAAAAAATACGTGTCAATACCAGGATAAAGCTCCTAATCTAAAATAATCTATGTGACCGTTTTACAGTTACACGCGGACCCTAAACTCCGATCCATGTGTTAAACTTGAATGAACGGCGCCCCAAATCTTCATTCTTCAAAATCCCTAATTTCCAATTTCGTTCCTTCATCAACCGTCGACAACACTGTCGTGAATCCTCTCATCAAAGGTACCATTCGATCGTATCAATCTTCCTGTATATCGTCATCTTCGGTCATACCCTTCGACTAATTTTGTAACAACCACCAAAAATTCAGGTCCGTTTTGATATTTTTTATTATTTAAAAATTATACTTGCTAGTTTTAGCAAATAAAACGTGAACCATATATAGTGGTCTCATAGAATATGAACTTGGAGGAATATATATTCCACTATTAAGATTTAAGGCTCACATAATTTTGCTAAGCCCAAAAATAATTTAGTGCAATAATCAAACATAAACTAATTCAAAAACCAATATGTATTGCGAAGGAATGCATATAAACTTAACCCGATATGTTTAACATGAGAAACTCGAGAATACGAGTTTCATAATTTATTAAATAATATGGATACATATTAATATGATCCATGCATTTATCATTTCATAATAAGTTGTGTATATATTAGTAGATATACGATCGCGATCACAAGTGTGATAATATTACACCACAAAATGAAAATTTTTGTGTATTATACATTTGACATGTATAATAATTAAAACTATAGATGTATAAAAAAATAAAAAATGACAACAATAAGTTTGTAAATATTATCTAGTATTGAACTATCTATCCTAATTTAAAAGAATGTATAATCTGTTAAAGTAAACAAGATACACACATGCATACTTATAACCACATAAATAAATAAATATATGTACATATATATATGTAGGGCATGTATATTGTCACACCCCAAGTCGACGGGATGGATCGACTTTCCCGTTGGGCGAAAAGGTCCCGGGGCGCGATATCGGGATTGATAATCGGAATGATCAGATTGTTTACATTGCACATGATAGATAAATGAGAAACTGCTAAATGAAAATAGAATTACAAAGTTAAATCACATCAGTTTAGTTCATAATTTAACAATGTAAATCTATTATCAACATCATAAATCTTCTATCTTGTATCTGCACAAGATATACAAAATAAATTTGTATAATGATGTTTCAAAAATATGCAGGTCCAAAAGCTAGGTCCTCTATCTGGCATCCTAGTCCAAAAGTAATAACTCCATAGTTGACCTGTTCGTCACCTGAGAAGTCATGCAAAAAAAGATCAAGTCAACACATGGTTGGTGAGTTCATGTAGTTTTTATAAAATGAATTTGAATAACCTTCTGAATGACAACCTTAACCTCACCATTAACCACCTATACCATCAAGTTCAATATGCTTATATATTGGGCATATGTAGGGTCGAACTTACCGCCCGCCCAGCCACTGTCCCACCACATACCGAACCACATGATATATTGTTCTTGATGATAATTAAGCGTTTCATCCCATACCTCTGATTCATAGCATTTGATTACCCTGAAAATGTTTACCATGATCCCCCGAAATGACAACCTTAACCTCATCAACGACCACCTATGCTATCCAATCAAGTATGCTTATATATAGGGCATATGTAGAGGACAAGCCCCAGCCACCGTCCCACCACATACCGGACTGCTTAGCATATTGTTGTTAATGATAATTAAGCGTTTCACTCCATTCACCTTCAATTTAGATTTTGATTTCCACAATAGATTCACCTCTGATCTCTTGAGTTCACCATGTATTCATGATTACCCAAAGCACTTGTAGAAATATACTATTAAATGTTTAATTAAATTAATAATTAAGCATTTAAATACAACTAAGACATGATTATTGGGCCTTATTTGACTCAATCAATTAGACTGAGTTGTTGGTGGTTGTCCAAGTTGTACCCTCTCACACGTGGCCCATATCAGGCATGACCCACAAGGAGTCTATCTGTATGCGTTGGGACTTTCATGATTTGCCCATATCAGCTTGACCCTCTGGCCTACTGTACATTTCGGGACTTTAGGATATCCTTTGATTCTTGATTCTCTTGATTCCGTTTACTAGTTTTAGTTATGCCCATATAGCTTGACTACAAGAGTCTACTATTGTGACGGGACTTTCCGTGTGTTACACGTGATCTTGATTTTCATACAACTGACATCCACCTTAACTTAAACATTAATGATTTCATTAGATCTTAATGATTTCATTTTTCAATGATTCACACACGGTTATGATTTCCTTGATTCTCTTGAGTCTGATCTTTATAATTCTATGATTTCCACAATGATTATAGATTCTTGATTAGGATCCTTAGTTTACTGATCACACACTCTGGATTAGATTCCATGGGATTTGATCATTAGCCTTAGTTCTTTTGATTCCACTTTGAGTTTAGATTCTTGAATTTGAACTCGATGGACTAAGGGTTCGTTTAGAGTTTAGAATTTAGGTATTACTCATAAGAGTAATTAATTAATTCGTTGGTTAAATCAGCATAACAATTACCTAGACAGGAGTCTAGGAGTATAAGCAAACATATATAAAGCATACAATAAGTAAAAGCATTTACGTAAAACATATTTAAATAAAATGGTTTACGCATGCTTCTCAGCCCCGCGTTTGAAAACAAAAATTTTTAGAAAAGAGGCAATGAACTCACCTATGTTGCTTTGTATTGAATTACCACAAAATGTGCGCTCGTTGTTGTAGACTATGTTTCTTCGGTTCCTGAGTTGTTTCAAAAGAATTCGAATACGATAAGTATTTATAATAGTCGTCGTATTCAGGGTTTGGTCTCGGTGTGCAACTAAGTTTCCTATGTTACTAATGTACTTCTAAGATTTCATCTAACTAGTCTAACTTATTACCCATTAGTAACCCTAATCCCATTATTCATTATTGCAAGTTCTTAATTTAAAACGTTTCTAATTTAATTCACTTTAAGTTAAACATTAAGTTAAAATCATTTATTTTAATTTGAAAGAGCTTACAATTTAGTTTCTTTTATCAAAAACATAATTAATTTAAGAAATGTGAAGCTTACACATGACGGGCTTGGGTTAAGCCCACTGGGCCAACCTCGGGCCCACTTCTCAACTTTGATTTCCAAGTGATTACTGATCAAGATTCTTGAATAACTCAGCCTAGATAATTCAATTGAATCATCTAAGTTAGTTACATATCCTTATGAATTTTCCTAAGGTTTAGGTGTCAAAAATTAAATCAACACTCGAAACTTTAGATTATTGTTTGACTCACATGATTTCACGATGAATCCCCAAGTGTGCTGAGCTTAATTAATAGATATTAACAACCCATACTTAGTTGTTTGCATGATAAAGAAAACCCATTTTCTTTAGAAAAACCCTAATCCCTTGTTTAGCTTTTATAACATGCTTTATGCAACACCCTTGTTATCGAAATCCCAACCATCCTTTGTTGATCTTAACCCATCTAGATAATTATGACATAGGTTTGACTCTTGGGAGTTAGAGTTGATTTCCTATCAAAGAAACCCTAATAGGTCTTCTCACACACACACATGTATGCAATATATGAATCTCATGCACTCACTTGGTTTCCCATACATACACACCCACCCCATGTATACTACTTGCTGGACCGACCAAATCAACCTTTAGGCCGATCGAATGACTCCCTTGATCGAATAGGGTGGCCATACTTGGTGGTGGTTCGGCTGAAGAACAACACCCGATCGAAGGGCTCTTGGGCCGAAACACTTGGCCGACAAAATGAGTCCCGACCGAATGGGTTTAACCGATAATGGTCTGGTCGAATTGGGATGGGCGAGTGGCTTTGATTCGAGTGAGCCTTTAACCGAAAGAGGGTAAGGGCGAAAGAACCCAGGCCGAAGGAGTGTTACTGGGCCGACCGAATGGATTAGCCGAGCGAAGAACTAGGCCGGCGAAGGAGGGCTGCTTCGGTTGAGGCCATTTGGCCAGCTGACGCTAGCCATTCGGCCGAGCTGGGTTTGGCAGCGGCCTCGACTCACAATCACTACTAGACATCCAGCCTTTGCTCCTAGATTGTTCCTACCCATACTAAGCATGTTTGTGTGTAGTTCCTATAGCTTGGAAGGGTGCAAAACCGGTTCTAAGTGGGTTCGAATCTAGGGTTTAGAAAACCCTAAAACCGAGCTTGGATCTTGGATTTTACCTCGAATATGATAGATGGAAGCTTAGATCTGTTGTACTTTCGAGTTCTATGTGATGTAGTGGTCGTTTTGACACCAAAATCACACGATTTCGTGAAGGAATGAAGGAGATCTAGCTATGGTTTCTAGAGAGAGAGTAGAGAGAGAAAGTGGAGAACGAAAATTGGAGCTTGGCTGGTTGGTGGGGAGGGAAGATGGCATTAATTGCCATCATAAATGATGGTGAAATACCCGGTTATGTCCGGGTTCGTTCGGTTCCGCTCGGTTTCGCGTAAAACGTCGTTCTCGTTTCATTTTCGTAACGAAACGAATCGATTATAAAACAAGATTTTATAAAATTATTCTAGGTGGTTACTCCTAGTAGATTAACTAAATATCTTCTGTTTATTTTAAATTTATGAAAGCATTTAATTAACTGTTTAAAATCGAATCGTACAGTCGTCACGCGTATTCGTTCGAATCGTCACCCGTACGAACACGACGATAACTATACTTTTCAATATGGTTTTCTAATTATTGGATATCATTCAGAACGTTAAACTTTCAGATGTATTCGTACAGATCGTCACCTATACGAATAATCCGTCGATTTCGCATTCACGTAACGACATCCGTTGTAGTTTTGTTTGGTAAAGCCTCACATACGTTTATACATAATAAAGTCCTAACAAATAATCACATGATGGTTCTGTATCGCCAGATACTTATCTGACTGATGAACCATGTTTCTGAGTTTTGTTTCTCTGAAATGATTCTGAATTTGCTCTTTGATAACACAAAATGATAATGATACATGATTTGAATATGACATACAATGAAACACGTATAGTTTGTACCTGATTACTGTTGACGTTACTGTTGAGATCACCATTCCGGTACTGGTTACGGCACTGATGTTACAGTCTCCCCTTGTTAGAGAAATTTTGTCCCGAAATTTAAGAATCGTTATCAGATACGGCTTCCTCTGTAAACAGTTGGGGATACTTGGACTTCATGTGATCTTCGCGTTCCCAAGTAAACTCAGGTCTGCGCTTTGAGTTCCAACGAACCTTGACGATCGGAATACGGCTTCGCCTTAGTTGCTTAACTTTGCGATCCATAATCTCCAAAGGTTCCTCGACAAAGTGTAACTGTTTTTCCACTTGAATTTCTTCGATTGGTATGACGAGTGACTCGTCAGCCAGGCATTTCTTTAAGTTTGAGACGTGAAACACGTCATGCACACCACTGAGTACATCTGGTAATCTCATTCTATACGCTACAGGACCAATACGTTCAATGATCTCGAATGGTCCCACGTATCGTGGTGCTAACTTGCCTTTCTTTCCAAAGCGTACTACACCTTTCCATGGGGATACCTTCAACATGACACGGTCTCCCACTTGAAATTCCAACGGCTTGCGCCGTTGGTCGGCGTAGCTCTTTGTTGAATCTGAGCAATCTTGTCGGTAGTCTCTTGAATAAGCTCTGGCCCAGTTATACGGTTATCTCCAACATCAGTCCAACAGATCGGTGATCGACATTTTCGACTATACAAAGCCTCGAATGGTGCGCATCCGATGCTACTATGGTAACTGTTGTTGTAGGAGAATTCAATTACTGGCAAATGAGAGTCCCAATTTCCATCGAAGTCTAACACACAGGTTCTCAACATGTCCTCCAGGGTCTGAATCGTACGTCCGCTTTGACCGTCCGTTTGTGGATGGTAAGCTGTACTCAGATTTAAGTGCGTTCCTAGGGATTTCTGCAATGATTGCCAGAACCTTGATGTGAATCTGCTGTCTCTATCTGAAATAATAGACAATGGCACACCATGGCGTACCACTATCTCATTGATGTATAAGCTCGCCAGTTTCTCCATCGTGAAGGTCTCACGCATTGGTAAGAAATGAGCAGATTTTGTCAAACGATCAATGATAACCCATATTGTAACAACAGTGCCGGACGCTTGCCGGAACAGTGATCGCAACAGTAAACCGTACAGTAACTCAGGTACACATTACGTGACACTACGTTAATACTATTGATACATTATGCTTAACACGAGACTATTATACGATTGTCTGAAATCTGACTGAAACCTTAGGGTTTAACAGCCAAAAACATGTCAGACAACACAGTGTTGAAACATAGATACTTGATTTGATACTATTGTGTATAAACGTATGTGAGGTTAAACAGAACGAAACCATAGCGGTTGTTGTTACGGAATGCTAAACCGACGAATTATTTGTATAGGTGACGATCTGTACGAATGATTCTGAAAGTTTAATGTTCTAAAATAATGACTGAACAATAGAGAACAAGAGTCGGAAAGCCAAACCATCGTCGTGTTCGTTCGAATGACGATTCGAACGAATACGCGCGATGTCGACGCGTTCTGACAAAACGAAACGAAACGAAACGGAAACGGAAACGAAACGAACGATCATAAACTTAAGGAAATAAAATATTTCCTATTTTACAATTTTGAAACTCATCATAAATAAAATTAAACAAAACCATTTTAATTAATCGCGAACAAAGAAACGAAACGCGTAAAACAATGGAATTCGATAAATAATGTAATTAAACGAAATTTAAAATAATTATTAGAAATAAATACCATTCAAGTAGTTTAAGATAAACTCTTTTTATTTAATTTATGAAAAACGCACGTAACGTGCCGGAAACGAGACGAAAATACGAGCCGAGCAACCGAAACGAACCCGAACACACACGGGGTGTATAAGCCTTGAAAGAGGCTATTTTTCTCATTTATGACAAACCCTCTCTCTCTCTACCCTCCCATTCCCGTCACCTCTCTCTCTCTCTAGATTTCACCACTTTAAACTTCTAGATCTTGAGCATTTCTTGATGAAATCGCATGATTTTGGTGTCTACGCGTAGCTAACTACGAGATCTACAAGGAAGTACAGCTATTCGGAAGGATTAACCAGCCATTTCGAGGTATGAAGCTAGAAAACATCACGAAAATTAGGGTTTTATCACCCATGGTCGAACCCACCCTCATAGCCGGCCCTTAACCTTTCTCTCCAAACCACGCACCTTCGAGAACTCATCTGGGTGCACCCATGTTAAGGAATCATGTTTGAAACAGCCTAGAGTCGAACTAGAATGATGCCGATGAACAGGGTTCGTGGCTCAAGTGGTCGAACCTTGTTGCTGATCAGGAACAAGAAGCATGGCCGAACCCTAGCAGCCCTCACGAACCATGCACGAACCTTGATATGGCCTCTCTATACGCGAACCCTAGGAGAAGGTGCAGCTGGGCGAACCTGCTTACCTCTCCCTCAACCGAACCACTCACGAACCAACCAGACTTGGCGAACCATCTTATATTGCCGAACCCTTGCATGGTTGCGAACCTTGCTGGTGTTTTGGCCGAACCTACACATTTGTCGAACCACTATCGAAACTGCGACCCTTCTTTTGATCTAGAGCCAAACCTGATGAATATTGGACGAACCCTTATGCGAACCCTGCTGCCAGACAAGCACTCATAAGTCACGAACCGGTTACCATGCATTCACTTTCACGAACCCTTGAGGACTTAGACGAACTCTTGGCCTCCTAACCAGCCGAACCTCCTGGTCCTAGCCGAACCCTGGAAGGAGAGTCACGAACCCATGTATCCTAACTACTAGCCGAACCTAAGGCCAATACCTAATGAGGTTCGCTGCCATTAAAGCCGAACCCATCCCCTTTAGTATTATTCGGCCCAATTGGGGTGTAACAAGGCCCAATTATCTACCTTAGGTCCAATTGAATTCGGCCAATTAGACCGGCCCATTGGGAATATCATTAGTCTAATAGATCGGCCCAACAACCTATTATTCGGCCTGTTGAGATTGTCTCGGTCCAATAACATTTACATAAGCCCAACACCATATGAATTGATTCTTGAGATCCACTAGGCCCATTTTACATAAAAACCTAACACTACATTCGGCTCATATTGTCATGAAGTAATTTAACACAAAAGGACTACAAATATGGGGTAGCTATAAGAGTCAAATGTGAACGGGATAACAAGACAAACTCTAAATGTTAAACCTAAGTCACCTTTATGACTTGGATTTTGTATAATTTACAATTGTGGACACATAACAAACTAAGTTAATGATATCAAGTGTTAGAGGATCTATGAACAATAAACAAAGGGGCCGAATAATTTCCGAGACTCACAAGTGTTAGCCAACTTTAGGGCTAACACTAATACTTATACACAATGAATTCTCACAAACAAATGCTTATCAACTACAAACACTATGAAATCAATACAGGAGCGTGAACCTCATAACAAGTGCAAACAAAGAGCGCGAGCATTCTTATTCTACTTAGTCAAACACTACTGACACAAGGTGAGTTCATTTGTCCCTTTTCAAACTTATTTGTTTTACTTCGGGACTGAGAAGCATGTTAAACATTTTCATAAACTATTGAAATGTTATTTAATGCTTTTGAAACTTACACATGATGCTTATATTGATGCTTATGCTTGGAAACTAGTATACCTTGAGAAACTATAAACTGGATGCTTATACTTCAAACTTGAAGCTTGAAACTATATGTTGGATGCTTATGCGAGAAACTAAATGTTTAAACGTGAGACTTATTGCTTATGCTAGAAACTATATGTGTAAACTTGAGACTCGAAGCTTATGTTAGAAACTATATACTTAAACTTAAGACTTGATGCCTATACTACGGAATTCATGATGAAACTATACGTGGATGCTTGAAACTACGATTTGCGTGTGAAATACTATGCATGTATCTAATCATGGGCTACGTAATTGCTAAACTTCTGCTAGAGCAGAGCTTGTACCTATGTATTGAGATACATGAAAACTAAACCATAACGAGGCTAAGCTATTATCTATATAAGAGACATGTAATTGCTAAACTTCTGCTAGAGCATAGCTTTTTTCTGCTTATATGAGATATGTAATTGCTGGATTGTTTGTGTATGCATGGCTTGTGTCTATGTATGAGATACGTAATTGCTAAACTTCTGCTAGAGCAGAGCTTGTATCTTGTATAGGAGACACGTAATTGCTAGACTAAGCTTAACTAATTCATGAGATACGTAATGGCTAAACTTCTGCTAGAGCAGAGCTTGTATCTAGCCGTGAGCTACGTAATTGCTAAACTTCTGCTAGAGCAGAGCTTGTACTCACGCATGAGATTAAGGAAAGCTAAACTATATGAAACTATGATGCTTGTTAAAACTTACTTTGAAGCTAATACTTATGAATACTATAGACTTGTAAACTTTGAAACAGAAAACAAAAGCTATGATGAGGAATGGGTTGAATGGTAGGTAAAATGCTTAATTTTTATTAACAACAGTGTCATATGCGGATTAGTATGTGGTGGGACGTCGTCTGGGCGGGTTGTATGCTCGACTCAGGGGTATGCCCTATATATAAGCATACCGATTTGGATATTACATGTGGAGTTAATGAGGTTAAGATTTTACTGAAAGAGGTTTGTTAAAGCTATTTTAAACTTAAAAACTATATGAACTCACCAACCATTGTGTTGACTTTGTTTTCTTACATGCTTTCTCAGGTGAAGAACAGGTTTAAGCTAAGGCTATTGGATTTCATGCTAGGTGGCCTATATAGAGGACCTAGTTGATTTTGGAAGCACATCTTTTGTTGATAATACGAATCACTTTTGAATGTCTTGTACAGATTACAAGATAGAACACATTTGATTCTTCTGTTAGGTTTACCAAGTTAAATTACTGAACATTGACATTGTAATTTAACTTTGTAATCCTATTTAAATGCTTTATTGTTCTTTAGTTATTCTTAACATTGATGTTATGTAAACAATCTGATCATCACGATTATCACTCACGATATCGCGCCCCGAGAACCTTCTGCCCGACAGGGACTTCGATCCTACCCCGCCGGCTCGGGGTGTGACAGATTGGTATCAGAGCTCAAGGTTATAGAGAATAATAGGTCATTTACTTAAACGGTTTGGCCTAGACTATAACTTAGGGACCCTCATGTAGAGAACTTAAGACTTAAGTTTGCATTATGTTTTCTGCATTCGATCACTGCACTAACCAAATTGTTTTGGTTATGATCAGAATGCCGCCAAGAAAACAACCGACTCCGATACCTACTACTCAGACTTCTGCACCACACTCTTCTACTCCATCACCTCCAGATTCACCACCGCCACCTCCTCCTCCACATAGTCCTCCTCCGAACTGGAATACGAGTCCAGTTATTGACCCTGCTACTATCGCCTTGGCGACACTGGTTAGTACTCAACTGACGAGCCAACTGAAGGATGTCATCCCAGAGATGATAAACCTGATTCAAGGCCATGGCAACAATTCTGGCCATACTACAGGAGAGGCTAGTGGAAACACTAGTCATACTTCAGACTGCTCCTACAAATCCTTTGTAGGATGCAAACCACCGAGCTTTACTGGTGTGGAAGGAGCCGTTGGACTGATCCAATGGCTGGAGAAGATGGAAAACACTTTGGACATAAGCAGTTGTCCAGAACACCACAAAGTTCGCTATGCAGCCGGGTCATTTAGCAAGCGAGCACTGACATGGTGGAATGCTCAGATCAGAGCTAAAGGAAGAGATGAAGCAATGGCCATGCCATGGGCAGAATTCAAACTCCTTCTGAGGAACAAGTTCTGTCCGAAACACGAACTGCAGGAGCTTGAGATTGAGCTCTCGAATCATGTGATGAAGGGAGCTGATCATATGACTTTTACCACTCGCTATCATGAACTGTAGCTTTGGTGCCCGAGATGGTGCCAACATTGGAAAAGCTGATTGATCGTTACGTAGCAGGATTACCTTCTTGTATTCAAAGCATTGTGTTAGCTGCGTATCCTGCTACCCTGGAGTCTGCTATCTCCCTTTCAGCTAAACTTACCAATGTGATGGTAAAGTCTGGAGTTTTAAAAGATGATGCGGGAAAGGATAAGGAAACCACAACAAAGAAACCAGAGTATCATCAAAAGAAGAAACAGAAGGTCGTTAAGAATTATGCGGCCGTTACTCCTTTGAGACAGGACCCTGCAGCACCTGTCAATTCTGCACCCAGGAACTATGGGGGAGAACATCCCCAGTGCACTCACTGCAAGTATCATCATCCTCCTACTGCTCAATGTAGGAAATGCACTAATTGTGGTCGATTTGGCCACTGGGTTGCAAGATGCCGCTTTGCTGTGAATCAAGCTACCAACACTGCAGCAAAGGCACTACCTCCACCACCACCACCACAGAATCCAGGCAACAACAACAACAACAGAGGCTGTTACAACTGCGGGGAATTGGGTCATTTCTCCCGCGACTGTCCTAAGAGAGTGCAACAAGGAGCTCAAGCACCTCGAGGACGAGCTTTTGTTATCGGAGCCAATGCTGCACGCCAAGACCCTAATGTGGTCACTGGTACATTTCTTTTACATGACTCTTATGCATCTATACTATTTGATACTGGTGCAGACCAGAGTTTTATTTCATCTGATTTTGCACGACAACTTAGTCTTGCTGAGGAAACTTTAGACTCCCCTTACATTATGGAAGTAGCAAACGGAAAGCAAGTTACAGTTAGCACTATACTTAGGAACTACCCACTTACACTCACAGATCACACATTTGCCATCGACTTGCTACCGATGGAGTTGGGCAGTTTCGACATCTATCACTCAATAGAGTTGAAGTCATCTGTTCCAAAAAGCTACTTCGGATTCCAGTAACGGATGATCATGTATTGGAAGTTCATGGGGATCAAGCAAAGCGAAACGTAAAGATCATATCATGCATAAAAGCGCGTAAGTGTCTGCAAAAGAAATGCATAGCTTTCTTGGCTCACGTAGTGGAAAAAGAGAAAGACAAGAAAACAATACAAGACGTGCCGATAGTGAAGGAATACCCTGAAGTATTTCCTGAAGATCTACCCGGTTTGCCACCGGTGCGACCGGTAGAGTTCCGTATTGATCTGATTCCTAGAGCAACACCTGTTGCTAAATCTCCTTACAGGTTAGCACCCTCGGAGATGCAGGAACTATCTAACCAACTACAGGAACTGCTTGATAAAGGTTTCATCCGACCGAGCTACTCACCTTGGGGAGCTTCGGTTTTGTTCGTTAAAAAGAAGGATGGATCCTTTTGTATGTGCATAGACTACAGGGAGTTAAACAAACTAACCATTAAGAATCGGTATCCACTACCGAGGATTGATGATTTGTTTGATCAATTGCAAGGAGGTCAATTCTTTTCGAAGATCGATCTGCGGTCTGGATACCATCAGCTTAGAGTACAAGACGAAGATATACCGAAGACGGCGTTTCGTACCAGATATGGGCATTACGAGTTTATGGTGATGCCTTTTGGTTTGACGAATGCACCCGCGGTTTTCATGGATCTCATGAACCGAGTGTGTAAGACGTATTTAGATCAATTTGTTATTGTTTCATTGATGACATATTGATCTATTCTAAAAGCAAAGCAGAACACGAGCAACATCTGAGGACGATCTTGGAACTGTTAAAGGAAGAGAAACTCTATGCCAAATTCTCTAAGAGTGAATTTTGGTTAAAAGAGGTTCAATTCCTAGGCCACGTTGTTAACAGTGAGGGAATACATGTTGATCCTGCCAAGATCGAGGCAATAAAAGATTGGGACACTCCGAAGACACCGACGGAGATACGTTCTTTTCTAGGCTTAGCAGGTTATTACAGAAGGTTCATCTCGAACTTTTCTAAGATAGCCCTGCCACTTACGAAGCTAACACAGAAAAGCGAGCCATTTGTTTAGGAACAGAAACAAGAAGAAGCCTTTCAGACTTTGAAGCAAAGACTATGTGATGCTCCAATCTTATCTCTCCCAGACGGTTGTGATGACTTTGTTGTGTATTGTGATGCATCCCATCAGGGACTCGGCTGTGTACTTATGCAGCGAGACAAAGTTATTGCCTAAGCTTCGAGACAACTAAAGATCCATGAGAAGAACTACACTACTCATGATCTGGAACTGGGAGCCGTTATATTTGCATTAAAGATTTGGAGGCATTATTTATATGGCACCAAGCCCGCCCCGTTAGCGGTGCGCACATATAATGTATATATGTGTCGACAGCTCTTGAGGGGCAAAAGTAAAATTGCACTAATTTTAACGTTATTTTACTTATTCAGTGAAAATAACGTTAAAATCGTTTCGGACGGTTGATCAAGCATCATGAGCCGAGGGTCTCACTGGAAGCAGCCTCTCTACCCCTACGGGGTAGGGGTAAGGCTGTCTACATCTCACCCTCCTCAGACCCTGCCTTAGCATGCTAATGGCGGGATATACTGAGTACGTTGATTGATTGGTTGATTGATTTATATGGCACCAAGTGTACCATATTTATAAATCACAAAAGTCTGCAACACATATTTGATCAGAAGGAACTCAACATGAGACAGCGACGTTGGGTTGAGCTTCTGAATGACTATGACTGTGTAATCAAGTACCATCCGGGCAAGGCAAACGTTGTAGCTAATGCCTTGAGCCGGAAGGAACGGATCAAACCCTTGCGCGTCAGAGCAATGGGAATGACTGTGCAGACAAGCCTACACGATGACATCATAAAAGCACAACAAGAGGTTATTGAACGTGAAAACTTGAAGAAAGAACTTGATTGCGGTGTGGAAAAACATTTGGAAACAAAACCTGATGGACTCGTTTACTACAAGGACCGCGTGTGGATTCCTGCAGTAGATGAGTTAAGAAAGCTTATTTTCGATGAAGCGCACAAGACCAAGTACTTTGTGCATCCCGGTGCTGATAAAATGTACCAAGACTTACGTGCATATTATTGGTGGCCGGGTATGAAGAGAGACATAGCCGTGTACGTTGGTCGATGTCTTACGTGTGCTAAAGTGAAGGCAGAACACCAGAAACCGTCAGGTTTACTGGAACAGCCTGAAATTCCACTTTGGAAGTGGGAACAGATAGCTATGGACTTTGTTACTAAGCTACCCCGCACTTCCAGTGGATATGACACTATTTGGGTTATCATTGATCGATTAACCAAATCTGCTCATTTCTTGCCAATGCGAGAAACTTACACGATGGATAAACTAGCAAAGCTTTACATCAACGAGATAGTGGTACGCCATGGTGTGCCATTATCTATCATTTCAGATCGTGATAGCAGATTCACATCAAGGTTCTGGCAAACATTGCAGAAATCTCTGGGGACGCAATTGAACTTGAGTACAGCTTATCATTCGCAGACGGATGGTCAAAGCGAACGTACTATACAGACCCAGGAGGACATGTTAAGAACTTGTGTCAAAGACTTTGGTGGTAATTGGGATTCTCATTTGCCACTAATCGAGTTCTCCTACAATAACATTTATCACAGCAGCATCGGTTGTGCCCCATTCGAGGCCCTTTATGGTCGGAAATGTCGGTCACTGATCTGTTGGTCAGAAGTGGGAGATAATCGAATAACAGGGCCAGAACTTATTCAAGAAACTACAGACAAGATTTCTCAGATACAACAAAGGTTACAGGCAACACGAAGCAGACAAAAGAGCTATGCCGACAAACGGCGCAAGCCGTTGGAATTCCAAGTGGGAGACCGTGTCATGTTAAAGGTTTCCCCATCGAAGGGCGTAGTCCGTTTTGCAAAGAAAGCCAAATTAACACCACGATACGTGGGACCGTTCGAAATCATTGAACGCATTGGTCCTGTGGCGTACAGATTAAGCTTACCAGATGAACTTAGTGGTGTGCATGACGTGTTTCATGTCTCAAACTTAAAAAAATGCCTTGCCGATGAAACTCTTATCATACCGGTTGAAGAAATTCAATTGGATGAACACTTACATTTTGTTGAAGAACCTTTAGAGATTATGGATCTCAAAGTTAAGAAACTGAGGAGAAGCGGTATCCCGATCGTTAAGGTTCGATGGATCTCAAGGCGCGGACCCGAGTTTACCTGGGAACGTGAAGATCACATGAACAAGTATCCCCAACTCTTTACAGAGGAACCCGTACCGAATAACGAGTCTTAAATTTCGGGACGAAATTTCTCTAACAAGGGGAGACTGTAATAACAGTGCCGGACGCGTGCCGGACGCGTGCCGGAACAGTGATCGCAACAGTAAACCGTACAATAACTCAGGTACACATTACGTGAAACTATGTTAATACTATTGATACATTATGCTTAACACGAGACTATTATACGATTGTCTGAAATCTGACTGAAACCTTAGGGTTTAACAGCCAGAAACATGTCAGACAACACAGTGTTGAAACATAGATACTTGATTTGATACTATTGTGTATAAACGTATGTGAGGTTAAACAGAACGAAACCATAGCGGTTGTTGTTACGGAATACTAAACCGACAAATTATTCGTATAGGTGACGATCTGTACGAATGATTCTGAAAGTGTAATGTTCTAAAATAATGACTGAACAATAGAGAACAAGAGTTGGAAAGCCAAACCATCGTCATGTTCGTTCGAATGACGATTCGAACGAATACGCGCGATGTCGACACGTTCTGACGAAACGAAACGAAACGAAAACGGAAACGAAACGAACGATCATAAACTTAAGGAAATAAAATATTTCCTATTTTACAATTTTGAAACTCATCATAAATAAAATTAAACAAAACCATTTTAATTAATCGCGAACAAAGAAACGAAACGCGTAAAACAATGGAATTCGATAAATAATTTAATTAAACGAAATTTAAAATAATTATTAGAAATAAATACCATTCAAGTAGTTTAGAATAAACTCTTTTTATTTAATTTATGAAAAACGCACGTAACGTGCCGGAAACGAGACGAAAATACGAGCCGAGCAACCGAAACGAACCCGAACACACACGGGGTATATAAGCCTTGAAAGAGGCTATTTTTCTCATTTATGACAAACCCTCTCTCCCTCTACCCTCCCATTCCCGTCACCTCTCTCTCTCTCTAGATTTCACCACTTTAAACTTCAAGATCTTGAGCATTTCTTGATGAAATCGCATGATTTTGGTGTCTATGCGTAGCTAACTACGAGATCTACAAGGAAGTACAGCTATTCGGAAGGATTAACCAGCCATTTCGAGGTATGAAGCTAGAAAACATCACGAAAATTAGGGTTTTATCACCCATGGTCGAACCCACCCTCATAGGCAGCCCTTAACCTTTCTCTCCAAACCACGCACCTTCGAGAACTCATCTAGGTGCACCCACGTTAAGGAATCATATCTGAAAAAGCCTAGAGTCGAACTAGAATGATGCGGATGAACAGGGTTCGTGGATCAGGTGGCCGAACCTTGTTGCTGATCGGGAACAAGAAGCATGGCCGAACCTTAGCAGCCCTCACGAACCTAGCACGAACCTTGATATGGCCTCTCTATACGCGAACCCTAGGCGAAGGTGCAACTGGGCGAACCTGCTTACCTCTCCCTCAACCGAACCACTCACGAACCAACCAGACTTGGCAAACCATCTTATATTGCCGAACCCTTGCATGGTTGCGAACCTTGCTGGTGTTTTGGCTGAACCTACACATTTGCCGAACCACTATGGAAACTGCGAACCTTTTTTTGATCTAGAGCCGAACCTGATGAATATTGGACGAACCCTTATGCGAACCCTGCTGCCAGACAAGCACTCATAAGTCACGAACATGTTACCATTCATTCACTTTCACGAACCCTTGAGGACATAGACGAACTCTTGGCCTCCTAACCAGCCGAACCTCCTGGTCCTAGCCGAACCCTGGAAGGAGAGTCACGAACCCATGTATCCTAACTACTAGCCGAACCTAAGGCCAATACCTAATGAGGTTCGCTGCCATTAAAGCCGAACCCATCCCCCTTAGTATTATTCGGCCCAATTGGGGTGTAACAAGGCCCAATTATCTACCTTAGGTCCAATTGAATTCAGCCCAAATAGACCGGCCCATTGGGAATATCATTAGTCTAATAGATCGGCCCAACAACCTATTATTCGGCCCGTTAAGATTGTCTCGGTCCAATAACATTTACATAAGCCCAACACCATATGAATTGATTCATGTGATCCACTAGGCCCAATTTACATAAAAACCTAACACTACATTCGGCTCATATTGTCATGAAGTAATTTAGCACAAAAGGACTATAAATATGAGGTAGTTATAAGAGTCAAATGTGAACGGGATAACAAGACAAACTCTAAATGTTAAACCTAAGTCACCTTTATGACTTGGATTTTGTATAATTTACAATTGTGGACACATAACAAACTAAGTTAATGATATCAAGTGTTAGAGGATCTATGAACAATAAACAAAGGGGCCGAATAATTTCCGAGACTCACAAGTGTTAGCCAACTTTAGGGCTAACACTAATACTTATACACAACGAATTCTCACAAACAAATGCTTATCAACTACAAACACTATGAAATCAATACAGGAGCGTGAACCTCATAACAAGTGCAAACAAAGAGCGCGAGCATTCTTATTCTACTTAGTCAAACACTACTGACACAAGGTGAGTTCATTTGTCCCTTTTCAAACTTATTTGTTTTACTTCGGGACTGAGAAGCATGTTAAACATTTTCATAAACTATTGAAATGTTATTTAATGCTTTTGAAACTTACACATGATGCTTATATTGATGCTTATGCTTGGAAACTAGTATACCTTGAGAAACTATAAACTGGATGCTTATACTTCAAACTTGAAGCTTGAAACTATATGTTGGATGCTTATGCGAGAAACTAAATGTTTAAACGTGAGACTTATTGCTTATGCTAGAAACTATATGTGTAAACTTGAGACTTGAAGCTTATGTTAGAAACTATATACTTAAACTTGAGACTTGATGCCTATACTACGGAATTCATGATGAAACTATACGTGGATGCTAGAAACTACGATTTGCGTGTGAAATACTATGCATGTATTTAATCATGGGCTACGTAATTGCTAAACTTCTGCTAGAGCAGAGCTTGTACCTACGTATTGAGATACATGAAAACTAAACCATAACGAGGCTAAGCTATTATCTATATAAGAGACATGTAATTGCTAAACTTCTGCTAGAGCAGAGCTTTTGTCTGCTTATATGAGATATGTAATTGCTAGATTGTTTGTGTATGCATGGCTTGTGTCTATGTATGAGATACGTAATTGCTAAACTTCTGCTAGAGCAGAGCTTGTATCTTGTATAGGTGAAACGTAATTGCTAGACTAAGCTTAACTAATTCATGAGATACGTAATGGCTAAACTTCTGCTAGAGCAGAGCTTGTATCTAGCCGTGAGCTACGTAATTGCTAAACTTCTGCTAGAGCAGAGCTTGTACTCACGCATGAGATTAAGGAAAGCTAAACTATGTGCGTGTGAAACTATGATGCTTGTTAAAACTTACTTTGAAGCTAATACTTATGAATACTATAGACTTGTAAACTTTGAAACAGAAAAAAAAGCTATGATGAGGAATGGGTTGAATGGTAGGTAAAATTCTTAATTTTTATTAACAACAGTGTCATATGCAGATTAGTATGTGGTGGGACGGCGTCTGGGCGGGTCGTATGCTCGACTCAGGGGTATGCCCTATATATAAGCATACCGATTTGGATATTACATGTGGAGTTAATGAGGTTAAGGTTTTACCGAAAGAGGTTTGTTAAAGCTATTTTAAACTTAAAAACTATATGAACTCACCAACCATTGTGTTGACTTTGTTTTCTTACATGCTTTCTCAGGTGAATAACAGGTTTAAGCTAAGGCTATTGGATTGCATGCTAGATGGCTTATATAGAGGACCTAGTTGATTTTGGAAGCACATCTTTTGTTGATAATACGAATCACTTTTGAATGTCTTGTACAGATTACAAGATAGAACACATTTGATTCTTCTGTTAGGTTTACCGAGTTAAATTACTGAACATTGACATTGTAATTTAACTTTGTAATCCTATTTAAATGCTTTATTGTGCTTTAGTTATTCTTAACATTGATGCTATGTAAACAATCTGATCATCACGATTATCACTCATGATATCGCGCCTCGAGAACCTTCTGCCCGACGGGGACTTCGATCCTACCCCGCCGGCTCGGGGTGTGACACAGATCGTATCATGACCACTGGAAGTGCGGGGTAGCTTGGTAATTAAGTCCATAGCTATTTGTTCCCACTTCCAAGCGGAATCTCAGGCTGTTCCAGTAAACCTGACGGTTTCTGGTGTTCCGCCTTTACCTTAGCACACGTAAGACACCGGCCGACGTACTCGGCTATGTGTTTCTTCATTCCCAGCCACCAATAAAATCCCCGTAAGTCTTGGTGCATTTTATCAGCGCCTAGATGCACATAGTACATGGTCTTGTGTGCTTCATTGAGGATAAGTCTTCTCAATTTGTCTACTACCGAAATCCATATATGATCCTGGTAGTAGATAACTCCATCAGGCTTCGTTTCAAATTGTTTCTCTGCTCCATAGTCAAGTTCTTTCTTCAGGTTTCCTCTATCAACTGATTCTTGTTGTGCCTGAATAATCTTGTCACGTAGACTTGTCTGCACAGTCATTCCCATTGCTCTGACGCGCAATGGTTTGACGCGTTCCTTCCGGCTTCAGGCATCAGCTACAATGTTTTCCTTGCCCGGATGGTACTTGATCACACAATCGTAATCATTCAGAAGTTCGACCCAACGTCTATGTCGCATGTTGAGTTCCTTCTGATCAAAGATATGCTGCAGACTCTTGTGATCAGTAAATATGGTACATTTAGTGCCATATTAATAATGCCTCCAAATCTTCAATGTGAAGATTACAGCTCGCAATTCAAGATCATGAGTAGTGTAGTTCTTCTCATGAATCTTTAACTGTCTCGATGCATACGCGATAACTTTGTCCCGTTGCATTAACACGCAACCAAGTCCCTGATGGGAGGCATCACAGTATACAACAAAATCATCACAACCTTCTGGGAGAGATAAGATTGGAGCATCACATAACTTCTGCTTCAATAATTGAAAAGAATCTTCTTGTTTCTGCTCCCAGACAAACGGTTCACTTTTCTGGGTTATCTTGGTGAGAGGCAGAGCTATCTTAGAAAAGTTCGAGATAAACCTTCTATAATAACCTGCCAATCCCAGAAAAGACAGTATCTCCGTCGTTGTCTTCGGAGTGCCCCAGTTCTTTATTGCTTCGATCTTGGCAGGATCTACATGTATTCCCTCACTGTTGACTACATGACCCAGAAATTGAACTTCCCTTAGCCAGAATTCACACTTAGAGATTTTGGCATAGAGTTTCTCTTCTTTCAACAACTCCAAGATCCTTCTGAGATGTTGTTCGTGATCTGCTTTACTCTTGGAATAAATCAGTATGTCATCAATAAAGGCAATGACAAACTGATCCAGATACGGCTCGCACACTCAGTTCATGAGGTCCATGAAAACCGCTGGTGCATTCGTCAATCCGAAAGGCATCACCATAAACTCGTAATGCCCATTTCTGGTTCAGAACGCCGTCTTCGGTATGTCTTTGTCTTGCACTCTGAGTTGATGATATCCGGACCATAGATCGATCTTTGAAAAATACTGAGCTCCTTGCAATTGGTCAAACAAATCATCAATCCTCGGCAATGGATACCGATTCTTGATGATCAACATGTTCAGCTCTCGGTAGTCTATGCACATCCGAAAGGATCCAGCTTTCTTCTTCACGAACAAGACCGGAGCTCCCAAAGGTGAGTAGCTCGGTCTGATGAAACCCTTATCAAGTAGCTCCTGCAGTTGATTTGACAATTCCTGCATCTCTGAGGGTGCTAACCTGTAAGCAGATTTAGCAACAAGAGTTGCTCCAGGAACTAAGTAAATTCGGAATTCTACCGGTCGCGCAGGTGGCAAACCCGGTAGGTCTTCAGGAAATACTTCCAGATACTCTTTCATTACCGGCACATCTTGAATCCTTTTCTTGTCCTTCTCCGTTTCCACCACATGAGCCAGGAAAGCTACGCACTGCTTCCGTAGACACTTACGCGCTTTTATGCAAGAGATGATTTTGACACTTCGTTTTGCTTGATCCCCTCTAACTTCCAATACACGATTATCCGGCAATGGAACTCGAAGCAGCTTTTCAGAACAGATGACTTCCACTCGATTAGCAGTAAGCCAATCCATTCCAACAATGATGTCGAAACTACCCAACTCCATCGGTATCAAATCGATGGTGAATATATGACCATTAAGTGTCAATGGGCAATTTCTGTATAATGTACTAACTGTGATATGTTTCCCGTTAGCTACTTCTATGATGTAAGGGGAATCTAACAGTTCCTCTATAGAATCTAGTTGGCAAGCAAAATCGGTGGAGATAAAACTCTGATCCGCACCAGTGTCAAATAGAACAGATGCATAAAAATCATATAAAAGAAATGTACCAGTGACCACATTCGGGTCTTGGCGTGCAGCTGAAGCTCCTATAGCAAAAGCTCTTCCACGGGGTGTTGGAACTGCCTGTTGTGCCTTCTTCGGGCAGTTCTTTGCAAAGTGGCCCTGTTCGCCACAGTTATAGCATCCACCGTTGTTCTGGTTGTTGGGTGGAGGGAGAGCTAAAGCAGCATTGTTGACTGCTTGATTGGGTGTCATCCTGCAATTCTGGACCCAGTTTCCCTTTCTTGCACATCCAGTGCAGTGACGGCAGGGATTGCTTGCAGCATGATGATACTGGCACTTTGCACACAAAGGGTGTGGGCCAGTATACGGTTTCTTGTGCACATCCTGCGGTGCCATGGCTACTTGGTTGAGTGGAGTAGCCATAGTGTAGTTCTTTATAGTCTTCTGCTTCTTTTCGGGTGTTGGTGATTATAAGGTTTCTTGGAAGACTCTTCCTTGTGTTTACCAATGTCAGCCTCTTTCTTCAAAGTTCCAGAGGCAACCATCAGATCAGTGAATTTTCCAGAAAAACTCACAGCAAACTCCAAGGTAACAAGGTTTGCTGCAACAACTAAACCCTGAATGCAGGCGGGAAGTCCACCCACACACCTATATATCCTCTTCTCCAGGGTTGGCACCAAGGATACCAATTCATGATAGCGGGTAGTGTACCCTAGATGATCAGCTCCTTTCATCACATGATTGGACATTCTTGGGACAGAATTCGTTTCTCAGCAGTGTCTTGAACTCTTCCCATGGCATCGCCATCGCTTCTTCTCTTCCTCTAGCTTTGATCAGTGAGTTCCACCAAGTTAAAGCCCGCTTGTTGAATGATCCAACAGAGTGGCGAACTTTGTGGTGCTCTGGACAACTGCTAATGTCCAGAGTAGTCTCCATCTTTTCTATCCATTGGATTAATCCAACGGCTCCTTCAGTACCGCTAAAGCTAGACTGTTTACATCCCACAAATGACTTGTAGGAATAGTGTGATGCATTCCCAGTGTTCCCACTGGCTTCCCCTGACGAATGCCTGGTGTTGTTGCTGTCGTTCCGAATACGGTTGAGCATATCCGGTATCACTTCCTTCAGCTGGTTAGTCAGCTGGCTGCTCAGTAGAGTTGCCAAAGCAACAGTAGCAGGATCCAATATCTGAGTCGCGTTCGGGTTTGGAGGAGGAATAAGTGGAGGAAGAGGAGGTGGTAGAGGTGAATCAGCTAGTGATGGCGTTGACGAATGTGGAGTTGAATTCTGTGGAGGTGGCACAATAGAAGGAGGTCTTCTTGGCGGCATTCTGATCATAACCAAAAGTATATTGGTTAGTGCAAAGATCAAATGTAGAAGACACAATGCAAATATACAACTCCTATGTTCTCTACATGAGGGTCCCTAGGTTATAGTCTAGGTAAACCGTTTAAATAATATGACCTATATTTCTCTATAAGCATGGCTCTGATACCAATCTGTCGCACCCCGAGCCGGCGGGATGGATCGACTTTCCCGTCGGGCGGAAAGGTCCCGGGGCGCGATATCGGGATTGATAATCGGAATTATCAGAATGTTTACATTGCACATGATATATAAATGAGAAACTGCTAAATGAAAATATAATTACAAAGTTAAATCACATCAGTTTAGTTCATAATTTAACAATGTAAATCTACTATCAACATCATAAATCTTCTATCTTGTATCTGCACAAGATATACAAAATAAATTTGTATAATGATGTTTCAAAAATATGCAGGTCCAAAAGCTAGGTCCTCTATCTGGCATCCTAGTCCAAAAGTAATAACTCCTTAGTTGACATGTTCGTCACCTGAGAAGTCATGCAAAAAAAGATCAAGTCAACACATGGTTGGTGAGTTCATGTAGTTTTTATAAAATGAATTTGAATAACCTTCTGAATGACAACCTTAACCTCACCATTAACCACCTATACCATCTAGTTCAATATGCTTATATATAGGGCATATGTAGGGTCGAACTTACCGCCCGCCCAGCCACCGTCCCACCACATACCGAACCACATGATATATTGTTCCTAATGATAATTAAGCGTTTCATCACATACCTCTGATTCATAGCATTTGATTACCCTGAAAATGTTTACCTTGATCCCTCGAAATGACAACCTTAACCTCATCAACGACCACCTATGCTATCCAATCAAGTATGCTTATATATAGGGCATATGTAGAGGACAAGCCCCAGCCACCGTCCCACCACATACCGGACTGCTTAGCATATTGTTGTTAATGATAATTAAGCGTTTCACTCCATTCACCTTCAATTTAGATTTTGATTTCCACAATAGATTCACCTCTGATCTCTTGAGTTCACCATGTATTCATGATTACCCCAAAGCACTTGTAGAAATATACCATTAAATGTTTAATTAAATTAATAATTAAGCATTTAAATACAACTAAGACATGATTATTGTGCCTTATTTGACTCAATCAATAAGACTTAGTTGTTGGTGGTTGTCCAAGTTGTACCCTCTCACACGTGGCCCATATCAGGCATGACCCACAAGGAGTCTATCTGTATGCGTTGGGACTTTCATGATTTGCCCTTATCAGCTTGACCCTCTGGCCTACTGTACATTCCGGGACTTTAGGATATCCTTTGATTCTTGATTCTCTTGATTCCGTTTACTAGTTTTAGTTATGCCCATATAGCTTGACTACAAGAGTCTACTATTGTGACGGGACTTTCCGTGTGTTACACGTGATCTTGATTTACATACAACTGACATCCACCTTAACTTAAACATTAATGATTTCATTAGATCTTAATGATTTCATTTTTCAATGATTCACACACGGTTATGATTTCCTTGATTCTCTTGAGTCTGATCTTTATAATTCTATGATTTCCACAATGATTATAGATTCTTGATTAGGATCCTTAGTTTACTGATCACACACTCTGGATTAGATTCCATGGGATTTGATCATTAGCCTTAGTTTTTTTGATTCCACTTTGAGTTTAGATTCTTGAATTTGAACTCGATGGACTAAGGGTTCCTTTAGAGTTTAGAATTTAGGTATTACTCATAAGAGTAATTAATTAATTTGTTGGTTAAATCAGCATAACAATTACCTAGACAGGAGTCTAGGAGTATAAACAAACATATATAAAGCATACAATAAGTAAAAGCATTTACGTAAAACATATGAAGGTTCGCTGCTCCCCTATGCGAGACTAGGTTCGTGAACATGGGAGTCTAACACAGTAGGGTTCACCTAGGGTTCGGTGGCCTTCACAGGGTTCGGCTAAAGGCTGATGTGTGTGGGTTCGTGGGGAGGGTTCGGTAGCTAGGGATGAAAGGTTCGGCCATTTCTCATGGTTCGGC
The DNA here is from genome assembly GCA_009363875.1 of Mikania micrantha. Classification (NCBI taxonomy): domain Eukaryota; kingdom Viridiplantae; phylum Streptophyta; class Magnoliopsida; order Asterales; family Asteraceae; genus Mikania; species Mikania micrantha. The sequence goes on along the minus strand of CM018691.1, from coordinate 58,498,661 downwards.
CGGTAGTATACAGTTTCGTGAAGATCGGCTCAGCAGGGTTCGGTCAACAGAACGCAGGGTTCGTCCCTTCCAATTATCGCGAACCTGTGCCTTTCCTTCCTGCTTCTAGGTGTTGCGGAGCAACTTTCCATAGTGGTGTTATGTTATGAGGTTGTTTCCAGATCATGTGGTCCAACAGAAAGGGTGGTTAGCTGGTTGTGGTCACGAAAAACAAGTAGGGTTGCGAAAACCCTAATATTTCAAGGTCTTCAAACGAGATTACCTCAAATTTGGCCGGTTGATCCTTCGAAATAGCTGTACTTCTAGGTAGAGGAGCTCAAGATCTTCGCGTGGACACCAAGAATGCACGATTTCACCAAAGAACGAGTGAGATATGGAGCTTGGAAGTGGTAGATCTTAGAGAGAGAGAAGGTGACGGATTTGAAGCTAGAGAGAGAGGGTTTGTGGAAAAATAATATAAATGCCATCAATTGGTGTTTAAATACCCCGAGGGTATTCGGGTTCGTTTCGGTCGCTCGGTTCGCGTTTTCATCGCGTTTCCGGAACGTTACGCGTGTGTTTTATTAATTAAACAAAAGACTTTGTTTTAAATATTTGGAAGGTGGTTATTTATAGTAAATATTTTAAATACCATTTTCTTGGATTATTTCTCGAAATTTATTATTTTACACGTTTCGTTAATTCTTTCGCGAATTTTACGTATTTTAATTTAAAATAATTTCTTTTTAATTTATTTCTGATGAGTTTCAAAATTGTAAAACAGGAAATATTATATTTCCTTATATTTATTATCGTTCGAATCGTCTTCGTTCCGTTTCGTCAGAACGCGTCACTTACGCGCGTTTTCGTACAGAGCGCTGACTGTACGAACACGATCGTACGTTTCACTTTCTGATTTTTTTTGTTTCCTACTGTTCGGTCATCATTTCAGATCGTTAAACTCTCAGATTTATTCGTACAGATCGTCACCTATACAAATAATTCGTCGGTTTAGCAGTCGTTAACAACAACTGTTATAGTTTTGTTATGTTTATCCTCGCATACGTTTATATCTAATAATAACAAATTAAACATGTATGCATCTGTTCATGGTCGTCTGATGTGTTTCTGATTGTTTAAACCATAAGTTTTAAATCTTAATTTCAGAAACTTAGTATTATAGTTTGTGTTTAGCATCGAATGTTACTAGCTTCTATGTAATTCTCCTAGTTTGTATCCGAGTTACTGTACAAGTTACTGTACAGGTTACTGTTCCGGTAACGATTCCAGCACAGATGTTACACTTTGATATTGGACGTTCAGAAAGATCTAATCAGTAAGTTAAAGAATAAATAACTCATTAAACATAAATTAATTCAGACTTACACTATTATCACCAGTTTGCGAATGATCTTATTATCTTGAGACTTCATGTGAGTTTCGTACAACCCCTTTACTTTTTAATGTTTTATAAACATCGGGGTCTTACTGTAGAACTTTTATTAAACATATGATATGTATCACTGTTATCTACGTGATTTCAAGTGATTTATTGAGAACTTGTGGATTTCATGGGATTTTGACTGGAGAACAGAACACTATCACTGAACTTAAAAGTCCTCATTTTCGAACTGTATCTAGTGAACCCATGTGGGACCGAACATGGAACAATAATAGTACTATCGGTTGACAACCCATTTGCTAGGAGCTGCAACTCCCCTTGCTGTGAATGTTTGTTACCTGTTTTTAAAACTTCTTAATGTTGTGATAGACATTAAGACAATGAGGCATTAAGATGTTACCGATGGGTAGTATCTTATAGAACAAGAACAGAACGTCCGAAAGGAACTAGATACGAGTCCTATGGTTATCTTGAACTGAACATTGTGAGAACTTGTATAACATATCATATTGTTGAACATGAACTTTACGAACTCACCAGCTTTGTGCTGACGTTTTAAATCTAAACATTTTTATCAGGGAGACAGTGACTGCCGGGTGAGGATGCACCTTATATATATTTGTAATTAAATAAGTTAGTCATGTAATAAACTTAGTTTGTAAACTATACTGTTGATTGTAATGAGGATCCTTGTAATATATTTACTTTAAGTTAATCTGTGTGCTATGATATCGGATCAAGTAAGTCACACCTCATCTCTGAGATATCACCACTATGTTTTCGCAATCTTCTCAGTGACATCATCAACAGGTGACGAGAGGTGGTGGTGTGACATGTGGCTTCCAAGATTCCGCTTATAGTTCCAAAAGTTGAGAAGTTTTTATTTGTTTCTTTAGACATTATCTTTTTAATGTTCTTTTTCAAGTTATCATTGTAATGTTCTTTTCAATTTGTTCTCGTATTGTTGCTGGTGAAATTTTGCAATTTTGTGATTGGTGTTTAACGGTTAAAGTTTGGCTGGTATTGATTAACGTGGTAATAAATTTCCAATTACAGGCTTGGTTGTTTTTTATTTAATTTATATATCAAATCTCACAAATAACTTGCAATAACACAAGCATTAAGCCTTTTATTGTTATGAATGGCTAATTTATCGTGAGAAATGGCTTCTTTATTATCAGTTAACAAAAAAAACTCCTTTTATTGTTATGAATGGCTTCTGTAATTGTTAGTTAATAAAAGCAACCAAATTATCGTTGTGATTAATGGTTTTATTATTACTTAATAAATAAAGCATCATAACTAATAACTTAATTACGCACAATTGCATATTCCAAACTAAAATTATGACCGTTATTCTTCAACTCTTTAAAAAAATTTAAAAAATATAAAAACTTAAAATATTATATATTATTATTTATAAAGGAAATTAATGGACCAATTAAATGATTATATTAACATTTATTATTATTAATTTTTTTTGAACAGCATTTATTATTATTAAATAACTATACAACAATTGTCTAATTAACTAAAAATTTAATAACATTTTAAATCCATATAATTAACGTCATTTAATTTTTTTACGTAACTGAATAAATTACAATGATTATAGTTACATGTAATTGGTTCATAGTATTTAAGTATCACTTACAATTAAACCTTCATAAAATGTTTGAACATAAATGTGTTAACAGACAAAAAAAACAAGGTGTATTTTAATGTTCTGTAACTCAAACATAAAAAAATTAAATTAAAAATAATTTATACGTTTTTTTTCTCTCTTCATCATTATCATTCATTTATATTATTCCACTAATTTTTCTAATTTCAAATTACATACCAAAAAATATAATTATATAATTAATATCTAAATATTTATTTTATAATAATATTTTATATCATATATAAATGCTCATTTTTTATCATTTATATTTTACTATACAAATAAACTTTACAAACTACAACATCCTTCTCGTCCCTCAATTTTTCAATCTACCAAAGTTATTATTCAAAGGTTGTTCATTCTTCATATTAGGTACGTTACTAGACTTCGTTCATCTTTTATATCTATTGTACATTCATATGACCGCTTTAAATTATTTTTATTTTATATTACATTCGTATATATTCGTAACAAATGCACCATGTCCATACTTAGGTAAAACTTTTCTCATATCTACCTTCATATCCTGCATAAACCGGTGCCAATTTTCCACCGCTACTATTGCCATACTAAGCCTGATTACAAATGTTATAGGTGCAATCATACTGAGTTGTAGGTTATTATTTCATCTATTTAAACATCTTTATATCCTTCATAGGTCAAAATGAAAAACAAGAAAAACGATCCAGAGAAGAGTGAACCTGCTCTTCCAACATCAAGTCTTAATTCTCCGAATTACAATTTAAATGGTACCATGTCAAAAAATTGTTAAAATAAAGTTTACATTATAAGAGTTTTTAAAAAAATTACCGTACTAATGTTTTATGGTTTATACAGTTCACAAGACAAGAAGTCCTTTCTCAGACATTTCAAATGGTATGTATCAATATATCTTTCATTTATTTTACGAACTCGGTTTAACAATTAACATTATCTTATTATATATGTTGTTTTACAGATCAAGATCCAAACATTTTGCAAAGTATTTCTGCTGATAGAAGAAAACAAAGAAAAATATACTTGGATGCTAAAAAATCTCCTAACATCCCAAGAGTATCAAATGTTGTCACAGACTTTCATTCAACAAACCAACCATGTGTTCAGAATTATGGTACAATATCATCACCTGGTGAGTTTAATCGTCTAATTTAAACATGTTTAGATTAACGACTTTGTTGCAACAAACCAACCATGTGTTAAGGATTATGATATACTATTATCACTTGGTCAGTTTTTTTTTATTTAAATACATATTGAGTTTAATGACTTTCATTCAACAAACCTGATGAGTTCATAATTACGATGTTTTTCATTACATGATGATTTTGTTATTTACTTTAAACACATCTTGAGCTTACTTATAAATAAATATATAACATTAAATTTATAGGAAAAATAATTTAACGATTATGATTTTTTTTAAAACCACTTATCGCTTTCAAACAATATAGAAATTCTTACTTATAGTTAATAATTATTTATATTATTTAATATATTTACATTATAATTAATTTAAAAATTACATTTGCGTTGAACTTTTAAAATTAAATCCCAATTATTTATTTTTTTTATTAAATATAAATCCATTCTATATATAATTATTTTTTTCATGCATTAAAACTTTATTGTTTATTAGTAGTTTATCACACAATTGCTCAAAGTCTTGCTGCTCAAAAAAGATACCAAAGGAAGATATATCTTGATAGTAAAAAGTCTGGTTATACGGCAACAGATTCAGCTTCTCAAAAAATATTCCATAATGCAAACCAAACATGCATTGGAATACCTTTCTCCGTTTCACTTACATCACATGGTAAATACATATTTACGGTTACATACATAAATAGTTTCTTATAAATTTATAGAAATATAAATAGTATATTATACATGATTGACTATATTTATTCATTTACCAACAGAATTTTATTGATCAAACTTTTTTATTATTTAATAGGTTCAAATTCTAATATTCACCACAGATTTCAGAATCAAAAAGAAAACACAACACTTTGTAAGTAAATTATATACCTTAGAAATGTCCCAGACATTGACAGAAATTTGGTATCTTCAAGTATCACACGATCCGATGGTAAAAACTAAGCTTTGTTAGTATAATTTATCACTAATTTCTTAATCGAAATTTATATTAACTTTTATTATAAAAAAATCATGTATGTTTTATCTCCAATTTAGGATTATAAAATTCATATATTAAGTTTCATTTTTCAGGTTCCACACATGGATATATGATTTCTAATAGCATGACATCAAGTACTCCATTCATGTCCACTGGAAAAAGTTGTTTAACCAACTTACCATCATCTTCACATAACGCACGAAAAAAGAATCGATGTATGTCTCCTATACGTATGAGTGAATTAACAGAAGATGAACAATTTAATCTTCGTGAATCTACTAAAGACGTATTCACATGCGTTTCAAAAGGTATTTATTATAAACTACCTTTGTGTTTATTATATTAGTGTTATAAATATATCTAATGTTTATTTTATGTATTAAACTGTAATGCTTCAAAACAAATGATTTATATGTTATTACTGATGAAATTTTTAGTATTCCAACAATATAACGAACTACATTATTTTAATACAATTTATAACATACTACACTAATATACTTTTTCCGATTTATGTTGTTATACAACTAATTTTTTAGTACTGCTCACAATAAATATGTATTTAAAATACCCTTTTTTAAACTAAAATTTAATTAAATTTTTTATTAAAAAATGAAGTAATCATCAGTGATGCATTTTTTTTCTCTTATATAGCATTGCATTTTTCATCTAGTCATATTTTGACTAACAATGTATTCTACTTTATACGTGTTTAAATAAGTGCTTATGGTATAATATTTACTTATACTTTATACCATTCTTGGTTATTTACGTGTTAAAGTCTTAATTCATTAAACTTACATATTTATGTTTTTCTTTATTTCATGTCAAATAGTTTACCTAGATCATGGTGATCAAACAATTATATGTTAATCACGTCATGCAAAACTATGGAGACATGAGAGCGACAGAGGAAAAAAAACTAGGGGAAAAACATGTTATTCTCTTTATTGTGGTTACGGAAAGGTTAAGCTTCCTATTTTAAAAGACACTCCATGGAGTTATCAAGATTTTTATAAAGGAACTGACGCGAAAAGCAAGTATCTTTTGAAATATATTCGTCGATACAATTCGATGTTCTCCTTTACCTCCATGGGTGGAATCATTCATCAATTAATAAAGACAAGACTCCATTTATTTTTAGATTAAGCGATCAAAATTATCATCAAATGGGAAGTCTCCTACCTGCAACTGGAGAAAAACCAAGATTTTCGCAACTATACATTTATGACACCAACAATGAAATTTCAAATAGAAGAAGTGTTTGCAGGTACGTGTTCGTTTATCTGTTTTTGTTTTCAATTTCTTTGAAATTTTAATAATTTTAAAATATGTATGTGTTCAACCTTATAAATTGAAATTTATGTGTCTCTAAAATTACACCCCTCATATAAAAATATTTAAAACACACTTAATTGAATCGCCCACCTCACACTCACCTAAGTTTTACTAATACATTTTTTTAATAGTTTATAGCATTACAATTTAACACAAAATGATGTTATTGGCACTTCTCTTTATCATTATCAACAGTCTTCTTTAGATTACAATAAACTATATGATTTACTAAAAGATATTAAATTTTATATAGCTATCTGATAAATTAAGTTTAAGACTTAGTTATCATTCTATTTATTATAACATATATATTCATTTTATAAATATTTTTTATCTACATATACGTTATACTTTTTAATTTGACAAAGGAACTGCAGACGTAATATTAGTGTTTCTTGATATTATGATAAACGTTAATTATTAGTAAATGAATGGAAAAAATTATAAAATTTTATAATATTGATTTTTTAACATATTCATATTTTAACTTTTAACAGAGAATCAAAAGGTGGCTCAACAACTTCAGATACAATTGATATTCAAATTATCAATGACTTGAAGCTTATGCTAGATTCACATAACGAACTCGTGAAGTGTTATCGAATGGTAAGAGATTGTTTTGATGAAAATCCTCATGTTGACTTAAAGCTTCGTCTAATTGGAAAAAGGCATAAAGATGGTAGAACTTACAATCTACCAACAGCTTCAGAAGTTGCTGATTTAATTGTTGGAGACATCGGTGATGCGTTTGATAATCGGGATATTATTGTGAAAAACAAATCAGGCAGTCTTCAAAGAATAAGTGAACTGCATCCATCATATCTTGCTCTTCAGTATCCATTGCTATTCCCTTACGGTGATGATGGTTGCAGAGTTGACATCCCTCACAGAAATGCAACATCTCTGAACAAAACCATCCGGTCAAATTGTACAATGAGATATTTTTTTGCATACAGAATACAAGACAGATTGAACAAATTCTCATTGATACTAAATTCAAGAAGACTTTTTCAACAATTTTTGGTTGACGCATACACGATGATTGAAAGCGAAAGACTGTAATACATACGTAAGCAACAAAAAGTTCTAAGATGCTAGTCTTACGAAAACCTTCGAAATGTTCAGAATCAAGGAACCTCATAAGTGTCTAATGTCGGTCAACGTGTTATACTACTTTCTTCATTTACCGGAGGTGCTCGATACATGATGCAAAATTACTTGGATGCTATGAGTCTTTGTAAGTGATTTGGCTATCCGGATTTTTTCATTACAATAACATGTAATCCAAAATGGCCGGATGTTAAAAGGTTTCTCAAAGACACAAACATAAGCCCTGAAGACACACCTGACATTTTATGTAGAATTTTCAAGATAGAAGCTTGATTCAATCATTAAAGACTTGAAGGATAATTCTTTACTTGGAAAGGTTGAAGGAGGTAGTTTACTATACACACTTTAATTAAAATATTTTATGATATTTATTTATTAAAATTCAACATTTTTTATACATTTTATATTCGGTTTTTTTTTTAATTTTTGTATAATTTGTTTTCATATCTTCTAATTTAACATTTCTTTATGTACAGTGGTCTATACGGTAGAGTTTCAAAAACATGGATTGCCGCATGCTCATATATGTTTGTTTATGGACAAAGACCACAAGTGTCCTACTGTTGACCATATTGATCAATTTATTTCTGCTGAGATACCTGATAGAAGTGTTGATCCTGACTTGTACTCACTTGTACGTGAGTTCATGATTCATGGTCCTTGTGGTGCTGATAATATGAATTGTCCATGCATGGTAGATAGAAAGTGTTCCAAAAACTTTCCTAAAAAGTTTTACACTCATACATCTATTGATACCGGTGGCTTTCCCATATATAAGAGAAGAGATTCGGGTTATTTCGTCGAAAAGTCAGGAGTGAAGTTGGACAATAGAAGTGTTGTTGCATATAACAAAGTTCTGCTAAAACGATATCAGGCTCATATAAATGTTGAGTGGTGCAATCAATCAGGATCCATAAAATATTTGTTTAAATACATCAACAAGGGTCCTGATAGAGCTACTATCTCTTTAGTTGATTCTACAACAACAAATGATCAAGTGAACCTGTTGATGAAATCAATGGATTTTATGATTGTAGATATATCTCAGCATGTGAAGCATTATGGAGAATATTCTCATATGATATTCATTATAGAACTTCTTTTGTTACGAGGCTTCCATTCCATCTACCCGGTCAACAACAAATTGTATATGGTGCAGAGGATGATATTGACATTGTTCTTAACAAGTCTACTGTTGCTTCTTCAATGTTCCTGTCATGGATGATGTGTAATGAAACTTATGAATATGCAAGGTTACATACATATGTTGAATTCCCCACACAATTTTTTTGGAAATCCAAAGACAGATGTTAGGAACCAAGGAAAAAAGGATTTTCAATTGGTAGAATTCATTCGGTTCCTCCTTCACTTGGAGAAGCTTATTTTTTAAGAATACTGTTGAACAAAGTAAAAGGACCAAAATCATTTGATGATATTCTAACAGTGAATGGACTTAAATGTCCTACATTTCGAAATGCATGTTATGCTATGGGCCTGTTAGATGATGACACTGAGTATATTGAAGATATTCAAGAAGTGAGTCATACTGGAACTGGTTATTATATTAGAAGTTTATTTGCAATAATGCTAATGTCTAATAGCCTTTCCAAACCTGATTTTGTGTGGGAGAATACTTGGAAATACTTATCAGATGACATTCTTTATAGGCAACAAAAACTTTTAAAGTACCCAGGTATGTTATTAATTTCAAATTTATTAAATATTTATATTTTGTTTTTTACACTAACTATTAATATTTTTGTACAACTTTCAGAGTATATATTTGTAACTTATTTTTAATCATTATAGCTGAAAGTATTATAATTTAAATTAAATATATGGTCATCTTTTGATAATAGTTGAATAATGTGTTCTCTAAACAACTTAAGAAATAGTAATACCGTAAACAAAAGTAACCTAACATTACAACACTTATTATTATTTTAAATAAAAATTCATCCGAATAACTTTCTTCTACCATTTGTATTTATTTTATGTATGTAAAACAAATATGAATAAAATTAATTCTTATTATTTACATGTAACTATATTTTTTTAGAATGATAATCTTTTAGCATTTTGTGTTTTTACGTGCATTAGGGTTGTCCCTTGCCGAAGATCAAATAAAGAACTTGGCTTTGATTGAGATCGAGAAATATTTGTTTCGGAATAATTCCACACTACGAGACTTCACGACCATGACTTTTCCTGATGCTGAGTGTGTATCTTCTGCAAACAATTCGTTGATCAATGAGGAGCTCTCTTATGATACGCAAATTTTACAAACTGAATATGACATTCTTTTCAATTCATTAACACAAGAGCAACAATGTGTTTATAACAATATAATGAATGATGTTCAACAAAAAAAAAGGTGTCTTTTTTGTGTATGGATATGGAGGAACTGGCAAAACCTTCTTATGGAAGACATTGTCGGCTGCTATAAGATCAAAGGGTCAGATTGTCTTAAATGTTGCTTTAAGTGGTATTGCTTCATTGTTATTAACCGGAGGTCGGACATCACATTCAAGGTTTGCAATACCTTTAAACTTGAATGAGGATTCTATGTGTTACATAAAACCGGATAGCGATCTTGCCCAATTGATGAAAAAAACAGAATTGATTATCTAGGATGAAGCACCAATGGTTCATAAGCATGCTTTTGAGGCGTTGGACAGAACTTTGCAAGACATTTTGAGTTGGGATTCTCTTGAAAATCAAACAAATTTGTTTGGGGGTAAAGTCGTGGTTTTTGGAGGTGATTTTAGACAAATTCTTCCTGTTGTATCCCATGGTAGTATGCATGACATTGTGAGTGCGTCACTCAGTTCCTCATACATTTTGGTCAAAATGCAAGGTATTAAGATTAACCAAAAACATGAGATTAACTTTCGGATCTGATGCATATGAACTTGAGAAGACAAAAAAAATTGCAGAGTGGCTTCTTGATATTGAAGAAGGAAAAGTTGGTGGTTTAAATAATAATGAGGGACTTATTGAGGTACCAAATGATCTTCTCATTGCAGATTCGTTGGATCCTATATCTGATTTGATTGACTTTGTTTATCCTTCAATTCTTCAAAATTTCAAGAACCCGAATTTTTTTCAAGAAAGAGCAATACTGGCACCGAAGAATAATGTAGTTGAAGGTATTAACGATCGCTTGATGTCGATGTTTCCCGGTGATGACATGGAATACCTCAGTTCCGATAGCATTTGTTAGTCTGATGGTGTTAGTGATACTTTTGATCAAAGTTTATGTTCACCAGAGTTTCTGAATACAATTAAGCTATCAGGATTACCAAACCACAAATTGATTTTAAAAGTTGGTGTTCCGGTTTTGTTGTTGAGAAATATTGTTCAGAAAAATGGCTTATGTAACGGAACCAGATTGCACGTGATAAAACTTGGTAATCGAGTTGTTGTAGCAGAAATCATTTCAGGAAGCAATATTGGGACTCGAATGTTTATACCTCGAATTAATTTGACACCGTCAGATAAAAAGATCCCTTTTAAATTTACAAGAAGACAATTTCCACTCTCTGTATGTTTCGCGATGACAATCAACAAAAGTCAAGGGCAATCATTATCAAAAGTTGGGTTGTATTTAAGAGATCCGGTTTTTACACATGGTCAACTATATGTTGCATTATCCAAAGTGAATAGCAGGGATGGACTAAAGCTTCTGATTTTAGATAAAGAGGGGAAAGTTTCAAATATAACAACAAACGTTGTATACAATGAAATATTTGAAAACTTATGAACAAATTTTTGTGACTTTCTTGTTCTAGTTTACTATGTTTAGTGTGATATATATCTTTATATGCTCAAGTTTCTTATAAATGGTTGACTTCTGTATTTACATTTTCAATGCATATCATTTATATAGTTTGAAATCATGCTTTCACAATTTATTTTTATGTCTAATTATTGAAATCATAGTTTAATACGCCGATTTTACTTATATGATTATAATAAAATATTTTTTTATTTTCATTTTAACTTTAAGTCAACCCGTGTGTTACACGGGTTACTCACCTAGTATTATATATTATGTTAAAAACATGTGTATTAAACATGTTAAATAAATAAATTTTAAAATTATTTATTTAAATATTATATCATATGCTTCTTAAATATAATTAAAGAATTACTTGTGTTGTAAGCATTTTATTTACCAGAATATTCAATAAAATCTTTATTATTTAGTAAAATAAAAAGAAGAAAAATTAAAATAATAAATGTATTTTACAAATATTTAATAGAAGAGAGGTACACAAGTGTCAATTTTTATATAATCTGTAAAAAAACATCATATCTTTAATATAAACCTTTAATTATTATATAATTAGAGTATATATGTCACATTAAAATAATTAATGTTAGAAGCTGGTATGGATTTTCAACGGGATAAAATGCCAAAACCCAAAAGGTTTTGTCTTTTTATTTCAATTATTGTATGCATAATACTATAATAGATTAATTATGTGGAATAAACGGGTATTTAAAGTACGCACGTTTGCTTCGTGTGGTTCTAATAAAATTTGAATATTTGGTTCACATTAATAGAAATTCACTGAACGAGATTTGATTTATTTTCCAAGTGCAGGGATTAAAATAGAATATAATATGGCGTCAATTATTCATAAACTAGGTTAAACACATGGTATTACAAGTTTTAAAAATAAAAAATATGTAATTTTATGTTGTTTATTAAATTGAAGTAAATAATTAAAAGAATTTTATTACATAAAGAAAATATAAAATAAAAGTATAATTACAATTTAAATCTCTAACTATTTTTTTTTACATCACATTTGTTGCATTGTTTGACATTAAGAAATTTTTTATTGTTTTAAAGTTTATATTATGAATTTCAAATATTATAAAAGTTCTTAACAATTGATAAATTTATAATAAATTGTTATATAATTAATATTTGAAAAATAACAAGCTTTGTTACAATTTGATATAAAACAAAACACATGATTGTATTTTATCAAAAAAATAATATTAATAGGATTTAACACTATACTAAATCAATTCGAACTTTTTTAGTTAAACATTCCTTAAATATCAATTATATTAATAAAAGAATCATTTAAATAAGAAAAATGAATATGAAAATGTCATAAGACATTTAGCTAGAATCACTTATACCGAACCCATCGACAATCAATACTTCGTTTGGTCACTCAAAAGTGAAAAATAAAAATAACAAAAACAAATAAACCCAACGATCTGTTTGCTTCACCAACCCTTGTTGGTTGGAGATTATATATTTACATTTATAAATATAGATTAAAATTAGCTACATAAATTAAAAATAAAACCAAAAAATTATATAAACAACTAAAATTTAAAAATTACATAAACAACAACTAAAATTTAAAAATTATATATATATTAAAATACTTTTAAATTTTTTAGTTAACTTATTAAAAATAATAATTTATATTTCTTAAATAAAATAATTATTTTTAATCAAATAAAAATAATCATAAAGTAATATTTAGTTAGTGAAAATTAGGTTGGTTGGTTGTGAATGAGAGTGTAAAATTTTAAGCTTGGTTGGTTCTATAGATGAAAGATAGGAAAATTGATATTTTAATGAATAATTTTGATTGTTTGATTGTAAATTAGAGTAGTCTTGCTAATAGAATTTTGAAATACTTTTCAAGTGATCATTTCCTTTGACTTGACAAATTTTTGGTTACTTTTAAGCACACTTAAAGTTGTTTAATCATTATTTATTTGTTTTTAAGATTGACGAATTAGTATACTTTTAAACTATACCTAAAATAATAAACTTTTTACTTCGATTTAAACACAAGAACTTTCATCTAAAAGACAATGTATGTTTGATGAGAGTTTAATCAGATGTCACGTATGTAGTCGTTATAGCTTAAAATATCAGAAAAAGAACTTTTAAGCTACAGCGACGGCATGGCTCAATCTATAGGAACGATATTTTGGCTTCGCTGTAGCCTTTGTCCCCTTAGTTGGCTTTTCTTGTAGTGCGTAAACGATACATAAGTATTGCATAAAAGCAACTTTCATCATCCAAAACTTGATTCAACATGTGTGGTCGTTACTTACATATGGGATTGATTACAATCGTTAGGTAATAATTGAATTAAATTTTATATTTTTCTATTTTATTTTTAAATAATATTTTAGTTTTTCTTTCTGCAAATTTTATTCAAAATTTGAAAAACATTTTCTAAAGAAATTAATTCAAAGTTTTTTTATTTTTTTTTAATTTAAGTAAATTTTCAAGTTAACAACTATATATATATAAGGTAAAAAAAACTGAAAACATACTCTAATCATTTTCAAAATAAAAAAATATATGGTGCATATATCAAACTTTAATTCTAAATTATTATATATTATATTTTTTCATAATGTTTTCCTTGTCTTCACTGTCATTTTACATATGTGATCGGTTGGAGAATATAACAATTATGTCGTTATATTGTTTTTGCTCTTGTATTTTTGCATTTTTTTATTGATTATGATATGTTATGCAACGTTTGTTTGTAGTTCGATAAGAACGAAAATTACCCCCTTTTTTCTTCGTTGTTTATACCGAGGAGACGTTACGGTTCGTGGGGTACGTATGTTGATATCTTGTTCTTTGTATATCTCATTTTAATCAATTATACGCCAACCAATGGAGTCTAACAATGAAGCCTTGGTATATTTTGAAATTTGTAACTACGAGACATGATACCACTTTGTCGAGTGTCTCATAACTTGTCACGTTGCGTTGTGTTGTGATGAAATAGACCATCCTATCTAACATGCTCCATCGACGTCTTGTTTATCACAAGGTCATCACTAACTTCACTTTTAGGTTGTTGTGGTGTTCGATTCACATTCCCATTATTTCAATAAATTGGCTTAGCAAAGGTTCCAAAACTTCGTACCCATTTGATTGGTGTCTACAAAAACCATAAAAAATATAAAAATATGTCTTCAAAATAAAATATATTCTATTTTTGTACATTGTTATTTTAATATTATTTTTTGTAAATGTTATTCAAATGAAAGTTGTAAATGGAAATTAATTAGGAGTCGATTATGATGCAAAATAAAAAATATATTATTATTAAATAATACAAATATATACATATATACATATATATACACACATATACATATATACATAGACACACACATATACATATGCATCTATACATACATATATGCATGCATACTATAACAAATCTTTAGAGAAATCAATAAAAGCTCTAGTCCGTGTGACCTCCTTCTCATTGGTTCATCTTGTATTGTTTGATTAACCACTTTTTATAAAATTTTATTCGTTTTGTTCTTCCTTCTTGAACAAGTAGGCGGAAGATATGGATGATTGATAGTTGAAAAAAGTTGATCTTGAGTATCAACTAAAAAAGGGTTTGGATTGTTCAAAATGTTAGGATCTGTTCAAAGCTGATAACAATTATTGAACGTATTGAAGAAAGTGTTATTTAGGTTGTTCGTATTGATAGAGTAAAGATATTTTAAAATATAAGAAATTATAGTTGTTGTAGTGTTGAGAATTTTATGAGTGAAAGATTTGTTAAATAAGTATTTGTAGTGTAGTTTTATTTTTAACAAAAACCAATGACTATTGATTTTTTTTTCTTTCTATATGTTTTTATATTTTAGAAATCAATGGAGATCAAACGACTATATCTAACGGTAGAATTGAGTGGGTTTGAGCTTCCTCATTGGGACCACGGTCACTTAAAACCTGTTATCCCTGGTCACATCCAACGTGTAAGAACATAGACGCCCAAATTGTAATGACAAAGGGATGCTATAAGGGCGTGACCAAGGGTCTTTACGCCTTGAAAGAGTTGTGTTTATTGAAAGAGCTTCAATGTAGGCTCGAGTTATTTTAACTAAGTTTTTTAGAAGTTCAACTCAAATGGCACAGGAATTGAGTCGTTTACATCCCTTAACACATACTTTTTTTTGAAAAACGGACTGCTAATTGATTACCAAGCAAAATGTATGTATGGATTAGAGAACATAAAATCATAACCAACCGGTTGCTAATTGATAAAACTGTAAGAAATCGTAACTTTGTATCTTTAATAAAATTTCGTCACTTATTGCTTAGTTGGTTTTCCGTCACAAATGTCAATTTTACTTAAATACATTAAAATAGCTCTCCAAGCACGTAGATCAAACACGCATACACTATAAGAATCGCTACTGAACACTCTCTTATAATTGTACGTAAACCATTCGTGAATAAGTTCGATTCTTTAATGAATAACACATGAACAAGAATCTCGTTCGGTTAATATTGGTTAATGTTCGTTAATTGTTTGTAGACAAATACTATACTAAATGTCTAGAACTCAATGTAAGTGCTATTTCATAATATTAGTGAATCAAATTCAATAAAGCAACAACTAGTGTCATTGAGAAACAATAATCATAAAGTAGAGAGTGTTGGCCAATTCGAAAGTTCACTTGCTCGGTTCTTTTTTATTTAGGTTTATTTATTTATTTATTTTTAATCTGATAATAACTTGTTAATTTTCTCCGTTTTAACTTGGATTCTTTTCTTTTCGTCTAAAGAGTAATTATCAAGATTTTGAAAGCCATGTTCGATCTTAATTACCAAAAGATTTTCAAAGTTCGTGTCATCCCTACTCGTCACATATCGGTGGTCTTGTTAACAAGGTTACATATAAGCTATAATTATAATTATTATATTATATATATAAGATACAAAGTACAGGTCGTGGTTACAAAATCAACCAATTAAACATAGATTGCTTACAATTTGTCACATGGTTGAACCTTGTAATACTCAAAGGGGATAACATATCTTGCACTAATTGTCTCCATCTCATATTTGAGAAATATGAAGACAAATCGCACCCACACTTGCTCAAGAAGCTTTAGAGGCCATGAAAATGGAGATCTTTGAAACATGATCCATCCCATCTTCATCATCATCATCCATGGCATCAGCATCATCCATGTCATCATGACCATCATGTTCAAACCCTTTACCATCACACCCTTCACCATTGTTTTTCTATAGCTTGCTTTTGCTCACCACACTTGCTAGTCGATGCTAGAATGGGATCAAGGGCTAGGAAGGGGCAAGTATTTATAAAAAATAACTCAAGGGTGGGGCCGAATCACACATGGTTTGAGATTTTGATAGATTTAGGTTCGAACATCCATTTTGACAAATTCTCTAAACGTTTATCAATTTATAATAGTTTAACAAAACTTTTTATATGGTTTACGACTAGTGTTGATATTATATACTTTTTTATTATAAAATTATATATTATACGCGAGTTCGTATCAACATGTAGATGAGTATAATCATGGATATCTTATATTATGTGAATCATGCATTGAAATATTTCTATGGTATCAATGGATAATATGAGTATATGCAAAGAAATTACAAGAAAAATAATACAACAAAACAACATAGATTTAACTAAAAAATGTTCATTATTTTTTAGGAGAACTAAGGAGGTGTTTGTTTTTTTTAAAAACCTCTTCTAACCTCTTATGTCTGCGCCACGCAGACGCGGGAAGAGGTTAGAGGTTCGCAGGCCGTTTATTTTCTCGCAGACATTTCATTAAAAAACATCTGCGCGACATCTTCTTGGCGCAGACCTGGACCAAGCTCTTTTTGAGCTCTTCTAACCTCTTCTCACTTCATCTTTTCACCAAAGTCGGTCTCCTCCACAGCCGGCTCCCCCACCGCCGGTCTCCTCCACAGCCGGCTCCCCCACCGCCGCCACTACCATCGTGACTGTTCCTCAAGCCACCGCCGCCATGAGGGTTTCTCCTCCATCGCGATTGTGACGGTTCCCCAAGCCACCGCCGTCGTTCGATCGGAGATGAGGGGAACCCTAGGTTGGAAGATCTGTCGTGAGCGGCCCTCTAGGTTGTTCGATCGGAAACGAGCCCTCTAGGTCGCGATTGCTCCATCTCTTCGCCGCCGTAGGTGGAACCCTAGGTTGGAAGATCCGTCGTGAGCGGCGTTAGGTGGAAGATTGGAGACGATCGGTGGACGATTTCGATGGTGGGGTTGGGCTGAGCAGACGGCGGGCATGGGAGAGGTCGACGGTGGGGTTGGGACGGTGGGGTTGGGCTGAGCAGACGGTGGCCATGGGAGTGGTCGACGGTGGGGTTGGGACGAGCAGACGGTGGCCATGGGAGTGGTCGACGGTGGGGTTGGGAAGAGGTTTTTAGGTTTATAAATTTTTCAGAAAACAAACACCCGCAAAAGCTCTTTTTGCAGGAGTTTGGTCCACCTCTTCTGCAAAAGAGGTCTGCAGATGTGGTCCGCAGACCGCAGACGTTTTGCCTCTGAAAAAACAAACACCACCTAACACCACACATCAATGTTCACTAAATGGTGTTACATAATGGTTATAATTATCAACCCTTTGGCGAAAGTAAGAGTAGCTCAATTGATAGAGACTTTGTATATTAGACACTAGGTTATAGGCCTGTGTAGTACACGGGTTTGCGAATAAAAAATAATGTGATTTTATAATTATGTCTTCATAAATTTATATAATTAAAATAATTTTATTATATCTTTTTAAATTTACATGATTATATTAATACTAATAATATTAGTTATACCTTTTTTTTGTATAGTAAAACTTTTTTAAGATAAAAATTTATAAAAAAATGTTCCTAAAACTATATTAAACATATATGAATTAAATATTTACACAGGTTCAATATTTGAATTTTAAAATTATTTGTTTAAAATAACATAATACGTATACAAACATGTTTTATAAAAAATTAAAGAATCGATTCATAATTTAATCATATTATTACTAAGTTAAATAAAATCATTAATATTTAATAAGAGAGGGAAGATAAAAAATCAAAATTTAATAAAAAATGACATAAAAATATTTATGATGAGAGATAGTCGGGAAAAAAGCTTTAAGTGGTCTAGAATGACGACATGTGTCATAACAAAATTTTTATTTATTATATAGTATGGATATAGATGAGGTCTTGAGTTCAAATCCAGACAAAGGTACTTAAATTAGGAGTATTTTAGGAATACAATAGATTTGTCTTTAAAAAAATTAGGAGCATTTATAGAGACTTTGTATATTCATCATCATACTCAGTATATCCCACAATTAGCAAAGCTAAGGTATGGTCTGATGAGGGTAAGATATAGAAATCATTACCTCTACCTCGTAGGAATAGAGAGGCTGCTTCTAATGAGACCCTAGGCTCATGGTGCCTGGTTAACCGACCTATCCAATGGTCTTAACATTATTTTCACAAAACTAAAGTAAAATAACGTTAAAATTAATGCAAATTTACTTTTGCCCCTTAAGGGTCGACACATATATACATTATATACGCGCACTGAAAACGGGGCCCAGACTTTGTATGTTAGACTTTGTATATCAACTCTGTGACTATGATATTAGTGGTAGATATTACATTAACAACTTAGCAGATGTTGATGAGGTCCAAGTTACCACTTCCGACCAACTTAGTAACAACTCTTATTTAATTTGGTGCTACTATTAGTTAAGCTCTCATTTATGCTCGATTCCTACTAATTATCCTTTACAAGTAACTTTTCATGGGCAGTGCCTAGCTCCTTGGTTTGTACAATTAAGTTTTAATTGCAAGAAATGAATATATATAGTCTTATACAAACGTGTACTCTATAGCATCTAACTTGTGAAAATCATTTATATATGCTCATCCCTTATTTGATCTTAAATAATTCAAATTTACTAAAATGTGAGTAGTTTTTCAAGCTTCAACTTGGCTTTATCTTGAGATTGACATGTTTATTTTATATTAATTTGAAATTAATAATAAATGTTTTTTATTGTTATATAATACAAAGTATATATTATTATCTACATCTATTATAATATTTTATGACAATAAGAATTATCAAAATAAATTATATAAAACATTATTCATGTATATATTAACTTTAAATTTTATCCTTAAACTTTATTAATTGCGTCTGACATCTTTTATTATTATATTTTGTAACACTTTGTTCTCTTTCCACCAACCAAAGCTAATTTTTTTGTTAATATATTTTAAAAAGATTATTTAATTTTCCCTTGCTATTAAAATATGAAATACATAACCAATTACATAAAGTTTAAGGGCATTTGTTGTAATTTACAATTTTTTTATTATATTTTTTCTTTTACTTTTCTTTTTATTTAATTCAAAACAATATTTCTACTCAAAACAATATCTATAGTCAACTAATTTGTAACCAAAATGATACTGCCTAATTTTATGTTTTTAGCACTTATAATTAATAAATTATTGTTAAAAATATATAATGAAATGATAAATTAATTTGAAAGAAATATAATGATATATGAGAAAAAGTATAAATAAACTATACTAAAAAAACATATAATATAAATAACTAGTTAACTAATTATCAATATTAAAAATTAATAAAATAAAAGTATTGAAATGAATAATAGTAAAAGAAAAAAAAGAAAATAACAAGAATTTAATAAAACTAATATATTACAAAATAAATACTTTAACTATATAGATAGTTAAGTATTACATCCTTTAATATTAAGGACAAAAAATTCATTTTAGAAAATTTAACAGAAAAGATAACTTTTATTAATAGAAAATGACTTAATTTTTACAAAACATGAAAATAAAAGTATTCTAACATGATTACTAAAGTTTAAGGTAAAAATCTGAAAATTGATGTATGCATAAAGAACATATTAATTTATGTAACTTATTCTGATTATTATATATGTTATAAAATAACAAATAAACTTAGTATACTATTTGGCTTGTAATCCTTCTTGAGTTTGATATGTGAACCTCAAGAGAAGGCTCATTTCAAGCTTAGTTTTTGGCTCGAGCTCCGGTTTAGTCTTAGCTCTTTTAGGTCGCTTGTTCAAGTACGTCGAACTCAGCTTCTTAAAAATTTAAATAAAAGGAGTCATTTGAAATTTCCGTGTTGACAAAAAGACATTAGAATCCACAATGATTGTAGCTATGAAGAGTGCAACTTGTCATTTCACCTTTTGCCGATTTATTTACAACCTTGAAAATTATGAAAATTGTCCCTTTCATTGTAGTGTTCTCTAGAAGTATCAGTCGGGTTATACATGTAGGGTCTATAGTTGGTTAGCCATGTTTTAGTGAATGTCCCCAATTCGTTTCTTGATAGGGAAAAAAAAACAAATAAAGGTGATTCAAGCAATTCTATTGGCCGATTTTTTGTGTTTGTGGTGAGAAATGAATTACAAAGTGTTCAAAGTCGACATCCTAAATCTCATTAGAATCTAGAAGGACACTTAAATTTTAAGTTTTCCATGGCGGCTTCAAGTCTAGCAATATTGTAATGAGGCAGAAAATTGAACCTTAATTAGGTTAGGGGTTCAAAGCTGAACATGAGGAGAGGGTTTACAAATTTATTCGGTTCTAGCTTCTCTGGCGGGTAATCCCACGATGGTCACGGTTACCAGACCTTGGTGGCGTGATCTGATGACCGGTTATTCACACGTTGAGATCATCTGTCGTTAAAAAAAACTAACGAGGGTTATATAAATGGGATATGTAGTGTTGTTGTAACCTTAATGTAAACTAGATTCGAGATCTGCCTATATCAATCATAGAAAAACTTACCAAAATAAAAATTAATAATCATCATTTAGAAAGTAGAAACAATTAAATAATTTAATTAATGTTTAATTCAAGAGTTTGTAAAAAAAATAAAAAGAATAATTAATCTAGTTTTATAAAATATTAAAGTTGATTATAATGTAAATTTTTTTTATTATACAAGAACTATTTATAATAATTTAATGATATAACAAGAATCCTTAATTATGTTAATATTGGATATTTAAAAATATATTTTTTAGTATTATTATTATTATATAATTTCATTATTTAATATTAGAAAATAGACGAGAAAAATAAAAATGAAGAAAAAAGTGACGCATACTCTAATTTTATTTATCAGAAAAAATAGGCGAGAAGAAAATACTTAACCTCAAAGTCCAAAATTGTTGATTTATCAAAATTTTATTTTCTTCATCATTTTTATTTTTTATTCAATTAATTATTTTTGGTTAACGGGCATGGCACTCATTACGCGAAAAAAGAATTAAAAAAAAAATGGAATGAGATATCTAATTACTAATACAGTGATATAGAGGTGCGCAAATCGGCTTTTTTCTGAAACCGGTTCCGGTTTTAACCGATTACAGTTCCGGTCAACAAAGTCAATACCCGGTTCCGGTTCCAGGTTTCGACCGGTTCCAACCGATTTTTGACAGGTTCCGGTTCGAGTTTTGGCCGGTTCCGGTTCGGGTTTTGGCCGGGTATAGGTGGAACCAGGTCCGTTTCTAATTTGTCTGAAAAACCGGACCCGTTTGTACCCATCGGTTCGGGTATGACCGATTCCGGTTCAGGTTCGGGATGTCGGTTTCGGTTCCGGTTTTTTTGCCCACCTCTGCAGTAATACGCCCCAAATCAAATCAACCCTAAAAGGCTAAAACTAAGACTATATCAGGGCCTTAAAAAATAAGAATCAAAGGTCCAGCCCAAGGAATTTTAACCTGAACTTGTACGACAATGCATGACATTCTGGTCCAGGTTTTGCTTTAGTTCCGTTAGGCCACATCGTGTTCATTGCGGGTTAGAATACGTGAAGAGCAGTAATAAATAGAGCTGAACAAACTGGTTTTTTTCATCAAACCGGTTCGGTTCCTAAACCGGTCTGGTTTGGGTAGTATAACTGTATAAGGGTGAAACCGGTTCGGTTTGGAAACTGGTTTGAGAGAAAGGGATGCCAAACCTATAGGAACCGGTTTGGGGGTTAGAAACTGGTTTGAAGGGATTGAAACCGGTTTAGAGGGGTTTGAAATCGGTTTTAACGCCATAATCCTGAAGCTATGCCAAACCGGCGGTTCGGACAGGTTTGACAAGTACCGGTTTGAGATCCATTAATGACCGGTTTGTAAACACAAACCGGTTTTTTTGTTCACCTTTGATAATAAACATATCGGCCAGCCATGTTGTACAGAACTAATTGTTGGCCGATTAAAAAGAACCAGGGAAGGAAGTTGGATTCGTCAGAGTTCCACCTCTCTAAAGACTGATCAGTGATACGAGTACGCGGAGACGTAGAATAAATGTGAGGGATACATAGATCTCTTTTGTAGGATATATGTTTAGAGATCCGAAGTATTAGGTGTGGTTTTAGCTATAGGGGCTCCTCTTCTTGTATATAGTACATGTGTTTGATCTGTCATTATGTTTGTTGCCTCAAAATGTATGATATATGCTTATATGATAGTATGCTTATATCCTTGGGCACGGGAAGAGGAGATGTAGGTTTAGCTTAAAACTGTTGTTTTGATTGTTTAATGAAATGTATGATATATGCTTATATGATAGTATGCTTATTTGTTGTTTAGCTTAAAGTCTATTTGATTCGATTAATCGGTTGTGCTATATGGTTATGTGTTTATTGAGGTTTATATGATCTGATTAATACTAAGGCAATTTTCTTGTGGTGTGTTTTGTAGCAAGATGTATGCATGTATACGTAAATAAATCCGGGTGACTCTTATGAAACAGTCTCTCAATCCTATTTTAAGTAGGGGTAAGGTGTGTTTTCATCTAATCTCCTAGACCCCGTTCAAAGCGGGATTAAACTAGGTAGGTTTGTTTGTTTCTATTTGTTTACGTACGTTTATTATTTTCATTCACTAAATGTGTCTTATATTTTTAATTTTTAATTTATTATTAACATATAAACAAGAAATCTAGTCATTTGCATTTTATACATTCTGTAAATATATTAATTTAAAACTTACATTTTTTAAATACTATTTTGAGATAATTTCAGTTATGATTATTATTTCTAACTTGAACTTTATTTTTGGATAATTATATTTATGATTTTAATATTAAGTGTTTAACTTTATATTAATAGAAGATGATTATGTTAATGCTTGGGCTTAAGAATGTTGAATTTTTATTATCTATAAAATATATGTTCGTTTATGTTCGTGAACTTGAACGAACACGGAAAAGAAATTTCTTCCGATAAATGTTTGTGATCCATTCGTGAGCAAGTTAAATGTTAAATGAACGAACACGAATAATGACTCGTTTGTGTTCAATTCAATTTGTTTAGAGTCTGCACAAGCAATATTATTTCACAAATCTATCCACATTGGCCCCACTAATGCCTAAGAATCAAGTGTAAGATCGATATCATGTACAAAAGCAATACAAAACAATCAATCAAAGCAAACACATCAGAATTATAAGCAATTTCATATCAGTTTAACTATTGTATTGATATATCAATATTACTGATTACAAGATACAATTCACCCTCAGATGAACAATGACTCAGAGAAAATTCCTATGACAAAACTCTACCTAATCAAACAGTGATTTTGTTGTTTATATCTAGAGTGACGTCATCATTAATATGACATTTAACAAAACAACTGAACATATTACCACTAAAAAACAAACTAACTACTTAAGACTAAACAACTGATTTACTATTAAGTATGGCTTCAGTAGTAACAAACTTTTCAAACTTGTGATCTTCAACATTTGATCTTCAGTTTTGTTTTTCCCGTCTTTATTCTTAATTCTTAGTATTCAGTATTTGCTCTATATCAATGTTTTTCTTTTCAGCATTTGATGTTTCAACACTTTTTCTTCAATGGTTTGTGATTATGACCAACAGTTCTTTCAGATTTTACAAACCCCCCTGAACTAACGAAGCCATAATCACATACCATGCTTCTTCAAAATAGACTCCCACTTGCTTGCACATTATGTAAATTCTCTAACCAAAATATTTCCTCTTATAGTAAATAGTCATGAAAAAATTTTAAAATTGATTGGTTATTAGGAGTTTTCTTATTTTTCTCCATAATTTATAGGCTTTTGTTATTAATTGTATAGGCTTTGAAAGGTTATCCAAGTGATAACATCATTTTTCAAGTAAGGAAGGAGAAACATACGTATGCAATCAACATCAATGAACAAACTTGTACTTGTACATCATGGCAACAATCACACATATCTAGAGTTCATATATATGGTATCAACGTTAGCCTTCATCAACATGAACCTAAGAGCTTGATGTTTGATGACGGTGGTGTGGTGAAGGTATACAATGGTGGTGCCTCACTACAAGAAATAGTAGCAATAGCGGCGACCCCTTTAGCGGCGATATTAGCAATAGTGGCGATATGTAGCGCGCTTCCGGTTTTGGTATTAGCGGTGACGGTAATAGCGGCAACCCGTCACCGCTAAAGGTCAACAAAAGGTGCTTTTTCCCTCCTCCCCCATTTCATTCTCCCGCTTTTCCTTCTGTCTCTCTCTCGACGAGCTGCTCAACCCTCCACCGTCGCCGCTTCCTCACGATCTGCTGTGCTCCGACGCTGCTCAACCCTCGACCGCCGCCGGCTCCAACCAGTGTTGCTCAACGCTCGACCGCCGCCGGCTCCGACGAGCTGCTCAAGCTGCGACCGTATCGCTTGCCGTGCTCCGACCTCACTGCTGCTCAAGCTGCATTCCTTCCGATCGATCAAAAAGGTTTAGTTTTTCTTGTTTTTTCGTTTTTTTTTGCTGATTTTTTTTTGCTGATTACTTTTGAGGATTTAGAAAGAAACCCCTTTGATTTGTTGTTTTAAGAGAAAGGAATTAGTTTTGGACTGAAAGTTTGTTAAGTTTTTGTTGAAATTTTGTTCTTGAGAAAGGAAACTTTGTTGATTTTTGTTGAAATTTTGTTAAGTTTTATAGATCTGAAATTTTGTTGATTTTTGTTGTTTTGTTGTTAAGTTTGTCCAATAAGAAGGGGACTAATTTTTAGTTAACATGTCTAGTTGAGCCCGTGACTCAAGTTTGGCTCAATTACAAGGACCATGAATTAATTTTGTTGTATTAAAATGGATTAATTAATTTTGTCAAGTAGGATTCAATTAGGATTGATTGGTTCAATAAGGACCGTGAAGATGAATGTTTATTGATTGATTGATTCAATTAGGATTCTAGTGAATTAATTTTGTTGTATTTTTTGACTCTTAGATGTTTAGATAGTCAATGATTGATGAACACACTTATTTAGCCTTATATGAAAGAGTCAAATAAGCTAAAGCAACTTGTTAAATTTAAGTGGGTTGACTTGTTTAATTTCTTCACAACCCATATGTGACTTTTTATTAAATGGGCTAATTATAGATAGATGTTTTGTTAGGTGTAAATGTCGCACCCCGGCCCTCCCGTCCTGGACGGGGGCACGACGACTGGCTGATCTTGCAGGATCGCAGTCTTCGGTCACACAACTTGTGAGACCTACATGTCTGGTTGTGTACGTACTTCCAATTACTTGGATAAATCAGTTTATAAAATCAGAGTTGCGGAAGTAAGTGTAGGTTATCAAAACAGATTAACATTCATAAATAGTGGAAGCGTTAACTAAAACAGTTTTCAAAAACAACATTGAGTAATAGTGCGGAAGCGATTTAAATTGTTTAACAATACAAAACAAAACAAATTGATAATTGTTCTCAAAATCCTAAGACATTAATACTGATGCATGGGACTCCATCCTAGCATCCTATCCTCAAGTGCGTGCCTTAACTACCTGAGAAAACATGCGATAAAAAGGGTCAACACAAAGGTTGGTGAGAGCACAGGTTTTTCATAAGCAATAAACATCCAATGTTTAAAGTAACAGTTGTGATTTACATATCATTACAATGCAGTATCGATTGATAGCTAGTCAATACAGTTATATTATATGCGGGGTCGTACCGAAGCTGACAGTTGTGCCTCCCGCCATGTCCATCACAAGACAATGGCAAAGTGTTGGTCAATATTGCACCCATTCCGACCTCCAGTCGGGTTGGCCTCCCCGGCGCGATGGGTGGGGCTTGTCAGGCCCAAATAGTACTATTCAAGATTACCACGCTAGGCGCTACGCGCTACTAACGGTCCGTGGAGTATCGCGAGGACTTTTAGTTGTGATGTGGTCCACAAATATACATATAGTGATAAAGCATGTTCATACGTAAATGAAATGAGTTGTTGTTCATAAAACAATTTATCATGCAATGTTTTCTCCCCCAAAGGTAGAAAAAGTAAAAAAAAACGGGGCCGTGAACTCACCTTAGTGATATGAATGGAAGTATGCGTAAGCTCCTTAAATAGTAAGCGTGTCGGTCACCGGCAACCTATATCGTATACCGTACGTGAGTTTGTGCAAGTGATCGTGTTAGTGCTCGTGTTTGTGCTCCACAACCCTTGGTTGTTCATGTTT
Organism: Mikania micrantha; assembly: GCA_009363875.1. NCBI lineage: Eukaryota > Viridiplantae > Streptophyta > Magnoliopsida > Asterales > Asteraceae > Mikania > Mikania micrantha. The sequence continues at coordinate 58,471,669 of CM018691.1, read as the reverse complement.
GTCCATATTGACCATGTTTGACCGTGTCAAGTCAACGACCCGTTGGTGAACCATGTGACGGTTGTGAATCGTGTAACAATCGTGTAAGCGCTCGTCGTGTGAAATACGCGCAAGTCGCGTCTATGGACAACTTACTGTTTATAGTAAGTTTCCATTTATGGCAAGTTTCACATAGCACATCAATTTTATAGTTCAGTATGCTTGTTAGTCCTACGTGATCATGTTAACACATAGCACGTCATCATACGAAGTCTCATAAGTCACTTAGCATGCCCGATTCATACAAAACATTCATAAGTTGATAGTTTGCAAAATAAAGTTGCTATAAATAGTAACTATGGCCATTTACATACAAATGATTATCCTAAGCCATTCTAATCCATTTTTCATATCATAGATCATCATAATAAACCATTAATCATCATTTGAACATACAAGCATAGCCTAAATCATCACTTAACAACATTTGGTCCACAAAAGTTACTATATTTAGTAACTTTGTTAAAAATGACCATATTCAATATCCAAATTATATTCCTAAGCTTCTAATCATCATATTATCCATCAACAACATAGTAACATACATGCATGTTCATCATATTCACCAAATCATCAACTTGTAACTAAAAAGTTTAAAAATAGTAAGTTTGCTACATATTCCCATTTTATCCATAAGAATCATGATCTAATCTTGCAAAATCACTTATACATTATCAATAATCATTTCTACGCAATCAAAATCATCTAGAATGCCTTGGATCATACATGCATGGCATTATTTCATCATGTCATGACCAAATCACACATTTTAATGACTCACATCATCATGGATCGTCATAAATCCTTACAATAACATCATAGATCATCAAGAAACACATTTATATCAACAAATCCAGATTCAAACATCCCAAAATTCGTGCATGCAAGGCTAGAGAGCTTGCATGTGTGTTTTGAAGCTTGCATGTGTGTGAAATGGTGTTTTTAGGTCACAAGGATGCTAGGACTACCTTCTAATGCCTCCAAATCCTTGAGATGATGATGTGGTGGTGTTCAAGCTACAACCTTCTTCTTCTTCAAGTTCTTGGTGGTTCACAAGCTTCCAAGCTTCAATGGAGGTCTTCAATGGCTTCCCAAGGGTCAAATCAAAGTGCATCAGCTGATTGGGAAGAGAAATGGCCAAGAGGTTGAGTGTGGGATAAGTTAAAATGAGTGTGTAGAGGTAATGATGTGTTTTGGGGTTTTAAAAATAAAAATCTACGAATCTGACCCAGGCGCATCGCCTGACGAGGTGCATTGGAATCTAGGCGTACCGCGCGAGCCAGCGGTCAAGGGACGCCCCTTCTCCCTTCCGCGCGCAACGCCCTGGGTCGGGGTTTGGGCTCAGGCGTACCGCCTGGCCCATCTAAGAGGCCCAATAACTAGTTTTCATGCTTTCGGCCCGTTTCTACTTGTTTCTCGACTGTAATACGTTGTTTTAGCATCATCGGAACTCCAATTATCGACTATTAGCCGTAATTGACTAGTGAGGTGTTTTCGTGTTTAAATTGTTGTGATGTTCACCAACGTTCGTGAGACTCGTGTGTGTTTCGGTAATTTCTCGAATTATCGGTGATCGTTTGTGTTTTACGAAATATTTGCATGCTTGATTAATCATAATCAACGTGAAATGCACAATTCAATAATTCCCTGAATTATTGTTTTGTGTTTGTGTTTGTGTTTGCCACACTTGGTTTCCAAAACCAACGTGCAATGTACGATTCGATAGTTCCACGAACTATCGTTTCGCAGTAGTTTGTTTTCAACTTATCTAATTAAAATAATTAAATGAAATGCAACAAGTATGAATGTGAAATGTAAAGAATGTAAGAGTTGCAATTTACCTGAAATTGTCGGGTGTCACAGTAAAGGCCCAATAATAGGAAAAAAAATGTTCTATATCGTCTTGTAATATTAAGATTAGAGACAAAAAAAATATTGTATTGGTTTTCATATTATTGATGTATACATAAGACACACAACAAAAAAAAATATGATCTGGCACAATACCGGACGATCGGAAGAAGGTACAATGCGTCATCCAGTCGATGGATCTGCATGGAAAGAGTTTGATAAAAAGTACCCTAACTTCTCAAGGGAACCTCGAAATGTTCGCCTAGGGCTTGCAGTGGATGGTTTCAATCCGTTTGGTAACATGAGTTCGGCACATAGCACGTGGCCGGTTGTACTCACCACGTATAATCTACCTCCATGGCTATGCATGAAAGAGTCATCATTTATGTTGACCTTGTTGATTCCTGGTCCTAAATCACCCGGGAAGGATATGGATGTTTTTCTTAAGCCGTTGGTTGATGAGCTTAAATATTTATGGCATTCAGGCGTACGTACTAAAGACGCAGCGACGAACACGTTCTTCACAATGAAGAACGATGTTTTTATGGACCATAAATGACTTTCCAGCTCGTAGTAGTCTATCAGGTTGGAGCGGACAGGGATACAAAGCATGCCTAACTTGCAACTAAGACACTCTTTCGATACGTGTAACAAATAAAGTCGTCTATGTTGGTCATCGCCGGTTTTTAGATGCCAACCATCCTTGGAGAACAAATTTAGACTTTAACAGGGAACCCAAGACAAGAGCTCCTTCGAAACAATTTAGTGAAGGTGACATAGAAGCTCAACTTGCTCGTTTACTACATCGTCTACCGGGCAAGCATCCTGATTTTGGTGGTGCTACAAAAAAGCGGGAGGATTTTGAGTTGAACTGGTCCAAACGAAGCATATTTTTTGAACTTGAGTACTGGTCTTCCTTGCAGTTGAAGCACAACCTAGATGTCATGCATACCGAGAGAAATGTGTGTGATAGTTTGTTTGGTACTCTTCTGATGAATGATAAGACCAAAGACACGCCAAACGCATGGGTCGACTTAGAAAAGCTAAAGATTCGAATGTCACAATGGTTGGAATGAAAGGGTAACAAGTTCTATAGTCCTCATCCAAAGCACTCATTCAAGGCAAGTGATATGAAGCTTTTTTGTCAGTTTATAAAAGATATTAAATTGCCAGATGGGTTCGGATCTAACATCAGCTGATAATAATACTAACATTACTGGGTTAAAATCGCATGACTGTCATATTCTCATGCAACGTTTGATACCAATTGGGGTTAGAGCGTTTTTGACAAAAGATACTTATACTCCAATAGTAGATCTTTGCACGTTCTTTAAGCAACTTTGCTCAAGAACACTATTGATGGATGATATGAAGAAAGCAAAGGATGACGTTCTTATGATATTGTGCAAGTTAGAGTTGATTTACCCTCCAGCATTTTTTGACATTATGGTTCATTTAGTTTTACATCTACCTGATGAAGCAATTCAAGGAGGTCCGGTATGTATGAGATGGATGTATCCGTTTGAAAGGTATATGAAAAAACTAAAAAACTATGTCAGAAATAAGGCAAGGCCTGAAGGTTGTATAGCTGAAGGATATGTTGCTGAAGAAGCTCTATCATTTTGTTCAATGTACCTTCGGGATGTTGAGACTCAGTTTAATCACCCTGACAGAAATGAGGATGTTATTGTTGAAAAAAGAAAGTTGTGGGTGTTTGAATCTAAATGTCGTCCGACTAGTGCCACGAAATTCAAACCACTTTCTCTAATCGAAAAGCAGAAGTTAGAATTGTTTGTTCTTGATAGCTGCCAAGAAGTTAGGGACTATGTCAAGTAACTGTTTCTATTCTTAACTTTTTATCATCTATTAATTATCTTTCCATTCCTTACGTGTATATTTTTGTCATCAATGTAGTGAATTCAAATATGAAAATCCTCAAGAAGATGTTAAAACCAATTTTTCAAAGTGGTTTCTTGAGAAGGTAACACATATATATAAGTGCATTAATTACTTTTTATCAGGTGATTAATACATATATAACACACATTATTACTTTAAATTTCTTAGATGTATTCGATGAAGATAGAAAATTCTCCCGAATTCCATCCAGAGTTGTATGCTCTTTCAATGGGTGCGCAAAGAAATGCCCATACATACTCTTCTTGCGTAGTCAACGGTGTAAGGTTTATGGTGGTTGAACGTGACGCACAACGTACAACACAAAACTCTGGGGTCCTAGTAGAGGGAGAGAACGGTGATAAATATTATGGCCAATTAGAAGAAATTATTAAGTTGTTTTTTTGCAAATGGATATTCAACAGTTTTATTTCGATGCAAGTGGTTCGATAGTCGAAGAGGTGTTACATATAACAATATCACAAGCATTAACACAGAGCACGAATGTCAAAAAGAAGATCAACTCATATTTGCTTCTCAAGTGAAACAAGTGTTTTACATCCGAGAACCTTCTCGGGTAAACCAAAGAAATAACCATCGGTGGGTCGTTGAGAATGTTAATCATCGGAAAATTTGGGATCTACCTACATTTAATGATGGTCGTATCGAAGGAGTTCAAAATGTTGACAACGATTTAGCCGAAGATCTTGATGTTGTTCACAACAACTCTTCTTCTAATAGTGTGCTTTGTATCGACTTAAGCCAATACTTTCAAACCCGGTCTACTCATGTTTCTAACAACGAGGCTGCAAGTGAAGTTAATCCACCAGCGGTTTTTGCTGATGAAGACGAAATGTTTCAGGGCGAATTGATTATGATGAGGACGATCCGGATTATAACACGGAGGGATCTGAAACAGGCACCGAAGATTATGGGGGAGAGTCGGATTAAAATATGTGATGTAATTTGTATGTTTTAAGGAGACTTTGATTATGTTATTATATGAAACTTTTTATGTATTTTTTTATGTTTAGTGCGACTTTGATTATCTTATTATAAGAATGTTTAGTGTTTGAAGTAGAAAATTTTAACCATAATTCCTTTTTGTATTGCATATCTTATAACATTTCAGGACATGATATCTTTGTGGATTGTATTAGTCTACACCATGGCAGATGTCATGCAAGGGCGTGGACATGGAGGAGATGGTGCTGAGGACCCACCACCTCCAGGGGGTTTTGGCCGAGGTCATCATGAAGCAGATTGTAAGTCTTAATATAAATTAGTTATATGTAAACTATATTTCTTATAATAATATTTATATTTACAGTTGATGCACCTCGAAAAACAAGAGGGAAAGCCAAGAACAAGAAATTAACGCACGCGGTGTCTTTAAGTGGGAGGCCTTTGACTATCCCATTTGATGTCAATGCTACTTTTACCCCAGTCGGTGAGCTTAATGATTGGTTCACACGTGAAGTGGGGATTTATATGTGGGAACACATTGCATTTGATAAAACTTCTTGGAAATATGTTTCCTCGGCTGAAAAAAATGCATTGTATGAGCATCTTAAGGTATACGATTTATTTAAGTATATTTCATATATTGTGTGGTGAGTAAATTCTTCTGTTTATTCTTAGCTATCCTTTGACTTGGATGAGATTGAGCGTGGTTGCGAAAGTGCTCAAAAGAAGGGTGGTATTGAAGCAGCACTTTTAAAAAGATATAGAGATCGAAAGGCTATGGCAAAGCAACATTTTATCAAGAATGGAGGGTATGATGATGAAGAAAGAGTCAGGGCCAACCCCCCTGAGGGCATGTATGCTGAGAATTGGAAGAAAGCTGTAGATTTTTTCTTATCGGATACACATAAAAAACGATCATCATCTAACGCTGAAGTTCGTCAGAAACAACTATACACAAACCGTGGAGGAACATCGGCTTATAGTAGTTATTGTTACAAAAATGTAATGTAATATTATATATATATATATATATATATATATATATATAAGTATTTAGTTAATGTATAATATATTTTTCTTGTTAAACAGAACAAGAGCAGACTTGAAGCTTTTCACAATGCTCATACCGGTAAAGATGAGACTTTTGACAGTGAAGTAGCTGAAAGACACTATGTAAGTATTTATCTAAATTGCAAATTTGACAATATGTATGTGTGTGTATGTATGTATATGTGTATGCAGGTATCTATATAAATCTATTAAATAACCTTTGTATCGCAGAACGATTTAAAGGAGGAGTTTCAAAACCAAATTGGACCCAATTCTGATGGAGAATTCGATGAAGAAAGTAGTGCATCACACCCGAATGAAGTTGCGGTCTTTGAGAAAGTAATAGGTGTTCGACGCAGGCATACTAGAGGCATTGGGCGTAAACCTTCTATATCTGATGGATAATCTAGTTTTGTGGGTCATCAAGAGCAACAGATGAGACCTTCAGGACTTACACAGGTAATTGTTAGATAACTTTGTTATGTTTTGACCCGTTTAGAAAATTTGGTATGTTTTGACCATTTGGTAATTGTTAGATAACTTTGTTATATTTTGACCCGTTTAGAAAATTTGGTATGTTTTTACCGTTTGGTAATTGTTAGATAACTTTGTTATGTTTTGACCCGTTTAGAAAATTTGGTATGTTTTGACCGTTTGGTAATTGTTACATAACTTTGTTATGTTTCGACCCGTTTAGAAAATTTTGTATGTTTTGACCGTTTGGTAATTGTTAGATAACTTTGTTATGTTTTGACCCATTTAGAAAATTTTGTATGTTTTGACCGTTTGGTAATTGTTAGATAACTTTGTTATGTTTTGACTCGTTTTGAAAATTTGGTATGTTTTGACCGTTTGGTAATTGGTAGATAACTTTGTTATGTTTTGACCCGTTTAGAAAATTTGGTATGTTTTGACCGTTTGGTAATTGTTAGATAACTTTGTTACGTTTTGACCCGTTTAGACAAGTTTTAGATAAATTTGGTATGTGTTGAACCATTCATACAAGTTTTAGAAACTTTGGTATGTTTTGACCATTTGAAAAGTGTTAGATAATTTGTTATGGTTTATCAAAGTTTCTTGTTACTCATTTAAATCGACTTTGGTTTAACTTAAGGTATAATTTCTTTTATAGGATCAAATTGCATGTTTGTTTAAAGATCCAGGCTTTATGGAACAACTCAACCACTTCATTGACTTAAAAAACAAGAAAGAGAACACAAATGATGAAGATGATTCGGATGAAGCCGACGAATGATCTTAGTTGATGTACTTGATTCTCCGTGTTATAAACTAGAAAGAAAACTATGGATTATTTGTTTTATGCGTATTGTAATCATAATTTGAATTTTTAAGTAGTTATTTGAATGGTTTAAATGCTTTGAATGCTACTTCTAGTTTCTGTATATTTAGGTGGTGCAAAACCAGGAAACACAAATATTGAAATAGTACCTTTTAAAAGGTTTCAGTAGCAATAGCGGCGACAGCCACCTTTAGTGGCGATTTTTGTCGCCACTAAAGATGTATCAGATAGGCTAAAAATTGAGAATTAGTGGTGATTTTAAACTCACCTTTAGCGGCGATTTTTAGCATTAGCGGCGACCAGGTCAACAGCGGCGACACGGTCAACAGCGGCGATTATCGACCATTACCGACGATTTAATAGTGGCGACCCTTTAGCGGCGATTTTTGTCGCCGCTATTGCTGATTTTTCTTGCAGTGCCTTCCAGCGAAGGTCTACGATGTGATGTTGTCCTGTGAAGGCCGACACTTGTGGTGAAGGCCATCGGTGGTTATGTGGTTGAGGGTAAGAAAATAAGGGTGGGTAGGGGTTGGGTATTTATTTGAGTAAATTATACATTTATTCCTTTCATTTGTTCTTTTGTCTAGTTAGAAATTTGATTAAATGACAAGTATTTTTTATGTGTTGAGTATTTTTTTTTATGTTTGAAAGTTTTAAAATACCCTTTTATTTGATAGAAAAAATAAATAGTGGTAGTGTGTTTGAGCTGATTGGAGATAATGCATACGCTATGGAGCAAAAACGATATTTAAAACATTTGGATGAGAGGTGTTTTATTTAGAGCAAACCATAAAGCAAAAACAAAGTTTACTCTATTGTTAATATTTGAAGATAAGTCCAACACTATTGAATGTAAAGGCATTTTTATCTTTTTAAAAGTTTTGGCATAAATTTACTAATGTACTCAATAGGATAATTTATCAAAGGTGCATATACAAATGTAATCTGACAAACACAAGGACTGTTCATATAATTAATTCTTGATAATTAAGAAACTTAAACTTTGAAACTTAAAATTAGATGAGATTATATATTTTTTGGTTTTGAAGAATATAAGAAGATAAATTTGAAGAAAATTAGGATCCATCTTCTGATTATATTCCCAGAAACATTGATTACGATGATATTTCCAATCGGATCCTTGAAGCTTAAACCTAATAAAAAAATGATATTAGGACATGATTGATTAAAGACCTATGTCATAATTAATGTCAACCAAAAATGGTATTACCAGTTGTTATAGTTTTGCTTGGTTTGAAAGTTATAAAATTGTTAAGAGTAGCATAAAAATCGTTAAAGCTTTAATATTATGGGAATCATAATGATGTGTTTATTAAAGAAGGCTTAATTTCAATTATTGAATAAAACATATGGGCTCATTCCCCATGTCTATGATGTCAATAGTTACGCAACAAATCAGTAAAAAAATAAGAAAATTTAGTTGGATAATCACTATTTATCCAGCAAAGTTATCCTAATGGTTAAGGCTTGTCTCCTTCTCTTTGAATATCTTGGTTCAAGCCTTTCTGGTGACACTGTTATAAATACCAGCTAAGTGGAGGAATCTTGAGCTTAATATCGGGTTCTGAACTAATGGGGTGACGGTTTACCCATTACACGGAATTTCAGGCATCAAGGGTACAGTCTCACAATTGGTGATTGAGCAATCAATCTTAGTTATCAACTGTCACAATTGACTCTCTATCGTTTAAAAGAAAAGATAATCACTATTTATTTTTTAAAGAGGTAACTAAATCCACTATTATTTTTTGTTTGAGGTAAAAGTTTATGCGCGTTTTTTATGAGTTATGTGCTTATATAAAAAAACTAGGTTAGCATCCCGTGTTTTACACGGGTTGGATAATAATTAATAAGTATTTAATAATATAAATTTAATAATTGTAAATGATTTTTTTTTGATTTAAAATACGATCAATATTACATAAAAAATAAAATAATAATATTGTATTTTTACAACTTCCTTTTTCAAAGTTTAGTTTTTAAACATTTCATTTTAAAAAATTTGATTTTAAAAGAAATAATTTTACACAAAATTATAGGATGTTATTCTATTGTTACAAAAGTTGATAAAGAAAAAAATAATTAATTAATAATAATAAGTTATAAAAAAGATGTTATAAGTTATAAATTATTGGATAATTTTTATATTTTATAAGAATTTGATTTTTCAAAACTTTGCTTTTTAGTATTAAAATATTTTTTATTATATTAAGAAATCCTTTCTAATTATAAAAGATTATGTAATGTATTTTTTTTAATATTAAGAATTTATTTTTAACTGAAAAGGGTATAAATAATATGTAATTATATATTAATGTTTAATAAAGTTATGTATTTATTAGGAGAAAACGGTATAAATTGTAATCATGTTTTATATTAAAAATCATCTTATATTTTTTAAATTTTCAATTATAATTATTCACTATATTTTTTATTTAATCTGTGTAATACATGGGAACCAACTTGTTTAATGATTTCATAATTCATATTGATCGATAAAATTAACCCATTTACACTAAAATATCTAACAATAAATGGTTCTTTGAAGATGATCCGTCTGTTGTGTTTATGGTACAGTCAATCAAATCGGCAATTGTATAGAAAATTTTCATTCCATGTACGTTTTTATTTGATTGGAATAAAAGGGTCCCGTTAAAACCTAATTGTTTTGCATGGAGAGCGGGTTTTGATTTGTTTTTAAACGAAAACAGTCGATTTGCTGGAAAGTCTCTGAAGAAAATTTGTACATTAGTCACATAACCTACATCTCAAAAATTCAGGAGGAAATTTATCGATGCGGTAAAGTCTTGTAGAATTATGATTAGAGCCTCATACTTAATATTCATTCTTTATTCATTTCATTAAACTATAAGGCTACTAGGTTAATACTCGTGTATTATACGAGTTAAATAAATAGATATAGTATATAAATAATAATAAAAAAAATTATACATTATAAGATGATTTTTTAATAATATAAATCAACTTAATACTTTAATTAATAAAATAATCATATTATTTCTGAAAACCCTAACTTTTTCAAAGCTTATTTTCTTCAAACATTTCATTTTTTGAAATTTATAATAATTCGTTTTTTTAGAAAAGTGTATAGTTTAACATTAATATATTTTTGTTGTATTAAAAATATTTTTAAATTTAAAAATGTATAAAAGATACAATTAATATAACATATAATTAATAGGAAAGAGATGTGGAAAAATAAAGATGAGGTGATATTGAATAATGCAGTGTTTTGAAAACCGGACCGGCCGGTCGGACCGGTCGAACCGGGAACCGATCCGGTTAGGGGTTTTGGGCCGCTCTAGATGAACCGGCGGGTCGAACCGGCGAATTAATAGTCAGACCGAAAAACCGGTGGTCGGACCAGCGGTTGAACCGGTTTTTTTATAATTTTTTATTATATATATATATATAATGTTTATAAAATCATCCGGTTCTTAAATTCGGTTCGACTAGTCGGACCTCTGACCAGTAAGGAGACCGGTTCGACGTCCGGTCCAGTTCTGAAAACATTGGAATAATGTTATGTGTCTCAAGAAACTTTTATTTATTAGAATAAATAGATTATGAGGGAATTTATATATGTTTCCTCGAAGCATTAGCGAAAAGAAGGGTGGTTTTGTCAAACAATATGTTAATTATGTTGAACGCACGAGGAAACTTGTGATCATTTATCTATACCCTATAATAAAAGAGTTACAATTTTGCCACTTGTCACATTTTTACACCACTATTGCCACATGTTACTTTCTTATACTATTATTGTCACTTGTCAACTTCTTATCATTTCACTTAATTCTCTCTCTTAATAAATAATTATATTATCTCTTATTAAATAAATTATTTCTCTTATTAAATAATTATAATACTAATAACTAATATATTATTATTTTATTATAAAGCGCACATAAAATTTTCTTATAAAATATGAAAATTTCTAAAATCAAAATTTTTAAAGTAAGAAATATTTATTTTCAAAAAAAATTATGTAAAAAAAGTTATCTTAAAAATGATTTTTTTAAAATAAAATATATTATAAAAGGAGTTTTTAAACAATGAGATTTTTATCATCTAATGACGTTTTTTAATTTATTTAAAATCTGAATTAATAAAAATGGTAGAGAAAGTTACATTTTTGGTCTGTTATGTTTAACGCTAATTTAAATTGGGCCGTTTAACTTTAATAATTACAAAAATTATATTTTATATTATTGATTTATAAAAGTTAATTTTTATATAATAGAAACTGAAGTTTTTAACGTTGGTTATTTCAAAGATATCAATTATTACAAGTTAAAAGGTTATATATCATTTGTATGGTGATTGAAGTTTTTTATTATTTTTTTATCATTTAAAACTTTTATTAATATGTAAATTAATCATTTTCAAAATATCTTTTTATAATTGCTAAATTTTCATTACTAACTATCTAATATTTTATATTAAATCCATGTAATACACGGGTTATAACCTAGTTAATTATATGTCAATTGGCAAGACACGTGTGTGACAAAGATAGAAAATGTAACATATCTATACTAATAAGAGATTATAAATAAGATAAGAACATATGCTATTACAAGTATCTCACAAAAATTTTCCTCCACAAACCATCAATGACACCTTTTTCATGCGAATTTAAAACAGATTCATCATTCTCGACTAAATCTTTGTATTTTCAAAACCTACTGATGACGGGTAAGTACATTCCTTCAGTCGAGCTAAAGTATACCACGGCTAATATTCAGCACGGATAACACACAGCCCGGACAAGCTTACCTGGAACACCAGCAATACTGGTAAGTAAGCTTGGCCAGCACAAGAAAACAAAAGATATAACCACCAGACAAAACATGTGATTATACAAAGAGGAAAAGTCTATTTCCCCTCTATAAATAGAGGGGAATACTGCAGATGAAGGAGACCTCATTTTGCAAGTGAAACTCACACTTAGAATCCACTTGCTCTCTTTCTCTCTCAATCTAGATAACAAGTTTCTTTATGATCTTCCTGTCTTGGCTCATCTCTAGCAAGACTTGAAGATCATTGTATGTTTAATAGTTCGTTCCTTCTCCTGCTGGGAATGTATTTCTTACCCTACTCTCTTATTACTCACTTTGGTAAGCATCAAACACATGTTTTCTCAATAGACTCTCATAGGTCTCATTGTTTATCTTCATATGCTTTCTTTACATGTTCATATGTTTTAGCATCACTATTTTGTATCGATTACTGACTTGAGCATCGGAGTATCCTCGGGGACAACCCCCTTGGGCCCTCTAACGTAGATCTTCTATTTGGTTGCAGTCAGGATCCATGCTCGAGATAACAAGGCACGACTTAGCCCAACTCAAGCCCGACCCGGATTCGGCTACGTAACATTGGCGCCCACCGTGGGGCCCGAGAATACAACCCGCATGAATATCTCGCGCCCTCTAAAAGAAAAAAAAACTCGTCACAATTGTCTTTATCGTATGATCAACGCTTTTATCATATTTGAGTTCAAAAATCCGGAGGAACAGGTTATAATTTTCTTACTTTTTCCTTCAAAACCTAGTTAGTATGCTTCTTTTTATATGCCACTCTAGATCATATGTATATCATTTATAGCTCAATAACATAATGCTGATATTTTCTTTTAACATTAATTACGAAAAATCTGGATGATCAAGTTTCATCCATACGTGTCCCATATTTCACAAACAGCTAAAGATGCTAAAAATAAAATATTATTGTAAGCTAAAAATATCGTTAGTATGTCAACATACTTTTTTTTTTATTTTTAAGTTCTTGTCTAGCTTGCATCAATTTTCAAATGTTTCAGAACTATAATTCCTTTCATACACCATATATTTGTTACCATTTTAAGATTCGTGAAAATCTTGCTAATATATTTTTTTTTAGTCAAGTTATCCTTTAAAATAAATGATATAGGGTCAAAGTCTATAAAGATTCCCTAACACTGCAAGAAAAAAGTAAAAAAATGTTAAGCCTTGTTATGTCAAAGTTAATTTACCAAGGATATTGGAAAAGACATTCGAACACTTTTCTGACATTTGAAAAAGCTGAAAAAGCTAAACTTTATGCTGAAAAGCTAAAAGAAAAAAAAGTCAACAAAGGAAACTTGTACAAACTTGCAGGAAGTTTTTTCTGACAACACAATTACTGTCATGGCTATAGGTAGCCATTCAGCAAGTCTATTGATATCTTTTTACTTTTGCTGACAATTTGCAATATGTGTCTTCCCCATATTATGACTTATCATTACAATAAGGTCATGGATAAGAATATTATTTTCTGATGACGTGCAAAAAAATAAAAAAATAATATATATTTTTATTTTATTTTTTCATTTGAAGTCCAGCTATTTAGCAGGGATGTCACGCAACCTTATCAGAGCATAGCTTACCAAGACCATTGTAAATCTCAATATTTAAAAAAAGAAATATAGGTATTTTTTACCAGGGCTTAGTTTACCAGGGCCTGGCTTACCAGGTATTGTCATGGATATGGATAGCACTTCACCAAGATTATTAATATGTTTTTACCTTTACTGACAATGTGCACATATGTTCCAAATGTTATGACTTTTCACTTCAGCATGGGCATTAACATGCATTTAATTTTTTGACAATGTGTAACAAGAGCATTTTTATTGTAACTTTTCATTTGAGGTGCAACTACTTAACAAAGATGCCTTTAACCTTAACCAGGGTTTGGCTTATCAGAACCACCATAAAACAATATTCGGTCAAATAAAAAGGTAAACAAAGCTAGTTCTTGCACGCATACAGCTACCTTACCTTTTCTTGTTACTTCACTTTCAAAATAGATGTATATACACTTCCTTTTTCTGACATATTATATCACCTATATTCTCATGATTGTGACTCCTCAACTTTTCACTTTTTATTAAGGATAAAGACATACAATATCTTTTTCTAACAACATATAACAGATATGTCATCATGGCTATGCAAGGATAACACCTTCGAGAACCTCTACCAAGACCTAACTTATGTGAGGAATTTTCTTTCAACAGGGATACCATTAGGCAGAGCCTTTACCACTACTTAACTCAGCAAGTACCCGGCTAGGCCTTGGCTGAAGCACAAGTAACTATGTTTAACAAGAGCTTAAGAGGCTAGTCCAAGCCAGCCTTCATGAAAAATCCTACAGTTATCTTGCTTGTGAAGACAAGATCTCCTTACTTTGAAATGTATCAAGTCACCTTTCTTAGCAAGACATCAAAGTCACCTAACATGATGGCAAGGTCACCTTGTCATGAATTCGATCAATTTATTCTGTTTTGAAAAAACTCAAGACACCATGCATATAAAGCGACATAATTGCCTTGCCTAATGATAGGCATGACTTCCTTGTTATAAAGGAGCTCAATTTATTTTGCTTCACAAAAACTAAAGTCGTTTTTCTTGCTCAACGCAACGCTACATTGCCTTGGCTAAAGTCACTCTACTTTACAGAAGACAGTGCCATATTCCCTTCAAAGAGCTAAAGTCAACTTACTCGCTAAAGAATGCAAAAAATCTTTTATCCTTGACATGGATGAGCTCAAATTATTCCTGTTTAGTAAGAACTCAAGTTTTCCTCACCTAGTGGAAGGCAGAATCATATTTCCCTGAAAGAAGTTGAGTCATCATACGTGACAAAACTCTACATCAACATTCAGATCACCTAGTCTTGCTAATAGCAAGTTGTCTGTTTAGTTATGGCTTTCTCACAGTCATATCACATAAACGGGACGAAAAAACTTCCCTATCCATGCTAAGCTTACCAAAGCATAATTGCTAATAAAGGAAGGCAAAGTCCATCCGAACTAAGAGTAGCAAAGACATATAATGGCTAAATCACATCTCAACCTTAGCTAAGCATACCAAATCAGCTTGGTTAAATTTACCCCATATCTCAACTAAGTATACCAAGTCAGCTCGGCTAAGAATATTTATGACTGGGAACAGAATAGTTTTTATCCTGGCTAAAGCGCAACAAGGAGACCTGCCTAAAGCGAAGCCCATCCAGAATACGACCAGGCAAAGGCACTTCACGACGTAATATTCTTATGGAACAAAAAGGTCAAATAATAAAACAAAACCTTAGTCATCTAATTTGGAATTACTCAAAATCTCCTTATTGTTAAAAAGTTACAAGGTTGTCTCGACTGATAAAAGACAACTTACTTAGACAAAAGCAAGGCACTCTCACGTTGTCTTATATATAGCATGAGGGAGTCTAGTTGCAAACCACCAACGATACTTACCTTGCATCAAAAAATCCCACCTAGATTTGAAAGAGCTCATGCTACATTGTTTAATAAAAGCTTGGTCACTTTGCCTAGAACAAGACAGTGATGTCTTAACTCTTAAAATTTTGATATTTTCATCTTGCACGGATGGGTATAAGACATAGATAACTTAAATCTACCTTGAAATTGTTTCTTATAAGCAGGCAATTGCTCATAATCTTCATAATTACCTGGCTACAACATTTCAACCAAGGTTGATATTAAGACAAGGACCAATGATCTTACTTACGAGTATTGTGTACAGGAACATTGAGTTCTACCTCCCTTACCTAGAAAAGTTCATTAGAAAAACTCATGATGAGTCCAACGCTACTAACGTTATCTTATCAGTACTGAACTTGGGGCTATCATAGCATAGTACCACCAAAGTCAAGCTAATTACATTGAAAAATATATCACGGTGTGAAAATACCATCACCATGACTATATAACAAATCAATGCTTAATGAGTGTCGGCTTTGTCCTTCTCATGTAAAGGGTGAGCACCTCCTAATAACGCTCCATGGGGTCCGGCCTTCACCTACCCATGTAAGGGTTGAGCACCTGATTCAATACTGCTCCGTGGGATCCGGCCTTGACCTACTACGTAAAATAACGCGCGTAAATACAAAACTGTCAAAATTAGACAAACTATAGCATAATCAAATGCTTGGCAACAATCTCTAGCTAAGAGTGCCTCTTATCAAAGGTAGTTCATAAGTACTCCAACATACCAAAGTATCCGGTTAAGTAAATTGCATTTTCTCCAGTTGACGAGGCGCTATGGAAAACTTGCCCTCTTACCTGGGCGCATATAGAAAGAATTGTATATATGGATACGTCAATTAAATATTGCTTTCAATGTCAAGAAAGCATTATGCTAGGGGAAGTTTTGTCAAAATACTTTCCTTCCATAGCTTTAAATATCTACTCATTGTCATGGGATTTTCGAGATAAGATATGATTATAAGGTCAAACAATGGCATGTAGTAAAACTAACCTTGTGTCATGCCTTTAATCATTTTTCATATCCTTGGTTACTACCGACATGGTGAGGACTAGTCGATAAAACACATATACTGCGTGTCAGGGCCAAACGTGTAAAGGCCAAACTTGTCACAGCCAAAACTTGTCACGGCTAAACAAGTCACGACCAAACGTGTTAGTGCCAAACGCGTCACGACCAAACGTGTCACGACCAAAACTTGTCACAGTCAAAAGTGTCACAGCAAAAAATGTCATGGCCAAACATGTCACGACAAAACGTGTCACGACCAAACGTGTCATGGTCAAAACTTGTCATGGCCAAAATTATCCTGGCTAGTACGTGGCGCGGCCAAACGCGTCATGGCCAAATTGGTCTTGGCCAAAAATTATGATCATATTTGATCTAACCAAGCCTTGCTAGGAAAAACTAGTCCTAGACTAAGAGACATCCTATGAAAAGACAAGAGCTCCACCTAATGATGTATCATAAGGTCTACCTTAACTTCGTTTTTTGCTCAAGGGACAAAAACCTTGCCTATAACAAGGCTTGCGTTTAAATCAGCCAGGAAAGTTTTTCTTGCTTTATTCAACAGTATAAGACTGTGATCAACTACCTAGTCTAATACGACAATACTCCATCTCCAAGCTCAATGTCTTACAATAAGCATGCGCATAATCTGAAGATTACAATGCATTTGCATGATGGAAGAGACAAATATGCAAATATGCAATTCAATTCACACACAGTACCTCCTCAGGTGATTGGTGACACGTATAAACAATCTATATATTTGGTTTTATTTTATATGAATGATACTTCGGAAACCATCTCAACACAACTTTGTGCTATATCCAACATTTGTATGTTGTGACACCCCGTAATTTCCAGGTCAGCATTTATTATATTTAAATGTTTATTTAAATGATTTTGTACACGTGGCACTAGAATTAGTTTAATTTAGTGTGACACGTGGCACGACAGTACGAACGCTGACACACAACAGGATAATTCAAGGAATTATCAAGAAACACACACATGTCAAAACACACGAACGTTGGTGAACGTCTAACACATTGTGCAACACAACACTCGGAACCTCACAAAACACGTGAAACATTGAACTTGGAAGTTCAAACGATGCCAAACGATAGTTCGTAGACGTGAAAACGGCGACGAACGGATCAAACCCATTAAACTAGGCCTATTGGGCTCCTCAGGGGCCCATCGCGGTACGCGATGGCCCAACAGGAGGCCCAGTAGCGGTACGCGACATGCGGCACGGGGGTTTGACTCCGAAATCCACCGCGGTACGCGACGCCGTCTTGACGACAAAATCTTATAAAACCAAAAACATCATGCCTATGCTACTACTCTTAATCATTTTATTCAGCTGAACACTCCATCCCACAACTTCATCTTCTCCAGAACTCCTGTAATAGCCTCTTAGAAGCCATTGAAGACTATTGTGAAGCTTGGGAACCTTTAAGGAAGACCTCTAGAACACCATCTATCACCACCACCTTCTTGTTCATGTCGAAACCAACGAGCCAGGAGGTCTAGCAGCTGTTATCTTCACCATCTCAGGATCCTAGAAGCCTTGGAAGGTAGTCATACACTCTTTGTAGCTTTATATCACCAATACACACACATGCAAGTGTTAAAACTCACATGAAAACACCTATGGTACACATGCACGAAATTATGTTATGGGTTTGATGATTTTAAAGTGTTCTATGATGATCTAGGATGATTAGAATACATCTCATGATGATCTATGATGTTGTGTATGTATAAATTTCATGATTTGTTCATAAAGTGTTGAAAAGATGCCATGCATATATGATCTAAGGCATTCTAGATGATTTTGTTAATGTTGGGATGATTCTTGATAATGTATAAGTGTTATTGCAAGATTAGATTGTGATATTGATGGTTAAAAATGTGATTTTTACAAACCTTTCTATTTATAGTAACTTTTTATTCACAAAATGGTATTATGGATGAAATGGTGAACATGCATGTTTATTAATATGTTGTTTGATGAATAGAATGATGATTAGAAGCTTAGGAATGTGATTCGGATATTGATTATGGTCATTTTTAGCAATATTACTAAATTTAGTAACTTTTGTGGACCCAAATATTGATAAGTGGTTATTTTGGCTATATGAACATGTTTAGATGATAGTAAATGGCTTGTTATGATGAACGGTGATGTGAAAATGGTTTAGAAATGTTAGAATGGTCATTTTTATGCAAAAACAACAAAGTAACTTTATTTTTAGAAAAACCGATTTATAAACATGTGGTATGATTTAAGCATGTTAAGTAGTTTAAAATGTTGTAATATGATGGTTAGATGCCAAGTTAGATGGTTTCCGGCATCACGTATGCTAAAAATGGAAACTTTCCATTTTAGGAAACTTTTGTGTACTAGCATGATGTAAATGGCTTATATGATTCCGTATAATAACGTGCTATGTGTTAACATGATCACGTAGGACTAACGAGCATGCTAGAACTATAAAATTGTTATGCTTCGTGAACTTTCCATAAATGGAAACTTACTATAAATAGTAAGTTGTCCATAGACGCGACTTGCGCGTTTTGCACACGACGAGCACTTACACATTTGCTACACGATTCACAACCATCACACGGTTCACCAACGGTTCGTTGACTTGACACGGTCAACATTGGACCAACACAGTCAAACACGGTCATTGTGGACCAACACGAGCAAACACGGTCATTGTCGACCGACACAGACAAACATGAACAACCAAGGGTTGTTGGCACCAACACGAGCACTAACACGAACACGAACACGAACACGGTCACTTACACAAACTCACGTATGGTATACGATATAGGTAGCCGGTGGCCGACTCCACTACTTGACGCTTTAGGAGCTTACGCATTCTCTTATTTGCATACTAAGGTGAGTTTATGGCCCCTCTTTACTCTTTTTTAAACGCTTTTAAATAGGGGAGAATACTAGTTACATAGAGTCAAACATCTATTACTGTACAAACATTTTTGTGTATGCTGGTTTATTGGACAAACATTAAGTGTTGAACTCGTAACAAGCCCTCACAAAGTCTTACCGTTAATGTGCGAACAACGTGGTAGGTTTGAATGGATCCGTTTAGGTGTGACTAACCCCGCGTGGCACAATATTGACTGGATGTCATTACACGTGAAACTTTGACCTAACTTGCTGTGTACACGAGACACAACGGAGGTAAGGACAAACAAGTCTAGTTCGGTAGTGACGCACTGACACTTGGAGCCTAGGGCTCGGTACTAACATATGATAAACAGCATGTCACACGTTTTCTATTACTATGTATATATCAAAACCTGTGAACATACCAACCATTGTGTTGACACTTTTCTAACTTGTATTCTCAGGTAACTAGCGTGGCTAGCATGAGGACAGGAATACACCTTTTAAGAGACGAGCATTAGGGATCTACATGCATTCTGTCGTGTCATTTTGAAAACAATTTAACTGTTATTATGTTAAATAATGTTGTAATAAACTAACTACTTTCCGCTGCATGTTTTGATAACTATATTTTTCTGCTGCAATATGATTTATAATTCCGCTGCAAACTATTTTGTTAAGTGTATGTGTCAAACCTTGTATTTGTGAACGCATATAGAGGTGTTCTATATGACCATGAGCCGTGATTCTGGACACGTCACACCCACGTGGACTGACACCACGAGTGGGAATTTGGGGGTGTGACAGACTGGTATCAGAGCCTTGGTTATAGAGAACTAGGTTTGCATGTCGTAAACTTAGACTTACAGGATGGCCGATACAACATAGATGATAGCAGGAACCCGGGCAAGCGCTCGGTAATTGACGACCTAACTGAGGAGAGTCGACGACATAGTGGCACAGGTGGACGCCGAGATGGATAGGCGGGCCCGGTAGGCAATGCGAGCTCGGTATTGGGGTTGGCTCTCCATGATTATACAGGAGTGGATTGTAGGAGAGCGGGTACCTCCGCCACGGTATCCTGGCGACACATCGGCAGGCCGTCGACTGCCATCACTCAGAGCGCCACTAGAGAAGGCTTTAGCTCACGTTGCCTTCACCCGACGTGAGGCTATGAGGAACGGCGAGCTTTCGGACGAGGTCCGGGTCCTTCGAGAGAAGAACGATCGCCTCGAGAGGCGTAATGATAGTTAACAGGAGCAGGTGGAGACACTACGTCTCCAGGTGGCCCAGCTGATGAGTCAGCACGGGCAGATAGTTGATGTCATGCAGGAGCATGATGGGCGCATTACTGAGAATAGGGTAGCCATTGAGGAAAACCACTCAATGATCCTTGCTAGTGACGCCATGCTAAATGCATGGGCCGAACAGTTCATAGTCGAGCCACCACCCGAGGACGGACCACAGGTCGAGGTCGAGGACCTCGAGGAGGGGGACTTTGATGAGGATCCCAATGAGGATCCGGAGGAGGATGATGATGATGGAGATGCTGATAGTGATATTTTACATGTCACCATAGACTCCGATTAGTTGGGTTGTCTTATTTTATGTTTCTTTTTGTATTTGCCTAGACGAGCGGGATGTGCTCGTAGGACTTGCATTGTTATTCTCTTTTGAAATTATTGTACTCCAAAATCTTATATTAATGAGAATGATGTTTTGTCTTATTTATTGTATTCTGACTATGGTTGATTGCTAACATGATATCTAACATGACATCTGACTTCCCATCTGACATAACATCTAACCTAACTCCTGACTAACACATTAACACATGATGACTAACACTCTATCCTTTCCATATAGAACCATGTCTGGAAAGGGACCCTATGTCCGTAACCCCAAGCGCAAGGCCGAAGCGGCAAGAATCAGGATGATGGTTGAACGACGAGTCAACAAAGTACTTGCCGAGTACGAGGCAAACCGTTTTGCCAGCGAGACTAGTGGCACTAAAAATGGTAATAACACTCGCCTAACGCGACTAACTGTCACACCCCCACCTCTCGTCACCTGAGATGATGTCACTGAAACTGTCGCGGAAGCATAGTGGTGATGTCTCAGAGATGAGGGGTGACTTACTTGATCCGATATCACAAGCACACAGATTAACTTAAAGTAAATACATTACAGGGTTTCATCATTACAACCAGTATCATAGTTTACAACTAAGTTTATTACACAACTGACTTATTTAATTACTAGTTTTTGAAGTGCTGCCTCACCGAGTGTCACTGTCTCCCTGCAAAAAGATTTAAGTTTAAAACGTCAGCACAAAGCTGGTGAGTTCGTAAGTTCATGTTCCACAATATGATATGATATACATATTAGTTCTCAAAATGTTCAGTTCCAGATAACCATGGGACCCGTATCTAGTTCCTTTTGGACAATTCTAGATCTATAAGATACTACCCGTCGGTAATATCTTAATGCCTCATTGTCTTAATGCCTATCACCACATTAAGAAGTTCTAAAAACAGGTAACAAACATTCACAGCACGGGGAGTTGCAGACTCCTAGGAAATGGGTTGTCAGCCGATAGTACTATCATTGTTTCCTGTTCGGCCCCACATGGGTTCACTAGATACAGTTTAAAATGAGGACTTTTAAGTTCTTTGATAGAGTTCTTGATCTATGGCAAAATCCTATGAAATCCACAAGTTCTCAACAAATCACATGAAATCACGCAGATAACAGTGATACATATCATATAGTTCTAAAAAGTTCCACAGCGCTACCCCGATGTTTATAAAAGATTAAAAAGAAAAGGGGTTGTACAAAACTCACCTGATATCTCAAGATAGCAAGATAACTCGCAGACTGATGATAATAGTGTAAGTCTGCATTATTTTATATTTAATGGGTTATTTGTTCTTTAACTTACTGATTAGATCTTTCTGAACGTTCAATGTCAAAGACATTGCTTTGAAAGTCATCAAACCACTATTCAATATTTAATTGATTAATTTAATGTTATATCATACAATGTATGATAATGTAAGAACCTATACTGATTCAGGTTCCTAATATGAAGTTGATGACATGTTTGATTAATCAGAATAATCTTGGATTAACCAAATAGTTAATGTTGTTGATTATAATGCTATAACAATTTCTGAACAGAATAATGGCTTAAGAATGATTAATCCTTGTTATTGATTACCCAAATATCATGAAATATCACAATGTAGCATTTGAATACGTTTAATAACCATGTTTAACATACTGATCTGACTGTTATCATAAACATCAGATAATCGTTCCAATAAGTATGTTAATAATTATGATTAGTTTGAAACACTTGAATTTAACCTTTTCATTTCAAAGATTAATCAAACTAATCACCTACATTGTTACTATCAAATGGTTTAATCCATTATAATCGTAGTTGTGATTTCATGCAAATCGGGCATTACAACGGATCAAAACAAGAATTTAACCATTAAAACTTCGTGTTCTTCGTTTATAATCAATCCTAGCCATCATCTAGGCAATAATCAACAATCCTAACTATATCATTACGTTCAAAAACAAGATCTAATCAAGCAAAATCAAACTAGAAGGTTAAAACGAACCATTACCTGATCTAACGGATTTTTGCGGTTAAAACAACGATCGGGGCTTGAAAACACGATCCTTGGTGAGATCTATGACTTTTAATGGCTTTAAGATGGAGTTTGGAGGCTTAAAATTGAGTTTTGGTCGTCTGGAAGTCGTGGGATGTCGAGATAGATGAAAAAATGAGTTTTTGGACGAAAATCTGATCTTATAATCGTCCACCGCCTCAAATCACTCCTGGGCGCATCGTCCCATCTGGGTGCGTGGCCCGGGGCGTACCGCCCCACATCATACTTCTCAAAATTTTGGTTTTCTTCGTTTCGCGATTCCGAGAGCATACGAACTCCGTTTTGCGCACAGTTTTCGCCTACGTTCATGATTTTTCGAGTTCTTTCCAATGGTTATAATCTCAAGACCTAAAGGCTTCAAAATATTTGACCTCTTATCTATTGATATATTCGATTCAGTGTATCTTGAAATCGGAGCCTCGTTTAGCGATTTCGCTTACACTCATTCTCTTCATTTTCGAGTTATGATTCTAACCTGAGAATTCTGAGTTGCCACACTAACATAGCGTAACTAACACGATACTAACACACGACATTGGTTTCTGACAAACAGGATCGCACGGCAACAACGACAAAGGATGTTCGTTCAAGTCGTTCCTGAACTGCCCCCCACACAAGTTCAAGGGAATAGAGGGAGCGGTAGGAATGCTCCGCTGGGTTGAAAAAGTGGAATCTGTATTCGCCATGTGCGAATGTACTGAGGAGAACCGGGTTAAGTATGCAACCGGTACACTGGAAGGACCAGCCCTTACCTGGTGGAATACCCACGTACAAACTTTGGGGTTGGAGGGTGCCAACTCGATGAGCTGGGCTGACTTCACCAGATTACTGCAGGAGGAATATTGTCCTCATTATGAGATTAGGAAGCTGGAGGCTGAATTCTGGGTCCTCATGATGGTTGGATCAGAAATCGAACAGTACTGCACTCGATTTCACGAGCTGTGTAAACTATGCCCGGCAATGGTGACGTCGGAATACAAGAAGATCGAGCAGTTCATAGTGGACTGCCCGAGCAAATCCAGAGCATGGTGACTGCATCTGACCTCACAACCATCCAACCACTGATCAGGCTGGCACACAAACTGACTGATCAAGCGGTAGCACAAGGCAAGCTACCCAAACGAGGCGAACACCTAAAGCCTCAAGAAAGCCAGAAACGGAAGTGGGAACCTAGCCACCATCAATCTTAACAACAACAACAACAACAGCGACCTGCACCTGCAAGAGCCTTTACTGCCACCCAACCTGATGACAAGGGGAAAGGTGTATACCAAGGAAAGTACCCTCTGTGTAACCGATGTTCCTATCACCACTTTGGACAGTGCGAGCGATACCGATGCCTGAAGTGCGGAAGACATGGCCACATGGCCAAAGACTGCAGATCCAAGTTTCCAAGCAACAACAACAACCCCAACCACAACCAGAACAACAACCAGAACACTCTTAGGGGGTGTTAAGAATGTGGAAAGCCGAGTCATATGAGGAGAGATTGCCCTCAGTTGAAGAAAGTCGGCAGTGGAGCGGCGAAAGGCCGAGCATTTGTGATTGGCTCGGGGGAAGCCAAGGATGACCCCAACATCGTAACCGGTACATTTCTTTTAAATAATGTCTACGCTAGCATATTATTTGATACCGGTGCCGATAGGAGCTTTATATCCAGTGAGTTTAGTAAGTTACTAGATATTATCCCAACACCGCTAGACTATAAGTATACCGTAGAGTTAGCCGACGGCAAACTGATTGAAACGCAACACGTCTTTCGAGGATGCATCATGGTTTTGGCGGATCACTAACTCGAGATCGACTTGATGCCGGTGACTCTCGGAAGCTTTGACGTGGTTGTTGGAATGGATTGGCTATCCACGAACCAAGCTGAGATCGTATGCAACGAGAAGATCGTACGGGTGACATTACCGAACGGGGAACAGATCTTGATTCAGGGGGAACGACGAGGGATACCACTGAACATTATGTCTTGCATGAAGGCGAATAAGTATCTACAGAAGGGATACACCGCAATACTAGCCCTTATCACGGAGCAACCGAAGAAAGAAAGGAAGATTGAGGACATTGCTGTAGTCCGCGATTTTCCCGAAGTGTTTACCGAGGACTTACCTGGACTACCTCCGAAAGGACAAGTCGAGTTTCAGATAGACCTCACTCCCGGAGCAGCACTGATTGCTAAAGCTCCATACCGACTAGCACCGACTGAGATGCAAGAACTGTCTAACCAGTTGCAGGAACTGTTAGACAAAGGATTTATCAGACCAAGCTTCTCACCTTAGGGAGCACCGGTCTTGTTTGTGAAGAAGAAGGACGGATCATTCCGTATGTGTATCGACTACAGAGAATTGAATAAGGTGACGATCAAGAATCGATATTCATTACCGCGAATAGGCGATCTGTTTGACCAGTTGCAAGGGTCAAGCTAATATTCGAAGATTGATTTAAGATCGGGTTACCATCAACTAAGGATACAGGAGAATGATATTCCTAATACTGCCTTTAGAACCTGATATGGACACTACGAATTCTTGGTTATGCCTTTTGGACTGACCAACGCACCCGCAGTATTCATGGATCTCATGAATAGAGTGTGCAAACCTTATCTTGACAAATTCGTGATAGTGTTCATTGATGATATTCTGATTTATTCGAAGAATCAGGAGGAACATGCTGAACACCTAAGGTTAGTCTTGGAATAACCGAAGAATGAGCAATTGTACGCGAAATTTTCAAAATGTGATTTTTGGATTTGCGAAATCCAATTCCTTGGACACGTGGTTAATAAGAAGGGAATACACATAGACCCAGCTAAGATCGAAGCCATCAAGAACTGAGAAGCACCCAAGACTCCAACTGAGGTGCGACAATTCCTAGGTTTGGCCGGGTACTACAGGTGATTCATTGAGGGATTTTCAAAGATCGCTAAGTCACTAACCTCCCTAACACACAAGGATAAGAAGTTCGATTGGGGGGAGAAACAGGAAGCTACTTTCAACTTGTTGAAGCAGAAACTATGTACTGCACCCATACTGTCCTTGCCGGAAGGATGCGATGACTTCGTGGTATATTGTGATGCCTCGAAACAAGGGCTCGGTTGCGTTTTGATGCAACGCGAGAAGGTTATAGCCTACGCTTCACGACAACTGAAGGTGCATGAGAAGAACTACACGACTCATGACCTTGAGTTAGGAGCCGTGGTGTTTGCCTTGAAGATCTGGCGACACTACCTATACGGCACAAAATGCACTATCTTTACTGATCATAAGAGCTTACAACACATCTTCGATCAGAAGGAGTTGAACATGAGACAACGACGATGGGTTGAACTCATTGGTGACTATGATTGCGCTATCAAATACCATCCCGGTAAAGCGAACGTGGTGTTTGACGCACTGAGCCGGAAGGAAACAACAAAACGCGTGCGTGCCCTACAGCTCACGATTCATTCTGAATTGCCGCAACAGATTCGGAACGCACAACAGGAAGCTCTGAAGGTCGAGAACCTCACTCAGGAGTCCTTGTGTGGCATGGACAAACACATGGAGGTGAAGGCTGACGAAGCATACTATATTAAGGATCGAATCTGGATTCCACACCACGGGGGACTAAGGAATGTGGTGACGGATGAAGCACACAAGAGCCGGTATTCTGTACATCTAGGTTCTGACAAGATGTATCATGACCTGAAGACAACTTACTGGTGGCCGAACATGAAAGCGGAGATAGCAACTTACGTAAGTAAGTGTTTAACATGCTCAAAAGTCAAGGTTGAGTACCAGAAGCCATCAGGGTTACTTCAACAGCCTGAGATACCAATGTGGAAATGGGAACAGATTTCCATGGACTTCATAACTAAATTGCCAAAGACGACAAGTGGTTGTGATACCAACTGGGTTATCGTAGACCGACTGACGAAGTCTGCTCACTTTCTACCCATCAACGAGACTGACAAGTTGGACAAACTCACTCGAATCTATCTGAAGGAAGTGGTTACTCGACATGGAGTACCAATCTCGATTATCTCTGACCGCGACAGTCGATTTACGTCGCATTTATGGAAGTCTTTGCACAAGGCTTTAGGTACGAGATTGGACATGAGTACCGCTTACCACCCGCAGACCGATGGGCAGAGTGAACGAACCATACAAACTCTGGAAGACATGCTTCGGGCATGTGTCATCGATTTTGGCAGCAGCTGGGAGACTCACTTACCGCTAGTTGAGTTTTCGTACAACAACATCTACCACACAAGCATACAAGCTGCACCATTCGAGGCACTTTACGGTCGTAAGTGTCGATCACCATCTGCTGGGCGAAAGTTGGAGACAGCCAACTGACCGGACCCGAACTAGTGCACGAAACGACTGAGAAGATCGTGCAAATGTGCAAACGAATAGCAGCAGCTCGGGACAGACAGAAAAGCTATGCTTACAAGCGATGCAAACCGCTAGAATTCCAAGTGGGAGACATAGTGTTACTCAAAGTCTCGCCCTGGAAGGGAGTTATTCGGTTTGGCAAACAAGGAAAGTTGAACCCTCGTTATATCGGACCCTTTGAGATCACAAAACGCATAGGCCCGGTGGCTTACGAACTAAAATTGTCAGACGAGCTGAATAGCGTGCACAACGTATTTCATATCTCAAACCTCAAGAAGTGTTTATCTGATGAAACACTTGTTATACCTCTTGAAGAGATACAGATTGACGAACAATTGAACTTCGTTGAGGAACCGGTGGAAATTATAGACCGGGAAACCAAGAAGCTCAAACTTAGTAAGATACCGATTGTGAAAGTGCGATAGAATTCGCGACGAGGACCGGAATTCACGTGGGAACGTGAAGACCAGATGAAACAAAAGTACCCACACCTGTTCGCGGAACAGAAAAACACTGGCAACACGAGTTGAATTTCGGGACGAAATTCTTTCTAACTAGGGGAGGATGTGACACCCTGTAATTTCCAGGTCAACATTTATTATATTTAAATGTTTATTTAAATGATTTTGTACACGTGGCACTAGAATTAGTTTAATTTAGTGTGACACGTGGCACGACAGTACGAACGCTGACACACAACAGGATAATTCAAGGAATTATCAAGAAACAACACACACGTGTCAAAACACACGAACGTTGGTGAACGTCTAGCACATTGTGCAACAC
Source organism: Mikania micrantha (assembly GCA_009363875.1). Taxonomy (NCBI): domain Eukaryota; kingdom Viridiplantae; phylum Streptophyta; class Magnoliopsida; order Asterales; family Asteraceae; genus Mikania; species Mikania micrantha. The sequence continues at coordinate 58,443,434 of CM018691.1, read as the reverse complement.
AACACTCGGAACCTCACAAAACACTCACACATTGAACTTGGAAGTTCAAACGAGGACAAACGATATTTCGTAGACGTGAAAACGGCGACGAACGGATCAAACCCATTAAACTAGGCCTATTGGGCTCCTCAGGGGCCCATCGCGGTACGCGATGGCCCAACAGGAGGCCCAGTAGCGGTACGCGACATGCGGCGCAGGGGTTTGACTCTGAAATCCGCCGCGGTACGCAGAGAAGATCTGGGATCCCCACCGCGGTACACGACGCCGTCCTGACGACAAAATCTTATAAAACCAAGAACATCATGCCTATGCTACTACTCTTAATCATTTTATTCGGCTGAACACTCCATCCCACGACTTCATCTTCTCCAGAACTCCTGTAATAGCCTCTTAGAAGCCATTGAAGACTATTGTGAAGCTTGGGAACCTTGAAGGGAGACCTCTAGAACACCATCTATCACAACCACCTTCTTGTTCTTGTCGAAACCAACGAGCCAGGAAGTCTAGCAGCTGTTATCTTCACCATCTCAGGATCCTAGAAGCTTTGAAAGGTAGTCATACACTCTTTGTAGCTTTATATCACCAATACACACACATGCAAGTGTTAAAACTCACATGCAAACACCTATTGTACACATGCATGAAATTATGTTCTGGCCGGGTTTGATGATTTTAAAGTGTTCTATGATGATCTAGGATGATTAGAATACATCTCATGATGATCTATGATGTTGTGTATGTATAAATTTCATGATTTGTTCATAAAGTGTTGAAAAGATTCCATGCATATATGATCTAAGGCATTCTAGATGATTTTGTTGATGTTGGGATGATTCTTGATAATGTATAAGTGTTATTGCAAGATTAGATTGTGATATTGATGGTTAAAAATGTGATTTTTACAAACCTTTCTATTTATAGTAACTTTTTATTCACAAAATGGTATTATGAATGAAATGGTGAACATGCATGTTTATTAATATGTTGTTTGATGAATAGAATGATGATTAGAAGCTTAGGAATGTGATTTGGATATTGATTATGGTCATTTTTAGCAAAGTTACTAAATTTAGTAACTTTTGTGGACCCAAATATTGATAAGTGGTTATTTTGGCTATATGAACAAGTTTATATGATAGTAAATGGCTTGTTATGATGAATGGTGATGTGAAAATGGTTTAGAAATGTTAGAATGGCCATTTTTATGCAAAAACAACAAAGTTAGTATTTGTAGTAACTTTATTTTTAGAAAAACCGATTTATAAACATGTGGTATGATTTAAGCATGTTAAGTAGTTTAAAATGTTGTAATATGATGATTAGATGCCAAGTTAGATGGTTTCCGACATCACGTATGCTAAAAATGGAAACTTTCCATTTTAGGAAACTTTTGTGTACTAGCATGATATAAATGGCTTATATGATTCCGTATCGTGCTATGTGTTAACATGATCACGTAGGACTAACGAGCATGCTAGAACTATAAAATTGTTATGCTTCGTGAACTTTCCATAAATGGAAACTTACTATAAATAGTAAGTTGTCCATAGACGCGACTTGCGCGTTTTGCACACAACAAGCACTTACACATTTGCTACACGATTCACAACCATCACACGGTTTACCAACGGGTCGTTGACTTAACACGGTCAACATTGGACCAACACAGTCAAACATGGTCATTGTGGACCAACACGAGCAAACACGGTCATTGTGGACCGACATAGACAAACATGAACAACCAAGGTTGTTGGCACCAACACGAGCACTAACACGAACACGAACACGGTCACTTACACGAACTCACGTATGGTATACGATATACGTAGCCGGTGACCGACTACACTACGTGACGCTTCAGGAGCTTACGCATTCTCTTATTTGCATACTAAGGTGAGTTTACGGCCCCTCTTTACTCTTTTTCAAACGCTTCTAAATAGGGGGAGAATACTAGTTACATCGTGTCAAACATCTATTACTGTACAAACATTTTTGTGTATGCTGGTTTATTGGACAAACATTAAGTGTTGAACTCGTAACAAGCCCTCACAAAGTCTTACCGTTAATGTGCGAACAACGTGGTAGGTTTGAATGGATCCGTTTGGGTGTGACTAACCCCGCGTGGCACAATATTGACTGGATGTCATAACACGTGAAACTTTGACCTAACTTGCTATGTATACGAGACACAGCGGAGGCAAGGACAAACAAGTCTAGTTCGGTAGTGACGCACTGACACTTGGAGCCTAGGGCTCGGTACTAACATATGATAAACAGCATGTCACACGTTTTCTATTACTATGTATATATCAAAACCTGTATACTCACCAACCATTGTGTTGACACCTTTCTAACTTGTATTCTCAGGTAACTAGCGTGGCTAGCATGAGGACAGGAATGCACCTTTTAAGAGACGAGCATTAGGGATCTACATGCATTATGTCGTGTCATTTTGAAAGCAATTTAACTGTTATTATGTTAAATAATGTTGTAATAAACTTACTACTTTCCGCTGCATGTTTTGATAACTATATTTTTTTGCTGCGATACGATTTATAATTCCGCTGCAAATTATTTTGTTAAGTGTATGTGTCAAACCTTGTATTTGTAAACGCATATAGTGGTGTTCTATATGACCATGAGCTGTGATTCTGGACACGACACACCCACATGGACTGACACCACGAGTGGGAATTTGGGGGTGTGACATATGTGGAGTTGGAAGCCACACATATGCATTAGGAAACAATGTCTAAAACTTTCATAAAGCATCTCCTCAATCAGGCCACCTTGCTTTCCCTTGCCAAAGAAGCCTTGTCCCAGCCAGGCTGCCTTACACGTTCTCACTCAAGCTGTTTTACATGGTTCCAACAAATAAACTTTTTGTCTAGCTAAGCAACCTTGCTTGGTCTTACTCAGCGAGCAATGTCTCATCAATCGTCCATGTCTGGTTATGCCCAGCAAGCATTGGCCCAACAAGTTGCCTTGCCTGACCTCACTTGGGCAACTTGACCTTACCTTAAAGCTTGTTTAAGCACAACAAGAATAATGCTCAAAGATATGTGTATCCTTATAGCCAAGGATCAAGTTACCACGCCGACAACAAAATAAAAGAAGATAGAATCAATCATGCCGGATTCAGTTATGGTAAACTCATCATGAAGAAACTCAGAAAGTTTAGATTTGGCAAACCAAATATTGCAAGGTTGAAGTTAATTATATTCAAAGTTGAGATCCCGCAAGTCAAAGGACAAAAACACTAAAGAAATTAAAAGTATGAGTCGAGTCTAGTATAATGTAGTTAAAACTACATCACACTAGACTGGGGGGCTGATGACGGGGGGTAAGTACATCCCTTCAGTCAAGCTAAAGTATACCACGGCTAATATTCAGCATGGATAACACACAGCCCGGACAAGCTTACCTGGAACACCAGCAATACCGGTAAGCTTGGCCAGCACAAGAAAACAAAAGATATAACCACCGGAAAAAACATGTGATTATACAAAGAGGAAAAGTCTATTTCCCCTCTATAAATAAAGGGGAATACTACAGATGAAGGGGACCTCATTTTGCAAGTGAAACTCACACTTAGCATCCACTCTTTCTCTTTCTCTCTCAATCTAGGTAATAAGTTTCTTTATGATCTTCCTGTCTTGGCTCATCTCTAGCAAGACTTGAAGATCATTGTATGTTTAATGGTTCGTTCCTTCTCCTGCTGTGAATGTATTTCTTACCCTACTCTCTTATTACTCACTTTGGTAAGCATCAAAGACATGTTTTCTCAATAGACTCTCATAGGTCTCATTGTGTATCTTCATATGCTTTCTTTACATGTTCATATGTTATAACATCACTATTTTGTATCGATTACTGGCTTGAGCATCGGAGTGTCCTCGGGGACAACCCCTTTGGGCCCTCTAATGTAGATCTTCTATTTGGTTGCAGTCAGGATCCATGCTCGGGATAACAAGGCACGACTTAGCCCAACTCAAGCCCGACCCGGATTCGGTAACGTCAACACCTACAATATGTTATTTTATAATCATCATTCATCATCCATTGGATAACATCTTTTGTTTTTGAATAACATTTGATCTCAATGTGTGAACCACTGATTTTCAGGTCAAGTCACCAAGATCTATTTACCATGACCTCCGTTAAGACTCCACCACCACCCCAGTAGGAAACAGCACTGGAAAACCCTCTGACCTCTTAAGGACCCCCTATTTCGCCTTGAGAGAGATTTTAACCCATGACCTTACATTTGAAAAGCCAAAGGAGTACCGCTACCTTGATTGTAAAAATTGGCATAATTTTATTTTTTTTTCTTTTGTTTTCTAACCCTTTTGTCTTTCTCTGATTTCTTGCTAAAAAAACAAAATTGATTAGCCCGTCACTAATTGCATAGAAAAATTATAAGTCACGAAAGTGATTACTTTAGCAAGTCATCTAATAATAACTAACACAAACATTTAGTTTTTAATAACATAATAAAAAATTAAATCAAAATACAGATATTTTTCCTTTCCAACGTGTCAAGAACAGCATTCCAAATCATTGACCTTCACTTGCAAAAACACCTACGTAAGTTTTTTTTATTATTTTTACATATACCTTCATACTAAGTGGCTATTATTACATATTTAGTTAATCCTTAAAATAAATTGCTTATTTCTGTTTAAAAGGGAAAAATATGCAATTAATTTATTTTATTCGAACAAGAAATATGTTTTAAAAGAGAAATATATAATTGATTTTTTTTACTTTGGTAGATAAGCAATAAATAAGCTTAGTAAGAGAATGAGTGCCTATTTTTTAATTAACAGCGTGTTAAAATAAAATTCAATTATATCATGTAAAGACAAATAATCCACTGTCTTACTTTCTTATAATTCGTCAGCTTTCAGTTTTTCTAAAAGTTAATCATTATCTAAATTAAATTATTAGTGCTTTTTGGAAAAAGAAAAAACGCATTTGCAATTTGGTCTTTGTTATAGCAGGTAAATTAAATTATATTCAGATAGTTGTGCAAAAGATAGAGATGTCTATAGCCCCTCAAATTATAAAATTATTCATGATAAAGAAAATCCAAAAACTAAATAGAATTAGGTAAAACTAAATAAGTTTCTTATTATAAAAATATTTAAGAAAAATATGAGTTATTAGATCATTAATCAACGATTATGATTAAATCAAGTTGTTGGAAGATATTTTACTAATGACCATTTTTTTTTGACTTTTTACCAATTTTCACTTTCTTTAGATTTTCATAACTTTTACATACGACATTAGTTTTTGAGAAAAATATATTATGAAAACGAACATTTTTTTGTCTTCAAAATAAGTATAATGTTGATATAGAAAAAATTTTGTTTTTTCAATTCATTGTTTCTTTTGTACAGATCATTGTCTCTTTTATGTTTCCTGCTCAATGATGCATTTTTCTGAACAATTCAAGATATAATGATTTTATATAATGCAGAATGTCAAGCAAGGATGACACAATGACGAGTATGAATGACACAATAACCTTTAAAAAAGATGCAATAACTTATAAGAAAGACACGATTACCTTTAAGATATTTAAGAAATACACAAACGTTTAAGAAATACAAAATGACGATAGTTAGACACAACAAACTGAAAAAAATTTATTTTTTATATCAACTTATACTCATTCAAGATAAAATGTTAGTTTTTATTATATATATATTTTTTAAAAATAATATCGTATGTAAAAGTTATGAACGTTTAAAAAGGTGTGAGGAAAGTGTTCATGGCTAAATTGCCGTACAACAACTTTTCTCTATAAAATTTTGAATTTTTACTCATATATCGAATGGTTAATAATCATTTTTATACTTTTTAGGATAAGAAACTTTTTTAGTTGAACCTAACCCAAACCAAACATGTACATACACACATTAGAAGATATGTAATGATGATATTTGACAAAAAAACAAGCATTTTCAGATATTATTTTTACACTTGTGCAACACTTTTTTCTTTTGTGTATGAGTAAATTCAAATGCATTTATGAGTTAATACCAATGAAAGTGTTTATATCTTGCATCAATGTAAGTAACGGACGTGAATTTATATATACACGTAAAAAAATAGTGTTTTTACATGTGGCACAATAATATTCAAGAAAAAAACAAATATTTGCATTGATATTATCGGGTTACCATAGGTTATCATTTTAAGAATGATTAATTATGATTACAATACCTTTTATGAATACATTCCCTATATATGTGTGTGTGTGTAAGGAACGGTTCTATTGTTAGCACACCTTAATTGTGGTAACCCAAACAACTCCGACAAAATCAACCCAAATCTTGGTTTTTTTCATAACCGTTATTATGCAAGTATAAGATTTTTTTTCTTATATACGTATGTGCCAATTCACTAGTGTAAGCGAAATTGCACTGGTGTAAGTTTGAACATTTTCAGTGCCCTACATATATAGATTGAATATGGTAAAAACAAAATTTTACCTAAAAACGCAAAAGCATTTATTTTTGTTTTGAATTTTTATTTTCTTTTGTAATGAATTTATTTTTTTATATTACATTTATAAATACAATACAAAAACGAAAATGCAGTATAAAAACATAAAACCAGTATATAGAGTATGTATTTTATGTTCTTAGATATTATCTTTTTCTTATTTTAATATTTACCTATGTATTCAACGATAGAATGGGTATCTCACGGTGGTTAGGATAACCCCTTGATAGTGTAGCTCGATAACTGATTGATCACACGTTAAGATCATTTTCCGTTCAATAAAATATAATGATTGAAAAGAGTTTAAGCAACTTTATAATAATAAGATTTTAATGAGGATATAATGTATGATAGCCTATTCCTTTTTCAAACACTAAAAATAACTATGAAATTCCCACTATGGATAGTGTCATATATAGGAAGTACAATGGATGCTATTATCAGGACCAATTCAATTATTTTAATCGCTCTAGATGAAACAAAAATTCAATATCTTTTTTTCAAATTTTATTATCTTAAACGTTACTTTTTTATCCGAACTTGAGATTGATCAACAAATTAATAGTTAGAAATCTAAGCTATTTGCGAATCTTCGATGGAGCCCAAACAAAGACCTCGTAAACATGGATCAACTTACAAAAATAAATTAGACTGAAAAAAATATTATTTTTAAAAAAATCAATAATCAATAACCAAACGTGATTTCATATTTCGATTGAACCAATGATTTAGTATAAATCATCTTTAATTTATTAGTCTATCTTGATCCCTAAAAAATAAGTTGCTTTAAATGTCAAATAAAAAAAAAGTAAAAATAGATAACTAAAATTTTGAGACCTCTAAAGTATTGAGGCCTAGGCTAATGCTTCATTTTTTTTTTAAATGAAAGCCGGCATTGGTGCCACACCAATTCAATTTTTCTCGTTCTTGCTTAAAAACGACACTTGAACCAATGCGAAAAATGGTTACCTCAATGATAAAGGATAGAATAATTTTGTAACTATGTGATAGTTAGGGGGTTAAGTACTAATGTTTTATTAATCGTTTTATTTTTATTTGAGTCGACACATGGGTATATTAAGAAGTAGTTTGCTTTGCATTAGAGTTGTGGTTGTTAATTGATTAGATATTTAGTTTATAAGTTTATGTAGTCAACTTGTTCATCAAATTTAAATGTCTTGTAAATAAAATATGTTCTGATAAGTTTTCCAATTCATCATAATTCTTTTCAAGTTATATAAAACAGAATAGGACGTCTTGAGATTATCCATCCACAAATTAATCTTCATGTTCCTAATATTGTTTAATATTTGAGTATAATATTCATGTGAAGGAATCTTAAATAGTTTGAAGGAGTAGAGTGCACACTCGTTTAAGAAATATCTGAGCTTCGAACAATGCAGACGTCGAGGGACTCGAGCCCCCTTGTGGAATCCTAGGGGCAGTGTCCCTGATGGGGTCCAAGGTTAGAACAAATTCTGATTTAACGGCCGATTAACCGGATTTAACCGTCAATAAACTATGGTCTTCTTTGTGTGATATATTAGACAAATTCGACGGAAAATTCATAGCTAATTGCAAAATTCTTTGGATTATCGCAAATCAATAAACTATCGTCTTCTTTGTGTGATATATTAGAAACAAATTTGCCAGAAAGATCATAGCTAATCGCAAAATTCTTTGGATTATCGCAAATCAAATTTTGTGGTGCTCGTAAGGGTAGAAATATTGATTTTGGAAAGTGATTTTATACATATTCAATAGAAATTCAAGCTTTGATTGTAACACAATTATCGAGAATTTACCCAACACTTGTTAAATCTGTTCCGATAGGGAAGTCATGAAGATTAGCACAGTAGGTTGTGTAAAATCACAACTTTAATTCATAGACCATTGAGGCCTAGTCAACCTGACCAATAAGAACAAAGTAACCAGTGTCGATTACTCTTTTTGAAGATCAGTTTTGTAGTAAGTGAACATGAAAAGATTCATCAACGAAAAGAGGCTTTGAATCTTTTCATTACTATCAAGTATGAAGAAAATGATAGAAATGAGAAACTAGTTTTTTCTTTGATCAGTGGTCAAGAACAGATTTTTCATGATGACTCGAGAAAATGAATGTAAGTATTGTAAGACTAAATATTTACACTATACTAAATATTTACGCTATGGCCCTCATATTTATTTAACTAAATAGATCAATTACTTAATTACCCCTAGCAGATTGATAATTATTTGATGGACGTAATTATCCTTATTTATCCTAATTAGGGTTTCCCCTTGGGTGTATATATAAAGGAGCTTAAGGCTCATAATTAAGGTTACCAACATCATCATTAGAAATCCCTAACCTCTGGATTTCGTGAACCTCCCTCACCGAGCTCTCCTAACCCATCCTCACTATACACCCTAAACGGGAACCGATCGGATCGTCATCTCTCAAGCATCACGTCAGGAATCAACAACGCGTTTATTGGATTCACTGGTTTCATCTAATCTCATATTATTTACTGATTTCGTATACAAACTTGTTATTGTTCAAATCCGAAAGTATTGGTTAGAAAGGATTGAAGTTGTGAAAGAGAAGAGATATCAATGATCGACTTTGATCGCAACAATTTATTAGGTGTGGGTTATCAGTTAAGTCGTATGGTGGTGTATTTGGAGGTAGTCAAACCTTCGTGGTTAGGAGATGTTGTGGATCCAAAAAAAAAAAAAACTAGCTCTTGCTTTCGTTTCAAGCCATACTCAAAGACATAGTGCTACAAATGATAAGTTACATCAATGTAAAACAAGTATGGGATGGGCTGAAAACAATATATTTAGAGAACTATTATTGAAGAGGGAATTCGTAGGTTCGCGCGTGAAGGATTGTGATATAAATGTTGACATTGCAACTAAATTGATCGGATTAGCTTCAAAGGCATGGAGTCATTGACACGTGATTGAAGAAAAAACTAGTAAGAAGGTTACTCTCAATGCCTTTGTCTTTATTTAAAATTGTGGCCTCAATAGGACAATATTTTGATTTGGATTCTAGCTACTTGAAGAAGTCCTTTGAATATTGAAAGCGTATAATGAGCACATCAAGGTACCGATAAAGGAGATCAGATCGACGATATTCTCATAAGTTTTAATGTTTGCTACAAAATAATAGTTGTGAACATTCTAATAATGACACTTTAAACCAGTGATATTCTGGATGTGGTCAGGGTAAAGAGACCAATAATATATTGAATGATAGTACACGTACAATATTAATTAGGGGTAATTGTTCGGTTTTAAAGAGGATAAGTAGTCAAACTTTGTTAGTTATTTTGTTTTGGTTTAGTGGAGTTGACGTCTAGTGAACAAAGCCCTTTGAGAGTAGTTCAAAAGGGAAACACACTTTTGATTGGTTTGGTGGAATATCTTTTGGAATTCTATATATTATTGAAGACATTGCATAAAGAAATTAGTTAATTAGGTGGTATCACTAACAACAATAATAATTTAGTTCTAATTAGTAGTGTATTATTTTTTACTTTTATGCAACTATATCTACCCATATCCACTATTCTTCAAATGGATGGTGCCATCAGACCAGGAACAACATGCAAAAACATACATACATAAATACGTACGTACATACATACATATATGTGTGTGTGTATATATGCTTTTAATTTTGTTTTATATTAGTTGTGATGTGATTTGATTTTCCAAAGTAAATAATTCATTAAAATGATAAAACTACTCCTAACTTGTAATTGTGAAAACCAAAGTTGCAAAAGGTATAAGAGCATTCAAGGTGCAACGGTTGAGCCTTAAGCTAAGGAGTAAAGCGCTTAAAAATCTTTACGGAATGTGGCTTGAACCTTGCTTGAGATTAGGATATTATAAGGGGGTTGAAGCCCAATTTTTATTCGTCACAAACTAGGTTGGTCCAAAATTGCTAGATTTGATAAAAATCTTTACGGAATGTGGCTTGAACCTTGTTTGAGATGTTATTCCAACACCTTGCATTGCCTAAGATCCAAGACACGCATCTTGAGTACTTTCAAAACATAGATGAAACATTAACTCTAATTAAAATATTAACGTTTGACTCTGTTTTAGCTTTCATAATACAAACTGCCATGTGAATAGTACATCATTCCTCGATGTCAGACATCATGTCATTGCCATTTATATAGGCAACATAAGTTATACATCTCATTTTACTGCGTTTAAACCAACAAATATTGTGGCACCAACACACATCAAACTATAACTATAGAAGGTTGCGTATGACAATACGACCTATTTGTTTTTAAAATAATATGGTATAGCTATCCATGTTTTGCATACACATCATTTGATACGTTGCAAGATTCTTTGATATACTTTGACTTAATACAAGATTCCTCGATCCACATGCCAATTATTTGACACGACATTAGATTATTAGATATACGCACCAATTATTTGCTCTGACACAAGATTCCACAAATAATTTGATATATCGTAATATTTCTTATTATACATGCAAGAAACATATATATATATATATATATATATATATATAAAGGATTTTATATTATTCATTTCTTCATAAACTAATAACATCATTTATGACATGTATTCTTATTCTCATTTAACACCTAACTAATTTCATGATAATTTTCAAGTTTTCAAGCATTGTAGCCTCAGCCACTACTGCCACCTCCTTGAAGACATCGAGTGTTACCAAAGATCCCAAGGTGCATGATAATATTTAATGTGTTTGCTACGGCTTGAGGATTTTGTGATGTGGCAGGGTCAGACAACAATCGCCATTGAGTCATGTCTAGAGGTTATGCTTGTTCGCTTGCCACTGCCCTGATACGAATAGATCTAGATACTGCAATAATATGTAGTTTTTATACTTTTTTGTCTTATAAATTGGTTATCTGATATATAAACTTATTTAGGTATGTTATTATACCATTGTAACACTCAATCAAAACACATCTATGAAAAAACAACAAAAAAGTATTGGTAAAAAAACTTATAATATTTGGTTAAATACAAATTAAGAAATTTGAAACAAATTATAGGACTCGTATAGGCTATGTACTATGTACGCATGTATATTTCATGGAAAGCTAACAATCGATATTTTTTAATAATAAAAGTTTTGATGGGCGCATGTAAATCTTTAAAGTTATTTAAAAGTTAGTTTTCTTGCTTCTTTCTTATATTGAATATTCGTAAGACACTTTTTTGTTTAAATATTGTTTTCATGTATATCCTATTAATTCTAATAATTTTATTTAATTTGATAAAGAATATGATTAATAATACGTTTTATTTTTATTGTTTTATAAAAATCTTTGAGAAATATATGATTTATTATTTAAAATCCATTTATTTAAGATGTGTATATGAGGGTCATTTAATGATGACTCATGTTGAAAGGACCATTATTGGTCTATACAACGGACATTAAATGTAACGCATAAGACATGCAACCAGCATATGTTGAGTCAAGTGCAAAACCTAAATTAATTTCAAACTTATTTGATCAGCCGGAGACTTACACTCGGAATATTCATAAATACAAAAACCTAAATAACAAAAACACAAACAAAGCTTATAAACCAATAAATATAGAGATAAATATACATATCAACCGTAAGTTTCAGTAGCGGTAGAGATGTTTGTTCGATCCGTATGCTGCAACCTGATCTTGCCGATACGGGAGATACGGCGGTAGTCGAATATTTCCGACCTTTGATTTGTACGCCGGATTCTTATTTTCCGACTTAGTGGAACCAACAACGCCGCCAACGCCAGAAGTTGTTTTAACAGTTTTTCCGATCTTATTGTCCTTTTCCGGTGACAACGGAGGAATGAAAAGGAATACCGGTGAGTCCTTGCTGGAATAGTTGTCGTCGCTGTAGCTTCGTTTCAGAAGATCTCGCACCTTCCACCGGTTCAATGTGTTTTCGATCGAAATCGAATTGCTCTTCTTATGTTTTCCTCGTGGCTCTGTCTTCGGCTTCCATACGCAGTACGTTCCCTGCGTGATTCCTTCTAAATCGTCGCGCTCCGACGACGAAGCCGATGTCGATGGCGAAGCGGTGTCGCGATCTTCGATGAAAAGCTTCATCAGAGAAGAACGTGTCGCCGGAGATGGCTTCGAATCAGTCGACGGAGTATCAACACCGTTTTTATCTGGATTCGGATTCAATTCCGATAATAATTTTCTATCAAAAAGTGGATACCGCGGCGAGATCTGATTGCCGGAGACAAATTCATCGACCGAATCCTGTCTCGAATTAGCATCTCCACAAATAACCGGAAACTCGAACTCTTGCTCATCTTCATCCATCTGACTCAACGTTTCTGCATAAGTTTTCGTGTTGAGCTCGCATACATCGCCAATCTCAGGCTGATCATCGTCGTGAACGAAAAGGAAAGCGTTATAATCATCGTTGAATCGATTATCTAAACGAAGTTCCTGGACAACACGATCGGCGATATCGGCGATGTTTCTTGAAGAATGTGTGTTAAAGCTAGGAGATGTGTAAATTCTCGAACTGGACTCCATGTTTTGTCAATTTGGGTATTTGATGATATGAATTGTAGGAGTGTGAGAATATATAAGGTAGTGGATTTAAGGATGGGTACTGGTATAACTGTTCAATCGAATAAAACGTCCCATTCTTCTAGATACTGTGATTTTTAACACAACGTCGGTGAAGGTGTTTCACAAACTCTTACGGTAGACGTAGTGGTAACCTCACTTAAAAATCTTACCTCATCGAAATTTTCTGTTACGTTATTACTATACTGAAAACTTTAAAATGTCATAGTGGTTGTCCTACTGAAAATGTGAGAGAGGGGAAAGCGGGGTGTGTGAGGAGGAGAAACGGGGAGCGAGTTTCGCTAAGGACGAGAAAAGGGAGCCGTCGGGGAGGGGGCGGTGTGCCGGCGGAACCCCACCGAAGGCTCCCCTCCCGCCAAGAGCGCAGGACATGCATTACGCATAGTCTTACACAAGGCCGGCCCTGGGGAGGGGCGAGGTGGGCGACTGCCCCGGGCCCGACATTTTTGGGGGCTCGAAATTTTAAATTTTTTTATATATTATATAAAAAATATATAAATAACCAACTAAAAACGTATAATTTAAAGGGTAAAAAAAGTAATTTTCATTAAAGTATAAGAAGTTACTTTCATTCACTTTAAACTAGAGGTGTTCATCAGTTCAATTAATGGTTTATTTGGTATAGTTTAATTGGTTTTCAATTTCTCTTCCTATCCAAAAACCGAACCGAATTTTAGTAGTGATTTAGTTCATTTTCAGTTAAAAATGAACAAATCGAATAAACCGATTAAAAACCAAATAAATCGTTTAAAAATTGAATAAACCGATCTGAATAAATTGAATTCAATCGAATAAACTGGTTAAAAACGAACAAACCAAATTCAACCTTATATATTATTAATAAGATAATGAATTTAAATCCGAATTTGGTTTAATCGGTTAATCGAACAAACCGAATTAAAAAAAAAATGTAACGAAAACATAACCAAAAACCGAAATTCGGATATGGTTAGGAACCGAATTCGGAATTCGGATACAGTTAGAAAACAAAACGAATTTGGTTCGGGTTTTTTCAGTTACAAATGCGGTTCGATTCTAGGCACCTCAATTCTCAGGACCGTCCTAAAAGGGCCCATTTTTTACCTCGTCCTAGGCCCCCAAATTTTTTTTTCATTCTAGGGGCCGGCTCTGGTCTTACAAATACATTACCTTTGTTACCCTGGTCTTACAAATACATTACCTTTGTTATCTATATATTATACTTATGGAAAATCAATTATTTCATTATACATATTATTTATATATTTTTTAACATTAAAAAATACAAAATAAAAATGATGTAATTGGTACAACATTGTACCGATATCAAGAGCATTTATTTTTCTTTTTAACATGACCTATGATAAGACATGAATAATATACGTGTGTTACGTTGTAATGATTATGATTGAAATAAATAAAAAGTTATAACTTATCAATTAATAAGATTAAATCATAATTAAAAAAAAATATTATTATATCTTGTATATTATAATAAAAACATTTTAAAAATGTAATTTTTTAAAATATAAGAATTTTAAAAATATAATTTGATATCAAAAATATAAGGAAAATCAAAATTTAGGAAAATAAATAACAAAATTATTGTACAACACCGGGTTCAAATATGTGTTACTAGCCAACTCAAAAAAGAAAATAGGTGTTGTTTGTTTTTATCAAAAACGTCTGCGAAACCTCTTTTGGCTGCGCCCCGCAGACCACGGGCATATGAAGGGTGTTTGTTTTTTCGCAGGCATTTCATTAAAAAAGGTCTACGAAACCCCTTTTCCTTGCAGACATGGTATACCCACTTCTCAGATCTGCAAACCTCTTCTAGGGCAAAAAACTCACGCCTCTTCCTTGTTCCCGTCGCAACTCCCTGCGATCTGCTACCACCATCATCTGCCCATTCCTTGTTCCCGTCCACAATCTGCTACCACCATCATCTGCCCCTTTGTTGTTCCCGTCCACGATCTGCTACCACCATCATCAGCTTGTTCCCGATTACACCAACCGTCGCACCTCCTTACGCCCCCGATTAAACCCACCGATTTGGACCCTTGTTCCCGTCGCCCCTGTCGCACCTCCCTACGCCCCCGATTACACCCACCGTTGGCGTCGCACCTCCTCCGGCTTCTACCTCCAATGGTGATGGTGACAGTGGTGCATTTGACGGTGGTGGCTCAAGATTAGGGTTTTTTTTTGTCTGCTTAGGATAGGGGAAGAGAGTGGGAAAGAGTTTTGAAGATGTTAAAAAACAAACCATCTTTTTCCCTCTTCTTGCTAGGGTTTGGTCCACCTCTTTTGCAAAAGAGGTTTGCAGACGTGGTCCGCAGACTGCAGATGTTTTACCTCTGAAAAAACAAACACCACCATAGTGTTCTAAATGTGTTACAATGATGTTAAAAAAAATCCAAAATTTGGCTTCATTTTGGCAAAGTTATTTGGGTTATTGCTTTAAGAGTGGGTTATTATTTGATCTCAATCCTATATGTATATATATATGTGTGGGTATATATATATATGTGTGTGTGTATATATATATATATATAGGAGGGTTCTTAAAGAAATGACCATTTTTGAGAAACTAAGAAAACCAATCACAATTGTTATCAACCAATTTTGTTTTTCTTTTTTGTTTTATTATAAGGTTATGTTTGTTAACAAAAAGAAAAAATATAAAAAATTTATGTAATTCATGTTATTACATACATGTAACTCATTGATTATATATATGTAAATTGTAAACTACATATATGTTACTTTATAGGTTACATATACGTAATTTCGTGATCTATATATTTTTATTAAATTTTTTTTGCTTATAACATTTCTAAGCTAATAAGAAAAAGTCGTGAATTTTTTTTTTAAAAAAATTGATTGGTTAGTACGAGTTTTCTTAGTTTTCTCAAAAGTGAGGAGTTTTCTTTTGAACCCTCCTCTACATACATACATACATACATACATACATACATACATACATACATACATACATACATACATACATACATACATACATACATACAGGGGATGGTTTCATTGTTAACCCACCTTAGTTGTGGTAACCCAATAATTTCGACAAAAAATGCCCAAATCTTTGGTTTTTTCATAGTCTTTATTACACATTTTTAGAGGGTTTCTTATTTGTGTTTTAGCTTTTTTACAAGGCAAATCGATTTTGTATTAGTGTAAAAGTTTTGCAATTTTCGTAACATTTAGAAAATTGCCAAAATTTTATACTAGTGCAATTTGATTTGCCTTGTGAATTAGCAAAAACACAAAAAAGAAACCCCTTAAATATGTATAATAAAGACCAAGAAAAAACCCAAAGATTCGAGCAGTTTTTGTCGAAGTTATTGGGTTACCGCAATTAAGGAGGGTTCTTATTTGAACCTAATCATATATATATACATACATATATGTATATATATAGTTAATTAATAAAATGAAAATCTCATTTTAGTGTGAAAACCGTGAAAAGTAGGCAAAAATCATGTTAAAAAATGTATTTTTTTTCTAATTTTTTATAGGTTTGTAACATTATTGGGCACATTTTTATAAAAAAAAATCAAAAAAGTGCCGACCATTTGTTTTAAAAAAATATTTTAAAAAATATTTTTTTACGTTGTAAAACATACGTAACGCTGCGTCAGATCTGACGAAATTTTTTTACGTTATGTTTCGTGTGTTTTACATGGTCTTATAAAATATATTTTTTTTAAAATATCTGGTCGGCGCTTTTTTGATTTTTTTTATAAAATATGTCTAATAGTGTTAAAATCCAATAATAAAATTTAAAAAAAAATACATTTTTTACATGATTTTTACATTATTTTCATAGTTTTCACATTAAAAAAGATTTTCAAATTATCTATTCCCTATACATACATACATACATACACACAGACATATATATATATATTCATTTGAAATTAGCCATCTTTTCTAATACCTACTTAGAAAAAAAGTGTCTTGCAAGACCGGCCATAGCATAGCATAGCATACTTCAAGTGTAAATGGAAGCAAAGTAAATAAAATTAAATAAGCAAGTATCTACGTGCAAAAGTCATCGACGTTCCCGTCACATTTATGGAAGGACATCATCGCATCTAACTCCTTCATCAACGCCTGGCACACCACCGATGTAAGAGTCCGTTTTCCTTTTTACTTATATGTAACAAGTTCTAAACGGGCTCTTGTAACATGTAATATAAGTTTCCAAGCCAAAAATAAAATAAATGCATAAGTTGTGAGTTTATTTTGTGACAATTGTACAAAACCCTAGATTCCCTTCTATAAATAAAAGGGGAGCCTCCATACATACTCTTCTCGTTTTTTTTCATGAAAAGTAAGAAACAAGAAAGGTGGAGTATGTGTGTTCATATAAAGAGAAACTAGATAGAGAATGTTTCTCAATGAAATCAAAACTTTCTTCTATATTTTTGTTTTAAACTACTAATCTAAACATGGAATCATGCTAAGATAATATTTATAACATTTTGAAATAATAAATCTAGGATTTTTACGAATGACAATATAACTTCACACATTAAAGTATGACTTAATCGTAACTTAAAAACATTTTTGGCTATACCAACTAAGTTTGCCCATCCAAACTTAATGGTGGTTCGTTTGAACTTGATGGCACTTAGTTTATCCGAACTAAATTTGCCCATCAGAACTTGATGGCGATTCATTCGAACTTGATGGGACTATTTTACAAATCTGAACTTGATGGCAATTTGTCTGAACTTTATGGGACTGTTCACCCGAACTAAATTTGTCCATCCGAACTAAGTTTGTCCATTCGAACTTTGTCACACCCCCAAATTCCCACTCGTGGTGTGAGTCCACGTGGGTGTGACATGGCCAGGATCACAGTTCATGGTCATATAGAACGACTCTATATGAGTTATACAATCACGCAGTTTTATAAAGCAAACAAGTTTTCAAATAAAGCAGCGCAATGTTTATAACAAAAGCAGCGGAAATGTTATAATACCATAAGGAAATAAAGTTGCAACGGAAAGTAAATTGTTCAAGACACTACATAGTCAAACTATGTTTAAAACAGACAAATGCACACAAAGCCTAGGACATGAGTCTATATGCCATTCAGACTCCTTAAGGCTTCCTTGAGTGCGTCCTAGCGTGTGCTCCATTAGTTACCTGAGAATACATGCGAAAAGTGTCAACTAAAAAGTTGGTGAGTTCACAGGTATAGACAGACTGAAAAGTAAACAAATATATACTGGGTATGTTAAGTTTAGTTGTTGGATACTACGATCCGTGGAGTGTGTCATGTCATCTTACCAAAACTCGACTGTTTCCGTTTGCCTCCGCGGGTCATCGCTGAACCCGACATCTACATCGATATTACACTCGTTATGACCTCCAGTCAACGTTGTTGCCGAGTGGGGCTAGTCAAACCCAGTAGTACTACGTAATAACGACTCGTTTGTCATACAATTGACGGTAAGGATAAGTGAGGACCTTATGCGATAAAAGTTACACTCGAAAATAATTTCACAACATACCAGTCATATATCTAAAACAGTTGCATAGTAATCTTACCCCAATAATTTAGCAAACAGTTAAAGAGTAAAAGTGGGGCTGTAAACTCACCTGAGTTAAGTAGTGTGCGTTCTTCACGAGAACGGTATAGCTCGCCGGCTAGTGGTTACCTATATCACATAGGTACCATAAGTTTGAGTTTGCATACATGTGTGCCTCACAGGACCGTGTTCGTGTTTAACAACATCCAAGTTGTTATGTGGGTCAAGTTGACCGTGTTTGACCGTGTTTGACCTAACGACCCGTTGGTGACGGTTTTGGATCAAGTGTGTGTGTGTAACGTGCGGTTTAGTGTCGAGTGATGTGTACGGATACCAAGGTCACTTTTCGTGAGTAGGAACGTTTCCAAATTAGGCAAGTCACGTAAGAAATCATATTCCGTTTATTCTAGCATGCGTATTTATCCTAAGTGAGCATGTTATCACATTGCACATAGTTACACGTAGCCGGTTTAGCATGGTTTGCGCATAAAAGTTACTATTTATGGAAAGTTACTAAAATAAGCATGTTTAACCAAGATTAGTAACAAGCCTTTTCTAAAGATCATTACCCTAGTCCTAACTTATCATAAAATCCTATTCGTTACAACAAACATATTGCTATTCATAGCCTTTGTAAAATAAAGTTACTATTTATGGTAACTCTTGATAAAACACATCTCCCAACCATTTAGAACATAAAATCATTTATCAACATCATAACAAAGTTAATCATGCATACCAACCATACAACATCTTCCAAATTCATCATTCTCTAGCAACATTGTAATAAAAAGTTTCCGTATTTAGCAATAATGCCCAAATGGTCATTCCTTGACATAATCATTCATTCTAACCATGTAGAACATCATCAATAACACTTGTAAAAATATTTCGATGTTGAAAATCACATAAAACATCATGGATCATACATGCATGTTGTCAAAAGTCACCATCTAGGCCAAAGAGTCCCAAATAACATCAAAACCATATTTTAAGCAACAATATCATAATCAAATCTTGCTAGAACACTTATGCATTATCAAGAATCATCTCTACATCAACAAAATCATCTAGCATGCCTTAGATCATACATGCATGGCATCATCTCAACACTTTATGACCAAATCATGCATTCTACCCATACACAACATCATGGGTCATCATAAGATGCATTCTAATAATCCTAGATCATCATAAAACACATTGAAATCAACAAACCCAGAAGCAAAACATAAGAAAATCCGTGCATGTGATGTATGTGTGCTTGCATGCGAGTTTCAAGGCTTGCATGCGTGCTTAGATGTGTTTTTAAGCCATAAGAGTGTGACAACTACCTTCTAATGCTTCTTGAATCCCTGGGATGATGATTTCCTTGCCTTGACAACTTCTGAACAGCAGCTCTTTGCAAGAACAAGATGGTGGTGGTGGTGGTTTGAGCTCCAATGAATCCCTCAAGCCTTCTAATGGTTCCTCCAAGCTTCTAGCTTCAATCTTGAGCTTCAAGGACCTCCAATGGCTGCCAAAGGGGAGTTGCAGGTGCTGGGAAGACGAAATGACCGAGTAGTTGCGTGCAAGCTTGGGGAAAATAAGTTTGTAGGTGTGATGATGGGTTTGGGGAGTTTAAAAAGATGATTTTGCGAATCTGGCGCCCCAGGCGTATCGCGCCACGAGGGTCATCGAGGCCAGGCGTACCGCGCGAGGCAGCCGGATGAGAGGCGCTCCTTCCTCAGAGTGAGGAGCTTCGGGTCAGGCGTACCGCCTGGACCCTGGATCCGGCCCAATTTGGCCCATTTTCCTGTTTTGGCCCATTTTTCGCGTATTTCTCGATTACGAACTTCGTTTCGAGACATATGAGCATCGTTGCACCTATTTTAGGTTCCCTAGAACCTAAGGGTAGCATATGTGGTTGATCCGTTCACCAACGTTCGTCATTCAAGACACGTGCGAGTGTTGTGCGATAATTCTTCGAATTATCGGTGTGTTTAGACTATTGTGCCACGTGTCACACTAAATACAATTATTCTAGTGCCACGTATGAATTAATAATACACATCATTATTAAAATAATATAAATGCTGACCTGGAAATTGCGGGGTGTCACATCATCCCCCAGTTAATAGGAATTTCGTCCCGAAATTCAGTTCGTGTTGCTCGTGTTAGCCTGGTTGGAGTATAAGTATGGGTATTTCTTTTTCATCTGGTCCTCTCGTTCCCAGGTGTATTCCAGTCCACACCGTGAATTCCATCGCACCTTTACAATTGGTATTTTACTGAGCTTGAGCTTCTTGGTTTCCCGGTCCATAATTTCCACCAGTTCCTCGACGAAGTTTAACTGTTCATCAATCTGAATTTCCTCTAACGAAATTGCGAGTGTTTCGTCTGATAAGCATTTCTTGAGGTTTGACACGTGAAATACATTGTGTACGCTACTCAATTCCGGTGGTAGCTGTAGCTCGTAGGCCACGGGGCCTATCCGTTTAGTGATCTCGAATGGTCTGATGTAACGAGGGTTTAACTTTCCCCGCTTCCCGAACTGGATCACTCCTTTCCAAGGCGAGACTTTAAGAAGTATGCGGTCTCCCACTTGGAATTCCAAAGGCTTGCGTCTTTTGTCGCATAGCTTTTCTGTCGGTCTCGAGCTGCTGCCATTCTGTTACGTATCTGCACGATCTTTTCTGTTGTCTCGTGCACAATCTCGGGTCCGGCCAGTTGGCTTTCACCAACTTCTGCCCAATAGAGTGGTGATCTGCACTTACGTCCGTAAAGTGCTTCAAATGGTGCAGCTCCAATGCTGGTGTGATAACTGTTATTATATGAGAACTCAACTAAAGGTAAGTGAGTCTCCTAGCTGTTACCGAAATCGGTTACGCATGCCCGAAGCATGTCCTCCAAGGTCTGGATGGTTCTTTCACTCTGACCATCCGTCTGCGGGTGATAAGCAGTGCTCATGTCCAACCTCGTCCCGAGTGCCTTGTGTAAGGACTTCCAAAAATGTGCCGTGAAACGACTGTCTCGGTCGGATATTATGGAGATTGGGACTCCGTGTCTGGATACGATTTCCTTCAAGTAGATTCGGGTTAATTTCTCCAACTTATCGGTTTCCTTAATCGGTAGGAAGTGTGCCGATTTTGTGAGTCGGTCTACGATAACCCAGATGGTATCGCAGCCACTTGCCGTCTTCGGCAGCTTGGTGATAAAATCCATGGAAATCTATTCCCATTTCCATACTGGGATATCTGGTTGTTGAAGTAACCCTGATGGTTTCTGATATTCGACCTTAACTTTGGAGCAAGTCAGGCACTTACTTACATAGGTCACGATTTCTGATTTCATGTTAGGCCACCAGTAAGTGGTCTTCAAATTGTGGTACATCTTGTCAGAGCCTGGATGTACTGAATATCGGCTCTTGTGAGCTTCATCCATCACTACTTCTCTCATTCCTCCATAGTGTGGAATCCAAATCCGATCCATCAGATAGTAAGCTCCGTCATCCTTCTGTTTCATCTGTTTATCCATACCTCGCATAGCTTCGAGGGTAAGGTTCTCCTTTTTCAGAGCTTCTTGTTGTGCGATACGAATTTGATTAGGTAGCTCAAAGTGAATGGTGAGTTGTAGTGCACGTATGCGTTTGGTTGTTTCTTTTCGGCTTAGCGCGTCAGCCACTACGTTGGCCTTTCCGGGATGATACTTGATTGCACAATCATAATCGCCTATCAGCTCAACCCATCTACGTTGTCTCATGTTTAACTCCTTCTGGTCGAAGATGTGTCGCAGGCTCTTATGATCGGTGAATATAGTGCACTTGGTGCCGTACAGATAGTGTCGCCAGATCTTCAACGCGAACACTACGGCTCCTAATTCTAGATCATGGGTTGTGTAGTTCTTCTCGTGCACCTTTAATTGTCATGAAGCATAAGCTATGACTTTCTCGCGTTGCATCAGCACACAACCGAGTCCTTGCTTCGATGCGTCGCAGTAGACTACAAAGTCTTCGCACCCATCTGGTAGTGATAGGATCGGTGCGCTGCACAGCTTCTGTTTCAATAATTCGAATGCAGCTTCTTGTTTTTCTCCCCATTCGAACTTCTTATCTTTATGCGTAAGGGAAGTCAATGATTGTGCGATCTTCGAGAATCCCTCGATAAATCGCCTGTAGTATCCGGCCAATCCCAGGAACTGTCGCACCTCAGTCGGAGTCTTGGGTGCTGTCCAGTTCTTGATTGCCTCAATCTTGGCTGGGTCTACATGTATCCCTTTCTCGTTCACCACGTGCCAAGGAACTGAACTTCGCGAATCCAAAAATCACATTTGGAAAACTTCGCATATAGTTGTTCCTTCTTCAGTAGTTCCAAGACACGTCTTAAGTGGTCGGCATGTTCTTCTTGAGTCTTGGAGTAAATCAGAATGTCATCTATGAACACGATTACGAATTTGTCAAGATACGGCTTACACACCCGATTCATGAAATCCATGAATACTGCCGGTGCGTTGGTCAGCCCAAATGGCATAACCAGAAACTCATAATGTCCGTACCATGTTCTGAAGGCTGTTTTTGGTATATCCTCCTCTTGTATTCTAAGTTGATGGTAACCTGATCTTAAATCGATCTTCGAATAGTAGCTTGACCCTTGTAATTGGTCAAACAGATCGTCTATTCGAGGTAGAGGGTATCAATTCTTGATCGTTACCTTGTTCATTTCTCGGTAGTCTATACACATACGGAATGAACCGTCTTTCTTCTTTACGAATAAGACCGGTGCTCCCCAAGGTGAGAAGCTCGGTCGTATAAATCCTTTATCTAACAACTCCTGTAGTTGATTAGATAGTTCCTGCATTTCTGTAGGAGCCAATCGGTATGGTGCTTTGGCTACTGGGGCTGCTCCTGGTGTTAGATCTATCTGGAACTCCACTTGTCGTGCTGGTGGTAGTCCCGGTAGATCATCAGGAAAGACTTCCGGATAATCGCGAACGACAGCGATGTCCTTGATCTTTCGTTCCTTCTTTGGTTGTTCGATGATAAGTGCCAGGATAGCCGTGTACCCCTTCTTCAGATATTTGCTTGCCTTCATGCAGGACATGATGTTCAATGGTATTCCGCGCCGTTCTCCTTGGATTGAGATCTGCTCTCCACATGGCAACGTAATTCGCACAATCTTCTCGTTGCACACAATCTCAGCGTGGTTTGCAGATAGCCAATCCATTCCAATCACCACGTCGAAGCTACTGAGAGTTACCGGCATCAGGTCAATTACCAGTTGGTGGTCTGCTAACGTCAGGACACACCCCTTGATGATATGTTGTGTTTCTATCAGCTTGCCGTCTGCTGACTCTACGGTGTACTTATGGTCTAGTGGTGTTGGTGTCATATTAAGCAGTTTACTAAAGTCACTAGAGATAAAACTCCTATCGGCACCGGTATCAAATAATATACTAGCATAGACATTATTTAAAAGAAACGTACCGGTGACTACGTTCGGATCATCTTTAGTTTCTCCTGATCCAATCACAAATGCCCTGCCTCGCGCCAGATTCCTGCCAGCGTTCTTGTTCTGCGGGCAATCTCTGCGCATATGCCCCGGCTTCCCGCAGGTAAAGCACCCCTTTAAAGTATCAGTCCTGTTGTTGTTGGGGTTGGGGTTTGTTCGGCATTCCTTGGCCAGATGCCCGTTCTTTCCACAGTTAATGCACCTGACCCTCCGGCATGGGCCATGATGATGATATGAGCAGTTGTTGCATTTGGGGTTGTTGCCCCGATACCCCCTTGTCCTGATTGTTTGGCTGAGTGGCGGTGAAGACCTTCGCAGGTGTTTGCCGTTGCTGGGTTGGTTGCTGAGGTGAGAAAGTTCGGTTGTTGCTGGGCTCCCACTTACGCTTGGGTTCTTGGGGCTTCAGATGTTCTCCCCTCTTTGGCAGCTTTCCCTGGGCTACTGCCTGATCAGTTAATTTGTGAGCCAAGCGAATTAGTGGTTGGATGGTGGTGTGATCAGAAGCTGTCACTGTGCTCTGTATCTGTTCCGGCAACCCACTAATGAATTGCTCAATCTTCTTGTACTTCGGCGTCACCATTGCCGGGCACAGCTTGCACAATTCATGAAATCGAGTACAGTATTTCTCGATTTCGGATCCTACCATCTTGTGCACCCAGAACTCTTCTTCAAGCTTCCTGATTTCATCACGAGGGAAGTATTCCTCATGAAGCATCCGGGTGAAGTTTTCCCACGGGATGGTATTTGCAGTCTCCAGTCCTAAGGTTTGGACATGGTATTCCACCAGGTGAGGGCAGGTCCCTCAAGAGTTCCGGTAGCATACTTCACCCTACTTTCCTCGGCGCATTCAGCCATGGCAAAGACCGATTCCAGCTTTTCAATCCAGCGGAGCAGTCCCACTGCTCCTTCTGTCCCTTGGAACTTGTGAGGGTGGCAACTCAGAAAGGCTTTAAACGAGCATCCCTTTGATGTGCTCCCTTGAGATCCGTTCTTGGTTCCGCTAGTCTCGCTAGCAAGTCGGTTTGCTTCGTACTCAGCGAGTACTTTGTTGACCTTACGTTCGACCATCATGTTGATTCTTGCCTTCTCGGCCTTACGCTTGAGATTGCGGGCATTGGGTCCCCTTCCAGACATGATTCTATATGGAAAGGTTAGAACGTTAGTTAGCATGTGTTAGAGTGTTAGACGATTGTCATGTCAGAAGTCAAGTCAGATGTTATGTTAACAAGCAACCATAATCAAGACATAATAAATAAAGTAAAACATCATTTCATTAATAATAATAACTTGAAGTACAATGATTTCCAAAAGAGATACTACTTCAAAAGTTTCTATGAGCACATCCCGCTCATCTGAGAGTACACAAGTAAAATACTGAAAGAAATAAAATACTGAAATAGGAAATCTAACTAGACAATCGTGGAGTGCGAATCTCCACTGTCGGCAGGACCATCATCGTCCTCCTCCTCGGGATCCTCATCCGGATCCTCGTCAAAATCTCCCTCTTCGAGGTCCTCCTCCTCGAATTGGGGTTCTGGCTCAGGCTGTTGTTCCTCTAGGAACTGTTCGACCCATGCATTTAACATGGCATCGCTGGCCTGAATCATGGCCTGGTTCTCTTAATTGGCAACCTCCACGGCTGCCAACCGTCCATCGTGCCCATGTGTCACTGCGGCCAAGAAATCCTGCTGCTCCTCGAGCAATGTAGTCCTGTCACGGATGTCCGTGACGTCAGCTGCGACCTCCTCCTTTCGCTGGATCACGTCCTGAGTCATAGCGACCAAACCATCCTGTGTCCCCTCTACGCGTGCTAGTCTCTCCTCTAGCTGCTCCACACGGCTCTGGAGCTGCTGACTATGCTCCAGGAGATCCCTAAACCCATCAGTCATCACGCGTAGTTGACACGACTCACGTCTGTAATGCGAGATCAGTGCAGCGAATGCCCGCTCCATGGGCATGCCAATCGGTGGTAAAGGTGGTCCAGTGGATGCGTCGCCTAATAACGGCAACTTAGGTACTCTCTCCTCCCTCGCCCAAACAGCAAGGGTAGTGGGATACCAGTCCCATGGTCCCCTACTGCTCGAGGGTCGGAGTCTCTTGGACTCCTGAGCATGTACCTGCTCCACCATATCCCGTATCCTCTGCTTATCCTCCTCGGTAAGCTCGTACTCATACGGACGCTTCTTCGAGTCCTTCCCATCCTGGTCTTTGTTGTTATCCATTCCTGCGTTCGAATCAAATAAGTAACAACACATAATACATAAAATTATTGTTGTGCAATTTTCTGGTGTAGTGTCTAGTGTAGAGCAGTGGCGATAGTCTAAGTTTACTACATGCAAACCTAGTTCCCTATAACCAAGGCTCTGATACAAGTCTGTCACACCCCAAATTCCCACTCGTGGTGTCAGTCCACGTGGGTGTGACATGGCCAGGATCACAGGTCATGGTCATATAGAACGACTCTATATGAGTTATACAATCACGCAGTTTTATAAAGCAAACAAGTTTTCAAATAAAGCAGCGCAATGTTTATAACAAAAGCAGCGGAAATGTTTTAATACCATAAGTAAATAAAGTTGCAACGGAAAGTAAATTGTTCAAGACACTACATAGTCAAACTGTGTTTAAAACAGACAAATGCACACAAAGCCTAGGACATGAGTCTATATGCCATTTAGACTCCTTAAGGCTTCCTTGAGTGCGTCCTAGCATGTGCTCCATTAGTTACCTGAGAATACATGCGAAAAGTGTCAACTAAAAAGTTGGTGAGTTCACAGGTTAGACAGACTGAAAAGTAAACAGATATATACTGGGTATGTTAAGTTTAGTTGTTGGATACTACGATCCGTGGAGTGTGTCATGTCATCTTACCAAAACTCGACTGTTTCCGTTTGCCTCCGCGGGTCATCGCTGAACCCGACATCTACATCGATATTACACTTGTTATGACCTCCAGTCAACGTTGTTGCCGAGTGGGGCTAGTCAAGCCCAGTAGTACTACGTAATAACGACTCGTTTGTCATACAATTGACGGTAAGGATAAGTGAGGACCTTATGCGATAAAAGTTACACTCGAAAATAATTTCACAACATACTAGTCATATATCTAAAACAGTTGCATAGTAATCTCACCCCAATAATTTAGCAAACAGTTAAAGAGTAAAAGTGGGGCTGTAAACTCACCTGAGTTAAGTAGTGTGCGTTCTTCACGAGAACGGTATAGCTCGCCGGCTAGTGGTTACCTATATCACATAGGTACCATAAGTTTGAGTTTGCATACATGTGGGCCTCACAGGACCGTGTTCGTGTTTAACAAAATCCAAGTTGTTATGTGGGTCAAGTTGACCGTGTTTGACCGTGTTGACCGTGTTTGACCTAACGACCTGTTGGTGATGGTTTTGGATCAAGTGTGTGTGTGTAACGTGCGGTTTAGTGTCGAGTGATGTGTACGGATACCAAGGTCACTTTTCGTGAGGAAACTTACTATTTATAGTAAGTTTCTATTTTAGGAAAGTTTCCAAATTAGGCAAGTCATGTAACAAATCATATTTCGTTTATTCTAGCATGCGTATTTATCCTAAGTGAGCATGTTATCACATTGCACATAGTTACACGTAGCCGATTTAGCATGGTTTGCGCATAAAAGTTACTATTTATGGAAAGTTATTAAAATAAGCATGTTTAACCAAGATTAGTAACAAGCCTTTTCTAAAGATCATTACCCTAGTCCTAACTTATCATAAAATCCTATTCGTTACAACAAACATATTGCTATTCATAGCCTTTGTAAAATAAAGTTACTATTTATGGTAACTCTTGATAAAACACATCTCCCAACCATTTAGAACATAAAATCATTTATCAACATCATAACAAAGTTAATCATGGATACCAACCATACATCATCTTCCAAATTCATCATTCTCTAGCAACATTGTAATAAAAAGTTTCCACATTTAGCAATAATGCCCAAATGGTCATTCCTTGACATAATCATTCATTCTAACCATGTAGAACATCATCAATAACACTTGTAAAAATATTTCAATGTTGAAAATCACATAAAACATCATGGATCATACATGCATGTTGTCAAAAGTCACCATCTAGGCCAAAGAGTCCCAAATAACATCAAAACCATATTTTAACCAACAATATCATAATCAAATCTTGCTAGAACACTTATGCATTATCAAGAATCATATCTACATCAACAAAATCATCTAGCATGCCTTAGATCATACATGCACGGCATCATCTCAACACTTTATGACCAAATCATGCATTCTACCCATACACAACATCATGGGTCATCATAAGATGCATTCTAATAATCCTAGATCATCATAAAACACATTGAAATCAACAAACCCAGAAGCAAAACATAAGAAAATCCGTGCATGTGATGGATGTGTGCTTGCATGCGAGTTTCAAGGCTTGCATGCGTGCTTAGATGTGTTTTTAAGCCATAAGAGTGTGACAACTACCTTTTAATGCTTCTTGAATCCCTGGGATGATGATTTCCTTGCCTTGACAGCTTCTGGACAGCAACTCTTTGCAAGAACAAGATGGTGGTGGTGGTGGTTTGAGCTCCAATGAATCCCTCAAGCCTTCTAATGGTTCCTCCAAGCTTCTAGCTTCAATCTTGAGCTTCAAGGACCTCCAATGGCTGCCAAAGGGGAGTTGTAGGTGCTGGGAAGACGAAATGACAGAGTAGTTGCGTGCAAGCTTGGGGAAAATAAGTTTGTAGGTGTGATGATGGGTTTGGGGAGTTTAAAAAGATGATTTTGCGAATCTGGCGCCCCAGGCGTATCGCGCCACGAGGGTCATCGAGGCCAGGCGTACCGCGCGAGGCAGCCGGATGAGAGGCGCTCCTTCCTCAGAGTGAGGAGCTTCGGGTCAGGCGTACCGCCTAGACCCTGGATCCGGCCCAATTTGGCCCATTTTCCTGTTTTGGCCCATTTTTCGCGTATTTCTCCATTACGGACTTCGTTTCGAGACATATGAGCATCGTTGCACCTATTTTAGGTTCCCTAGAACCTAAGGGTAGCATATGTGGTTTGATCCGTTCACCAACGTTCGTCATTCAAGACACGTGCGAGTGTTGTGCGATAATTCTTCGAATTATCGGTGTGTTTAGACTATTGTGCCACGTGTCACACTAAATACAATTATTCTAGTGCCACGTATGAAATAATAATACACATCATTATTAAAATAATATAAATGCTGACCTGGAAATTGCGAGGTGTCACAAATTTGATGGTAGTTCATCCACACTTGATGGGACTTAGTTCATCCAAAATATCTAAAAAAGTTATACGAAGAAAAAGCTATTTTGGATATCGGATATCCGAACTAACTGAAAATTTTCAAAATAAGTATCCGAATCTGAATCCGCGTTTAAATTCGGATATCTGGATTTTTTGAATTCAGATTTTTTGATTCGAATTCGGATACATATTTTTTTTGAACATGCCTATATTTATGTTTGTATAATATGAAAACTTGATATAAAAAAGAAAACATTTATCTTAAATATTTGTATGTTATGCTATTAAATTTTGATTTTTTTTACCGTATCCGTTATTAGATATAAATAATTTTGTTAAATATGGCAATAATATAATTAAGTCATAAATAAATAATTTCATTTTTCATAAAACATATTTGAGAAGTGTATATTGTATTTGTATGTTATGTAATATATTAAATCGTAAATAAATTAATAATCTCATTTTTATATAGATTTAAGTTTTAAACACAACTTTAAGATTATTCCTCCTAATATTTATAAAATAAATGAAAATAGAGTACAGATTTCATTTTTTTCTTTATCGACTAATTTGTATAACTAACGGATCAATGTAGTTTCATCGTGTCACCGACGATTCTATTCGACTATATCCTTCATCAAGTCATGAGTTCAAAAATAAACTTATTACTTTAAGTAAAATCTCATTATTAAATTCGAATCCAAAACCTTATAATTTAAAAGTCGTTCACTAAGCATACTTGAAGGATTTCTAGAAGGGCGAAAAAAATATGCGGGAATACAGGATGAGATGTGGAGGCTTCTTGCCGTCTTATCTACACCATGAGTTTCTAGATTGCCAGATGTAAATGAACGTATATTGTCCTTTTGAATTGCTTCTTTCCATGTTTAATTAAGGACGCAGCCTATAACAATTAGAATCTATGTTGTACTGTTTTCACACCCAAGTTATCAATTTTTGTACGTCAATAAACTAATTAATAAGCTAATAGTCTTTTATCACAGAGTTAAATAAACAAAATATTAATATCACTGAAATTACAAAATGTTTTTAAGATAAAATACATTAATAACTTTGAACAATTAGTGATATATATAAAAAAATATTAATATCATTGTTTAAACTTTAAATAAAATAATATTAAAAAATTAGTAACAATAATGCTAAATATTAAAGCTATTATTTGAAATAAAATATATTTGAAATTACGTATAAATTATTATTTTAAGAAATCAAATAAAAGTTTGGAATTTCTAAACATATTGATTTTAGAATATTGTTTATGACCAAATGTAAACTTTTCTTATAAAATTGTATGCTAGTACAAGTGTATTATATACGTATTATATTAAAAGGCTATTAAATAGCTAGTATTAAAGATTTAAAATTGAGTAAACTTCTCTTTTGCTCCCTGTGGTTTGACAAAAGTAACCATTTTCATCCAAATTTTGAAATTTTGCAATTTTCCTCCATTAGTTTCAAAAAATTAACCATTTTCATCCAAAGTCCATCTAAACTTTGGATGAAAATGGTTACTTTTGTCAAATCACAGGGACTAAAATGGTTAATTTTCTGAAACTAATGAAGGAAAATTGCAAAATTTCAAAATTTGGATGAAAATGGTTACTTTTGTCAAAACACAGGGAGCAAAAGAGAAGTTTACTCTTTAAAATTTTATAGAATAAATTTTAAACATAAATTATGATTGATATTATGTATTAATAACTAATCTAAGTTATAATAAACAAAATTTATATATATTTCATTAAATTTAATTGTTTTGAACATTTTGTTATAAAAAAAGTTATTTAAAAAGAAAATTTTACTATTACTCCGTTTGATAAGTGAGTTAAATAAATAAAATATCACCTACAAATAAAGATTTAATTAAAAGTATAAAATAATATTTCTTTTTATAAAATGTAAATAACGTATAAGTAAGACAATTAAGAATTCAATTATATCATTTTAGCCATCTTTTTTTTTTTAAAAACTTTGTTTTATAATTTTTTTCATTTATTTTTTTTCCAAAAAAATTCTTTTTTATAAATATCTCATCATTTTAAAAATTTTGGGTTTTAATTATTTTTGTATTTCTAAAAAAAGTTTATCTGAAAAAAAATATTTTATGAAAAATAATTTGGTTTTCTTGAAGAAATAATTTTTCTTATTTTGTGGATTAAAATAAGATTTATTTAAATGTTAAAAAACCCAAATTATTTTTTATAAAAGAACTAAGAGGTAACCATCATTCATTATGTGTTGTGGAGGCTTGGAAGCAATACAAGTATTTTTGACGCAACTATGTGTTGAATGACCTTGTCAATGTTTTGTATGATGTGGCTACATATTGAATGTTGTTGGAATGAAAGTTAGGGGTGTAAACGAGCCGAGCCGATCCCAAGCTCGTTAAGGCTCGAGCTCGGCTCGTTTAAACTAAATAGGGCTCGAGCTCGAGCTCGGCTCGTTAAGGGTTTTATTTACGAGGCTCGAGCTCGGCTCGTTAAAAAAAATTTAGGCTCGAGCTCGGCTCAACTCGGCTCGTTTAGATTTTAATTATTTAATTTAATTATTTTAATTACTAATTTAATTAGATATATAATTATATTTTCCAAATTTAACATAAAATATTTTATTTAAATATATTTATCATAATTTTATATATAAAAATAATTAATTTTATAAATAAATACTTAATAGAATAAATAAAAGTTATATAATAAAAAAGCTTGTTAAGGTTCTCGAGCCGGCTCGAGCTCGATATGTAAAGCTCGAGCTCGGGCTCGATAACTAAACGAGCCACATTTTTGGGCTCGAGCTCGGGCTCGGGCTCGTTAAGGCTCGGCTTGTTCGAGCTTTTTAACGATCCGATCCCGAGTATTTCACGAGCTACCTTGATTCGTTTACACCCCTAATGAAAGTCCAAAATGGAGGACATTGGTACATAGGAATTCACAGTGGCTTGTTTTTTAGACTATAAAATAATTAAATCAAGACTATGATCAGCCAAGCTCAAGAGTTAAATGTTGTGCTTGTAGACGTTCACCGTATGGAGATAACTCTCAGTAATACATTTCAAGTGGCAAATATGATTGAAAATTTTCCTCCTAGCAGATTTGATTTCAAAAAAAAAAACTTAAAAGTATAAACAAAAGGGAATAATTATTCATGCCCTAACGGTTCGTCTTCTAATTGAGAAAGATAGCAATTAAGTTTAACACAAAAGGGAAACCACTTGAAAGCTTCTGAAAAGGCTAACATGTTAAAACATGGCCAATCTTACATATGTAACAAAGGCAGCAAAGACAGAGAAAAATGCAAGGCTAAGGTTGTGGAACTTGGGCCAAAGAATGAAATGTGGTGGGAAGAAGATTGATCCTTATTTTAAGGTCAAATTCTCTAATTGTGGTGGTGAATCACTCATTGGTAGATAAAATGGGAGATTGTGCATATGATTAATGCTAAAGAACCTCTCATCACCACAATATCTAAACTCACTTTCATGTTACAAGAGGTCAACTTGATTTCTAACAACACTAAAGGGTAGCGGGTTGCTATTGTGGTACACACAATGTTTGCCTTGACAAGACCTTCTTTAATACGTCTCAAGATGTGATGGGAGATGAGAAGTTGGACATAAGGATATAACTATTGCCGATACCAAGGGTGAATGAAATGTAAGAACATAAAGACTGGTGCTTCCCAAAATATTATATGTCCATGGTTTCACGATACTCCCAGAAGTCCAAAGAAAGCCTTGGAAGAATAAATTTATCCTTCAAAAGAATAAATTTATCCTTCGGAAGCCATCAGCCTTTCGAAGGTAACATTAACCTTTGGAAGATTGAATGCAACCGAAGAATAACTCTATCCTTCCGATGGCCTAGATAGAAGACAAAGCTTTTGAATCATACAAAACATTGAAGAACTTGCCGATATGAACTTCCGAAAGAAACTTCTCATCGCAAGCCTCGATGATTCGAAGATTTTGATATAGCAGCTTCCGATACAATAACTTCCGAGGAGATGCCTTTGTTGATGCATGCTTTGTTCAAGAAGCTTTCAGAGGTGCTTTCTATCATCAGAATCAGATCAGAAGATATTCCTATGATAGTTAGCAACATGATACAACCGTCACATCAACAGAAGACAATTTTCATTAATGTTATTTGTAGTATAGGCATTTAATGTAAAAGTCAAATAATTTATTTATATTAATTGTAATTAATATGGCTTGGCATGCCAAGCCATAACAGTATACTAGATTTCGATTTAATTTGTTTACGGTATAATGTCATGCCTTGTATTCCTACGAGGATACACCTGTAGCTCTTAATATATAAGCTTTCATATGTAACTTAGTTAAGTGTGCTTTCCATTAGTTAGAAGAAATCTTGTCTAAGTCTTGTGTGAAGTTGCACAACCCGATCCAACACGTGGTATCAGAGCTTTGGCTCTTTAACTTAAGTGACTAACCATCCTTAAGTTGCTAATTGTTTTTCTTCTACCTTCACACTACTCAAGCTCTTATTGTTGTGTTAAAATGGCTACACTCAACAAGCACGAAACTGAGAATGACACTCTCAACAAAACACCCATGTTCATTCTTGAAGATTACGGCATATGGAAAGTTAGAATGGAAGGATTCATGAGGATCCATTACTTCAAACTTTGGAAGTCAGTTCTTGAGGGTCCCTACATCCCTACTGCGGCTGCTGTAGGAGTTGGTGGAGCTGTTGTACCAAAAGATCCACCTCTTTATTCAAATGAAGATTACAATAAGATGGAGGTTGATTCAAAAGCAGTGTGGCTGATTCATATGTTTATTCATACATGTATTCAAAAAATGCAAATCAACCAAAGAGCCATGGAACTCTTTGCAGCTGATGTATCAAGGTTCTGACGATGCCAAAGAAAAAAAAGAAAGACATGCTGAAGCAGAAGTTTGAGAACTTCTTTCAAGTGAATAGTGAGAACATGCTTCTCAGTATCTAAGGCATGTCCAACTAGTTGATGAACTAACTGCTGTAGGTGTAAAGCTGGAGAATGAAGATATAATCAGAGAATTTCCGAGATCTCTTCCACAAGTATGGAAATTCCATTCTATAACCATCAGAAGAATTGAGAACCTCAGATGCTTGTAGCTTGGAGAAATCTTTGCTATACTCTATGCATACCAAATGGAGATTGATTCTAAAGAAGTAAAACCATAAACTTTAGTCCCCTTAGGATCAGCTGTACCATACGCTCCCATCCATAACCCATCATTTTAAAGTTATTAGGTCGTTTACCACTCAAATACAATACCAATTATCACCTATACAGAAACACCTACATCATCCACATCACTACCACACCGTTTGCAAACAAAGTATCTCTAATCACTTTTGGCCAAGGAGCATTTTTAGCTGAAGAATCAAAGTCTTTTCAGCTGTACCAAGAATATCTAGATGGTATTTTAGTTGATGACTTTAAAAAAATAGAAATCATATATTAGATGGCCATGATTTCCTACAGAGCAAAGATGTTCTACCAGAGAACTGGCAGGCACTTCAAGAAGCATAACATGAAGACAAGATCTAGCTTGGATAAAGCCAAGTTGAAGTGTTTTAACTGCCAGCAGCTAGGACATTTTTCGAGAGAGTGCAAGTCACCAAAAGGCCAGCCATCAAAAGTAGGGCAGCCAAGCAACCAACAAGCAAAACTACAAACCAGTCAAACAATGCAAATGTAGCTGAGCATTGTAATTTTACTGACTGAAGCTTTCAAGTAGAGGAAGTGTCTGCCTCTTTACTAATGGCTTATGATTCAAGTTCTTCATTTAGGTAATAGATGATATGTGTACACCGGAATGTCTTGAAAAATTAAATTCCTATAAGAGGTTCAATGCACAAGTCTGTGAGGAACTTGAGTCAATACAAGTTGTTAAACATAATTGTATAAAGCTAAAAAACCCTACAAAGAAACCATTGAAACCCTAGAGAAAATCGTTTCAAGTCTCAAACATGAAGAGACGAATTATGAATGTCAAATTAATAATCTTTTGGAAATGTTAACAACTACTAAAACTGAACCTGTATTGGCTGATTCTACAGAGATCAATTCCTCAGTCAAGGTGATAAGTTTGAGAAACTTCTCAAAATGAATGAAACAACAGAATTTGTGCATAAGAAAAAGGTTGGTTTTGTAACGTTCCTGTAATTTTTAATAAACAATTACATGTATTAAAGAACCCATGACGTCATTTGAAATTTGCATATATAAAATTTACATATGCATACGTATACGTATACGTATACGTATGTTTGTGTGTATATTAGGGGTGAGCATACAAAACCGATAACCGAAAAAAACGAAACCAAACCAAAAACCGAACCAAAATTAACCGAAACCGAGTTAACTGGTCGGTTACGGTTAAGATATGGCAATAACCGAACCATTCGGTTATGGTTACGGTTTATCCAACTCCAATAACCGAAACCGAACCGATATATATATATATATATATATATATATATATATATATATATATATTCATGTATTTTTCAATGTTTTCCATGTATTTTCCTATATTTAAACCATATTTTCATGTATTTGATGTAATTTTCATGTATATGTATGCTTGAAAAAGGACTTAAAACACTTCAAAACAATAAAAACGAGTTCGATAACCAAATTTATAACTTCAAAATAATCATCACGAAAATAACCGAAATAACCAAAACCGACCTCTATAACCGAAATAACCGAAACCGTTGCTCGGTTGCGGTTTCCAGAATTCCATTAACCGAACAGTCGGTTTCGGTTTCAGTGAAAGCTAATAACGGAACCGACATTTGCATGCCCCTAGTGTGTGTGTGTATATATATATATAGATTAGAAAACAAATTTAAACATACTTTGATACAAACACACACACAAACACACATATATATTTATGTACGGATATTTATTTATAATTATACAAGTTAAAGAAATAAAAAAAACTTATTTTTATATATTGTTTATAATTCAAGTTGATAATAAGTTTTTATAAAAATTTGAATTTGTTTGTAAATGAATAAGTTAAACAAATAATTTAGTTTTTGTTGTATAATTTTAATAAAAATCACAAATGTTTTGTAGTAATAAATAAAATATTTATACTTCAATTAAGTAATTTTTATTAACTTTAAATAAATTATAACAATTAAAATGGTTAAGAATAAAGTTGAGGGACTATTATTGTCGAAACTTGAAGTTGTGAATAAAAAGAAAATGAGAAGAGGCAGCGTTGCTAAAACCCCATTCTTCTTCTCCACTCATACCCGTCTAACCATATGGATCGTCCAACAACCCAAATTTGACCCGGCTTCACCATCCGATCGATTCTAGCAAGTAAACAGCTAATCAAGACTATCTTTAGCAATGATTTTGAACGCGTAATTGATTTCAATAAACAGTTATGACCAATTAACAGTTAATTTAAACATTAATCCATTCCAAAATTAAGAGCATTGACCAGAAATCAAATCCTATGAAAACGAGTATAAAACTCGAATTAAAACAACCAGGATACTCCTTTGATCATCTCGAAACTTTCTGTGCAAACCTAGAGCATCCAAAACCTATAAACAACCACGAATTTGAGCTAAGAAGCTTCAGTCAATCGCCTCATCTCCTCTAACTCAAAATCCAACTAAACGCAAACTTAGGTAAGTGATTTTTACCTCATTCTTATCGTTTTTAAACCTATATAGAAAGCCTCATGGTTGGTTAAACAATCGGGAGCTTAATCAGAAGAATTTCAATCTAGAAAAGATTAGGGTTCTTCAGTTCCTAAACTGAATTGGGGAAATGTAGGATCGAAGTTCTCAATTTGATCATATTAACAAATTATAGCAACGGAATTCAATATTGAATTAGCAAACAATTAGCAAGAACACAATAGCAAAACAGATGAAGTTTTCTGCAAAAGGAATTATCTCATTAATTGTGCTAACTTCGCATACAAAGAGAAAGGTCAACTGACCTTATATAGTATCAGTGACGTCTGATGATGTCACATTGATGTTGACACCTAACAGACTTATTACAACAACTGAAAGCTAACTATAACTACTGATGAATAAAACTAAAACTACTGAAGGCTAACTACAACATCTGAAAACTAACACTTCAGCTGTTGTGAACAACATCTGAAGACTTGTTCTTCAGAGCTTGTAACTCTTCAGATCTTCTCTTCAACAGTCGTTTGTCTTCAGCTGTTGTGCTCTTCTTCAGTTGTTGTGTGCCTGTGGGACTTAGAAGATTTTCTGATCAGGCTCATTGGTTCTTTTGGTCCAACAAACTCCCCTGAACCAATGCAGCCAAAACCTCTAATTATTAGTTGTCCCACTTATTGTTGATTTTCCAGGCAGAAAGATGTGTCTTTTTCCTTAGAGATCAGCTTCTAAGATGACCAATTAAGTGTAGGCCTGGATGACAGCAGCTTCAGAAGATCTAACAGTTGAAGGATGAGAGAGAACTCCAATTGGGGAATGGACTAAGAGTTGTTGCCTCTCTCATTGAAGCTACTGCCCATGCACGAGTCTAAAAGATTCTCTGACAAAGGCTTCCAGAAGGACTACTTGATCTTCAATGGTTAGTAGCTCTGGCTCACCTTCAAAGAAGAACTCAGGTCCATAGTATTCAGATAGGTACCTGCTTTTAGACCCATTGTGCAATTCAATCCTTGTGATTTCTCTGTATACAAATTCATCTGGATGTTTTCCTTCCAGGAACAATTGTAGCTCATTCTTCTTTAACCCTTCCATTCTTTTGTATACCAGCCCCTTCTTGATCATTTTGTTTTCCAATAGCTTGGGAACTGGCAGTTTAGCATTGTAAACCTTCTTAAAATCTTCAATGATTTCCCAAGGGTCCATCACAAACCCAGCCATAATGTCAGCACTTATCACCTTTTTGATTCTTCCTCTGTAGGCTTGTGGAATGTTTCTTTTGTGTATCCTGTGCTGTACCTTTGGGTCAGGCCATACCCGGATTACTTCTTTCCTGTACTGGAAGGTATGCCTTAGTGCAAATAACCTTTGTACTTCCTTCCTCATAGCTGTTAGCGAGGAAGTCTGAGGGTAGTCTTTGTCTACCAATCTCAGAATTTTGTCATCATATAGTCTCTGACTTTCCTCTTCTTCTATCTTCACTTTTACAGCTTGCATCTGAGATTCAGGAGTCATTACAGGGACAATGGAAGACTCAGGCTTTTTCAGTTTTAGAACAGTTGACAGTGGTTGCCTATCTTCATCATCTTCCTCCTGAATCATCAGCTTTCTCCTCTTCTTGAGAGGTGCATCAATTGTTTTGACAGGTTTTGATTTTGGGATGGATGTGGCTGATTTTGGAGCAGGTTTATGAAAATTAAGCATGCTGGAAGTGAGTTCCTGTTGAGACTTTTTAAGCAGCTCCTTCTTTTTCTTCAGGCCCACCACATCCATTGCTTCAACTATCAGTTCTTTGTTAGGAGTCTCAGAGCTGCAGATCTTTGTTGTAACTTAGATAAGATTATTCCTATCCCAAGCCCTGATCTCAGCAACTGATCTCCCTAAGAATTTGGCTACAAACCTAGCCATGACATGAAGTCTCTCACTTTCTTCCTTGTCATATTGCTTCCAAATGTTGTCTATGTGATTTATTTCCAATTCCCTGATCTTCTTATTCAGATCTTCAGGTTCAGCATCCTCCTTGAAAAGTTGGCTTATGATTTCATCCATGGCTTGAAAATGGACTTGATCAACCTGTTGTACTAGCTTCTGAAGCTCAGACATTTCAGGCTCTATCACATCAGCAGCCTTTTCAACTATAATCTTTTCAGCTTTTTCACTTGCAATCTCTTTCTCTACAACTTTTTCAACCACATCAGCCTTGGAAGATTTCTTCTGCCTTTTGTAGGTAAATTTCAGAGGAGAGGCAGGCTTTTCAAAGTCTATAGCTTCAACTTGTATACCCACTTCCTGTACATCACCAGAATCTTTCCTTTTTGTCTCTATGACAGAACTAGACTCCCCCTTTTTGGCTGCAGTTGGTGTAGGAGGTTTAAGGCTAGAAAGAATTGTGTGAACTGCACCATCTATCATTGTTTGGATTTGTGTTTGTGAGGGAAGTAGCTTGTCAAGAGATTGGGAAATAAGGGTTTGGAGGATGGGAGTGATGAGAGGAAGAGCAGCAATGAAAGCAGCAACAAATGCTTCTGGGGGGTTTGAACCCAGAGGATTTGTGCCTAAAGCAGAGGCAGGTGGCTGTTGTTGTTTTTGTGTGGAGGATGAAGTGTTTTGGGGACCTCCAGAAGTTGAAGGTGCCATCTGTGGGTTAGAAAGGGCAGATGGACTTTTATCCTTGGACATTTTGGTGAGCAGCTCATTGAGTCTGCAGACCTCAGCCACAAGGAATTTGTTCCTTGATAGAACATTTGATAACAATGTGTGGTCATCATCAGCCTTGGCTGAATCATCTGATCTCCTGAGAGTATCAGGATTAACCTGAGTTGAGTGTGGCTCAACATGTTCAGGTGCCCCTTTTTCTTGGTACTGGGGACTTCCAGCCTCAGGGAAAATCCCTTCATCAGCTGTTGCCTCTGACAGGGTCTTATCTATGTTACTACAATCAACCAGTCCAAATGATGGAGCTGATGAAGTAGCAGCCCTGTCAGATATCAGAGACTTCAAGGCCACACCTGGAGACCTGACATTGTAGTCATTGTCTTGTGGGTCATCAGAAACACTTGTTTCCTCCCCCTCAATGATGGAGGTAATCCCAGTAGTGATAGGTATCTGGGAGGGGGTTGGAGTGCTTAACTGAATCAGGACATCACTTATAATAAGTGTTGGGCTTTGTGGGGTGGTTTGAGGAGAAGTAGTCTTGGAAGCAGATTGCACCCGGGGAGAATGGTGCTTTTCAATAGAAACCTTTTCAAATGAAAGAGGTTCTAGAAGTGTGTCTACCCCTACAATGGTTGCACCAAGTTCCTGTTGAGAGGATTCTTGGGCGGTTTCAGCTGATAGAGTCTGGTGTACCACTGGCTGACTACTGCCAGTGGCCATTTCATGCCTTGGTGAGGCATGGGCATACTCAGGGGACTCATTTTCCTGAGCAGCCTTTTTGGGCTTTTTGGAATGTGACTTGGTGGGGACTTTGGATTTAGATTTGGAAGTTGAGACTGTGGGTTCCCTATGCTTGGGTTTTAGCTTTCGGGCAGCCTCTTTGAGTGTGAGGTTGGAGTTGTGCCGGGAATATACTTCCAACAAGACTGCTGGAGCATCTATTCCCTGGCCAACAAGGCCGTCCTGTTTTAATTGCTTTTCAATGATGGCCAGTACAAAGCGAGGATATAACATCCATCTTTGTGCCGCAGGTTTTGCAGCATGTTCCGATAATTCAGAAAATATAATTTGTGAAAAATTTAGTTTTTGAGATTCGAGGATTGAAAAGAATACCTGCTGCCACTTGAATGACATTTGGTCCCATGAAAAAGACTTTGGGGCTAGGCAGACGTTTATCATGTGGTAGATAAGGCGCTCTGGATCATTAAAATGTTTCTTGAACAGTGTGGAGTCGCTCAAATCACCCTGGTATTCATGGCTTGTGAAACAGAGATCGGTCATGCTCTTGGGAAAGGATGTTGGAAGATTTGCATCATCAAGATTCAACACATCCCGTAGCTCTGCAGTGCTGATGTGCACGTTCTTCCCATTGACAGATGATCGGATGGAGATGACTCCAGTGCCGACATTGATGAGCTCAACATTTGCCCAAAACTGTTGAATAGACTCGACATGGATCTTGGGATGGAGAAGGAATGCAGTTTGATATTGCGAGGTATTCATGAGGTCGACAGCCTCATCAAACTTCGACCAGAAGGCAGATTTGGTCAAGTAAGCAACTGAGTTGTGACGAGGTTTGAGTTGCATGTTCGCCATGTGAGCAGAGGTTTCAGGAGGGAGATTTTGATTGAAGGTTTTGGTAATGAAAGATCTGACTAGGGTTTGGGTTATATAGAAAAGAAAACTACTGAAGGTTTCAGTCGTTTTGAAATTCAAGCATCAGGTGTAGTGTCTCATCAGATGTTGTAGATTGCTTATCAGAGGTTGTTGGATACATCAGATGTTGTAGACTGGCTATCAAATGTTGTTGACTTATCAGGAGTTTTGGCCAACAGTTGTTGTTTCTCAGGTGTTGTCAACCCTTTTTTTTTTTTTATATGTCAGTTTTAAATGATAAAAATCATTTTATTTTAAAAGTTTTAAGTTGTTAAAAGAAAACAGTTTTATTCTAATTGCAGCATACCAAGCCTTAACACCAGATTTTGAAAAGTTGAAGTTTCTAAAGGCTTAGTGAAGATATCTGCAAGTTCATCAGCACTAGGAACAAACTTTGGATCAATCAGACCTTTTTCAAAACAATCTCTTATAAAATGGTGTCTGATCTCAATGTGTTTGGTCCTAGAATGCTGAACAGGATTTTTGACAATACAAAGAGCTGAGGCACTATCCATTAGCAATGGTGTCTTAGATTCTTTGATGCCATAATCCAAAAGCTGATTTTGAAGCCAAAGTATTTGGGAAGTACAGCTGGCTGCAGCAATGTACTCAGCTTCAGCAGTGGAGGTGGCAACAGATGTTTGTTTCTTACTTTGCCAAGAAACCAAACAATTTCCTAAAAATTGGCATCCACCAGATGTTGATTTTCTAGTGAGTTTGCATCCGGCATAGTCACTATCAGAGAAAGCAACTAGCTTGCAGGAATGCCCAGTGGGATACCAAATTCCTAATGATTGAGTTCCCTGCAAATATCTAAAGATCCTTTTGACAACAATCAAATGGGAGTCTTTAGGTGCAGCCTGAAATCTAGCACAGACACATGTGGCAAACATAATGTTTGGTCTAGATGCTGTGAGATACATCAGGGAACCAATCATACATCTGTAAAGTGTTTCATCCACTGATTTTCCTTTTAAGTCTGTGTCCAATTGTGTTGTGCTGCTCATGGGGTTTGAACAAGGTTTACAGTTTTGCAAATCAAATTTCTTTAAAAGATTTTTTGTGTATTTTGACTGATGAATGAAAATTTCATCAGGATTTTGTTTAATTTGAAGACCTAAAAAGAACATTAATTCTCCCATGGCGCTCATTTCAAATTTCTTTTTCATGAGTTCAGTAAAATCATGACACAATTGTGGATCTGAGGAGGCAAAAATGATGTCATCAACATATATTTGAACAAGGAGCTTATGCTTGTCTACCATCTTTATGAACAAAGTTTTATCTATGGATCCCCTAGTGAATTTATTTTGAAGAAGAAAAGTAGATAATGTATCATACCAGGCTCTGGGGGCTTGTTTCAACCCATAAAGAGCTTTATCAAGCTTGTACACCCAAACAGGATGTTTATTGTCCTCAAAACCTGGTGGTTGACACACATATACTTCCTCTTTTATTTTACCATAAAGAAAAGCACTTTTGACATCCATTTGAAAAACTTTCAATTTGTGTAGAGCAACATATGCTAAAAACAATCTGATTGCTTCCAGTCTGGCTATAGGGGCAAAGGTCTCATCATAGTCAATACCTTCTTCCTTTGAGAACCCCTGTACAACCAGTCTGGCCTTGTTCTTAATTATTTGACCATTTTCATCAGTTTTATTCCTAAACACCCATTTAGTGCCTATTGCACACTTACCTGGGGGAAGAGGAACAAGCTCCCAGACTTGCTGTTTCTTGAATTGCAAGAGCTCCAATTGCATAGCTTCCACCCATCCATTATCTCTGAGTGCAACATGATAGTTCTTTGGCTCTTGCTGGCTGACAAAAAGAGTGTAAAGACAGAAATTTGACAATTGACTTCTTATAGAGACACCAGCAGCAATATCACCAATAACTTGAGATAAAGGATGATTCTTCAGTTCTTGATATGGAATAAGATCTGTGCAAGTGTTTGAAGAAGATGCAGTGGTTGCAGATGATGATGAAGATGCTGGAAATAATTCAGTAGGAATTTCAAAAGATGTAGAAGAGTTTAGAATTTCATCAGCATTTGTAGTGGGAGGAACCACTGGAGCAGGTGGAGCATCAGGTTTAGCAGACCTTGGCAGAGAATCACTAAACCTGAACAGGTGAGTACTAACATCATCATCATCAGGATTTTCATGAGAAAGTTCCTTAACAACTGCTGATGGAGCTGGTTCTGGTGCAGTTGAAGGTTGATATGGGACATATTGCAGGATATCCAAATCAAACATCTCTACAGGATTTTGTGGGATAAGATCTTTTGGAGATTCATTGAATTTGACATGGAGAGTTTCTTCAACTATCTTGGTTCTGCAATTAAACACTTATAAGCTTTGCAAGTTGAAGAATATCCCACAAAATACCCTGCATCCACCTTGGAATCAAATTTCTGAAGCTGATCCTTGGTGTTGAGAATGTAACAGAGACATCCAAAGGCTCTAAAGAATGAAATTAAAGGAGCCAAATGATGAAGGATTTCATAAGGAGTTTTCATCATTCTTTGATTTACCAGCACCCTATTCTGCACATAGCAGGCTGTATTGACAGCTTCTGCCCAGAAGATCAATGGCAGACCAGAATCAGCAAGCATTGATCTGGCAGCTTCAATTAAAGTTCTGTTTTTCCTTTCAACAACTCCATTCTGTTCAGGAGTTCTAGGAATGCTGTATTGCCTTTTAATTCCCTTGGAAAGATAAAACTCATCAAGAACTTGATTTCTGAACTCTGTTCCATTATCACTTCTCACACACTTGACAGAAGGGAAAATTGCT
Source organism: Mikania micrantha (assembly GCA_009363875.1). NCBI lineage: Eukaryota > Viridiplantae > Streptophyta > Magnoliopsida > Asterales > Asteraceae > Mikania > Mikania micrantha. The sequence goes on along the minus strand of CM018691.1, from coordinate 58,399,203 downwards.
TCTCAGCATACAATACAAAGTTAATGACATACTTAGCAGTCTCATCCTTTGAATGTAAGAAGAAGGTCCAAACAAACCTTGAAAAATCATCAACAATTACTAAACAATATTTCTTCTTTGCCATACTCATGATTCTCACTGGACCAAACAAATCCATGTGTATCATTTGTAAGCAGGCAGTTGATTTTGGATCATCAATGGATGGAAAAGATACCTTGTGTTGTTTCCCTTTCAAGCAAGCGGAACAGTTCTCATCATACTTAAAATCTTTCATAGGGAGACCTCTAACCAAACTATGTTGCACCAGTTGATTCATGTTTTTGAGATTCACATGACCCAACCTTCTATGCCACAAATTTGATTCTTTGGAAGAGGCCTTAGAGAACAGGCATGGATGACCCTTCAAGGCAATTTTCTTGGAAAGATCCAAAGCATAAACTCTTCCTACACGGTTAGCTTTAAGAAGAGTGTATTCATCCAAGACCTTGTCAATCAGAGGCAAAACTTCAGAAGACAGTATTCTGCAGTCTTGCTTGGAGAAAAGAGAAATTCGGCCTTTATCACACATCTGACTAACACTCAGTAAATTATACTTGAGATTCTCTACATGGTTCACATCATCAAACCTTAAATCACCAATGGAAACATATCCTCTTCCGATGATGTAACCCTTAGCATCATTTCCAAATGAGACAAATTCCTTTCTTTCTGCGTAATAATCATTAAGAAGAGATTTGCTCCCAGTCATATGCATAGATCCTCCACTGTCAACATACCAGATGCTCCTTTGGCATGCTGAAGGATCCTGCACATACTAAACCAATCAGTTAGACTTTTGGACCCAAACCATTTTGGTTTTGGGTCTGCTTTCAAGAGAAGAAACAACACTAACAGTATTCTTTGAGATAACACTTGAATCAGATTTTTTGAGAGAATTAACTTTTGTTTTTGATTTTGGTTTCTTTTTATGAGCTGAATCAACTGATGCATCTACTAGATTGACTTTTCCTAGCAGACTTTGCATCAACAAAACCATTTGATGTTGATTTTGCCTCAAAGTTTTGATTTGTTCAGAAACATCATTATCTGATTTCAGATTCGTGGATGATGAGGAAGATTTCAAGTGTATTCTCTTTGAATCTGGACAGACCCCTTGACCTTTCTTGGACTTACCTACATTATTTCCTTTCAAGGGTTGTTCAGACTTTGGAACTACTGATGATTCTGGTACAAATTTGGATCTAAATTCATTTTTTATTTCAGTTAATTTCGTGTTTTTATTCTTGTTTTTGTTGAATTTAGAACCTTTTCTGTACCAACAATCAACTGTAGAGTGATTGAACAAACCACAGATTTCACAAGACTTTTTCTTTTGTTTCTCAACATGATTGTCTACAAGTACTGAAGACTTAGTAACACATTTTGTCTTCTTCAGTACTTGTCTCTTTTCAGTCTTTGTGGATTGTTGTGATTTGTTTTCAGTACTTTTTAACTCAGACTTTTTATCATCAGACTTTGTGTCTTTCAGAGGTTGCAAAGTACTGAAGCATGTCTCATCAGTAGTTGTGATATTTTCATCATTTTTTACAACTTCTGAAGAGACACTCTGACTTATCAAAGACCTTGCATGTTTCTCTTCATGTCCATCTGAATCAATCAATTTTAACTTGACTTCATTTGAAATGTTTTCATCTGGTTTAATTTCAATTAAAACACTGTCCTTATCTGTTTCATCCTGGATGACATTAGTACATCCAATAGAATAGGAATATGTTTCAACACCAACAGTTTCAGATTCAGACTTGCATTCATTTGACTCACATTCAGAAGTTTCATCAGCATCAGAATTTTGTGAAGAGTTAGTGGATTGGTATACACTGTCCCCTTCAGACTCACAATCATAAGCTTTTGGTGTATAATTAGCTGGAGGGGCAGTGTGATTGTATCCAATGCCAAACTTCACATTTGATGCTGATTGTTTGTTTAGCAACATCTCAAACCCCTTGCAGGACTCAACCCGTTTGCCACATTCTATTTGGGTTGCTGCAAGTGTTTGTTTCAAATCATTGTGTTTTGCAAGCATGACTTCCACTCAAGCTTTTTCATCAGATAACAAACATTTTAGCTTATAAATTTCAGATTTTTTTTCATTCAAAGCTTTTTCAAATTCAGTTTTGTTCTTAGCCACAGTCTTTTCTAAATTTTGCTTCTCATTGATTAACTCAACATTGATTTCTCTAATGGAAGCAAATGCTGAAACACATGACTCTGAACACAACTTAGCTTTTGATTCGGATGATACCTGTGCACTTGATGATGTTGAGCCAGAATGATCATTTGAATCAATGGCCATTAGAGCAAGATTCCCAAATACATTTTCTGCTCCATGAGAACTAGCACCTAGTAAATATCTGTCCAGAAAAGTCAGACAAGTCATCAGGTAGACTACTCCAATCAGCTACACCAGTGGTGAAAAAGCTTTATTGTTGTGGCTGGGTTTGTTGATTGGTTTGAGTTTGCTTGGCTTCAGGAAGAGCTGGAGGATGTTGAGGTGTGAGTGGTTGGTTTTGTGTGGGCTGTGGCATGTAAAAACAGGGATATGGATAAGGAATGGGTCCTTGTGGCATGAAATGAGCTGGATAGAACTGCTGTTGACTGGATCCAGAAGAATGTTGCAATTTGTTTTGAGAGTTATTGCTTGGGAAGGTCACAAAAGGTGCTGAAGAACCAGATCCAGAGGATTTGCATTCTCTAGCAAAATGTCCAAGCCTATTGCACTTGTGACATCTCAACTTGCTCTTGTCAAACCCAACCTTGGTTTAATCATGCAGTCCAGGAAACTTCCTTCCAGTTCTTTTGTAAAATTTCTGAGATCTGATATTAATCAATGCCATCTGACTCAAAATATCCATCTCTTCCAGATCATCATCAGGAATTCCCTTTAAGTCATCCATCACAAAGCACCAGTTGTCTCCAGAGTTTCCTGAATTACCATCAACTCCAACAAAAGCATGATCAGCACTATTAGTAGAAAAATCAATATGTTCATCATAAGAACACTCGGATGCAGCATATTCTGACTCTTGACCTATCAAGGCAGTGTTGCCAGGAACAAAGTCATCAGTGAGCTTGCCAGATGAAGACAGCTTTCTTTTCTGTTCTACCTCTCTCTCAAATGTTAAGAGTTTCCCATGGAGTTGGGTGAGAGATAGATGTTCTAGATTTGCACTAGAGCGTAGGACAATAGTATAAGTGTCCCATCTCTCAGGCAGTGATCTAAGAAACCTGTTGTTCATCTGACTATTGGTATATTCCTGTTTAACCATTTTCAACTCAGAAAGCAGACAGGAGAACCGCTCAAACTGTTGAGTCAATGACTCACCCTTCCTATGAGAGAATGTCTCATACTGTTGGGCGAGGATTTCTCTTGTGTTTGCCAGAACCTCATCAGTTCCACCGAATTGTTCTTTCAGTGCAACCCATAGATCATGAGCAATATCATGATGCATCAACCCAGAGTAGATCTCGTTAGGCAAAGCCATGGCGAGAATACCATGAGCTTTTGCATCAATCTCAAACAGTTTTAAATCCTCATCCGAATACATGTCCGAAGGTTTCGGAATCATTGTTTTCGTTTCAGGATCACTTATCATGGGTTTATACGGTCCATGCACCACAGATTTCCAACATCCTGCACTGTTAATTGACAGGTGATGTAGCATTCTACGTTGCCAGATGTTGTACTCACTCCGAACAAGCATCGGAGGCTTGGTTGCGGAGCCTGTGTTGTGCGGATCATTGTTTGGAGTCGTCATGATCTCAGATCCAATTAATTTCAATCAAATTCAAGTTAATTCAATACAAACTCAAACAAATTGATGCAAAACAAATCGATGTTGTAAAACAAATCAGCGAAAGTTATCAGAAAACTTCAATCAATAACAATTTCTTACTAATCAGCTAATTCGATCAATCTGAGAACTAAAATGAGTAGTTTCAGAGATCAATTGTAAAATCGATTAGTGATTAACTAGCTCTGATACCATTTGTAGGATCGAAGTTCTCAATTTGATCATATTAACAAAATATAGCAGCGGAATTCAATATTGAATTAGCAAACAATTAGCAAGAACACAATAGCAAAACAGATGAAGTTTTCTGCAAAAGGAATTATCTCATTAATTGTGCTAACTTCGCTTACAAAGAGAAAGGTCAACTGACCTTATATAGTATCAGTGACGTCTGATGATGTCACATTGATGTTGACACCTAACAGACTTATTACAACAACTGAAAGCTAACTATAACTACTGATGAATAAAACTAAAACTACTGAAGGCTAACTACAACATCTGAAAACTAACACTTCAGCTGTTGTGAACAACATCTGAAGACTTGTTCTTCAGAGCTTGTAACTCTTCAGATCTTCTCTTCAACAGTCGTTTGTCTTCAGCTGTTGTGCTCTTCTTCAGTTGTTGTGTGCCTGTGGGACTTAGAGGATTTTCTGATCAGGCTCATTGGTTCTTTTGGTCCAACAGGAAAGATCCAAATTATATGATAAATATAATTCTATCAAAAGTCTTAGTGTCCTCAGGGTGCTAGTCTAGCGGTTAGTGCTTGTGGTTTCCTAGTTTTAGTCGCGGGTTCAACTCATGCTTAGCCGGTTTAAACCAGTCTTGGGCTATTTTTTTAATATATTTTTATTTAAAAATCCTTTTTGAATTCTAATTTCACAGAAAATATTTGAAATTAAAATACTGTTAATTTGAAAAAAATATAAATTCTGTAAACAAAACTTTAGCATGTAATTATATAAATATATTAATAGTAAATACAAAAAGAATTTAAATTTAAATTTATATTATTTGGCTATACATAAATTTGTTTAAATTTTGATTTACTTATGTCAATATAAGAATTTAAACATTTAAATTATCATAACTATTTTCATTTAACAAATAAATCATAATGGAATTTAATTTTTAACTATTCAAAACAATTCAAACCTGTTGATCTATTTAAAACTTAAAAAATCAATAGAAAGACATAGTTATGTTAACATGATTTCAAATGAACTATTTAGGTGAACTTTGAACTTGTTAGACATACTTTTGAGCTATAACTTGATATCCATTACAAAAGACTATCTCACACATTAAGGTGAGTCTTCGTAATACTCATTTAATGCTTTTATTTTAGGGGTGAAACATGTACTTAGCTTTCAAACATTTTTATGTGAACGTAGCTAATGGTCTTATAGTTAGTGAACTTTAGCTAAGAATAGGCATTGATCACACCCATTTAGTGACTATGATAGATCTATTGGACCGACCATCCCACCGACGTTTGATTTAAGCTTCGGGGTAGGCCCACGATGGTAGTTTGCTACTTAAGCATTGTTAGGAATGCTAGAACATGGTCATAAATCATTTGTTAACATTAGTTGATCTGCTTTAATTGCTAGTTTGTTTTGACTGTGTTTATTATGCTCGTAGTTCACATAAGACAATACTTATAACATTTTTATAAACATTTTTGGTGTGTGTGTTCAAAACTAATTAACTCACCAACTATTCATAGTTGACGCTTATTTTTAACATATTTCAGGTGTGAATGCAAATTAGCGTTATTTTGAGCTTTGAATTATTTTTGGCGTATCTACATTTAATGTATTTAACTTGAAATGATTTAATACTTAGTTTTGGATATTTTGACTGTGTATTGAATGGTTGAATGTAATGTTTGAATTGAATGTGATGTTTGAATTATTTACAACTTTATACCATGTGCTATGAAAAATCTTCACTTCATGGCGCCCCGATGTTTCCGCCATTGGTCGAGGTGTTACAAGTTTGTGTTATAATAATGTAGAACATCCAATTATTTACACTCCTAATGTCGAGGTTGTGTGTAAACCATAATCAAAACTTGAGTATGATGAGGAGCTTGACATACCCAAGCTTGTAAGTGAAAATAACTAATCTTTTGTTTGCCCACTTGAAATATGGAGTCATCAGAATATAGTAGTTCAGTTCTTGAGTGGAAACCGAAAACATATTCCAAATGGAATCACAAAAACTCAAAGAAAATACTTTTTTTTTTTTTTTTTGTAAAATTCAGCTCTAAAATCTTCAGCACAAACTCTTATGATGAGTGTATGACTTGTCCATCTGACAAATCCCAAAGTGCAAAATCAGAATAAAGATGCACAACTAGGAAGCTACAATGCAAACAGGATGTCCACACAAGTAGGGCAGCAAACGAACCGAACGTTTAGCGAACAGTTCGTGAACTGTTCGGCGGAAAGTTCGTTCGTTTAATAAAGAAACGAACACGAACAAGAAATTTCGTTCGTTTAGTTAAAGGAACGAGTATGAACAAAGGTCGTGTTCATTCATTTATGTTTGTGAACGTTCGGTAACATGTTCGTCTACCTTCGTTTATGTTCAGTTAAGTTCATTTATTTTATTTATTTATTAAATGTATTGTATATTTTTAATTTTTAGTTTAATACAGTAATATTCAAGTTAATTTTAGTTTAATACTATAATATTTTAATGTATATATTTATAAATGATTATTTCCAATGCTTGATAGTAAGAATTTTGATTTTTATTGCTTAAATAGCATGTGTTCGTTAGCGCTCGTGAACAACCTGAATTCCTTAATGAACGAACACGAACAAGAATAAGAATTTTCGTTCGGTTAGCGTTCGTGAACTGTTCGTGAACAAGTTAAAAGTTAAATGAACGAACACAAACAAAGGCTCGTTCGTGTTTGTTCGGTTTGTTTACAGCCCTACACACAAGTAAGTGATGTGAAGGACCAACAAATTCCAAACCCATGAAAAATCCTGTGGAGAATTATGACTGCAAGTTAGAGTCAAAGAAGATGCAACAGAAAATGAACCCATATGTCTGAAAAACTAAAGGTCAAAGGAAAATTCAGGTTGAATGACTTGTGTGTGGAGGATTTGATCATTTAGTAGCTGACTACTTCTACAATCCCAGGAGTAGAAGTAAAGTAACAATGTAAACACAAGACCATGAAATCATTAAGCAACATCTCTTCTTTTTAATCAGAAGGACAAACATCTCCTTTCGATAGATAACACCAAAATTTCAAAGTAAGATATCAGAAGTCACCACCTTTTCTGACAAAAGAAGAACAAGCAATAAGAAAACAACTTCTGAAGTAAATAGGCCTTCAAAAGCAAAAATCACAGGTTCCTTCGATAAATAAAGCAACAAAAGTTCTTCCGATATTGGCAGAAGAAACTTTGAAAAGAAATCTAACCATAACCAACGGTTTCAGTCTAAACCTCATTTTACTAAGTCATCAGAAGAAGACAATACGCTGCTTCCAATGATAAGTTTGTGAGGCTCACCAAGCCTGAACCCCATGCACCAAAGGAAAGGAAGATCACCTCCATTTAAATTCAGAAGATTAAATGGTATGGAGGAAAAAATAAAAAAAAACCCACTTTCGATCCCATATTCCAGTAACTCATCTGCCCCACCAAAGATAATTTTAAAGAAATTTGAATACAATGATGAAAATGGGAAACCTAAGGCCATATTGTCTTGGGTTCTCATCAAACACTAACTCACTTTTCTACATGTGTTTGAGCAGCAGGACTCAAAAGGCAATATATGAATAGTTGATAATGAGTACTCTAGGCATGTGACTTGCAACAAGACCCACTTACACAAGTTGAACCATTCTATGTAGGGTCTGTTTCCTTCTGAAGTGATCAATTAGGAGGATATATCACAGGCAGAGAAACAATTACAAATGGACGTGTAAGCTTTGAAAATGTTAACTTTATTAAGGAACTAAATTACAATCTGTTGAGTATTTCATAGGTGTGTGATAAAAAATACAACATGTTGTTCACTTAGCATGAATATATTATTTTAAAATCTGGGTTTATTGTTCCAAATGATCAGATTCTGCTCAAAGCATATAGGAAGAACAACATGTACATGTTAGACAAGAACACAGTCACCACTCAGTAATATAAGTTGTTTTATTTCGAAAGCATCACTTGATGAACCATCTTTTTGGCATAGAAGGCTTTTTCATGTTGTCACACCCTCAAATTTACCACTTGCGAGTAAGATCGCTAGGTGTACGTTTTCGTTATGACCCAATATTACTATTCAAGAATGCCACATTTTCGTTAACTAACTGTACGTTTTGTGAGGACTTTGTTACGATATAGTACAATCAAAATTTTTGTACTACATAACCAGTCATATATCATAAATGTTTGTCAATAATGTTTGCATGTATTCTTCCCCAATTTGAGGTAAAGCAATTTAAGATAAAAAGGGGGCCGTAAACTCACAAGCGTTGAGTTTGTTGCATTTTGTGAAATGTTTGTCCTTATCTGTCACCTATATCACATTGGTAGTATATGCTTGCGTTTGTGCCTGTCTGTTAGACCTAATGTGTGTCCAAACAACTCCAAGTTGTTATGTTGGACTGTGTTTGTGTCACACCCCGAGCCGGCGGGTTGGATCGACTTTCCCGTCGGGCGGAAGGTTCCCGGGGCGTGATACCGTTTGATAATCGAAATGATCAGATTGTTTGCGTAGCACATGATATATAAATGAGAAATGCTAACATGACAATGAAATATAATTACAAAGTTAAATTACATTGTTTCCTCATAATTTAACTAAGTAAATCTAATCAAAAGAATCAATGAGTTTATATCTTGTATCTGTACAAGATATACAAAAGATGATTCACTGCTTTGCCATTCAAAGTATGTCAACACAAAATGTAGTTAGGTCTTCTAAAAGTCCACTAGCTATGTTCCTGAAGGTTGTTGACTAAACATGTTCATCACCTGAGAAAACATGCATTTAAACAAAGTCAACACTAGGTTGGTGAGTTCATAAGTTTAATAATTGAAAACCTTGAATTGTTAACATACACAAACACAATGTCATACTTGTTACGTGTAAGTACTTGATTCACTCGTGTACCCAATGGCCTTTCCATAGTTGTATTTACAAATAGTATCTCATCCTATTAGGTATGCTTATATATAGGGCATATGTAGGGGAACAAGCCCCAGCCAACATCCCACCACATACCTAATAGAACTTAATACCACTTGCAATACAACTATAGATACCCATTATCATTTCACCCGTACGTTTGTGTTCATCACCCGTTGTATCGTATGTAGAATAATATAATAAGAGGGGTTTAGTTATCAAACCGAAGTATTGATAAACCCTCGATGTGTTAAGGAAATTAGGTTAATTAAATCTGATCCTTGTTATTATTCTATTACTTGTGGGGTTAACTGTTAATCACTGTTAAAAATAAGAGTGGTAGTTAACCAATTGTTATTTGTTCTCAACTTGAAGTGCATAGAGCCTAAAATGAATCCTTTGCAATCCTCACGTAATCATATTTCAATGCATCCGATTTACCTCTACCACTTTGTATTACCGTAGGCCTCATCGAAACTGTTACTAGTAATATGACATGGGAGAAAATAAATTCCTCAGTCTACTAGTCAACATGTAACGTTGGATTAATTACAATTTCACTGCAGATTAGTATCACCATGTGTCGCTTTCCAGACCCTGACTGTTCGTCGCCCTGTCACCGGTCATACGTTACCGGCCAATGAATCAATAATATCAACATACTAGCACTACAAGCTTGAGGTTTGTCAGACCTATGGTACCACTATGCTATCGTCGGTTTAGTCACGTCAAATTAACTGGTCAGCGACTTGTGAAAGGGACTTACAATGATCAACTTGAGTACATGGCACATGATTGAAATGATATAATGCAGACAGTTCAATAGTAGTCAATTGTATTGTATTCATCGATGTTGTTTGTTCTCAATGTTGTGTATTCTCGTTGTTGTTAACAAAGTTAAATAAGATCTTGTCTTATTATGTTATGTTAATTGTTGTATGAATGATATTGTTATCATGAAGTTATATTATCATGATTATCATTTCTTGTTGTTCCATATAGTCACCCTGTTGTCACTAAGGTGTGTTAAGAACTAATCTTACTACACTTAGTCGACTCAGGTGGTGGATGATACTTGTTTCGTGTTATCTTGTAGTATGCACCGAGTTATAAGTTAAGTGTTATAAGAACTTGTCTTATTATACTTAACTAAATCCGATGATGAATGATATTAGGAAGATATATTATCTTCATATCATTCATGTATGTTGTTGTTGTTGTTGTCATTATGTTCACCTGTGATAATCTGTTCTTGTAAGAATAATTAAGCATTATAAGATATAATCTTATAACTAAATTATTCTGTTGTGTTGATGATTTATGAAGTTATATTATCATATTCATCTTAGTTGTTCCTGTCATATCATGATCATACAAGCATGCATACAATGATAAGCGATAATAAGTCAAGCAATATTATCTAAATCAAATTATACGCAATATGTTAAACATAAAACTTTTAAGTAAATAAAATTTAAGCATGTTTCTCAGCCCCGAGAGTTTAAAATCAATTAAGATTAGAAAAGGGGCGTATGAACTCACCTTGTTGTTGTTGGGGGTTGACTTAGCTTAAATGAGAATCCACGCGCTCTTGATTGTACTTGTTGTTATATTCACGATCCTGTATTGATTTTATGTCGTATGTAACTTGTAAGTATAAATCTCTGAGTATGTGTTTGTGCGTGTTTTTGTGTTAGCCCTAAAGTTGGTTAACACTCATGAGTCTCGGTCATCATTCGGCCCATTGTTCCATTGTCATTTGTTTTACTGACTCTTAACCCAATTAGGTTAAGCTTAGCACGTCTTGTTATTGCTCTTATGTTTCACCTGACTTGACCCACTTGAATTGGGCAAGTTTGAACTCCACATTAGTTTCTAAGTATCACTTAGGTTTTTGTTACCAAACTTTGCATATTACTTTTATAATCATGTAGACCCTTTAACATGTTTGGAGCATCTCTAACCCACATTTTAGATAGTCACTAGACACCATTAGTTACTACAAAAAGATTTTTATAGGTTATATATAATTGTTGCCAAGGGTTTTGCCACCTTTATAGTAATTTAAGAAATTTCGTGCATGTTATCAATAGTAGTTGTTTTAGAGTGTTTGTTTACAATTTAATCCATGTGGGCCAACCCATTGAATGTGGGCGTATTGAGTCTCATAGGCCATATCAAGTGTGCTATGGGCCGAAACAATGGGATGGGCCGTATGAGTTGTGTGGCCGATTGATGGGCTGAAGTGGTCACATGAGTCAACTCAGTTTCTTGGACCGAATCAGTGGTGTGGGCAGGATAACTGGGCCGATGGCTTGTAATGACTGGGCTTTAGTTCCAGCGAACCTTAAGGTTCTTAGGATAAAGGTTCGGTCAAGTGAGGGCTATAGGTTAGCCCAGGCAGGTTCGTCCAAGGTTTCGGGTTCACAGGTTCGCCAAAGGAAAAAGGTTCGCTGCCCCCCCTTTGGTTTGTGACTATGAGGGTTCGTGGCTATGCACAGGTTTGACAACAGATGAGTTCAGTGATGGAGGTTCGTAGCATAGGGTTCGCCTGATGATAGGTTCGGCCCTATGTTTCTTGAATTCAAGGTTTGGTGGTCAGTGATTCGTGGCAGCACACACAGGTTCGGTTGATAGGAAAGGTTCGGCCAGGGTGCATAGGTTCGTGGGTTCAAAGTTCGGTGATGGTTCGTGGCCATGCAGGTTCGCTGCCCCACTATGGTTCTGCTGCTCGAGGGTTCGACCACCCTTTTGCCCAGCCATGCCGAGGTTCGGCTGGTCGAAGGTTCGGCCAGCCCCTCCCTTTGCGAACCTGCAACTGATTAGCACCATCATCGAACTTTAAATCTGTTGCAAAGCTATTCCCATGGTAGTATTAGGTGCAGGTGAGTTCTCGAGAGTGTTGGGTTCAAAGGAAAAGGGTTTATAACCGGTTAAGTGTGTGTGGTCGGCAAAAAGGGTAGAGAAAACCCTCTTTTTCATGTTGTTCTTAGCCACATACCTCGTATTTCAGTGGGTGAATCCTTAGATCGATTGTACTTCTAGGTAGAGGAGGTCGAGAGCTTCGTTTGGACACCAAGAACGCCCGATTTCGTCCACAAACGAGCAAGATATGGAGGTTTGAAGTTGGAATTCTAGAGAGAGAGGAGGTTCGGGAATAGCTTTTTAGAGAGAGAGGATGAGAGTGATTAATGAGAAAAATGCCTCATTTGGTGTTTATATACCCCGCGGGTATTCGGGTTTGTTTCGGTTGCTCAGTTTTCGTCTCCGTTGCGTTTTCGGACCGTAACACGCGTATTTTCGTATTTTAAATAAAAAGACTTTATTTTAAATATTTCAAAGGTGATTATTCGTAGTAAATGTTTAACATTTAATTTTCTTAATTTATTATCGTTCGTATCGTTTTTCGTTTTCGTTTTCGTTTCGTCAGAACGCGTCACTTTTGCGCGTATTCTTTCGAATCGTCGCCCGAACGAACACGACAATGGTTTTGCTTTCTGATTCTTGTTTTCAAATTTCCAGTCATCATTTCAGAAAGTTAAACTCACAGATATGTTTGTGTGAATTGTCACTCACGCAAACACACTGTCAGTTCGCTATTCTGAAATAACACTGTATTATGTTCAGAATTGTGTTTCCTCACCGACGGACTCAACTAAACGTCCTGTTTTCACATTGTTTTCGTACTGGTTTATCGGCCATCTGATTCCTGTCATCTATGGATACCAGATCGCAACCGATATGTTCTTGTTGTTTCTCTTGATTCGTTGTATTAACTGTACTTAGGTTTTCACCTAAATACATACAACTGTTGTTTATCGTGAGTTGTTGTACATACAGTATTTAAGTTTTCACATAAATACGTACAACTGTTTCTTGTATTTTGAATTCAGTTATCATAAACACTGTTCATACGTTGTATTTACACACAATAAATAGTAAAAGTACACATACCGTACGGACTTGCCGGACGATCAGGTACGGGATGTCATAGTTTGACCAGGTTTGACCGTGTTGACTCAACGACCCGATGGTGACATATACTGTTTGTTAACAATTGTTTAGTGTTCATTAAGTTTCCTTAATTAGATATTTGTACACGCAGGGATATCATTCATTTTCATAGCGTAACTACTTATAGTAGGGGTGTTCATAAAATCCGAAATCCGAAAAAATCTGAAATCCGAATCGTATCCGAAACCCGAAAAAACCGATCCGAATTAAAGATTCGGATATTCAGATAGATTCGGATCGGATAGGATATCGGATATCCAAAATCCTGTTTATTCGGATTCTTTGGTTTGTTCAGATTATTCGGATGAAAAATAGGTTTATTCGGGTTATTTGGATAGATTCAGATCTGATAGAAAATTTTTAAATTCGGATCTGGTCGGGTTTCGGAGAAGGTCTTAAAATTTTCAAATCCAAACAACCCGATCCGAGTAACCCGAATAAACCGTTATCCGATCCGATGAACACCCCTAACTTATAGTAAGTTTCCATATTTAGATGGTTTCTATTTTTAGTAAGTTTTTATATTTGCCAAGTTTCTATTTTTAGTAAGTTTCCATATTTGGTAATTTTGTCTCAAAAATTTCCTTTTATCAATCTACGCATGCTAGTGTACTTATATGTTCATGTCAACACGTAACACATCATCATATTTCATTAAGCATGCTTATAATCCATCTTAGTTAACCAAAGTTACTATTTTTAGCAAGTATACTATAATGTCATGTTTTTATCAAATGAATCATATACACACCCCTATATCATTATAATATAGCATATTCCATCATATTTCACCATCAATCATGTTACCACATTCTGATTTCACATAATCCTAATTAAAGTTTATATTTATGAAAAGTTATGCATTTAACTTATTTTCTCCATGATCAAAACATCCCAATATGTTTCTATGTCCCTTACCATCATCATAATATTTTAATATAGTAAATATTCACATACCATGCATGTTCTTTATTCACAAAGTTTTCATTTTTAGAAATACATGAACATAATCTTCATTTCATCAAATATAACTTATCTAACATGGTAATAACATCATTAATATGCATAAATCATCATTTGAAACTATCTGACATGTCTAGAACCACATCCAACAATCATTTTGCAAAACAAAGTTTCCTCTTGTAGTAACTATTACAAATACTCACAAAATGATATCAACATTTGGCTTAGATTATTCTCATGCATCAAATTAGCTAACATGACTTCAAATACAAGTTCATAAGTGTACAAATTTGTTCATTTGTTGTTCTTGGTGATAAATGTGCGCATGCAAGTGTTTTAAAGTGTTTGAGCATAAAAGACCATTTAAAACTACCTTAATAGTTCTTGAGGGTTGGGATTAAGTTGGAATAGAAGAGAGGTAGCTCTAAAGGTCACTAATGGTGGTTCTTTAGTTGGTACACAGTGAGGATGGTTGAAGTGAGCTCCTTTGACATTTCGTTCAAGCCTTCAAGCTTCAAGACTTCAATGTGGATCAAGAACGACACCTAGATGGCTTCTGGAGGTTGAATGTGAGTTTGGCAGAGTCTAAAGTTCGAGATAAATAAGTAGGTTCGAGCGGTTTGTGTAAGAAATGAAATGGGAAGGAATGGGTTGGTGTTTAAAAGATTTTTGGAGTCTTGGGTCCTTCGCGTACTGCCAAGGACAAAAGAGTCGAGTCCCAATTCTAGGACGCGCCGCGTACTGCCAAGGGAATACTAGCTGTCGTCGCGCATCGCGTTGACTTGTCAACACAATTGTAAAAATTCTCTGTCGTGTACCACGATGGATCTTGGCGAAAGGCTTCGCGAACCGTGACGTGTGCGATCCAGTATTATATGTTTTATTTGAAATTTCAATTTGCGTTTTTCTTATTTTTGTTACTTAACATAACGATTCATTTTTCACCGTGTTTTCTCTTTTGCGTTTCGTCGTACGTTAAGTTATTTAGTATGTTAGTTCACCAACGTTCGTGATTCACCTCGTGTGTGTGTGTATTCGAATATCCATTAATTCTCTAAATTACCATTTCAAATTTGTTTGGGCTTAGACTTATTTGTCACATGGGGTACCGGTTTGACTCTAGTCATTGTACCACATAAAAACAAACATTTAAATAATATTAAATTAAAGTACGATGCAGAACTGGGTTTTACGGGGTGTCACACATGTAAATCATAAAACTATGAACCTGTTGGGAATTATAGTAACCATTTTAAACTTTTAATTAATCATATTAATTATAAAATCAGATTTTACGATAGCGGAAGCGATTATGTTACACATTTTGTTTCATAAACAAAATTTCCAAATCCAGGAATCTAGTTACATACGAATAAAAGAAAAACAACCATAGGTTTTTAGAATTGACCTCAATGAAGAACTCCCAAAAAACACATCTTGGATTCGATAGTAGTCTCGCTAGATGACTTGAATCATGAACAACGATCTTTATCGTGTATTAGGGCAACAACCGCGTGCTCCAAAAACACTTGTGGTGGTTCGGCTATGGTGGTGGCTCTTTGGTGGTGTTTGGCCAAAACCAAGAGAGGAGGAGAGGGGAGGTGTACGACCAACAAGAGGGGAGAGAGGGAGAGTGAAAGAGTTCTAAAATTGTGGTGAAAATGTGGAAGGTTGGATCTAGTTTTAATAGTCAAAACTAGATCCACCTTTTTAGGATCTTGGATTACCAATTCAAAATTGGTTTCCCACCCTTTTATTTCACATATTATTTAAACTAAACTCTTTTAATTTAATTTATTTAAACTCTTTTAGTAATTAAACCATTAAATTACTACTCTCCATATTACTAACAACTAGTTAGTAACATTTGATTAAATGTCTAAAGTTTAACTAATTAAACTTTATCAATTTAATTATAATTAATTATCACAATAAATAATTCCTCCAATATTATTTTTATTTCATAAATCATAATAACACACCACTTTATATAATTCGTGAAATTGAATGTGTATAAAACAAATTTTAGACATAATCATATTTCTATATTCCAAAGTGTAACTCTTTGGATCGTACCCCGATAGCAACATTGATATTATCGATGATCGGACATCACATATCTAACAGACTCCCACTTGGACGATTCATCACATAATTCCTTCAACGTAGACAGTGTTGGACACCTAGCTGCATCACGCTGCCCCTAGCAGGGTATGACTTCTAAAGTCAACTAAACTTTTTAGTTCAAGTAATCCTTTACTTAACTAAAATTATAGCCATGGTAACCTTTATCTATTCATCCTTTCTAAGTGATATTCTTTGAACATGAGTCATGGATTACATTTCATTCTCATATGTTGTTCAAACATTCTGATTCTTGTTCTCCAATTTAAAATGGTCTTACAAACTACTCTTAGTTTGAGAACGACCATGCATTTACACAAATTTAAATTAATGAGGGCGCCAGAATATCATCTCTTAATTATATAAGAGTATAGAATCCATTTGGCAGCATACAACTCCCACTTACTTTCAGAATCATTACCAATCAAATATCCTTATTGCTGCCCATTTTCAGAACATCGTTAGATAAGATCAAAGAACGACCTTAGACTAATGTTAGTTCAAATATGCTCCTTAGGTCTAAGGATATATATAGATCATACCATATTCAAAACTTCTTATGACAATGATCCATGAAGAACGTTTTGAAACGAGTTACGTCTGACATTATTCTCTAATGTATGTCTATGAATCTTGGTCCTCAACCCTTTGAGCTTTTATCTTATAAACTGACCAAGCATTCAAGTAGTCTTAATTCAGATTGATTCCCATGAATCTGATCGACTACGGACATTTAGAATACCATATTGAAGGATACTAAACCTACAAAATATTGAATAAAGAAACAATATTTATTATGCATTTAACCATTAAAACAAAAGAAATATCCAATGTAACTTTATTTCTAAAGCACCCAAATACTAAATACAGATCAAGCCCAATCACTAGCAAACCTAAGACCTATCTTCTAAACATGCTCCTCATGTTTAGATAGAGGCATATGCTTAGTAAAAGGATCCTCTAGATTTTGATATGTGCAAATTTTGTCTATCTTAATGTCTCCTCTTTCCACTACTTCCCTAATGTAGTGAAACTGTCTAAGTATGTGCTTTGACCTATGATGTGACCTTGGTTCCTTTGCTTTAGCAATAGCACCAGTGTTGTCACATAGTATCTTTGTTGGTTTCCTAATACTTGAAACCACACTGAGATTAGTCATGAATTTCTTCATCCAAGTAGCTTCTTTTGCAGCTTCTGAAACAACAATGTATTAAGACTCTGTCGTGGATTGAGCAACAAAACTTTTTTTCGAGCTCCTCCAAGTACCATTGAGGGTAAACACATACCCTGATTGTGATTGAGAATCATCTCGGTCTGTTTGGAAGCTAGCGTCCGTGTAACACCTTACAATTAGCTCTTCTTCCATTCCTACATAGATCAAGAACATATCCATAGTTCTTCGTAAGTACTTTAATATGTTATTCACAACAGCCCAATGACTTTCACCAGGATTTTGCTGGTATCTACTTGTTATACTCAAAGCAAATGATACATCGGGTCTAGGACATAACATGGTATATATAATTGAACCAATTTCAAAAGCATATGGAACTCTTTCCATTTCCTTCTTCTCCTCATTTGTTTTAGGAGATTGGCTAATACTAAGTATTGTACCATGTGCTCTCTCTTGAAATCTTGCATTGAAAAACGTTTAAAAACTTTATCAATGTATGTACTTTGACTTAACCCAATGAGTCATCTAGATCTATCTCTATAGATCTTTACTCCCAGAAGATAAGCGGCATCGCCAAGATCTTTCATTGCGAAACATTTACCTTACCAAGATTTTACATCTTAGTTCTTCGTAAGTACTTTAATATGTTATTCACAACAGCCCAATGACTTTCACCAGGATTTTGCTGGTATCTACTTGTTATACTCAAAGCAAATGATACATCGGGTCTAGTACATAACATGGTATATATAATTGAACCAATTTCAAAAGCATATGGAACTCTTTCCATTTCCTTCTTCTCCTCATTTGTTTTAGGAGATTGGCTAATACTAAGTATTGTACCATGTGCTCTCTCTTGAAATCTTGCATTGAAAAACGTTTAAAAACTTTATCAATGTATGTACTTTGACTTAACCCAATGAGTCATCTAGATCTATCTCTATAGATCTTTACTCCCAGAAGATAAGCGGCATCGCCAAGATCTTTCATTGCGAAAACATTTACCTTACCAAGATTTTACATCTTTTAGCATAGGTATGTTGTATCCAATAATTAGTATGTCATCCACATACAGGATCAGAAAAGTAACATAGCTCCCACTAGCCTTCTTGTAAACACAAGGTTCATCTTCGTTCTTGATAACACCAAGCTCTTTGATTTTCTGATCAAAACGAATATTCCAACTCCAAGATGCTTGTTTTAGTCCATAAATAGGTCTATTCAACTTACAAATATTATTAGAATTATTTGGATCTACAAAACCTTCAGGTTGCACCATATAGACATCTTCAGTAAGATGTCCATTTAGAAATGCAGTTTTGACATCCATTTGCCATATTTCTGTCACACCCCCAATTTTCAACTAACGGAATCATACTGTTTGGGAACGTGACAAACCAGGATCTCAGATCATTAGACATAATGAAGACCTCTATATGAATTTTCAAAACATACTTTGGTCTAAAACTGTAATATCAAAGTTCAAACGTTGCGGAAGCGTTTTTAAAACAAAACAAATATAACTGTTTGAAAACTGTAAATTACAAAAACAAAATCCCAAATGTTCAAATTCAAATAACAGAAAGGTGAAATATGCATGCGACTCGATCTCCTAGTCCATGCTTGCTTGAATCTTGTACCTTAACGTCCTGAGAAAACATGTAAATCAAGTCAACACAAAGGTTGGTGCATTACACAGGTTTAAGCATTCACAATGTTTAAAACAACAATTTGAATATAATGTTTGCAGATAACATAATCACACATGCATAGTCATGATAGCTAGTCATTTATACTATTTACATAAGTGGTCGACACCGAAGCTGACTATTGCATGCTAACGCATGTTTTGCCTTGCCACTATTGTCTAGCATAAACAATAGTAATGTTTGTTTGGTCAGTTAAACACTTGCGTAGATCCCATCTACCAAGTGAGGTTTGTCAAACCTAATAGATCTATTTCCAACTACCACGCTTTGCACTACGGCAAACTAAACGGTTCGAAATGTAAGGACTTGTAATGCTATGTTTGCACTCAATGTAAACAGCTAACTCATGCAAGTGATATGTATCTAAAAGAGTTTGTTGCACATGTTTTCTCCCCCAAAACAGTTAAAATAAGAAAGGGGCCGTGTAAGCACCTTTGATTGTTGCAGAATGATCAAACACACTTAAACTCGTGTAGAGAGCCCTCCTACGAAGAACCTGTGTTTTAACAATAACCTAGTGTTATTCGGAATGTCGTTTTGTGCTTGAAATCACATACGTGTCAACACATGTATGTTAGACTCGTTAGAAACGCGCATACATAAGTTCGCGTACCTTTAAAATCGTTTAAATAAAATCATATGGCCGTATGTGATTTTATTTAAATAAACGAAATTATACGCAATTACGTTTTCGGTCTAAAATGTGAAATTTATTCTTTCAAAGTGTTCGTATTCTCGTTACGGTTCCAACGCAACTCGAACCGATCAAATCGGAGTTCAAACGAAGAAGTTATGGCCTAAAACCCAAAAATGATTTTAATTCTAAAAACAGGTGGGATCCCAGGTTCAAACCCGTGACCTCCCCCTCAAACACACACACACGCTACCACTTGGTCTGTTTCCACTTTTGCAATAGAATCCCATATAAATTCTTTTAACCAGAAGGTGACTGGTTCTCCTTTGTCTCCTAAACCGAACCAACTAGCATCCAAATTGGACCCCCATTCGAACCCGATCGAACCCAACATCATAGGGCTTTTTACCCTTGAATCAAAACGAACCGGTCTGCAATATTTAATCAGATTCTAAGTCTCAATTGTTTAGAAAATCCTAAACCCGATTACATTACAAGCCCTAGAACTAGAAATCCTTAAATTCGTTATAGTTTGATCAAATTAGCTTGGGCTTACTCTCAATCGGAACATTATGAAACTAATCATAACAATTAATTTGATTTTGACACTTGTTTTCATAAAAACCCCCGATTATGTTCTTATCAAGAACCCTAAAACTCGATCATGATCAATTCGCTATTTTAATCTTAAATTGAGATAGGTTTTTCCATAAACGCAATACTCTGAATCTGCTTATACACTTTAATTTGTTTCTTAAACCGGTTTTGATCGAAACCCCCAAATGACTTTCTAAGAGAAACCCTAGAAATCGAATCCATATGATTCGTTATTACTAACAGAAATTAACACATGGTTTACAATTAACAGAACATCATAAATCTTTCCATGATCTTTGATTTGGTTTTTAAAATCTTTTGAGCAATAACCCCCAATTCGTTTTTGTTCGAAAGCCCTAATGATCGAACTCATAAAATTCGATGTTGTCAGATGAACTACTGTTAGGGCTTCCATTAGTCGGCCAGTTCAGAGTGTATAGGAACGATTGCTTACTAGATTTGATGTGGTATTGATGTAGAACGACTTCAAGCCCTAGGTTCGGCCCCCTCGCGATCCAATTCCTCAATCCGAAGCTTGTGAGATCAATTTGCTGCTTGAATTACCCTCTGAGAGTGCCGAATGATGTTTAGGAAGTTTCAATTGTGAGGGTTGCAGTCGAATTTTACGGTTTTGATGCAACCATGCAACGGTTACAACTCTTGGACAACCATTGAGTTAAATTCGGCTACAAAACGATTAATAACGGTTGGGTGATGATAATGATCATCAATGTAACGCCCATGATTGATTAATTTGGTTATTATCACTAAACAACTTTGAATTTCAAGTTTGCCCCAATTCCTATGGACGAATTTTGACTTTAAAGTCAAAATTGCTTTTTTTAGATGATTATAAGTCTAATACTTGTAATTTTTAGTATCTTGAACATGTTTAGGTTAATTCCAATACTTCTAATTTAGTTTCCTATGATTTCCTTAGCTTTTGGTTGACAAAGTTAAACAAAATTCCCGAATTGTCACTAATTGGGTAAATTGGAACATTATTGGGCTAAGTTAACCCAAGTTAACCCACTTGGGCCTCCTAAAGTAACCCAGGTTAACCCACTTGAGCCTCCTAAAGTAAGATTGGGCCTATAATCTATGCAACCCAATAAACATCATGTTTTCGATCTAATATCCAGCAAACCTTTTGTGATTTCGACACTTTCAGTTAACAGGGTTAATTCGAAATATCGGATTGTCACATCATCCCCTTGTTGAAGGAATTTTCGTCCCGAAAATTGCTTAGTGTTAGAAGTAGTTAGGAAACTACTTGCGAGTTCAAATTGTACGTGTTAGTGTGATGTCTGATCATTCTATGTGCTTGTGTGTACTCACACACAAAACCCAATGTTTGCAACATCACAACTAAGTGTGATCGTTCTATGTAACTGTTTGCATATACACTAGTTAGTTCACCTAACTGTGACTGTTTGTGTTTGATCATACCGTGCTATGTAACCTCGCACATAGTGAGTGTTCGCAACTGTTTATACTATATAACTTCATACATAATAAAATGTGTGTAACTAATCATGTATATACTACCATAACATGAAACATATGAAATGTAGCACATAAATCGTAATGACATAAACATAGAATGTAATGTAGCACAATGTTTATCACAAAACCAATTGCATAAAGTGTTTGTGCTTACAGTTTGAAATCTGAAGTGTTGATGTGTGAAGCATCATGTCATCCCCTTGTTGAAGGAAATTTCGTCCCGAAATTTAACGTGCGCTCTCAATGTTTGTATTTGTTGTTTTGAACAGATGAGGATACTTCTTCATCATTTGGTTTTCCCTTTCCCATGTGAATTCAGGACCACGTCTTGAATTCCACCGGACTTTGACTATTGGAATCTTGCTTTGTTTAAGTTGTTTGACCTCTCGGTCCATGATTTCAGCTGGTTCTTCAATGAATCGTAACTGTTCATCTACTTGTATTTCCTCCAGTGGTACAATCAATGTCTCGTCAGAAAGACATTTCTTCAAGTTTGAAACATGAAAGACATCATGAACTCCACTGAGTTCATCCGGTAATTTGAGTTGATACGCAACCGGACCAATCCTTTTCATGATCTCAAAAGGTCCTACGTACCGTGGACTAAGCTTCCCGCGTTTGCCAAATCGTATCACACCTTTCCAAGGTGATACTTTTAGAAGAACTCGGTCTCCTACTTGGAATTCCAACGGCTTACGACGTTTGTCAGCATAACTCTTCTGTCGATCCCGAGCCGCTGCCATACGGTTCCGGATTTGTACTATCTTCTCTGTCGTCTCGTGTACTAGTTCAGGACCTGTAATCTGACTGTCACCAATTTCAGCCCAACAAACTGGTGAACGACATTTACGACCATACAAAGCTTCAAACGGTGCTGCCTGAATACTTGTATGATAACTATTGTTGTAAGAGAATTCCACTAACGATAAGTGGTTTTCCCAGCTATCACCAAAGTCAATTACACAAGCCCGTAACATATCCTCGAGTGTTTGAATCGTACGTTCACTCTGACCGTCAGTCTGTGGATGATATGCGGTACTCATATCCAAACGAGTTCCCAATGATTTATGAAGTGATTTCCAAAAGTTGGAAGTAAATCGAGCATCCCGATCTGATATGATGGAAATTGGCACGCCATGCCGTGCTACTACTTCCTTGATATAGATACGAGTCAATTTTTCCATCTTGTCGGTTTCCTTGATTGCCAAGAAATGTGCAGATTTCGTTAATCGATCGACAATTACCCATATCGTATCACAACCACTCGGTGTACGGGGTAACTTAGTAATGAAGTCCATCGAAATCTGTTCCCATTTCCACATTGGTATTTCTGGTTGTTGCAGCAAACCAGATGGTTTCTGATATTCAACTTTGACTTTTGAACAAGTCAAACATTTGCTAACGTATCTAGCAATGTCGGCTTTCATGTTAGGCCACCAATACAGTGCCTTTAAGTCATGATACATCTTGTCTGATCCCGGATGGACTGAATATCTAGACTTGTATGCTTCATCCATCACGAGTTCCCTTAATCCACCATGCAATGGTATCCAAAGTCGATTATTGAAATAACAAATTCCATCAGACTTGACATCCAATTGTGTTTCTATTCCCCGTAAGGATTCATGTACCAAATTATCCTTTTCTAAGGCTTCCAGCTGAGCACTGCGTACCTTGTCAGGTAAGTCAGTATGTATCGTCATCGTAAGTGCGCGAACCCGTCTTGTTGAAGTGTCTTTTCTGCTTAAAGCATCAGCTACCACATTAGCTTTTCCCGGGTGATACTTAATCGCGCATTCGTAGTCGTTCAACAACTCAACCCACCGTCGTTGCCTCATATTAAGCTCCTTCTGGTCAAAGATATGTTGTAAACTCTTATGATCAGTGTAGATGGTACACTTGGTTCCGTATAGGTAATGCCTCCAAATCTTTAAAGCAAAAACCACTGCTCCTAACTCCAAGTCGTGAGTAGTGTAATTCTTCTCTTGTGGTCGTAGTTGCCTTGAAGCATAAGCAATCACTTTATCACGTTGCATCAACACACATCCCAAACCCTGTGCAGATGCATCACAATACACCACAAAGTCTTCCGTCCCTTCCGGTAAGGACAGAATCGGTGCACTACAGAGTTTCTGTTTCAATAACTGGAATGCAGTTTCCTGTTTATCCGTCCAGTTATACTTCGTTCCCTTGTGCGTAAGAACTGTAAGTGGTTGAGCGATCTTTGAAAATCCCTCAATGAATCGTCGGTAATAACCCGCCAAACCAAGGAATTGTCGTACCTCGGTAGCGGTCTTTGGTGCTTCCCAATTCTTAATCGCTTCAATCTTTGCTGGATCAACATGTATGCCCTTTTCATTGACTATATGACCCAAGAATTGTACTTCTCGCATCCAGAAATCACATTTCGAGAACTTAGCGTACAATTGTTCCTGTTTCAGTAATTCCAACAGCAATCGAAGATGTTCAGCGTGCTCCTCCTCAGTTTGAGAATAGAAGAGAATGTCATCAATAAAAACAATGACAAACTTATCAAGGTAAGGTTTACAAACACGATTCATGAGATCCATGAATACAGCTGGAGCGTTTGTCAACTCAAATGGCATGACCAAAAACTCATAATGGCCATAGCGCATCCTGAATGCTGTCTTTGGAATATCCTCCTCCTGAACTCTTAGTTGATGATAACCCGATCTGAGATCAATCTTCGAGTAGTAACTCGAACCTTGCAATTGATCAAACAGATCGTCAATTCTAGGTAACGGATACCGGTTTTTGATGGTAACCTTGTTCAGTTCCCGGTAATCGATACACATACGGAAAGTCCCATCCTTCTTCTTAACAAATAAGACTGGAGCTCCCCACGGTGAAAAACTAGGTCGTATGAAACCCTTATCTAACAACTCTTGCAGTTGTGTAGATAACTCTTGCATCTCTGATGGTGCAAGTCGATAAGGCGCCCTAGCTATCGGTGCTGCATCTGGTGTAAGGTCGATTCGAAATTCCACCTGTCTGATAGGCGGTAATCCCGGCAAATCTTCCGGAAATACCTCCGGAAATTCACAAACTACTGGAATGTCTTCAATCTTCTTCTCAGCTACCGGCATTTCAGTTATAAGTGCTATAACTGCCGTATGACCTTTACGCAGACACTTGTGTGCTTTCATACAAGATATGAGACGCAGTGGCGTACTGCTCTTCTCGCCTTGTACATACAATGTCTCTCCATGCGGAAGAGGTATACGGACGATCTTTTCATGGCACACTATTTCAGCCTGGTTTTTGGATAACCAGTCCATCCCAATGACTACATCAAAACTGCCTAAAGCAATAGGCATAAGATCAATTTCTAATGTTTGACCCATCAAATCAAGGATACATCCCTTAAGAATATGTTCTACTATAATTAACTTGCAATCAGCTAATTCTACAGTGTATGGACTATCTAAGGCAGTGGGACTAGCATTTAGCAACTTAGCAAGTGAACTAGATACAAAAATCCGGTCGGCACCAGTGTCAAATAACATAGAGGCATAGTGATTATTTAAGAGGAACGTACCCGTAACAATGTTGGGATCCTCCCGTGCTTGACGTCCTCCAATCACAAACGCCCTACCCCTAGCACCATGGTTGTTGTTGTTGTTATTGGTGCCATTGCCGTTACCGTTGCCGTTGCCATTTGCATTGTTATCCCCGCCTTTCTTGAGTTGTGGGCAATACTTTTTAAAGTGCCCCATCTTACCACACTCAAAACAACCCTTCTGTGCGTTGTTCTGGTTGTTATTCTGATTGTTGGAATTGTTTTGCAGCTCCCCACGGCAATCCTTAGCTGCATGTCCAACTTTACCACACCGTTGGCACTTAACTTTATCACACTGATTTCCCGCATGATGAAATCCACACCTGTTGCACTTTGGATGTTTACCAATATAACCCCCTGATGACGACTGTTGACCACTGTTCGAATTGTGGTAAGACTTGTTTGAATCTTGCTTTCGGTTCTGCTGAAACGACTGTTGGTTGTAACTCTTGGAGTTGTTACCTTCCCACTTCCTCTTGTGGTCTCCCACCTTAGTAGCTGATGTTCGTTTAGGCAGAGTTCCCTGTAACACTGCCTGATCAGTCAATTGGTGTGCCAGTCGAACAACTTGTTGAATTGTTGTGGGATTTGCAGAAGTAACCAAACCCTGAATCTGAGGCACCAATCCCCCGATGTACCTCTCTATCCACTTGCTTGCGGGAGTAGCCATGTGAGGTAGAAGTCTGGCCAGTTCATGTGATCGAGTCGTGTACTCCTCGATGTTTGAGCCCTCCATCTTGAGGTGCCAATACTCCTTATCCAGTTTCTGCATCTCACTGCGAGGACAGTACTCCTCCTGCAGTAAAGTCTTGAATCCATTCCAGGTTAAGGCATTGGCCTCACCTAATCCCAAAGTCTGAACATTCGAGTTCCACCAAGTCAATGCCGGACCTTCCAAGGTTCCAGTGGCATACTTAACCTTATTCTCCTCAGGACAGTTGCACATTTCAAAAACTGATTCAGCTTTTTCAATCCATCGTAGGAGTCCAATGGCTCCCTCCGATCCTTTGAAGTTATGTGGCTTACAGTCCAAGAACATCTTGAACGTGCACACCGGTGGATTCACTAATCCCCCTGCTGGACCCTGTGGCCCTGTAGTGTGTGTCTGAACATAGTTCGCGATTGCCTCCGCGACCCTGTTATTGATCAGCTCATTGAGCTCAGCAACTGTCATTTGTACGTTCTCTCCGGCCATTATCTTCCTAGTTAAAAGAAACGTTAGAGTGTTATCAAAGTCCAATGTGACATGTGTAAAGAATACAACAAACAACAACCATGTAATGTAGAAATCAACACAACTGTTGTCAGTAAATAATAGCTTTCAATAGATAATAATCTGATTTGAGTACAATACTTTCAAAATCAAAACATAAATTTTCCAAACATCTAGTGTAGGGACACAACCCGCCCCTAATAAGTCTAACTAACTCAGTCCTCTGGATCATCGATAGTGGATTCAGGATCAAAATCAACAGCTGGTGCTGGTTCCTCCCCTTCCTCCTCTTCCTCCTCTTCATCCTCTTCTTCATTCTCCGAGACCACCAAATCCTCCAAGGGTACAAGTCTGCCTTCCAGAATCTCAGCTCGGTTCTCAGAAGCTTGAAGACGACCAATCAAATGGGTGATCTCATCTCGCATCTCATTAACCAGGTGGGCAAGGTTATCTTGTCTTTCATTCGCATCCCGGAGTTCTCGAACATTGTACTCAATCCTATCATTTGCCCAGTACAAGTACTCACGTAGTTTGGCAATCTCCTCAGAGTCAGTTCGTTGCCTCTTAGGCTCAGGAACATCCAATGCAGGTGGTGGATGAGTAGAAGGTCCCTCAGCAGGAATCTCCTGAGTACCCTCAGCTGGCTCCTCCTCCGGACCCTCATCCGGATCCTCATCCGGATCCTCCTCCGGGTCTGAATCATCTCTCTCAGATGGTGGAGGAGATGGGATAGGTGGTGCTGGTGATGATGGTGGTGCTGGAACTACCGGCTCCTCATCCTCCGAATCATCAATTATATGTATGGTACTGATGATGAAGATGCCATGCCTGTTACATAATACCATATGTAAGTGCAGTGTCGTGGAATGTGTAAGCAAGTCTATCACATAATGCCATATGTAATTTCTAAGTGATATGCGTAACTATACGTGTCTAATGTCTAACAGTTATAGTCTAGATCTACCAATGCAAACCTAATTCGCTATAACCTGGCTCTGATACCAATCTGTCACACCCCCAATTTTCAACTAACGGAATCATTCTGTTTAGGAACGTGACAAACCAGGATCTCAGATCATAGACATAATGAAGACCTCTATATGAATTTTCAAAACATACTTTGGTCTAAAACTGTAATATCAAAGTTCAAACGTTGCGGAAGCCTTTTTAAAACAAAACAAATATAACTGTTTGAAAACTGTAAATTACAAAAACAAAATCCCAAATGTTCAAATTCAAATAACAGAAAGGTGAAATATGCATGCGACTCGATCTCCTAGTCCATGCTTGCTTGAATCTTGTACCTTAACGTCCTGAGAAAACATGTAAATCAAGTCAACACAAAGGTTGGTGCATTACACAGGTTTAAGCATTCACAATGTTTAAAACAACAGTTTGAATATAATGTTTGCAGATAACATAATCACACATGTATAGTCATGATAGCTAGTCATTTATACTATTTACATAAGTGGTCGACACCGAAGCTGACTATTGCATGCTAACGCATGTTTTGCCTCGCCACTATTGTCTAGCATAAACAATTGTAATGTTTGTTTGGTCAGTTAAACACTTGCGTAGATCCCATCTACCAAGTGAGGTTTGTCAAACCTAATAGATCTATTTCCAACTACCACGCTTTGCACTACGACAAACTAAACGGTTCGAAATGTAAGGACTTGTAATGCTATGTTTGCACTCAATGTAAACAGCTAACTTATGCAAGTGATATGTATCTAAAAGAGTTTGTTGCACATGTTTTCTCCCCCAAAACAGTTAAAATAAGAAAGGGGCCGTGTAAGCACCTTTGATTGTTGCAGAATGATCAAACACACTTAAACTCGTGTAGAGAGTCCTCCTACGAAGAACCTGTGTTTTAACAATAACCTAGTGTTATTCGGAATGTCGTTTTGTGCTTGAAATCACATACGTGTCAACACATGTATGTTAGACTCGTTAGAAACGCGCATACATAAGTTCGCGTACCTTTAAAATCGTTTAAATAAAATCATATGGCCGTATGTGATTTTATTTAAATAAACGTAATTATACGCGATTACGTTTTCAGTCTAAAATGTGAAATTTATTATTTCAAAGTGTTCGTATTCTCGTTACGGTTCCAACACAACTCGAACCGATCAAATCGGAGTTCAAACGAAGAATTTATGGCCTAAAACCCAAAAATGATTTTAATTCCAAAAACAGGTGGGATCCCAGGTTCGAACACGTGACCTCCCCCTCAAACACACACACACGCTACCACTTGGTCTGTTTCCACTTTTACAATAGAATCCCATATAAATTCTTTTAACCAGAAGGTGACTGGTTCTCCTTTGTCTCCTAAACCGAACCAACTAGCATCCAAATTGGACCCCCATTCGAACCCGATCGAACCCAACATCATAGGGCTTTTTACCCTTGAATCAAAACGAACCGGTCTGCAATATTTAATCAGATTCTAAGCCTCAATTGTTTAGAAAATCCTAAACCCGATCACATTACAAGCCCTAGAACTAGAAATCCTTAAATTCGTTATAGTTTGATCAAATTAGCTTGGGCTTACCCTCAATCGGAACATTATGAAACTAATCATAACAATTAATTTGATTTTGACACTTGTTTTCATAAAAACCCCCGATTATTTTCTTATCAAGAACCCTAAAACTCGATCATGATCAATTCGCTATTTTAATCTTAAATTGAGATAGGTTTTTCCATAAACGCAATACTCTGAATCTGCATATACACTTTAATTTGTTTCTTAAACCGGTTTTGATCGAAACCCCCAAATGACTTTCTAAGAGAAACCCTAGAAATCGAATCCATATGATTCGTTATTACTAACAGAAATTAACACATGGTTTACAATTAACAGAACATCATAAATCTTTCCATGATCTTTAATTTGGTTTTTAAAATCTTTTGAGCAATAACCCCCAATTCGTTTTTGTTCGAAAGCCCTAATGATCGAACTCATAAAATTCGATGTTGTCAGATGAACTACTGTTAGGGCTTCCATTAGTCGGCCAGTTCAGAGTGTATAGGAACGATTACTTACTAGATTTGATGTGGTATTGATGTAGAACGACTTCAAGCCCTAGGTTCGGCCCCCTCGCGATCCAATTCCTCAATCCGAAGCTTGTGAGATCAATTCGCTGCTTGAATTACCCTCTGAGAGTGCCGAATGATGTTTAGGAAGTTTCAATTGTGAGGGTTGCAGTTGAATTTTACGGTTTTGATGCAACCATGCAACGGTTACAACTCTTGGACAACCATTGAGTTAAATTCGACAACAAAACGATTAATAACGGTTGGGTGATGATAATGATCATCAATGTAACGCCCATGATTGATTAATTTGGTTATTATCACTAAACAACTTTGAATTTCAAGTTTGCCCCAATTCCTATGGACAAATTTTGACTTTAAAGTCAAAATTGCTCTTCTTAGATGATTATAAGTCTAATACTTGTAATTTTTAGTATCTTGAACATGTTTAGGTTAATTCCAATACTTCTAATTTAGTTTCCTATGATTTCCTTAGCTTTTGGTTAACAAAGTTAAACAAAATTCCCGAATTGTCACTAATTGGGCCAATTGGAACATATTGGGCTAAGTTAACCCAGGTTAACCCACTTGGGCCTCCTAATGTAAGATTGGGCCTATAATCTATGCAACCCAATAAACTTCCTGTTTTCGCTCTAATATCCAGCAAACCTTTTGTGATTTCGACACTTTTAGTTAACAGGGTTAATTCGAAATATCGGATTGTCACAATTTCATAGTCATAATATGCAGCTATGGCTTCTAATTGATTTAGGCATGGCTACTGGTGAAAAGATTTCTTCAAAATCAACACCTTGAGTTTGTGTGAAGCCTTTTGCTACTAGCATAGCTTTGTAGGTTTGTACAAGTCTGTGACACCCCGTAAATACCAGGTCAACTTCTATTTAATTAAATGTTTATTTAATTGACATTTGTACACGTGGCACTACATTAATTTAATTTAGTTTGACACGTGGCATGACAGTACGAACACTGACACATACATGATAATTTGGTGAATTATCGCAACACGCACACACGTGTCAAAGAAAACACGAACGTTGGTGAACGTTTAGCACATCGTGTAACAAAACACTAGAAACCTCACGAAATGCTCAAACATTGAACTTAGAAGTTCAAACAAGGCCGAACAATAGTCCGTAAGCGTGAAAACGGCGACGAACGGATCAAACCATTGAAATTGGGCCTATTGGGCTCCTTCGGGACCCGTCGCGGTACGCTAAGGACCATGGGAAGGTCCATGGAGGTACGCGATGGGTAGGCGGGGGATTTGAATCCCGAAATCCATCGTGGTACGCCAAGAGCATCTTGAACCTCCTCAGCGGTACGCGACGACGCCAACATGCAAAAATCTTATAAAACCAAGATGTAATCATTTCTAGCCACTCTACTTTGCATTTCTCGAGCTCCAGGCCACTCAAGATCGTATTTTTCATCTGGAAACCTCCTGGAAGCCGTTAGAGACCACTTGGAAGCTTAAAACTTGAAGGTTGAAGCTTGGAGAGTCTCAAGGGAACTTGAAGGAAGGGTTGGAGCTCAAACCACCACCAACACGTCCTTGATAGTCGAAGAACCTGCTGTCCAGAGAAGTTCTAGAGCTATTCTGACATCATCTTGGTGATACAAGTCCTTGAGAGGTAGTTTTATGGCTTCATACACACATACAACACCCAAACACTCTCATGCATGTCTTTAAACACACATGCAAGCACATAAATGACACATGCACGAAATGTGAATCTGGGTTTGATGATTTTAGTGTGATTATTGATGATCTAAGATGTTTAAATGATGTTCCATGACGATCCATGATGGGGTGTATAGGTATAATGTATGATTTAGTCATGAAAAGATGAAATAGTGACATGCATGGATGATCTAGTGTATTGTAGATGATTTTGGATATTCCAATATGTTTATGGATGATGTTAGAAGGTTATTGCATGATTTGTTATATTTAAAATGGTTAAAACATGGATTTTTAGTAACCTTACTATTATTAGTACCTTTTTTAAGTTACAAAATGATGTTATGGATGAAATCATGAACATGCATGTGTAGAAATTGTTATTTGAATGATGATATGAAGTTATGAGTTTTAGTTTGGGATTGATTTATGGTCATTTTAGGGAAAGTTACTATTTATAGTAAATTTGTAAACCGATTATTGTTGAATGATGACATTGACCAAACAAGCATGTTTATATGTTGTTAAATGGTATTATATGATGTTACTTGACATGAAATGGTGTAAGAATGCTTATAACAATCCTTTGAATGGTATTTGCCAAAGTTACTATTTATAGTAACTCTATTTTTTTTAGAAAACTCCATTTTTATGTATAAAACAAGATTTGTAAGTGCTAAATGACTTAATATGCTTTGATATGATGATTGTATGCTAAGCTAGATGATTTCCGACAATATCCTTGCTAGATTTAGAAACTTTCCTATTTAGGAAACTTTAATGTGTAAAAATAACTTGTGCATGTTTATTTGACTACGTATGACAATGTGCTATGTGTTAACATGATCACGTAGGACTAACAAGCATGCTAGAACTTTAAAAATGATATGTGTTGTGAAACTTGTCATAAATGGAAACTTACTATATATAGTAAGTTGTCCATGAACGCGATCTGCGCGTTTTGCACACGACGTGCACTAACACGAATATTACACGAATCACAACCGACACACGGTTCATAAACGGGTTGTTGACTTGACACGGTCAAACACGATCAATGTGGACCAACATGAGCAAACACGGTCGATGTGGACCGACACGGACAAACGTGAACAACCGAGGGTTGTTGAGCACAAACACAAGCACTAGCAGGAACACGAACACGGTCACTTACACGAACTCACGTATGATATACGATATAGGTAGCCGGTGACCGACTACTCTGCGACGCAGGAGCATACGCATTCACTCTTGCGATCACTCTAAAGTGAGTTTACGGCCCCTCTTTAATCTTTTACAAGCTTTTCAAATAGGGGGAGAATACTTGTTGAATCGAGTCAAACATTATTACTGTACAAACATATTATGTGTATGCTGGTTTATTAGACAAACATTAAGTGTTGTAATCGTTACAAGCGCTCACAAATTCTTACCGTTAATTTGCAAACAACGAGGTGAGTTTTAATGGATTTGTTTGGATATGACGAACCCCACGTGGAACAATACTGACTGGAGGTCAGGACACTTGAAATTTCGACCTAACTTGCTATGTTATTACGAGACATAGCGGAGGTAAGGACTGACAAGTCTAGTTCGATAGTGACGCACTGACACTTGGAGCCTAGGGCTCGGTACTAACATTTGATAAACAGCATGACACACGTTTTCTGATGATATATATATATATATATATATATATATATATATGTATGTATATCAAAACCTGTGAACTCACCAACCATTGTGTTGATACTTTTTCTTAAACTTGTATTCTTAGGTAACTAACAGAAACAGGAAACAGGAATGTACTTAGGGAACCGAGCAATAGGACTCGCATGCATTCAAACTATGTCTTTTGAACCAACGATCATATTTTATGTTTTGTATTTTGAAACAATGTTGTATCTGACAATTTCATTTCTGCTGCATATTTTAAACTTGTTATTTTCCGCTGCAAAAACATTGTATTTCCGCTGCTTATCTATTTAAACTGTTTGGTTATATATATGTGTCAAACTATGTATTTGAAATGCATATAGAGTTGTTCTATATGACCTTGAGCTGTGATTCTGGCCACGTCACACCCATGTGGACTGACACCACACGTGGGAATTTGGGGGTGTGACAATTTACATCCATATCGGTCTTCTTTTTGAAGATCCATTTACATCCTACAGTCTGACATTCGGGAGGAAGTTCAACCAAGTCCCATACATGGTTTTCATATATGGATTGCATCTTTGCGTTCATAGCATCTTGCTATTTTGTGGATTCTGAATCCATAATGGCATCTTTATAAGTAGTAGGTTCAGCTTAATCAAGAACCAAGCTATCGACATTTTCATGAAATCCAATATATCTATCAGGCCCATGTCGGTCCCTAGTGCTTCTATGAATTCTTAGAGTTATATCCATCTCGTAAATGCTTTCATATTCAAGTTCAACATCATTATGTTGTCTGGATGTTCCAGCTAGTGTATTGGTTATTTGAGATTCACGGATTTCATCTAAATCCACATTATTTTCTTCAATCCCTCTAGCTAATAGTTCCTTTTCCAAAAAGGTTGCTCTCCTCTCAATGAAAACACGATTTTCATTGTGATTGTAGAAATAATAACCGATTGTCTCAGGGTATCCAACGAAAACAACTTTATCGTCTCGGGGATCTTGTTTGTCTTGAGACTCTCGTGTAGCATACGTGTTACATCCCCATACCTTAAGATAAGACACATTGGGTTTATTCCCATGCCATATCTCATATGGTTTCTTTTCAACTTTCTTTGTTGGAGTTAAGTTTACAATACGTGTGTCGGTTTCAAGAGAAAAACTCCAAAAGGAGTGAGGTAAGTTTGTACGACACATCATTGATCGAACCATATCTAATAAAGTTCGATTTCTCCTTTTTGATACACCGTTTAATTGTGGCATTCCAAGGGGAGTAATTTGTGAAATAATTCCACAATTTGTCAGATGTTCATGAAATTATTGACTAAGATATTCACCTCCTCGATCCGATCGAAGATGTTAATCGTTCTCTCAAACTGATTTTGTACCTCGTTTTAGAATCGCTTGAACATTTCAAATGTTTCATGTTTAAGCTTTATAAAATAAACATAACCATATTTACTGAAATCATCAGTAAATGTAACAAAGTTTCTCTCTCCATTTCTGGCAGTGGTTCCGAATGGACCTATTACATCTGAATGTATAATCTCAAGCAGAACCTTGGCTTTTTGACTATCTTTAAAGGGTTGTTTAGTCAACTTTCCACTTAAACATGTTTCGCATTCATCAAAAAATTCCAAACCAGTTGAATCTAATGTTCCCGAGGTTTGGAGTTTCTTCATGCTATTCTTGTTAATGTGTCCAAGCCGGCAATGCCAAAAGTACATATCATTGAAATACAATTTCATACGTTTATTAGAGATATTGTATATTTCGTTATTAGTATGGACATCTATCTCATAGATTCCATTATGAGGCTTTTCATAAAAATAAAACACAACATTCATATACGCAAAAAAATAACCATTGTCATTAAAAAAACATACTTAAAGCCATGTTCACACAAAGCAGAAACTGAAACAATATACCTGGTCAAACTAGGAATAAAATAAACAATGTTCAAAATAAGTTCTAAAACATTTGGTAGTAAAAGAACGTATTCTCCTACTGCCTTGACTGAAACCTTTTGTTCATTTCCCACATGGAGTTCTAGGTCGCCTGTTTTCAGCTTCCTAACCTTCCTTAGTCTCTGCAAATCATTGCGTATATGAGAACCACATCCGGTGTCAAACACCCAAGATTTGCTAGAAAAAGAGAAGATTTCCATAACGAAATACGTGAGGTGCTCGCAGTAGAACCCTTCTTTTGCTTTATCTCAGTTAGGTATTTTGGGCAGTTTCTCCTCCAATGCCCAGTTTCATCACAATGAAAGCATTTGGCATCCTTTAGAGGTTTGGTCTTGGCAACAACCTTGCCTTTGCCTTTGCCTTTACCTTTCACGCTATTCTTGCCCTTACCTTTGAATTTCTCAACTCATACCCCTTTGATCATCAGCACTGAACCGGCTTTGTTAGAGCCTGGTATGTTCATCTCAGCAGTTTTAAGCATCATATGCAAGTCTGCGATGGTCTTGTTTCAAGCATTCATATTATAGTTCAAAGTGAACTAGTCATATGACTTTGGCAATGAATTGAGGATTATATCCCCAGCTAATTCATTTGTTAGTGGACACTCAAGACGTGCTAGATGATCAATGAAACCCTTCATCTTTAGCACAAGAGTACTAATCGAAGAACCTTCTTGCATGTGACAACCTAAGAGTGATCTTATCACTTCAAAGCGTTCATGTCGATTGTGTTGTTGAAGCATTTCCAACAGATGCTGAATCATTTCATATGCTTTCATGTGTTCCAGACTCTTTTGGAGTTCTGGAATCATGGAAGCAGGCATCAAGCAAGAAACCTTGACATAATCATCTACATGTTTTCCATAGGCTTTACGGGTTGCACCCGTAGCATTCACAGGTTCTTCTGGGATCGGTGTCTCAAGGACATACAACTTGTTGTTAGCCCTGAGAACAATTCTCAGTTACGATACCAATCCATGAAGTTGGAGTTGTTGAGCTTATCCTTCTCAAGAATAGACTTAAGAGTAAACGATGAATTAGTGAAGTTTGTGTCAGTAGACATATACAAATTTCAACATTATGGAATTTAGTATTTTCATGCTTATCCTAATTATATTATGACCCATACACAAAATATTTTATTAGAAATGAGATTCTGCTTCCTTATAATCAATGAATGGCTTTAGCACTCTCCATTTTTATGATTAGGCAGATAGGTAACGATTACCAATTGTGTCTCCACACAACTCTCGGTTTTGGGGTTGGTTGATGGGTATAGTTGACCATTTGTACGTTTAACCCCAACTGCACCTACTTAACTATTTAAGTGATATTCCTCCTCAATTCATAACTGAAAAACCAGCCTAAGTAACTTAGGAATCTCGATTTTTCCTTTTACCAAAACCGTAGGCCCGGATGCAGGGTAAATCTATAACACCAAGGGTTCGGATAAATTGGTTAAAGTGTTACTCATTAAGGATTGTGCAAAATATCGATTTTTAATTATTGGGATTTCTTTTACGTTTATTTACCATTCGGGTCAAAAACATATTGGACGACTTGTAGCATGAAACAATTTGTGCAATTTCTTTTAGTAAAATCCAATTTTATATGTGGTTTGCGTTTGCTTGAAACTCCTTTCAAACACTCGATTTGATTAATTTTATATACCCTATTTTAATCTAAGTTGGTAGTTTACGCGAACCAATTTTAAACTAACAAGTTTAAAATATTATTATAAAATAAACAATATTTTTTATAATCTGTTTTATCATTTAAATAAAACAACCTTTTATTTAAATGCCTTTAGAATTGACCTCAATGAAGAACTCCAAGAAAAAACATCTTGGATTTGATACTAGTCTCACTAGATTACTTGAATCACAAACCTCGATCTCTATCGTGTATTACCGCAACAACTGCATGGTCCAAAAACACTTGTGATGGTTCGGCTATTGTGGTGGCTCTTTGGTGGTGTTTGGCCAAAACCAAGAAAGGAGGAGAGGGGACGTTTACGACCAACAAGAGGGGAGAGAGGGAGAGTGAAAGAGTTCTAAAATTGTGGTGAAAATGTGGAAGGTTGGATCTAGTTTTAATAGTCAAAACTAGATCCACCATTTTAGGATCTTGGATTACCAATTCAAAATTGGTTTCCCACTCTTTTATTTCACATATTATTTAAAATAAACTCTTTTTATTTAATTAAACTCTTTTAGTAATTAAACCATTAAATTACTACTCTCCATATTACTAACTAACAACTAGTTAGTAACATTTGATTAAATGTCTAAAGAATAACTAATTAAACTTTATCAATTTAATTATTATATAGTATAAAAAGCAAAAGAGGTTGTGTGTCTTGCAGACACTGTTCCTTTTGGTACAAGGTTTTGTCCATCTGGTACAAGTCTATACTACTTTTGGATAATACTACTCCACCCCCTGGATTTCCTAAAAATTCACTAACGTCGCAACCAAGGTACCGCCACCAGCAACTGCTCAATTTTTGACTCCGATTCCCAACTTCGCACGATTTCCACTCTTCGAGCAGACCCGACAAGACCCACCTCTCTGCTCCGACGACATCTCATCTACCTCCACCGCCATCACCATCGTCGCCATTAACAACCTGCACACCATCTTTTGATGTCCTCTTTCCGAGAACATCAATATCGTGCCTCTAGACTCCAGTAATATATCAATCGTTGGTCGTAACGTATAACCGGACCGCAAAGTCCCCATCGGTGACTAGCCTTACTACTGATGAATGCTCTGGCAATGTTGATGACGGGTGATTAAGCTGTCTAGAGTTCTGGCAACATTGATTGTTACGAGTTCGCAAATGATATATCGATATCAGAGAAGCAAGCCTTTTGTTTTCACTTTGCGCCTTTTGTGAGGTATGTTTGCTACCTTCGTCCTTACTTTCAGTCCACTTATGTATCCTTTCTCAGGCGATTTTGATTTGGCCGCGATGAAATTAGGGTTTTTTTTAGATGTCTTGATGTACTCAAATTCAAAAGCCTACGTTTCTTCACTGATTGCTACTATTATCTATACTTCTATGTTTCTTTGATTCCGAAAATATATTCTGCACAATTAATTCAATTCTTCATAGTTTTTCCTTCAGGCACCGTAGCTTAGTTCGTTGTTTGGTTTTCTGGTACGTGAAGGATTATGTTATGATGATCAATTTTTTTTATCTCTTATTAGTAGAGTGATGAGGATTTTAAACATCGGTTTGACACTACTTTTACAATCTCTATAGGTTTCTCTCTTTTTTACAAGATTTTGCTCGCCTTTTTTTATCTTGATTGTGTGCTTTGCATCTGCTTTTGGTTTTTGGCTTTTGTTTAATGGCCTCCAAGTGTTTGTTTAAGTGTCTCAGTTCTTTTTGCCTCATTTTTAGTTTGTTGATTTTCTAATCGATCACAATGTTGTTGTATGTGTAATTTTATTATCTGTTTGTCTGCCTTGCCATACATTGTATATACTAATGTTGATGATTTTATACGTTTGAAAACTTTAATATTTTTGAAATTAATCACTAATCTAATTTAGGTTATACCCAACCTAATTCCTTTAGTTTTTTGATATATTTGTCTTTTTTATGTATTCAATTAACTTACTGTTGCTTTATGCCATATTTGATCCTCATATATATTAATGATGTTCATCATAATATGTTTCAAGTTGATAGGATTAGGAAGCTTCTTTCGCATATATGCTATTGTAAATGTTAAATTGTTGAGTTCTAGAAGATGGGTTGAAATAGGTTTTAAAGATTAATGGGTGGGTGGCTTTGTTTCGTATGAACGATTTAGTTCACCATTTGCTTGATTTACGTATTAAGATTTTTATGTTGTACACCTGTTCTTCTTTCTTATTTGGTAACAAGATAGACTATACTACATGTTTACTCATGTTGAGGGAAACCCTTTTGAAAGAAGTCTACCTAATTTGGCCGCAACAATCCTTTTGAAATAAGTTCACCTAATTTTTATGGTGTGCACCTGTAAATTTGTTATTTAACGTAATCACATCGGACCAAGAAAACAGATAAATTTATACATGCAGATAGAGCAACTCAGATGCAAAAAACAAATCAAGAACCACCCAATTGAACAAATTTCAAACACATAATCAACACAAATGAGCAACCGCTTACCAACACCTCAACTTCAATGACCTGATTGTCGAAGGATCCGGAACTGGATAAATTAATGATAAGTAATGATATTATGTTCCTTTTGTTATACAATTGATGGATAAATGAATTTTGATAACATTTAAAGACGAACGTGGTTGTGTGATGGTTTGATCTAACCTAATTTGTTTTCTCTATTGGTTTTTTCCTTATGATGAGAGTTTTTGGAAATCGACATCACTTTTTACATAACATTTCCGATATTGGATTTACATTCTTCAACATGCCTCATTTTTTACATGAGATTTTTCGTTATTGTTGATGTCTTTGTTATAATGCGTGGTTTACATTGAGGTATGTCAGTTCGGTATATCAGATCCGCCGCAGCGTGCGGGTCCTAAATTCTAGTTATAATTAATTATCACAATAATTAATTCCTCCAATATTATTATTATTTTATAAATCATAATAACACACCATTTTATATAATTCGTGAAATTGAATGTGTCTAAAACAAATTTTAGACATAATCACATTACTATCTTCCAAAGTGTAACTCTTTGGATCGTACCCCTATAGCAATTTGATATTATCGATGATTGGATATCACATATCCAACAGAACGAACTTGTTAAAAATCAATTAGTAACAGGTTTGCCATCTAAAGAATTTATATGTGTTGACTAATGCATTGCCCGCCTTAAGGGTAAGAAACATAAATAATCTCATCATGTCAAAGAGATGAACTCAATCACAACAGTCTTGTACTTGTTTCACATGGACTTGTTTGGTCCAACAAGTGTGAAAAGTTTGGGTATAAAGTCCTACTTCCCGGTAGTCACTAATGACTTTCCAAGATATACATGGGTGTTCTTTTTAAACACCAAATATGAGACAACAGAAATCTTGAAGTCATTTATTTTTAAAGTTGAGAATGAAAGTGACCACAAGGAAAAAAGCTTTAGGTTTGACCGAGAAACAAAATTGAAGAATCATACTCTAATTATTCTGTGAATTCAAAGGTATCACAAGACAATTCAATGCTCCTAGGACTCCACAACAAAATCGGGTTGTTGTGAGAAGGAATAGGACACTGATTGAGTCTTCAAGAACTATGATGTCTGTCACACCCCTGCGTCGCGTGCGGAATCCACGGCGCGGTGACGTATGATCAGTTGAATCATGCACAAGTATTGAATAAGAACAACCACAATGGATTACTACATTTCATAATGTTTAGACAGTTGTTTAGTTACAGACAATCTATCTACCAAAAGAAAGACAACTACAGACCCAAAATATAGTTTACAAAATAAGACTCCAAACAAGACAATTAAACATTTAGGATTTAGTGTGTTTCTAATCCATCCTAGCATGTTTCTTCATCTTGTTCTATCTTAGTATGGTCTCCTTAGTTGTCTCTGAGAATGTCTTAAATCTGATTACCTGAAACACGTGAAAAGTAACTGTCAACTACAGACGTAGTTGGTGAGAACAATAGGTTTAAGCATTTGTAAACATGAGTATATGATATAAGACATAGATAAGTTAAAGCATCATAAGATTCACACGGATGAGCTGCAACCCAAACTAACATCAAGTAGGAAAATGAGTGTAAACAGTCCAATCACTGTTTGCACATGAGTCAACATATAATATCAAGTCCCAAACCACGTTTGGAGTTAGATAATATGTCAACAGTTTTGAATAAACCATATGTAACCGAAATCTGCAGTTAGTTTATAAAACAGATTTAAAAACTAACTGCAGCAATCGGCCTGCCCCAATGTATGTGTCCGCTTTCCCTTGTTGTGATCACCCAGTACTAACGCTAATGAATATGATACTTGATGGGTTTATAAGTTTGTTTACAACAATGGACACCATGTTTTCTGAATCTTACTTTAACCGGATGTGTTAATGTCTTATTGAAAACCTGGATTTAACTCCACGAGTTGAATCCTTTGTTTATGTAACATGAAATGAATCTCTTGATTTGAATACCATGATGTGAACAACTTGACTTGAATACCATGT
Source organism: Mikania micrantha (assembly GCA_009363875.1). NCBI lineage: Eukaryota > Viridiplantae > Streptophyta > Magnoliopsida > Asterales > Asteraceae > Mikania > Mikania micrantha. The sequence continues at coordinate 58,358,110 of CM018691.1, read as the reverse complement.
TTTGAACCAATGAGTTTGAATACCATGTTTTGAACCAATGAATTTGAATACCATGTTTTGAACCACTTGATTTGGATACCATGTTGTGAACCACTTGTTTTGAATACCATGTTGTGAACCACTTGTTTTGAATACCATGATGTGATGACCTTGTGTAATAACAAGGTTTATAACAAAAGAGTTTGTAAAATCCTTTAAAAGAACATTTGAGTAAAACTGTTATAAACATTTCAAGAAAACATTATAAAATCCTTTTAGTAATAAGGGTTTAATAGTAAATAATTCCTTTGAAACAGTTGACAATTTCCTTAAACAGTTGAAGAATCACTTGGATTCATAAGATAAACCTGTAATATTTATGAATGCACATAAACTGTGCAATGAAACAAGATTGAAATAGCGGTTTTTGATCACGTGTTCCACCCCAAAACAGTTGTAAAACAGTAAAAGAGGGGCTAGAGTTCTCACTTGTCTGCAGTAGACTCTGAACTAAACAGTTAGCAAGTAGCAAACAGGACTTCTAACTTGTTCCTATAACATTGTAATCATACATAAGATATAGGATTTATAATTGTATAACTTTGATTCATTGATTAACTTGTGTTCTATGATTTGATTGTTGTGAAAACTTGAATGTTATGCTTTGAATCATTAGATTGATCATGGGTCCAAGAAACTTATGAAATGTTCATTGATGCATAATTCTTATGCATAAAATGATAAATGTTTGAGACTTTGATAACCATTGATTAACATGAATTGTGAAAAGATGTTCCAAATGCTTTAAGTCGTTATGATTGTGACTTGATCATGTAATTAGGGTAAGTTGCAACTTAAACCCATTTTGATCAAATTCACATGTACTTAGAGTTTGTGGCCACACCATGGGCCTTAAGCCCATAAAACTATGATGGGTTTAAGTCCATGGGCCTCTTAGGTTAACAATTGGGCCAATTAATTGTGATGTTAGCCCAACCAACATGTAACTAACCCTTGTAACAAACCCAAGCTTAGGTCAAAGCCAATATCAACCCGATTTCATACTTAGTGGACCTAATGAGTTTGGATTGAGTCTAAAGGATTTGAGTGGACCAACCAATGTTTATGCAAACCATGTAAAGTTCCAAGGCGTTATTGGGCCAATTGAAGGTCTAATGAACCAATTTAACTCCCTTGAGCTTGGTTTATGTCTATGGGCCGAATTGTTAAGGAATTGGGCCGGTTGAAACTCGTGTTGGGCCGAAAGGAATGGAATTTAACTCATTCTAATGTGGGCCAAGGTAAACAAGTCAAATGGGCCAAGAAATGTAAAGAGAGTTGCATGTTGGGTCTCGGCCCAAACCTTTGGCAGCGAACCTTCCATGTTACTAGGTGAGGGTTCGGCCAACAATACAGAAAGGGTTCGGCTAACATGATGTAATGAAGGTTCGTGAACCATGAGGTGCTAGCAAGGTTCGACTGCCTGGGTTCGTGAGAATGTCTGCATGGGTTCGCGGCATGAAATACTTCGTCTAGGGTTCGTGATGGCTTATGGGAATCTCTAGGGTTCGGCTGATGGATCCCCGAACCATGCAGGGTTCAGCTGTCCTAAATGGTTTGCCATGACTCTAGAAGGTTCGTGATGTAACTAGTTCGGCAATGGCTCGTGAGGGTTCGTGAGTCTTGATGGCCTGAGGCAGGTTCGAGAGGACCTTTAAGGTTCGGAAACATCCACGAACCATGTAGGGTTCGTTCAGGTTCACCCTAATCAAAAGGGTTCGGTCAAGAAACCCTACTGGGTTCGGCTGCCTGCTGTGTGCAGCGAACATCCACGAACCTGCACACCTGCATCTTCATCTTCATCGAATCCCCACCTCTAGGCCACGATCTAGGTTAGTACATCATCAGATAAGGTTGCTAGAGTTGCGAAATCAGAAATGGTGATGTTTTAACCGGTGGTTCGTCAGGTTTGATCATCAACACAAATACAAACATGAAAACCCTCTTTTTCCAGATTTTCAACCGATCATACCTCGTTTTTGGCTGGACAATTCCGTGGTTTTCTTGTACTTTCGTGTAGAGTTTGTCGAGAGCTTCGCGTGGACACCAAAAACTCCGAAATCCGTTGAGAAATAAGCGAGTTACGCGCGTTTAATGCTCGGTTTTTCTAAAGAGGTTGGAGAACGAATTTGGTAGAGAGAGAGAGGTTTGGCTGATAATAAATGAAGGAAATGGCCTTCTTTAGGGCTTTTATAGTCCGGGTAGTGTTCGGGTTCGTTTCGGTCGCTCGGTTCGCGTTTCCGGAACGTAACGCGTATTTTACGCGGTTAAAAATAAAAAGAGTTATTAAACTCATTAAAATGATGAGTTTCAAAATTGTAAAAATATAAAATAATTAATATAATATTTTTACTCTTCGTGTGTTGTCGGATCGTTAAACATTCACAATTTACGTGTATACCCGCAATCGCGTACGTTTTCCGATCGTATTAAAATATTTAAAGTCGTTTAATCGTAATTATAAGTTCAACATTCGTACTATTATGGATCGTCACCCATAACTATACTCAGTCTCGCTTACAGATTACGATCTTGGTTGAATTAAATAATTGTTATACTATTCGTCTCAACACTACGCACTAACACTAACCTGTTACACCGAACGCAGTATATGTATAGGGCTCACTCTCGCTGCCCACCACTGTTTCGATATAACAAGTTACTGTTCTTGCTTAGTGAAATCGACTGTAAATAGATAATACATACTTGTTTTCTGATTACTAAGATCCTGTAACACACAAGCACACATTATGAACATACGAATCACATTGATGAACTGAACCATGAATAGACACTGTTCTAACACTGTTTACAACTACATGACTATATGCACAAATGTTACAGTCTCCCCTAGTTAAGGGAATTTCGTCCCGAAATTAACTAGCCGAAGATACTGTAAAAAGATGAGGGTACTTAAGCTTCATCTGGTCTTCACGTTCCCAGGTGAACTCAGCACCGCGTTTGCCCTCCCATCGCACTTTCACGATCGGGATACGGCTGCGTTTAAGTTTCTTGACCCCATGATCCATGATCTCAACTGGACGTTCAATGAATTGCATGTTGTTCTGAATCTGTATGTCTTCCAGTGGAATCTGAACATCATGATCCGCCAAGCATTTCTTAAGATTTGATACATGAAAGTATCATGAACATTGCTTAGCTCCACTGGAAGTTTGAGTTTGTAGGCTACGGGACCAATCCGTTCCAGGATCTCAAAAGGTCCAACGTACCTTGGTGCAAGTTTCCCTTTCTTCCCGAATCGGACAACGCCTTTCCAGGGAGAAACTTTGAGTAAGACTCGGTCACCGACTTGAAACTCAAGTGGTTTCCGACGTCGATCAGCATAACTCTTCTGCCGATCTCGTGCGGCCTTAAGCCGTGACTGAATGATTGTGATCTTGTCTGATGTTTCCTGAATGAGTTCTGGTCCTACGACCTGTGAGTCACCAATCTCGGTCCAACAGACCGGTGATCGGCACTTTCTACCATATAGAGCTTCGAATGGTGCACATTGAATGCTCGTATGATAGCTATTGTTATATGAAAACTCAATGAGTGGGAGATGAGTGTCCCAACTTCCACCGAAGTCAATGACACAAGAACGGAGCATGTCCTCAAGTGTTTGGATAGTCCTCTCACTTTGGCCGTCGGTTTGGGGATGATACGCCGTGCTAAGATTAACACGCGTTCCCAAAGCCTTTTGCAATGATTGCCAAAAGCGAGAAGTGAAGCGACTATCACGATCAGATATGATTGATGTTGGAGTACCATGACGTGCAATGATTTCGTTGATGTACAATGTGGATAGCTTCTCCATCTTGTAATCCTCTCGGATTGGGAGAAAATGAGCAGATTTGGTGAGTCGATCAACGATCACCCAAATCGAATCGAAACCTCGCGGAGTTCTCGGCAACTTTGTTATGAAATCCATGGAAATTTGCTCCCATTTCCATTGAGGAATTTCAGGTTGCTGCAGAAGTCCCGAAGGTTTTGATGTTCTGCTTTGACCTTTGAACATGTAAGACATTTTCCCACGTACAGTGCTATGTCTTTCTTCATCCCCGGCCACCAGTAAGATGTCCTCAAGTCTTGATACATCTTGTCGGCTCCAGGATGAACTGAGTATCGCGACTTATGAGCCTCATCACAGATGAGTGTGCGCAATTCTTCAGACTTTGGAATCCACATGCGGCCATTGAGATATAACAACCCATCTGATCGAGGTTCTAGTTTCTTCTCAATGCCACAATCCAAGTCTGTTTTGAGTTGATTATCTGTTACTACTTGTTGTTGTGCAATACGAATCAAGTCTTTCAAGTTTGGCTGTGTGTTGATCTCCATGGCTCTAACACGAATTGGTTTGACTGGTTCCTTGCGACTAAGAGCATCCGCCACCACATTGGCTTTACCCGGATGGTAACGAATCTCACAGTCGTAATCAGTTAGAAGCTCAACCCAACGTCGTTGTCTCATGTTGAGTTCTTTCTGATTGAGAATGTGTTGAAGGCTCTTGTGGTCTGTATAGATGACACATTTAGTACCGTACAGGTAGTGTCTCCAAATCTTCAGTGCAAAGACCACAGCCCCTAACTCAAGGTCATGAGTAGTGTAATTCTTCTCGTGAACCTTAAGTTGTCTTGAAGCATAAGCAATGACCTTGTCCCGTTGCATAAGTACACAACCGAGACCAAGGTTTGAAGCATCACAGTAGACAATGAAATCATCACTGCCTTCTGGAAGACTAAGGATAGGGGAATTGCATAACTTCTGTTTAAGAAGTTGAAATGCATCTTCTTGTTTCTGTCCCCATATAAAAGCTTGACTTTTCTGAGTCAATGTAGTGAGTGGCAAGGCTATCTTAGAGAAGTTTGCAATGAATCTTCTATAATAACCTGCCAAACCCAGAAATGAACGAATCTCTGTTGGAGTAGATGGAGTAGTCCAGTTCTTAATCGCCTCAATCTTGGCTGGATCTACATGAATTCCATCTTTGTTTATGACATGTCCTAAGAAGTGAACCTCCTTTAGCCAAAATTCACACTTTGAGAATTTAGCATAAAGTTGTTCCTTTCTTAGTAGTTCCAAGACTTTCTTCAAATGATCCTCATGTTCTCGTTCTGACTTGGAATAAATCAGTATATCATCAATAAAGACGATAACAAACTGATCCAAGTAAGGCCTGCAGACTCGATTCATCAAGTCCATGAACACTGCGGGTGCATTGGTCAGCCCAAATGGCATAACCACAAACTCATAGTGTCCATATCGAGTCCTAAATGCCGTCTTTGGTATATCCTCATCATTTACTCTTAACTGATGATACCCGGATCGTAAATCAATCTTAGAGAAGCAAGTTGCTCCCTGTAATTGATCAAATAGATCATCGATCCTAGGTAGAGGATATCTGTTCTTGATTGTTAACTTGTTCAGCTCACGATAATCTATGCACATGCGAAATGAACCGTCTTTCTTTTTGACAAAGAGAACCGGAGCTCCCCATGGAGAGAAACTCGGTCTTATAAAACCTTTGTCTAAAAGTTCTTGAAGCTGACTAGACAGTTCTTGCATCTCAGACGGTGCTAATCGATACGGTGACTTCGCCACTGGGTTTGCTCCAGGGACGAGATCAATTCTAAACTCCACTTGTCGGACTGGTGGTAGTCCAGGCAAGTCTTCTGGAAATACGTCTGGATAGTCTTTGATAACCGGTACGTCTCCAACTGCTTTCTTGTCAGGTTTCTTTTCCACCACGTGAGCTAAGAATGCATAATATTTCTTCTTCAGATACTTCCTCGCCTTGATGCACGATACAATCTTCAATTCGCGGCAGGGTTTCTCACCGTAGACTATCATCGTTTCGCCGGACGGTAGGGGAATTCGAATAAGTTTCTCCGAGCATACGATTTCAGCATTATTCTTAGATAGCCAATCCATTCCTACTACTACTTCAAAGCTTCCGAGAGTCATAGGAATGAGATCGATCGAGAAAAGATGGTCATTTAATCTTAGCTCACAAGCATAATGATGGAATCTACAACTATAGTCTTACCATTCGCTACTTCTACAGTATAGGGAGCAGTAAGTGTGGATAGTTGCATATTAAGCAAAGAAGCAGTATGAGCAGAGATAAAACTTTTATCAGCACCAGTATCAAATATGATAGGAACATAGTGATCATTGATAAGAAATGTACCCGTGATGACTGCCGGCTCTTCACGTGCTTCAGCAGTTCCAATCACAAAAGCACGAGCAGCAGCAGTATTGTTGTTGAGTTTCGGACACTGATTTCTGAAGTGTCCCTCTGCCCCACAATTGTAACAAGCTCTTCCACCTGTAGCAGCAGAAGTTGTGGCAGCAGTTGTTGCAGCAATAAGATGAGCAGATCGACAAGTCGCTGCAAAGTGTCCCATACGCCCACACTTGTGACACTTCTTGCATGGAGTATTGGGCAGATGATGGTACTGGCATTTGGTGCAGAGTGGAAACGAGCCAGTGTACTGCTTTCTGACATTAGCGGGTTGTGGCATAGCAGTGAGGGGAGTAGCATGAGTAGGTGCAGCCGCAGTCAATGCTGCAAAGTTCTTGATTGTTTTCTGTTTCTTCTTCTTGTGGTGATGCTGTTCAGGCTTCTTGCCTTCCTCAATCTGTGCCCTTTTGAATCCCTTTCGGGTGAGCACCCCAGATTTTACATACTCTTCAGTAAGAGTAGCACCCAGTTGTATCGCGGCTTCCAAAGTAGTGGGGTTGTTCCCCATAACAGTCCCTCTAACCACTAGAGGCAAGCCTTCGATGTATTTCTCTATCCTGCGGGATAGAGGAGTAACCAGATGTGGTACCAAAATGCACAACTCATGAAAACGAGTTGTATACTTGGCATTTTCGCCACTATCCTGCACCAGATTCCACATCTCCACCTCCAGTTTCTTTAGCTCATGACGTGGACAAAACTTTTCCACCAGTAAGTTCTTGAATCCATTCCATGGTAAGGCTAGAGCGACTTCACGTCCTCTGGTGTTCTTCTCAGAATTCCACCAGGTGAGTGCGCCCTTGTGAAATGCACTCGAGGCCATCTTGACCTTCAGATTTTCAGGACATCCAGTGAAGTCTAGAATGTCTTCGATGCTTTCCAGCCATTGCAGTAGGCCGGTAGCTCCTTCGGTACCAGAGTACTTAGGAGGCTTAGCATCGTTGAACTGCTTGAAAGTAAAGTTAGCAGTTCCAGCGTTTGTGGCATTTGAGTTGTGTGCAGAATCACCGGTACTTCCCCGAAGATTCTGGGTAATATCAGTGACCATGCCCGGGATCACATCCCTCATGTGAACAGCGATAGCTCGAGCAATCTTGTTAATTTCATCATCATTACCGCTTGTCGAACCCCCAGCATTTGGGTCTCGTCGAGGAGGCATTCTACGAATAGAAGCCACAAGCGGGTCAGTAATGAGAATGGATACAATTGAATTTTCATGATAAGGTCAGTAATATATCCATACTACTAGTATTATCATTCAATTGTAATATGATCCAGTACACGTATAAGTTATCAACTTATTTGTATACTTATCATGTGAATATGTACGATGTCTCATGATCTCTCCACCAAACCTACACACTGACACTTTCCCGATATACCGAAAATAGCTTATATATAGGGCTCACTCTCGCTGCCCACCACCGTTTCGGTATACCACGATCATGCCCTTGCTAGCATTTGGCAACACGTTTGTACTGATTTCCATGTGTTTTCCATTGATTAAGAATCCCATGATCTTTGAGCAACTTGAACTATGATTGATTCCATGATTGAACTATGATTATGTTATGCGTGCACCTACTAACAGTTGTTAACATGTAGAACTAAGTCATACGTGTGTTCTACACTTTCCTGTTAACCTATGTCAGTAAGTACTAATGATGTAATCACTTAAGAATTTCACTTAAGGTTTACATTTATGATATGTTCACAACTTGGTTGATTCACCATAATGTCTGGTTCATCCAAGTTTGAATTTCATTATGATTTGATTCACCAATGATTGTATCCCATGTGTTTGTACCCCATGTGTTTGACTAATGTTCCATGTGTTTGACCAATGTTCAATGATTCCGGTTGTTCCCAAATCCTCACTTCAAATTCAATCGCCGAATTTTCCCTGACAAACCAAGATAAGCTTATATATAGGGTAAGCTCTCACCGACCCACCACTTACCTCAGCCCATCAGCGTTAATCCGCCGTTTGCATTTGAAGCTAAGATTCCAACCCTTGATTGATTATGATTATCCCATGATTTCTCTTGTTCCTTGATTCTGTTTATGATTGTGTAAACCATGGTCCTTAATTTACTAGAAACTAAGACCTTAGGTTTATGTATATGTGTCCTAGGTTAATCAACCTAGTTTCCCAATACTTACAGTACTGAGCATAATGATTTCCTGTGAGAACTTCAACTAAAGAATACTGTTACACAGATTCTAAGTTATAAAGTTCCTATGATAATGAACACCTGATAATGATAACAATGATAACAATGACAAGGATTTCAAATCTAAGTTCTAAATTAATAGACCTCAACCTTTGAATTCCTATAGTGATATGACAAGGATCTCAAATCCAAGTTCTAAATTAATAGATCTTGACCTTTGAATCCTATAATGAATATGACAAGGACTTTAGATCAAAGATAACCATCTTTGCCTCTAAATCCCATAATGAATATGACAAGGATCTTAGATCAAAGATACTAAATTAATAGATCTTTGCCTCTAAATCCCATAATGAATATGACAAGAAATTCATATCAAAGATACTGAAACTACAGATCTTTGCCTCTGAATTTCTATAATGATCTCTGTGTGAGAATTTCAGATCAAGGATACTAAGAATACAGATCCTTGCCTCTGAAATCCTTAAATGCATATGTGTGAGAATTTAATTCGGTTTCTAAAATTATAGAAGTCCGATTCAAATTCTTTGACTCGATGTCTAATCTTAGAAAAATGTCCCTAAGATCTTTCAAGCTTATTGTAGACTTAATGCTCACTTAAGTTACTTAGATCTTAAGTATCCTCAAGCCTATAGCACTTAGTCCTATTGGGTAGCTTAGGTTATAGTCTAGGTCATTAAACATTGGGTTTTTCCTAGTTCTCTACAACCTTGGCTCTGATACCAACCTGTCACACCCCTGCGCCGCGTGCGGAATCCACGGCGCGGTGACGTATGATCAGTTGAATCATGCACAAGTATTGAATAAGAACAACCACAATGGATTACTACATTTCATAATGTTTAGACAGTTGTTTAGTTACAGACAATCTATCTACCAAAAGAAAGACAACTACAGACCCAAAATATAGTTTACAAAATAAGACTCCAAACAAGACAATTAAACATTTAGGATTTAGTGTGTTTCTAATCCATCCTAGCATGTTTCTTCATCTTGTTCTATCTTAGTATGGTCTCCTTAGTTGTCTCTGAGAATGTCTTAAATCTGATTACCTGAAACACGTGAAAAGTAACTGTCAACTACAGACGTAGTTGGTGAGAACAATAGGTTTAAGCATTTGTAAACATGAGTATATGATATAAGACATAGATAAGTTAAAGCATCATAAGATTCACACGGATGAGCTGCAACCCAAACTAACATCAAGTAGGAAAATGAGTGTAAACAGTCCAATCACTGTTTGCACATGAGTCAACATATAATATCAAGTCCCAAACCACGTTTGGAGTTAGATAATATGTCAACAGTTTTGAATAAACCATATGTAACCGAAATCTGCAGTTAGTTTATAAAACAGATTTAAAAACTAACTGCAGCAATCGGCCTGCCCCAATGTATGTGTCCGCTTTCCCTTGTTGTGATCACCCAGTACTAACGCTAATGAATATGATACTTGATGGGTTTATAAGTTTGTTTACAACAATGGACACCATGTTTTCTGAATCTTACTTTAACCGGATGTGTTAATGTCTTATTGAAAACCTGGATTTAACTCCACGAGTTGAATCCTTTGTTTATGTAACATGAAATGAATCTCTTGATTTGAATACCATGATGTGAACAACTTGACTTGAATACCATGTTTTGAACCAATGAGTTTGAATACCATGTTTTGAACCAATGAATTTGAATACCATGTTTTGAACCACTTGATTTGGATACCATGTTGTGAACCACTTGTTTTGAATACCATGTTGTGAACCACTTGTTTTGAATACCATGATGTGATGACCTTGTGTAATAACAAGGTTTATAACAAAAGAGTTTGTAAAATCCTTTAAAAGAACATTTGAGTAAAACTGTTATAAAACATTTCAAGAAAACATTATAAAATCCTTTTAGTAATAAGGGTTTAATAGTAAATAATTCCTTTGAAACAGTTGACAATTTCCTTAAACAGTTGAAGAATCACTTGGATTCATAAGATAAACCTGTAATATTTATGAATGCACATAAACTGTGCAATGAAACAAGATTGAAATAGCGGTTTTTGATCACGTGTTCCACCCCAAAACAGTTGTAAAACAGTAAAAGAGGGGCTAGAGTTCTCACTTGTCTGCAGTAGACTCTGAACTAAACAGTTAGCAAGTAGCAAACAGGACTTCTAACTTGTTCCTATAACATTGTAATCATACATAAGATATAGGATTTATAATTGTATAACTTTGATTCATTGATTAACTTGTGTTCTATGATTTGATTGTTGTGAAAACTTGAATGTTATGCTTTGAATCATTAGATTGATCATGGGTCCAAGAAACTTATGAAATGTTCATTGATGCATAATTCTTATGCATAAAATGATAAATGTTTGAGACTTTGATAACCATTGATTAACATGAATTGTGAAAAGATGTTCCAAATGCTTTAAGTCGTTATGATTGTGACTTGATCATGTAATTAGGGTAAGTTGCAACTTAAACCCATTTTGATCAAATTCACATGTACTTAGAGTTTGTGGCCACACCATGGGCCTTAAGCCCATAAAACTATGATGGGTTTAAGTCCATGGGCCTCTTAGGTTAACAATTGGGCCAATTAATTGTGATGTTAGCCCAATCAACATGTAACTAACCCTTGTAACAAACCCAAGCTTAGGTCAAAGCCAATATCAACCCGATTTCATACTTAGTGGACCTAATGAGTTTGGATTGAGTCTAAAGGATTTGAGTGGACCAACCAATGTTTATGCAAACCATGTAAAGTTCCAAGGCGTTATTGGGCCAATTGAAGGTCTAATGAACCAATTTAACTCCCTTGAGCTTGGTTTATGTCTATGGGCCGAATTGTTAAGGAATTGGGCCGGTTGAAACTCGTGTTGGGCCGAAAGGAATGGAATTTAACTCATTCTAATGTGGGCCAAGGTAAACAAGTCAAATGGGCCAAGAAATGTAAAGAGAGTTGCATGTTGGGTCTCGGCCCAAACCTTTGGCAGCGAACCTTCCATGTTACTAGGTGAGGGTTCGGCCAACAATACAGAAAGGGTTCGGCTAACATGATGTAATGAAGGTTCGTGAACCATGAGGTGCTAGCAAGGTTCGACTGCCTGGGTTCGTGAGAATGTCTGCATGGGTTCGCGGCATGAAATACTTCGTCTAGGGTTCGTGATGGCTTATGGGAATCTCTAGGGTTCGGCTGATGGATCCCCGAACCATGCAGGGTTCAGCTGTCCTAAATGGTTTGCCATGACTCTAGAAGGTTCGTGATGTAACTAGTTCGGCAATGGCTCGTGAGGGTTCGTGAGTCTTGATGGCCTGAGGCAGGTTCGAGAGGACCTTTAAGGTTCAGAAACATCCACGAACCATGTAGGGTTCGTTCAGGTTCACCCTAATCAAAAGGGTTCGGTCAAGAAACCCTACTGGGTTCGGCTGCCTGCTGTGTGCAGCGAACATCCCACGAACCTGCACACCTGCATCTTCATCTTCATCGAATCCCCACCTCTAGGCCACGATCTAGGTTAGTACATCATCAGATAAGGTTGCTAGAGTTGCGAAATCAGAAATGGTGATGTTTTAACCGGTGGTTCGTCAGGTTTGATCATCAACACAAATACAAACATGAAAACCCTCTTTTTCCAGATTTTCAACCGATCATACCTCGTTTTTGGCTGGACAATTCCGTGGTTTTCTTGTACTTTCGTGTAGAGTTTGTCGAGAGCTTCGCGTGGACACCAAAAACTCCGAAATCCGTTGAGAAATAAGCGAGTTACGCGCGTTTAATGCTCGGTTTTTCTAGAGAGAGGTTGGAGAACGAATTTGGTAGAGAGAGAGAGGGTTTGGCTGATAATAAATGAAGGAAATGGCCTTCTTTAGGGCTTTTATAGTCCGGGTAGTGTTCGGGTTCGTTTCGGTCGCTCGGTTCGCGTTTCCGGAACGTAACGCGTATTTTACGCGGTTAAAAATAAAAAGAGTTATTAAACTCATTAAAATGATGAGTTTCAAAATTGTAAAAATATAAAATAATTAATATAATATTTTTACTCTTCGTGTGTTGTCGGATCGTTAAACATTCACAATTTACGTGTATACCCGCAATCGCGTACGTTTTCCGATCGTATTAAAAATATTTAAAGTCGTTTAATCGTAATTATAAGTTCAACATTCGTACTATTATGGATCGTCACCCATAACTATACTCAGTCTCGCTTACAGATTACGATCTTGGTTGAATTAAATGATTGTTATACTATTCGTCTCAACACTACGCACTAACACTAACCTGTTACACCGAACGCAGTATATGTATAGGGCTCACTCTCGCTGCCCACCACTGTTTCGATATAACAAGTTACTGTTCTTGCTTAGTGAAATCGACTGTAAATAGATAATACATACTTGTTCTCTGATTACTAAGATCCTGTAACACACAAGCACACATTATGAACATACGAATCACATTGATGAACTGAACCATGAATAGACATTGTTCTAACACTGTTTACAACTACATGAATATATGCACAAATGTTACAATGTCTTATGCCAAACTACCGATAATCTTTTGGGCAGAAGCAGTCAATACTATCTGTTATGTACAGAATAGGATATTGGTGGTTAAGACTCATACCTCCTTATGAGATTTGGCATAAAAGAGAGCCATTCATTGGATTTCTTAAACCATGGATGCAAAGAACCATATTGAATCCCAAAGATCATTTAGCCAAGTTTACTGAGAAATCAGCAGAGAGCTTATTTGTTGGATATTCTACTAGTGCGAAGGCATATAGAGCATGCATCAAAAGTTCCAGGATTATTGAAGATTCTTCAAATGTTTAATTCAATGAACACCCTATACTAAGCCTAGAATTGTCCCTAACTGGCTATTTGATCTGAATGGGTTCACATCTGTGTTTAATCTTTCAAAAGAGCATGTGTCAGGAAATCAGTCAGATAATTCAACTTTTACTCAACATAGAAGGGAAGATGATTATCGTGTTGAGCTGCCAATAGCTTCAAGACAACACTTGGCAGAAAATAAAACATCTCAACACCTAGCTTCATAGTCTGAAACTATCATTTAATCTCAGGCTACTCCCTTAAGTGATACTTTATCTAATCAACAATGTTAAAATGTGAACAATAGCCCTTCTGAGGAAACCATCACAGCAGACAATCCTCAACCAAGAGAGGATCAAACCATAAGTCCACTCACAAAGACCACAAGATCTGCCTCGTATACAACTTGAGGTGGTACTACTAGATTTACAAATTGGAAATCTTGATTTGAATTCTCAATTGGATGTAGTTTCAAGACTACGCATTCATAACACTCATCCAGCTAAGAATGTCATTGGAAACGTGGAAGAAGGAGTAAAAACCAGAAGTTACTTGCATGATTCAAACATTTGTTTGCTTTCTTGCTTCCTATCCCAAATAGAACCAAAGAAAGTTACTGAAGCACTGAAAGATAGCAGTTGGGTAAAATCAAAACAGAAGTAAATTTTTTTGTTTGAAACACAAGGAGTGTGTAAGACATGTCCTCTACTTAGAGGAAAGTTTGCCATAGGAACCAAATGTGTGTTTTGAAACAAGAAGGATGAAAAAGGTTTGGTCATAAAGAATTAAGCCAGATTGGTTATTCAAGGGTACACCAAGGAAAAAGGAATTGATTATGATGAAGTCTTTGCACCTGTTGCTAGAATAGAATCCATTAGAATCTTTTTAGCAGTTGCAGTATAAAAGGACTTCAAGATCTTTCAGATGGATGTCAGAAGTGTTTGGTTGCCAACTCCTGGGTTTAAGGATCCAAAGTTTTCTGATCATGTCTGTAAGCTTGACAAATCCTTAATTGAGCTCTTAGTAATTGGATTAAAGTTTATCCTCATTCCTACTGACAAATGGTTTAAAGAGGGGAACCATTGACAAAACACTTTTGTTTAAGAATTCTAATCAACATATTATGCTTGTTTAGATTTATGTTGAGATCTTTATCTTTGGGCCAACTAATGAACAACACTGCAAGGAGTTTGAGAAACTAATGAAATCCAAATTTGAAATGAATCCAATGGGTGAACTTACCTTCTTTCTTGGACTACAAGTAAAGCAAACTCCTACAAGAATATTCATTAGTCAGTCCAAGTACGTCAAGGACATTCTTGAGATATTGAATTTAGCTGATTGCAAAGCTCTAAGTACACTTGTATAAAAAAACAACTTCCTTAGGCCATGATCTTGAGGGGGAGGGTATTGATCAGCACCATTACTGAGCAATGATAGGCTTCTTAATGTACCTCACAACATGCAAGCCTAATATCATGTTTGCTACTTGTTTATGTGCAAGATTTTAGGCCAACCCAAAAGTTTCACACATGCTTGCTCTGAAAATAATTTTAAAATATATGAGGTCTAGGATTATGGTATCCGAGGAATTCAGACTTTCAGTTTATGGCATACACTCATAGTGACTATGGAGGATACAACATCAGCAAGAAATCAACCTATGGAGGTTGTCAGTTTCTTGGATCCAGACTTGTTTCATGACAATGTTGCAGATTTCTTCACCAAAGCCCTTGATGAAGGAAGATTCAGGTATTTAATAACTGCAATTGATATAATGAATTTTGATTAATTTGAATAGATAACAAGGTCTAAACATTTCTTAAGAAGAGAAACTTAACTTATCTTCTTATGATATTACTAATCGGAAGGAACTTTAAGTCTTTAGAAGTATTGTTTAAAAACTTATTCGGAAGTAATCATACTTAAGAAGAAATTAATTCTTTTGAGGAAAATCTTGTCTTCTAATATATTTCTTTCTTTCGGAAGCTTCATCTTCTTATTACTGTATGAACTTCAAGTCTTTGGAAGTATTGTTTAAACTTATAGGATAAAAATCTCTTTTGAAGCATAAAATTCTTAACATTCATTGAAATTTAGAATCTTCTGAATATGCATCTTTCGATGAATATTTCAAAGCTTTCTTGGAAGCTCTCAAGTACTTATCGGAAGCTGGTAGCCTCAAAAGTTTATGTATCATTGTTTATATGTAGCCTTCTGAAAGACATCCCTTCGAAACATTGATCTTCCGAAAACTCTTGATTTCCAATGAAGTGTTCTTGCAAGTACCTTATTCTGACATCCCGGATCTTAAAATTTAGTATGTCACTATATTAAATGCTGACATCTAATGGTATAAAAGGTCTCCCGCCCATTTTAATCCTCACATCTTCTCTTCCACTTCTTCTTTGCCTTGATCAAAACCTTAAAATCCTCCGTCTAGTTCTCTAAAATGGTTGTTCATCAGTTCAAACCTACTCATAACCTTGCTGCAAAGCTACCAGTAGATGAAGAAGTTGACTGTGCTCCGATTATCTCCTCTCTAGAAAATAGAAGGTACTTGTATGCTTTAGATACTCATCCCCTGGTGTATGATTCGCATCACCAACAATTTTTTGATTCTTATTTTGTCTCTTCCTCTTTCAACGGTAGAACTCTAGTAGCACCCATTGATGCTCATCCCATTTCTATTTCAGTGGAGACCATCCATCCAAATATTCATCTTAATGATGTTTATGGAAAGGTTTCATTCACAAGGGATGAGGTAGCAGTGACCTTTAGGTCAAAGAGATACAAAGGTCCTCTCCCTTCAACAATTTATTTGAAGGTATCATTCATAAGGGATGAGGTAGAAGTGACCTTGGTTACATACAAGGTTTTTGTAAAGATGAAGAAGCATAGTGTAAAGTTTCTAAGGACATTCTTTTCTCTTCTTCCTTCTATGGAACTTCCTGCTTCTAAAGCCAACATATGTTGATCCCACACCTTAACTTCCTGCGATAAAACATCCCATTACAAATGCCAACGAACACCTACACATCTATCTATAGGTGTGTAGGTTCCTTCTTCTGTCGTCCCCATGAAAAAGGCAAAGAGGACTGGTAAGGGTAAAGTCCTACCTAAGGTGCATGTAACATCTGTGCCAGAATCATTACCGGAACAGTAATTTGCACAGTGAAGTGCACAGTAACTCAGGTACACATTACGCGAAAATATGTTGATACTATTTATACTTGAGGCTTAACACTAAAATGCTATGCGAATGTCTGAAACCTGATTTAAAACCTTAGGGTTTAACAGTCAGAAACATATCAGACAACACAGAACTGACCCACAGGTACTTGATTTAATGCTGTTATGTATAAGCGTATGCGAGGATAAACAAAACAAAACTATAACAGTTGCTGTTACAGAATGCTAAACCGACGAATTTTTCGTATAGGTGACGATCTGTACGAATGAATCTGAAAGTTTAACGATCTGAAATGATGACTGAAAGGTAGAAAACAAAATCAGAAAGTGAAACGTACGATCGTGTTCGTACAGTTAGCGCTCTGTACGAAAACGCGCGTAAGTGATGTTTTCTGACGAAACGAAACGAAAACGATACGAACGATCATAAAATTAAGGAAATAAAATATTTCCTGTTTTACAATTTTGAAACTCATCATAAATAAATTAAACGAAACTATTTTAATAACTTCGCGAAAGAATTAACGGAATGCGTAAAACGATAATATTCGATGAAAAATTTAATACAACGAGATTTAAAATAATTTCTAATAATAATAATAAATCCTAAAATAATCCGTTTTATTTAATTTACGAGAAACGCGCGTAAAGTGCCGGAAAAGCGATGAAAATACAAACCGAGCAACCGAAACGAACCCGGACACCCACGGGGTATTTAAACATCAAATGGTAGCATTTATTTCATTTTTAACTAACCCTTTCTCTCTCTAAACCACCATTTCCGTTCATCTCTCTCACTCTAAGATTTTTCACCTTCAAACATCAAGATCTCTCTCATGTGTGGATGAAATCGCGTGTTTTTGCAGCTTAAACGAAGATCTCGACTCCCTCTACCCAGAAGTACAGCTGTTTTGAGGATTTAGCCAGCCAAATCTGAGGTAATCACGCTTGAATAAACTGAAAAATAGGGTTTTCCCTTTTGTTTTGACACACACACACACACACACCTGCAACCGGCTGAAGGCCTTAGGTCCGAACCCCCACTCTCTCGAAAAGGTGCTTATGAGTAGCAGCAGCATGGAAATGTCCAAACCTTGGAGTGAAGATGAATGGTGATGATGAAACTGTACAGGTTCGTATGGGAAAAGCAATATTCGGCCGAACCTTACCATGGTGGCCGAACCTTTGCTCAAAGGTAACCGAACCTTGCTGCACTAACCTGACATGCGAACCTGTTGCATCGAGCCACTCAAACACGGGAACCCTACAGTGTTAACCGAACAATGCACGAACCTTCCTCGTTGCAGCTCATAAAGAAACCAGGTTGGCGAACCTGTTTTGTGCCGAACCTGCCTAGCAAGTGCCGAACCCTCCCAAGACAACGAACCTCCAGCGAACCCCATACACCTAGTATTGCTCACGAACCTGCCATTATCACCATACCTTCCCAGCCGAACCCTAAAGCTGGTGCTATGGCCGAACCTTGATAAGCATTGGCGAACCTGGATGCCACCGAACCCATTGAGTGCATCATGGAGCCGAACCCTTTTGATAGGTTCGCTGGTCAAAGTGGGTCTCACCATGCTGCCCAGAACCGAGAAAATGATGGCCCAAGGCCTTCGGCCCATAAACGCTTGTGTATTAGTCCAACATCCTAACTAACCCATCTGACCCAATCCACTCCTAAGGCCCATGCATGCCCAAATGGTTTAACTTGGCCCAAACCCTCTAGGCCCAAACAAACATCCAACAGGCCCAGATTTCTTCTCTGCCCAATGACACTTAGCCCACGACAATAGTGAGGCCCATGTGACTCAGTTCGGTCTATTAACACACAAGGCCACTTAGAGTTAGTTGGTCCAACTTCATCTTTCGGCCCATAATAATCAAATACATGAAATAACATTCTAACTAAGCCTAATTTGATAACATATATGGAAATTGAACAAGTTGCTACAAGGATTGTGATTGGCTAAGAAACCAAAGCACATGTATAAGAAGGTGACATTATCTAGGTGTCACTAAAATCTTTAATAAGCAATAAGGGGCCGAAAAATGATTGAGACTCATCAGTGTTAGCGAATTTTAAGGCTAACACTTATACACTTACACATATACACATTGACTCTAACTTATACTTATAAGCTACAACAACGTGAAATCTATACAGGATCGTGAATACTACTACAAACACAACAAAGAGCGCGTACATTCTTGCATTTTGTTTAGTCAACTACTAAGGACACAAGGTGAGTTCATTGGTCCCTTTTTCTAACTATTTTGATTTTACTTCGGGACTGAGAAGCATGTTGTACATTTTAAACATACGATTTATAAAATGCTTTTACACTTATTCTTGATGCTTATGCTACAAACTTGAAGCTTAAACTAAATGCTTAATGCTTATGCTATAAACTATATGCTTAAACTAAATACTCGATGCTAAAGCTCGAACACTTATACTAAATGCTAATGCTACATGCTAACACTAGATGCTAATGCTACATGCTAATACTAAATGCTCATGCTACATGCTAACACCAGATGCTAATGCTACATGCTAATTTTAAATGCTAATGCTACATGCTAACACTGAATGCTAATGCTACATGCAAATACTAAATGCTAATACTACATGCTAACACCATATGCTAAAGCTACAAATTGATGCTACAAACTTATGATTTTATGATAATGCTACATACATGCTAATTGCTTAAAACTACGGATGCTTTAAACACTTGTATGCTTATATGCTTTCCATGCTAAAACAACGGTTTGGCCTCTCAGTGCTTGCCTTACCGATTGTGAAGCTATTTGAATGCTATAAACTTGAATGCTAAAACTATCATCTATGGTAGAACATACCAAATTGGCCTCTCAGTGCTTGCCATGGGGTGTTCTTCATAGTTGTGACTTGAAGGAACAGACCGTCGGCCTCTCAGTGCTTGCCATAGGGTGACCTTCATAGTCATGACTTGAGGAGTAGACTGATGGCCTCTCAGTGCTTGCCATACAGTGATTCCTCAATGTTCACTCATGCTATAAACTTAAACTTAATGCTAAAGCTATTGGCTATTTAGAATGGACCAACTGGCCTCTCAGTGCTTGCCAGGGGGTGTTCTGGTAGCTATGACTATTGTAGATCAGGTCATTTGGCCTCTCAGTGCTTGCCAAACGGGTGTTCTACATAGTCGGGATTCTGAGGAGTAGACTGATGGCCTCTCAGTGCTTGCCATACAGTGATTCATAATTTTCCACTCATGTTGTAAACTTAACGAAATGTTAAAGCTATAAACGAAATGGATGGTAGGTAAGACGCTTAATTATCATTAACAACAATGTCCTATGCGACTTAGTATGTGGCGGGATGGCGTCTGGGCGGGTCGTAGGCTCGACTCAGGGGTATGCCCTATATATAAGCATACCAAGTTAGATGATACAGGTGGTGTTAATGAGATTAAGGTTGTTACCGAGGGGATGCATGAATACTTTTGGGTCAATAACATAAACTTTTAAACACGATGCTTGTTAAACTTATATTGAAACTAAATACGAATGCTATAGACTTGTAAACTTTAAAACAGTAAACTAAAGCTATGATGAAGAATGAATCGAATGGTAGGTAAAATGCTTAATTATCATTAATAGCAATGTCCTATGTGACTTAGTATGTGGTGGGATGGCGTCTGGGCGGGTCGTAGGCTCGACTCAGGGGTATGCCCTATATATAAGCATACCGAGTTGGATGATACAGGTGTTATTAATGAGGTTAAGGTTTTACCGAAGAGGTTTGCAAAAGCTATTTTACAAATACTAAAACTACATGAACTCACCAACCATTGTGTTGACTTTGTTTTCTTACATGCTTTCTCAGGTGACGCACATGAATAGGCTTAAGCTTTTGGATTGCATACTAGGATGCCAGCTAGCAGACCTAGTAGACTTTTGGAAAAGCACATATTTTGCTATGAATACGAATCACTTTTGATATCTTGTACAGATACAAGATAGGAAACATATGATTCTTTTGTTAGGTTTACTGAGTTAAATTACTGAACATTGATATTGTAATTTAACTTTGTAATCCTAGTTTAATGTTTGATTGTGCTTTAGTTATTATTAACATTGATGCTATGTAAACAATCTGATCATCACGATTATCACTCACGATATCGCTCCCCGGGAACCTTCCGCCCGACGGGGACTTCGATCCAACCCCGCCGGCTCGGGGTGTGACAGATTGGTATCAGAGCTCAAGGTTATAGAGAATAATAGGTCATATACTTAAACTGTTTGGCCTAGACTATAACTTAGTGACCTTCATGTAGAGAACATAGGAATTAGGAATTTACTTGCATTGTGTCTTCTACATTCGATTATTGCAGTAACTGATATCCTATTGGCTACGATCAGAATATCATCAAGAAGACAAGCATCACCGTCCCATCCTTCGCAGGAGATGGACTCAGCAACCGTTACACTTGCAACTCTAGTCACTGAACAGTTGATGATGATTCTTCCTGGAATCATCACTCAAGTCATGAACGGTGACGAGAACACTCGATGCTACTCAAAGACAGTTACGGGAACTAAAGGAGTTGTACAAGGAGAGACAAGCAAGAAGCGAAAACGGTGTCGCCCTAAGAAATCAAGAGACCCTCTAATCTACACTGAGGCCATTCCTTTTTGCCAAATGGTCGTTGCTCCTGAATCAGAGGGTCGTAAGCGCTATGCTGGCAAAGCCCCTCTTTGCACAAATTGCCACTATCACCATCGTGCTACAACCTCATGCAGGCAGTGCACTCATTGTGGTAATATGGGCCATTGGAGTTCTCAATGCAGATCTCCGATGGATTTAATATGCACACCGAAGGATAGCAAGTTTCCTCTATGTGCCACGTGCAATCTTCATCACGCTAAGAACAAACTGTGCAAACATTGTATGAATTGCGGAAAGAAGGGACACTGGAGTCGCGATTGTAATAATCCCCCGACTCATAACCAGAACCCTGGAAACACTACATATCCCCTTCCTTGACACAGCAAGGATTGCTACGTGTGTGGACTGTCCGAACACATTGCACGAGACTGCCCCGTGAGGGTATCTTCAGCAGGTGCTGCGCGTTCTGAGAAAATGGTTACTTTACCAGTTTCTGATGCAGATTTGGGGTGGAATTACCCTACAGGTATGCATATTTCATCCTGTGCATTAAATTATTGATGGGCACATTAATTTGAAATGCATACCCAGTTGTGGTTTTAGAAAACAATAACTTCAAGGAAACTATAAATAAACTCGGTGCTAATAAGATCATCGGAATAGTAACCTAAGAAATTCTTAGGTCAAATGAGCATTAAACGATTAAGTAAAGATAGGGTAATTCTTGAAATATAGTTTAACTACTATAATTAGAAAGAGGACCTTACCTATTTAGAACACTAAAAGCCGTAGAACGTCAAAATGCTAAGACTAGTGTGTAAACTGTCATTTCTCACCTAGACCTCATAGAACTCGAAATTACTTAATTTGGAGAACTTTGGTTCTAGAATGTTAAGAGAGAATGAATGTTAGAACTGTGCAGGAATCTTAGTTAAGCTACATAAGCAGACAGGGAAAATCAGTTACGGATACAAGACAAAGATATGCCAAAGTCGGGTACTGGTATGTGATATGTTTTAAACCATAAGTACTTGTTTCATTTTGATACTAGTATGCACAAGAAATTTAACTTGTTCCTATTAGTATAATCACATAAGTATTCTATGGAAATTAGGATTTCTTTTATTGCGATAGAAACAATGAAAGGATCCTTCGCTAATGCGTATAACATACGTAGGAAACCATAGCTAACACTAAGATTGTGTAACAATTGATGCTCATAGCATCTGTTAGTTTTGAACAATAAGGTGTTAGAATCATACAGAGACTTGGCAAGCCGTAATAGTAAGACAACTATGAACAATAAGATTAGCAAAACTTCGAGGTCACACATAAGAATCCCAAATACGACCCAGAGTCTATTTGGGAGCGTAGGGACATCACATCACACAAGGACTTTCCACTTGTTACAAAGAAAGTTGTACCGATAATAACTTTTAAATTTCGGGACGAAATTTCTTTAACAATGGGAGACTGTAACATCTGTGCCGGAATCATTACAGGAACAGTAATTTGCACAGTGAAGTGCACAGTAACTCAGGTACACATTACGCGAAACTATGTTGATACTATTTATACTTGAGGCTTAACACTAAAATACTATGCGATTGTCTGAAACATGATTTAAAACCTTAGGGTTTAACAGTCAGAAACATATCAGACAACACAGAACTGACCCACAGGTACTTGATTTAATGCTGTTATGTATAAACGTATGCGAGGATAAACAAAACGAAACTATAACAGTTGCTGTTACAGAATGCTAAACCGACGAATTTTTCGTATAGGTGACGATCTGTACAAATGAATCTGAAAGTTTAACGATCTGAAATGATGACTGAAAAGTAGAAAACAAAATCAGAAAGTGAAATGTACGATCGTGTTCGTACAGTTAGCGCTCTGTACGAAAACGCGCGTAAGTGACGTTTTCTAACGAAACGAAACGAAAATGATACTAGCGATCATAAAATTAAGGAAATAAAATATTTCCTGTTTTACAATTTTGAAACTCATCATAAATAAATTAAACGAAATTATTTTAATAATTTCGTGAAAGAATTAACGGAACGCGTAAAACGATAATATTCGATGAAAAATTTAATACAACGAGATTTAAAATAATTTCTAATAATAATCATAAATCCTAAAGTAATCCGTTTTATTTAATTTACGAGAAACGCGCGTAAAGTGCCGGAAACGCGATGAAAATACAAACCGAGCAACTGAAACGAACCCGGACACCCACGGGGTATTTAGACATCAAATGGTAGCATTTATTTCATTTTCAACTAACCCTTTCTCTCTCTAAACAACCATTTCCATTCATCTCTCTCACTCTAAGATTTTTCACCTTCAAACATCAAGATCTCTCTCATGTGTGGATGAAATCGCGTGTTTTTGCAGCTTAAACGAAGATCTCGACTCCCTCTACCCAGAAGTACAGCTGTTTTGAGGATTTAACCGGCCAAATATGAGGTAATCACGCTTGAATAAACCGAAAAATAGGGTTTTCCCCTTTGTTTTGACACACACACACACCTGCAACCAGCTGTAGGCCTTAGGTCCGAACCCCCACTCTCTCGAAAACGTGCTTGTGAGTAGCAGCAGCATGGAAATGTCCAAACCTTGGAGTGAAGATGAATGGTGATGATGAAACTGTACAGGTTCGTAAGGGAAAAGCAATATTCGGCCGAACCTTACCATGGTGGCCGAACCTTTGCTCAAAGGTAGCCGAACCTTGCTGCACTAACCTGACATGCGAACCTGTTGCATCGAGCCACTCAAACATGCGAACCCTACAGTGTTAACCGAACCATGCACGAACCTTCCTCGTTGCAGCTCATAAAGAAACCAGGTTGGCGAACCTGTTTTGTGCCGAACCTGCCTAGCAAGTGCCGAACCCTCCCAAGACAACGAACCTCCAGCGAACCCCATACACCTAGTGTTGCTCACGAACCTGCCATTTTCACCATACCTTCCCAGCCGAACCCTAAAGCTGGTGCTATGGCCGAAACTTGATAAGCATTGGCGAACCTGGATGCCACCGAACCCATTGAGTGCATCATGGAGCCGAACCCTTTTAATAGGTTCGCTGGTCAAAGTGGGTCACACCATGCGGCCCAGAACCGAGAAAATGATGGCCCAAGGCCTTCGGCCCATAAACGCTTGTGTATTAGTCCAACATCCTAACTAACCCATTTGACCCAATCCACTCCTCAGGCCCATGCACTCGTTTGCGGCCCAAGACCCTTGGCCCATGCCCAAATGGTTTAACTTGGCCCAAACGCTCTAGGCCCAAACAAACATCCAACAGGCACATATTTCTTCTCTGCCCAATGACACTTAGCCCACGACAATAGTGAGGCCCATGTGACTCAGTTCGGTCTATTAACACACAAGGCCACTTAGAGTTAGTTGGTCCAACTTCATCTTTCGGCCCATAATAATCAAATACATGAAATAACATTCTAACTAAGCCTAATTTGATAACATATATGGAAATTGAACAAGTTGCTACAAGGATTGTGATTGGCTAAGAAACCAAAGCACATGAATAAGAAGGTGACATTATCTAGGTGTCACTAAAATCTTTAATAAGCAATAAGGGGCCGAAAGATGATTGAGACTCATCAGTGTTAGCGAATTTTAAGGCTAACACTTATACACTTACACATATACACATTGACTCTAACTTATACTTATAAGCTACAACAACGTGAAATCTATACAGGATCGTGAATACTACTACAAACACAACAAAGAGCGCGTACATTCTTGCATTTTGTTTAGTCAACTACTAAGGACACAAGGTGAGTTCATTTGTCCCTTTTTCTAACTATTTTGATTTTACTTCGGGACTAAGAAGCATGTTATACATTTTAAACAAATGATTTATAAAATGCTTTTACACTTATTCTTGATGCTTATGCTACAAACTTGAAGCTTAAACTAAATGCTTAATGCTTATGCTATAAACTATATGCTTAAACTAAATACTCGATGCTAAAGCTCGAACACTTATACTAAATGCTAATGCTACATGCTAACACTAGATGCTAATGCTACATGCTAATACTAAATGCTCATGCTACATGCTAACACCAGATGCTAATGCTACATGCTAATTTTAAATGCTAATGCTACATGCTAACACTGAATGCTAATGCTACATGCAAATACTAAATGCTAATACTACATGCTAACACCATATGCTAAAGCTACAAATTGATGCTACAAACTTATGATTTTATGATAATGCTACATACATGCTAATTGCTTAAAACTACGGATGCTTTAAACACTTGTATGCTTATATGCTTGCCATGCTAAAACAACGGTTTGGCCTCTCAGTGCTTGCCTTACCGATTGTGAAGCTATTTGAATGCTATAAACTTGAATGCTAAAACTATCATCTATGGTAGAACATACCAAATTGGCCTCTCAGTGCTTGCCATGGGGTGTTCTTCATAGTTGGGACTTGAAGGAACAGACCGTCGGCCTCTCAGTGCTTGCCATAGGGTGACCTTCATAGTCATGACTTGAGGAGTAGACTGATGGCCTCTCAGTGCTTGCCATACAGTGATTCCTCAATGTTCACTCACGCTATAAACTTAAACTTAATGCTAAAGCAATTGGCTATTTAGAATGGACCAACTGGCCTCTCAGTGCTTGCCAGGGGGTGTTCTGGTAGCTATGACTATTGTAGATCAGGTCGTTTGGCCTCTCAGTGCTTGCCAAACGGGTGTTCTACATAGTCGGGATTCTGAGGAGTAGACTGATGGCCTCTCAGTGCTTGCCATACAGTGATTCATAATTTTCCACTCATGTTGTAAACTTAACGAAATGTTAAAGCTATAAACGAAATGGATGGTAGGTAAGACGCTTAATTATCATTACCAACAATGTCCTATGGGACTTAGTATGTGGTGGGAAGGCGTCTGGGCGGGTCGTAGGCTTGACTCAGGGGTATGCCCTATATATAAGCATACCGAGTTGGATGATACAGGTGGTGTTAATGAGATTAAGGTTGTTACCGAGGGGATGCATGAATACTTTTGGGTCAATAACATAATCTTTTAAACACGATGCTTGTTAAACTTATATTGAAACTAATACATACGAATGCTATAGAGTTGTAAACTTTGAAATAGTAAACTAAAGCTATGATGAAGAATAAATCGAATGCTAGGTAAAATGCTTAATTATCATTAATAACAATGTCCTATGCGACTTAGTATGTGGTGGGATGGCGTCTGGGCGGGTCGTAGGCTCGACTCAGGGGTATGCCCTATATATAAGCATGCCGAGTTGGATGATACAGGTGTTATTAATGAGGTTAAGGTTTTATCGAAGAGGTTTGCAAAAGCTATTTTACAAATACTAAAACTACATGAACTCACCAACCATTGTGTTGACTTTGTTTTCTTACATGCTTTCTCAGGTGACGCACATGAATAGGCTTAAGCTTTTGGATTGCATACTAGGATGCCAGCTAGCAGACCTAGTAGACTTTTGGAAAAGCACATATTTTGCTATGAATACGAATCACTTTTGATATCTTGTACAGATACAAGATAGGAAACATATGATTCTTTTGTTAGGTTTACTGAGTTAAATTACTGAACATTGATATTGTAATTTAACTTTGTAATCCTAGTTTAATGTTTGATTGTCCTTTAGTTATTATTAACATTGATGCTATGTAAACAATTTGATCATCACGATTATCACTCACGATATCGCTCCCCGGGAACCTTCCGCCCGACGGGGACTTCGATCCAACCCCGCTGGCTCAGGGTGTGACAGTGCAAGCCATAGTTTTTGTCTCCCCACTCGATCTTCCTATGGAGGTAGTGGCTTCCTCTTACCGTTTTGAAAGTCCTCAGTCCATGTCTCAACACATGATTGAGAGTATTCAAAGGGAAACCCATCATTTAGAGGCTTCTGCTTTTGAAGAACCTCACCTTGATCAAGGACTGTCTCCCAAGTCTATAGGATTATCTTCCCCTTTAAGCCCCCCCACCATACTGTTACCCAGGCTCATGGGGCCTCAACTGCTGCTCAGAACGAGCCACTCTTTCCAACCTCACTAACTTAATTAGGAGTGTGAATGAGCTTCAAGTGAGATTCCCTGAGACAGAGTCTGCTCAATCAGAGGTTAACCCCAAGAGAATGAAGAGGTTAATACAAGAGAGGATGCCACCACTAATGAGTCTTTTTAGGTTGAGCAGGCCGGTGGTACATGCATTAGGACCTCTTTTGTGGCAAACCACATTGGGCATGACTTCTTTGAGTTCTTTCTGTTTGAGGGGAATCTAGGGTGCGAGGAAATTGCATATGGTGGTGGAGGTGCAGGAGCTAGGCTCAGGATTCCATTGCCTAATGATTCCACCAAGGTGGATGAGGGTACCAAATTTTTGGAATTGACGGCCACCATCACCACCTTACAAGCTAGGGTAGCATCACTAGAAGCTGAAGTGGCTACCCTGAGGCTGTAGGTCGAGGAGAAAGATGTACAATTCTTGACCTACAGCTCTGCCCAACAATCATATTCACCACTTTCCACCCTGATCCCTGCCACATACACTTGGATTACCCTCATGTTGATGCTACCAAAAAGGGGGAGAAAGTTCAACCTAGTGGGTCAGGTAGTCCAGCCAGAGGTAAGAGGGAGAAACCTCAATAACCCACACCTTTCACTTCAATTTTGGACAGTGAACGAGACAAGTTATTAGGAACTTACTTCCTATCATCAAGCTCCTTTTCCTTAAAGGATTTAGAGGTATCCATGAAGATTACTCGACAACAAACATCATAATTCTTCATGGAACCTAGGTCCCCTTCTAGGACCACAACCCAGGTTGCCTTGGAACATATTACAAAACATACATCCACTTCTTCCAGGGAACCTAAGCCACCTCTTGGGACTATGGCTGTTGAAGACTTCTCCTATAACCCTGAGTTCTCTGAGGAGTCTCCTAAGTAGCCTTCCAATTTTTTGGTCAACCAGTGGGGGAAGAGGAAGCTCAAGTTTGCTCTGAAGCTGAAACATTCTCCAAGGGCCCAATCATACTTGAGGTTCGTTCCTCAGAAGAACAAACTGCCAATGATCTAACTAGTGATGCCACAGGGTCCATCTCCTATGGAGTAGATAAAGGAAAAAGAAAATTAACCCTAGAGGAGGAGGCTGCACAACAGGAGAGGAAGCCAATGAAGAAAAAATGCTAGCTAGATACCTCACTGGATGGAGAGACCATCAGACTTGTTGTTCTCCTCCAGGAGAAAGGATATAAAATTGATGAGGTTTTGGACTGGTCGATGCCCAAGATGATGGCAGAGATGGATCTGGTGCATCAGCTTGAACAGGTTTTCGATGCATCCAAAGTTGTTGCGGCCTGAAAGCAAAGGAGTCTACCTTTTGAGGGAAACTAAAATAGTTCTTATTGAGCTATGGATTCTCTAAACAACAACTTGGTCCAATGAATACCTACACCATGGATTTGAATCAAAGAGAAGTAAAAAAAAATATACATGGGTTAGGGCACTATGATTGTGTAGCAGCTGAGGAAACTGCAGGAGAAGAAGGAGCAGGAGAAGGACAAGAGGTCAGAGCTTAGGGCACTATGATTGTATATAAAGGACCTCAAAAGTTCAAAAGAAGAAATCAATGACCAAAAAGAATGATGAACCTGAATTCTTAATTTACCTAAACCTGCGCTTGCACCAGAGCCTATCAAGGCATACATTCCTATTGTAGAATGGAGTTTCAGTGTCACACCCCAACCGACGGCGAAATACGTTGGGGCGCAAGTCTGACTGTTCATTAGCTCATTGGTTATATTATAACTTTGAATATTTAATGCCTCAATATTACAAAACAAACACAACATTCATTGAATCAAATAAGCATTACATGAGTTGAATATACAATAGTTACCTTTGCAATGCTAAAACATTGATGACAATTTAACTAGGTCACTAATTCTTATCCTATGTCTTCATCATGCTTCCTTATCTTGTTACACATGTAAAATAAGATCTTGTCAACTATTTGCATAGTTGGCGATATCACACACATAGTTTGAATAATACATATATAAAAAGGATGCAAACTATAGCCTAACTAGAATACGTATCATAAGCATGGCATGAATACAAGTTTGAATAAATAGATTGAATAAACGAATAAACATTGCTTGTGTCCAAACAAGTATCCATACAAACTGTTAATTCAAGTATGGCAATACTATAAATAAACATTTGTATTTAAAAAAGTTTGCTAGGTGTACTTTTCATCTTTTTCACACAATGACAAAATCCAAGGCGAAAATGGTGTCTAACACATCTTAGGCTATTAAGTACTAGCTTTATTGACCGGCAACATGCATAGAATAATCACACATAGAATCAACACATTGTATAAGCATAGCATCTAAGACATATGACTAACTAGGTATAAGGCTTGCATCATAGATTAGATAAATGATAGAATTGAAATAAGTTTAAATAAAACATGTGTAACATCCCAAAAACAAAGAATGTAAAAAGGGAGTGTGAGAAACTCACAAGTTTGAATGCTATCTAGTTACAATCCTTTGATTAAAGAATAAGGAAGCAAGGCTATCTACTCACCAATAGTTTGAGTAGTCAAGTCTTAGCAATCTTATAGTTCGGTTTCAAGAATCCTAAACTTTGGCATCCTAATGGAAGTCCTAGTTAAAAGAATTTATGTTTGAATGGATACTTAGAATAAGTGTTCTTATAATATTGATTTAATAAAATAGAATATAAATTATTCTTTTTATTTATCAATATTATGGTATGAATAAATAGACTAATGTTGAAGAATATTTAATAATATTCTTATAACAAATAAAATAGAATATTGAATATTTATTATATTTATTATTTTGTATTTGAATTATCTAAGAATGCTAATTGAATAATTTTCCCATTTGTTTTGCAAATTAAGTATAAAATTTTGTATGTTTGGTTTAAATGATCATAAGGTTTTTAGTATTCTCATAATTAATTCAAAATATCATTTGTTTTAAAAATCATTTTAAATTAAGTTTAAATCATTAATTTAGAATGATTGATTAAAATGGTTTTTGGTTTAACATAACGTTTTGTTATACAATTTGGATTGTTAAAATAATTATTATTGTGTAATCATTTATTAAATTTGGTTTTATGACTATAGGTAAGAAAAAGTGAATGAAATAATTATCTAAAAATATTTAAAAATAAACAGAATATAGAAAAACTAGTTTTAGGATTTATTGGATTTTTTTTTAATAAATTTTATGTAAAAGAAAATAGACTGAATGGGCTAAAAAGGACAAAACCGGTTTAAGGGTGGCTGCTGAGGCTTGAAACCAGGTCGGTTCCCCCGGCTCAGCGGGTTTTACATCTGCGCTAGGGGTTTATTCTCTGAAAGGCATCCGCCCAACCAGTTATTATATGCATTTTCAAATCAACCTCAAAATTTGGATGATTCCTAACTGAGATGTTATTCCAATTCGCTTATTCTGATGTTTGTGAGTCTCTTAACTGTTAGGGCCTTTCACTGCTTATAAAAACGATTAGAATGAACTAGATAATTTACATGGAACCAATTCAATTCGTTTGAGATCTCTTAAAGAACAGGTCGATCGAATGTCGCATCTCATTTTCGATGGTGGAGAGTGTTTCAGATGGAGGTTTTAGTGCGAACAGATTCAGAAAGGACTTGTCAAGGGTTTTGTATGCTTGATTTAGTCTAAATGCGTCTGTTTTAGTTGATTAGAATTCAATTCTTTATGTCGAGCTTGCAATGTCTGTTTACGAGTAATTCTTTGGTTAAATTTGGAATTGATTATACCAGTTAGGTTATGATTGAGTGCTAATTGTGTAAGGTGTAACACCCCGACCGATGGCGGAAACGTCGGGATGCCACGAGGGATGTGTAGATTGTTCAAAAGCTCGTGGGCATCTAAATCAAATCATCATATATCATTCAATCAACCGAAATAATTACACAAAAATCATGTTCATCATGAATTAAATACATCTAATACACAAAAGAATTAGCTAAACTAACTAAACTCTATTCGCCAGAATTTTAGTTAATTTCAGCTAAGTCCAAGTTCCTATATGATGATTGTCCAAAAGTGAGATTTCATCTCCTTCAACCTACTTAGCTTCATCACCTGAAACATGTAAAGAAATCAAGTGTCAACTACTAAGTAGTTGGTGAGTAATCATAAGTTTTTATACTTAAAAGGTTTTATAAAATGAATTTAAAGGTTTAAGTTTAAAATAGTTTTTATAAAAGGTTTAAATAAAATGAGTATAAATGCTTATGATTTCCTGAGAAAATTCACAATAATACCTCTATGAGATAATCCAACCAATATCCAAACTCAACAATCAAACACATACACAAACACATAATCACATAACCAATCAGTCATAATCAATCATAGATAATCATAGTCAATAAGAGATAATCAAACCTCATAACCAATCAATCAATCTCATTATCAACATTCTCAAATAATATCTATGACTATACATGGACATTATGTAATTAACATAAGTTAAAAACATGATCCATAGAGTGGTCGCTAACCACGTGACAATACATGAAGTCAAAGCAATTAACCGAAGTCAAAGGCAATGATTCACAGAGTGGAAACAATCCACGTGACAATACATAATGTCAAAGCAATTAACCGAAGTTAAGAGCGATGATTCTCGGAGTTTGTGACAATACGTGAAAATCTTTGTTATTGACCGAAGTCAATAACAATGTTTACACGGATATAAGATAATAAGAGATAATCCATAATAAATGATAATTTTATATTGTGAATATCATATTGATAAACAGGTATTATCCTTGTGTTATCAAAATAATATTTAAATTGGTATACATGCTTCACCTCCGAGTTTTAAAACAAAACAGTTTAAAGCAAGGGAGGTTATGAGAACTCACCTGAAGTCCTTAGTATATGTGTTCTCGTATTATGCGCGCTCGCGTATGTAACTCAACTCAAGGATCTGTAATTAGTGTGTTTACATGTTCATAAGTATATGTGTATTTTATCCCAAATCAATTGTCTAGTTTATATCCTTAAGTGTCGGGTCACTTAGTGGATTTATCCTAAGGTGGCTTGTCCCACCTGAAGTTTATCAATAATCATTTTAGGACATGAATTAAACTTGTTAGTTTTCACTTAATTATAGCTGATAATTACTTGTGAATATATCTATATTAAACAAAGATGCCCAAAAGAACATGATGTCTTCGTTCACACATACATCATATATATACATGCAAAATTATTTAACTCCACCACTAATATCCAATTTATAAGATTCACTTCATGTTTATAATAGTTATAATTTGTTTGCTCCCTTATTTGTTAAATCTTACCCATTGAGTTAATCCCATCATTGTTAAAAACTTAGGTTAGAAAGAGAAAAGGTGGTGATCGTTATAGTTTTCTTATGCATGTATTGATATATGTATGTGTGGGTGTATATAATCATGTTCTTCATTTAACCTAACCCTTTCCTTTAACGAAAATTAGGTGCGGTTTCATACGAGGGCAGCGAACCTATTCATGAGAATAATAGGTTCGGCCCATTGGACTAAGGTTCGACCAAGCAGGAGTTTCCACACTAAGGGTTCGGCTAGGCTCAAGGAACTCCATGGTTCGGCTAAGAAACTTCAAACCAGCCCCAAGGTTCGCCTGAATAAGGTTCGTGGCTCCCATAGAGTTCGGCTAGGGCTCGCTTGAGGGAGGTCCATAGCACAGCTTCGCTGCATGAAGCCCACGAACCCTTAGGTTCGTTATCATGCAGCCTAACCTCAAAAAGGTTCGTTACAGGTGGGTTCGTTGCAAGCTGGGAGAAAGGTTCAGTGGTGTTGCTAGGCCTGGGTTCGGCTCCATATGGTTTCGCCACCCTAGGCCTCGCTGATGAAGGTTCGCCCACCCTTCATGAAGGTTCGGCCCCTTAGTTGCAGGGTTCGGCCACCTGTGCAGTTGCGAACCAGCCATCCCCATTATGCTCATCCTTTTAATCGTAGGTTTAAGGATATCCATGGCATCCCTACTGTTACTACTAACTCGTTTAAGAGTTTTACACACAATGAAATCCGTGATTATCACAAAAATTAAAGGTTCTCAATCCCCACAACAAAACCGAAAAATAATACCTAGATTTACCTCGATTGGTCGGTTGAAAGCAGGGTTTCTTTGTACCTCCTTGTAGCTCTCGCTCACACGAACGCGTGGACACCAAGATCTTTCGATTTCGTGGAGTGATGATCAAGAAAAGTTAGAGAGAAGATAGAGAGAAATGTAGGTAAGTGTGTTTTTAGAGAGAGAGAGAGTTTAAGAGAATGAAGAAGATGGTGGAGTATTCCATCACTTATGTTCATCCCGTCCCCGCGTGTTCGGTCCCGTTTTTATCGCGATTATAATAAAATGTTCGGTTTTTTTTAACGTAAAACATATTTAAACATAAAATGTTTAAATAATTGGTTTTCATTAATTAAAATGATTTAAATAATTTTATTTCGTAAAACGATTTCGTTTACTAAATCAATTATTTTAAATAATGATTTATTCGATTTTGATTTAGGTTGTGATTCCTAATAAATATTTTTAGTTTTCTTTATTAATTTAATATCGTTAGATATTATTTAATTATCTCGTCGAAACGCGTTACTCGTGTACGTATTCGTAAAGATCGTCACCTTTGGGAATCCGATGCTCGTATCGTATTTCGATTTGATTTATAATTTATGGAATATCGTTTTAGTATATTATTTTTAATAATTATATTCGTGTGAATCGTCACTCACGCGAATACATTATTAAGTTAATATTTCCGAATCAACATTCGCGTTTAAGTAATGTTCGTAACCTCACTTCGCGTAAATAAATTTCCATTATTTATTAACTTTAATATTATCATTCCCAAACCAAAACCCACTAAACCCTAGTCACTGACACATCCATGATAGACCGAAATATGCATATGTATAGGTCATATGTAAGGGTCAGTCGCAACTGCCCTAGCCACCG
Organism: Mikania micrantha; assembly: GCA_009363875.1. NCBI lineage: Eukaryota > Viridiplantae > Streptophyta > Magnoliopsida > Asterales > Asteraceae > Mikania > Mikania micrantha. Next base: position 58,323,860 of record CM018691.1, on the reverse strand, counting down.
TCCCACCGCTATTTCGATAAACCATGACCATGTGTCTTTGTCTATGTTTAGTAACCAACAACAACCAACTCTTAATCTTCTTTCCATTCCAACCCAATAATCCAGAATCATCAGAGTATTCATCTGCGATAAATTCTCTGGTTCTGTTTAGTTGAGAGTTACAACTAAACTTCCCATGGTTTATGCGTATAATATGTACTGAATATGTATACCAATAACAGTGATAATCATCAAATAATGTGTTAATATTAATAATTATAAAATCTCAGGTCGTAACAGTACAAACGTACGAATGTACGAATGTACGGATGTACGGACAACCTAAAGTACAGTGATGTTACAGTCTCCCCTAGTTAAAGGAATTTCGTCCCGAAATTCAACTTGGAGTGACCGTAGTAAATAAATGTGGGTACTTAAGCTTCATCTGATCTTCCCGCTCCCAGGTGAATTCTGGACCCCGCTTCGATTCCCAACGTACTTTGACAATTGGAATTCTACTGCGTTTGAGTTTCTTAACCTCACGATCCATTATCTCCACTGGTTTTTCAACAAAATGCATGGTATCATCGATGCGAATGTCATCGAGTGGTACCTGAAGATCCTGATCAGCTAAGCACTTTCTTAGATTGGACACGTGAAACGTCGGGTGCACGTTACTAAGTTCGGTAGGAAGTTCTAACTTGTAGGCAACCTTCCCGATCCGTTCAAGAATCTTAAAAGGGCCAACATAACGTGGAGCAAGCTTCCCCTTCTTTCCGAATCGAACAACGCCCTTCCAAGGCGACACTTTAAGCAATACCCTATCTCCCACTTCAAATTCTAAGGGTTTTCGTCGTTTATCCGCATAACTCTTCTGTCGACTGCGTGCAGCTAACAGATTGTCGCGGATCTGGCGGATCTTGTCAGTCGTTTCCTGAATAATCTCAGGACCAGTAATCTGCGCATCGCCGACCTCGGTCCAACAAATAGGTGACCGACATTTCCTTCCATAAAGAGCTTCAAACGGCGCCATACCAATGCTCGCATGATAACTGTTGTTATACGAGAACTCAACCAATGGTAAATGGCTATCCCAATTGCCATCGAAATCGATGACACAAGCTCTCAACATGTCTTCCAATGTTTGAATCGTCCGCTCCGTTTGACCATCCGTTTGAGGATGATAAGCGGTGCTTAGATCCAGTCTTGTTCCAAAGGCTTCATGGAGTGATTCCCAAAATCGTGCCGTGAAACGAGCATCACGATCCGATATTATGCTTAAGGGAATACCATGTCGGCTAATGATCTCATCAATGTAGATACGAGCTAACCTCCGCACAGGGTACGTTTCGCGTATCGGTAAGAAGTGAGCCGACTTAGTCAATCTATCGACAATTACCCAAATGCTATCTTTACCGTTAGTGGTTCGTGGAAGTTTGGTAATGAAATCCATGGAGATATTCTCCCACTTCCACATCGGTATCTCTGGTTGTATTAACAATCCCGAAGGTCGCTGGTGTTCTGCCTTGACTTTAGCACAGTTAAGGCACTTAGACACATATTCAGCAATATCCTTCTTCATTCCAGGCCACCAGTACAAACCCCTAAGATCTTGATACATCTTGTCAGAACCCGGATGGATTGAGTAACGAGACTTATGAGCTTCATCCATAATCACCATTCTAAGATCACCTCGGTTCGGTATCCACAACCGATTCAAGTAATACATTAATCCATCATCTTTGGTTTCCAATAAGATTTCAGCCCCGCAAGACATCTCATTCTTCAAGTCGTCTTGAGCTAATGATTGTTGTTCGGCCGTGAGAACATCATTACGGAGACTAGAGTGCACTCGGACACTATGGATCTGAACTTGACTTTTGCGACTAAGCGCATCTGCTACTACATTCGCTTTACCAGGATGGTAGCGAATTTCACAGTCGTAATCATTCAACAGTTCAACCCATCTCCGTTGTCTCATATTAAGCTCTTTCTGATTGAGAATATGTTGCAAACTCTTATGATCAGTATAGACTACACACTTAGTGCCATAAAGATAATGTCTCCATATCTTCAAGGCAAACACGACTGCACCAAGTTCCAAGTCGTGTGTAGTGTAGTTCTTCTCGTGAATCTTTAATTGTCTTGATGCATAAGCCACAACCTTTCCTCGTTGCATGAGAACACAACCAAGACCTAGGTTGGATGCATCACAATAAACTACAAAATCATCATTTCCGTCAGGCAGTGTCAAGACAGGAGCATCACAAAGTTTCTGCTTCAAAGTCTGAAACGCCTCTTCTTGCTTCGGTCCCCACTCATATGGTTTATTCTTTTGTGTCAAAGAAGTGAGAGGGACAGCAATTCTGGAGAAATTCGAAATGAACCGCCGATAGTAACCGGCAAGTCCGAGAAATGATCGAATCTCCGTCGGTGTCTTCGGTGTACTCCAATTCTTCACCGCATCAATCTTTGCAGAATCCACTTGAACACCATATTCATTGACTATGTGCCCCAAGAATTGAACTTCCTTAAGCCAAAATTCACATTTAGAGAATTTGGCATACAGTCGTTCTTCTCTCAGGATCTCTAAAACCAACTTAAGGTGTTTCTCGTGTTCTTCTTTGGTCTTTGAGTAGATCAAAATATCATCAATGAATACAATTACAAACTTATCCATGTATGGCCTGCAAACACGGTTCATGAGGTCCATGAAAACCGCAGGTGCATTGGTAAGACCGAAAGGCATTACCAGAAATTCATAGTGGCCATATCTTGTTCTAAAAGCAGTCTTGGGAATATCTTCATGTAGAAAATCGGTGAGCTGAGGAGAGACTAACTTAACCAGGATCAAGAGCTTAGACAAAGCTTTTGAGGTTTTGCTCCCTCTGGAATTTTGCTCTTTAGTTATTTTAGTGTTTAGTTTTCTTAAGTTAGAAGAAAAGAACAGAGAAAACAGTAGGACAACACAAAGAAGATTCAGAAAAGTGTTGTTAATTTATTCATTAGATGTTGGGGTATAAATAGCCCCGACATTTAATGTTTCAGGACAAATACAAGAAGAAGACAAACAGATAAGACTGATGACACTATTACAGACACTGTAGCATCAAAATAGTACAAGTGTAAAGTCAACATAGGATCTTTAAAGATCTTAGTTCAGACTTTTGTACTGATGCTAATACATTATTCTTTCGGAAGCTCTTCATAGGAAACTATCTAATGTAGACAGTTATCCTAAAGAAGGTTACATTTATTCTTTCATCAGAAGAAACATATGTCTTCTGAAATATTGTTTTTCTTCCGAGGGAGATGTCTTTGGAAGTCTTCAGAAGTAAATGACTTTTATTCTTCGGAAGCAAAAGTTCTCTTCCGATAGTGTCTTTTGAGGTTTGTCTTCAGATAGAGTCTTCCGAAGCAACTTCTGAAGTATTGTCTTCGGAAGCATTTTTCTTTTATTTGTCTTCGGAAGCAGTTGTATTTTATTTATGTCTTCCGAAGGTTCTTCTGAAGACTTTTCTTCGGAAGCTAGTGTCTTTTATTTGTCTCTTCCGAAGGTTCTTCTGAAGACTTGTCTTCGGAAGCTATTGTCCTGCAACAATTACAAAGATTATTTGAAAGGTGGTTTTGCTTCGTCAGTCCTTATTTTCCAACAATCTCCCTCTGGACTGATGAAGCCAAAACCACTTAATGTTAGATCCCAATCAATTTCTAGAACATCAGACTCAGTGGGGAAAAACATGAGAATGGTTCAAATGGGGTCTCAGTAAAGCAAAGGCTTCTTTGTTTATCAGAGCTAGGCTTCTTTTGTTTATTTAAGCGTTAGCCACCTTTTGAGAATAGTTTATGTATTATCTCCCTCTTTTTGGCTTAATCAGTCGGAGACAAGGCAGGGAAGAAAGAGAGGTAGAAAGAAGTGGGCGAAATGCTCCTTGAAAGGCAGTGGAGGAAGGGTAGTAGTAGTGAAGGTGGGTGAAAAGATTAGAAAACCTTCAAATGAAGGTGCCTGCATGGGGTTGGATTTGGATTACAGGACTAAAGATATCAGTTAATTCCATAGTGTGAAGAACTGATCCGTCCATCATTTTGTAGATGTCATCCGAATCCCTGACTAGAGAGTCAGTTTTATTATGACCTGAGTCCATCTCAGAAATGTCATAAACCCCTTTTTCTTGGTTCTGGGGATTTCTAGCCTTAGTTTAAAAGAAAAACTTCATTGGTTGTTGCCATACCAGGAGTCTTATTGCCTAATCCATTCAGATGAGAATTCATTGAATTTTCATGTGAAATGGATGCTTCTGATATATGATCAGGAATTCAAGATGGACTTGACGACCGGATCTCATCGTCTTTTATAGGGTAGAGAAATGTTGATAGATAGTGGGGGCTTTTAGAAAGAACAGAGTTGTCCCTGGGAGAGAGGACGACCAACTAAATGTCAACTGACATTTCAATGGTTAGTTAGGGTTCCCTTAGGAATAAAACATCATCCTGTGAAGAGGATTAATGAGGAGCAGGATGGGAAGAGATTCTTGATATATCTGTGAGGAAGAAACAGATGTATCCATGTGTTCAGTGGGAACACAATCATGTTCAGGGATCTCATCTTCCTGAATAGATTTTTTGAGTTTATTAGCCTTGGAAGGTTTTGGAAAAGTATTTTATGGCCAGTACCTGATTTAGGTGTGGAAGAAGAGTGGATGTGGGTTTACTAAAGATGGGTATTTCTTTAGTATCATCCATCAATGTTCATCATTTTGAATATCAGTTAGTCAAGTCCGTTATAATATTATGAAGATCAAAGAGACAAACTGAAAGCATAGCCGGAACTATGAACATTTTTGATGATATACCAGATTATCAAAAAGATGTTATTTGAAATAGTTGCCTGTAAAGATCAAAAGGACTGACTTCTACATAATCAAGTTTTTCAGGTTAACCTAAAAAGTTCATGATTATGTATGAAATTATAAAGATGAGATAGAATAAGAGATAGAGGTTGAGACTTACACATTTGGTCAAGAAGACATGTTCATGCACATCCGAAAAGTACAGACGAAGTTTTGTGAGGAATGAAGCCTGGTCCGAAGCCGTTACGCCATTATCATAAGCATGAAACAAGGTAAGCATAAGTGCTTCGTGCCAGGCGACATGCCTGACAATTTATCATCCATAACCATGAGCATTATTTAGAGTTTTCAAGAGGAAGAAGGGTTTCTTGAAAACCAGAGGAGAAATAAGGTTTAAGTAGAATTATGGAGAAGAAGAGGATAAATAAGGAAAGTAATCCGAGAAGATTATTGGTTAAAAAACATGGCGGTAATAATCTTCTTGAGCCGTGAGAGTCAGTATTGAGACTCGGGTCTATCAGAAAGATTGACAACTGTCACATCAAATGCAAAGCTCAAGATTTTTATTTCAGAATCGGAAGAATCTTATTTTAGACACAAGTTAAATAAACTTATGAAAGTTTTCGGAAGAAGAAAATAGAAGAAGAAGATATCTTCGGAAGAAACGACATCGGAAGGAGAGGAATGTAACAATGGAAAGTTTAAACATCAGATAGATATGAAGCAGTGATTATATGGCCACTGATCCTATCTGTGTATAGAGATAATTACTGAAAGAAATCAAGATTTCTTTATCAGTTGTTTATCCAATATCCATTGTCTGGATAATTTATAAAAACTATCCTTTAATGTTTATTAACTCATATTTATCATGCCCAGTTTTGCTACAAACTTAGAGAAAGTTGAGGAGTCTAAGGGCTTGGTAAATATGTCAGCTATTTGATCACTTGTAGAGACATGTTCTGGAACTATTAGTCCTTTTTCAAAACAGTCTCTAATGAAGTGATGCCTTATTTCAATGTGTTTGGTTTTAGAATGATAGACAGGATTCTTTATTATGTTTTTGGCAGCTTCGCTGTCTATCAGAAGAGGTGTTTTTAGTTCAGTTATTCCAAAATCTAGCAGTTGGTATTGTAACCAAAGAATTTGGGCAGTGCAATGGGCTGCTGCAATGTATTCAGCTTCAGCAGTTGAATTTGACACTGATGTTTGCTTCTTGCTTTGCCATGACACTAAGCAACCTGCAAAGAACTGACAACCTCCTGAAGTAGACTTTCTGGTGAGCGAGCAACCAGCATAATCACTATCTGTAAAACCAACAAGCTTGCAAATTTGATTAGCAGGATACCAAATACCTAGCACAGGAGTACCTTTGAGATATCTGAGTATCCTCTTCACAAATGAAAGATGAGATTGTTTGGGAGCATATTGGTATCTTGCACAGACACATGTTGCATACATGATGTCTGGCCTTGATGCAGTAAGATACATCAGAGAACCAATCATGCACCTGTAGAGAGTTTGATCTACAGGTTCACCATTGTCATCTGGACATATGCCAGGACTTGTTGCCATGGGAGTAGAAATTATTTTGCAATCATTCATATCAAATTTATTTAGAAGATCTTTTACATATTTAGATTGATGAATGAAAGTCCCGTGTGGGGTTTGTTTGACTTGAAGTCCTAAAAATGTTTTTAGTTCACTTAAAGCACTCATTTCAAACTTAGAAGACATTAGTTTAGAGAATTGTTCACACATGGACTGTTTTGTTGATCCAAAAATGATGTCATCAACATAAATTTGGACTAACAAGAGTTCCTTATCTACCCTTTTTATGAACAAAGTCTTATCAATGGTCCCCCGAGAAAAATTATTAGAAAGAAGGAATTGAGATAGAGTGTCATACCATGCTCTTGGAGCTTGTTTTAGACCATAAAGTGCTTTGTCTAGTTTGTACACCCAATCAGGATGATGAACATCATCAAATCCTGGTGGTTGACAAACATAGACTTCCTCTTTTATTGTTCCATACAGGAAAGCACTCTTTATGTCCATTTGGTATACCTTTATGTTATGTGAGATGGCAAATGCTAGGAAGAGTCTAATGGCTTCCAATCTTGCCACAGGAGCAAAGGTCTCATCATAGTCAATACCTTCCTCTTGACAATAACCTTGCACCACTAACCTGGCTTTATTTTTTATTATAATGCCTCTGTCATCTGTTTTATTTCTGAATACCCATCTGGTTCCGATGGGATATTTTCCATCAGGCAAGGGACATAGAGTCCAAACATTTTGCCTTTTGAACTGCAACAGTTCATCTTGCATTGCCTCTATCCAATTATTGTCTTTAAGAGCCTCCTGATATTTAGACGGCTCAATTTGGGATAGAAAGGCTGCATGAAGACAAAAGTTTGAAATCTGGCTTCTTGTTTGAACTCCTTTACTTAGATCACCTAAGATTTGTTCTAGAGGATGATTTTTGTTGAAAGGAATGATGTCCAAACAGTTATTTGAGGAGGCAGCATCGGAAGAAGATGAGTTTTCAATGGGGCTCAGAGAGTTTAGAATGTGATCAGGAACATCTATGGATGCATTATCCAAGACAGGAGATAAAGGAGTAGATGGTATATCATCTTGGTTTTGAGAATTTGCTTCTTGAGAATTTATTTGATGAGATGGAAAAGAAGTGAAGAACTTTGAAACAGAATCTTCCTCAATAGAAGATAGATCTTCAGAAGTTTGACATGACTCTGTCGAAGGAGAAGAAGAAGGGATGGAAGGGATGAATGAGAAGCTTTCAAGATCAAAAAGATCATCGGGTGCAGAAGGAAAGGATGAGGTTGATGCTAATTCATTGAATTTTACATCAATAGATTCCTCAATTATTTTTGTTCTGAGATTGAAAGCTCGATATGCTTTAGAAGTCTGAGAGTATCCAACAAAGTATCCAGAATCAACTTTAGCAGCAAATTTGGACAAAGAGTCTTTTGTATTTAGGATAAAACACGGACATCCAAAGACTTTGAAGAAGGAAATGAGAGGCTTTATTTTATACAGAACTTCATAGGCAGTCTTGTTATGTCTTTTTACAATGTGAACTCTGTTCAATACATAACAAGCAGTGTTTACTGCCTCAGCCCAGAATGATAAAGGTAATCCTGAGTCTGCAAGCATGGTTCTTGCAGCTTCAATTAGTGTCCTGTTCTTTCTTTCTACAACTCCATTTTGAGCAGGAGTTCTAGGAGCACTATATTGTCTAAGGATTCCTTTAGAAATACAGAATTTATCAAGAACTTGATTTTTGAATTCTGTGCCATTGTCACTCCTTATCATTTTAACAGGAAGACTGAATTGTCTTTCAAGATGAGTGACAAGAGCAATTATTTTATCAGAAGTCTCATCTTTGCTGAAAAGGAAGAAGGTCCAGCAAAATCTTGAGTAATCATCCACAACAACTAGACAATATCTTTTTCTTGCCAAACTAGCTACCTTCACTGGACCAAACAGATCCATATGAAGCAGATTAAGACAGTTAGTTGTTTTGGATTCCTCAATAGACTTATGTGAAGTTTTATGTTGCTTTCCCTTTAAGCAAGATTCACATTGACCTTCAAAATGAAATTCTTTAGAAGGCAATCCTCTTACTAGAGAAAGGGTTGAAAGCTTGTGAAGAGTTTGGTGATTAAGGTGACTGAGTCTCCTATGCCAGAGAGTGGTTTCAGAAGATGATGCTTTGGCTATCAAACATGTAGGTGAAGATGTTTGAGAGTCAGTAGTCATATCTACAACATAGACATTTCCACGTCTTCTAGCCGTTAGCAAGGTGTGTTGATCAATCAAGACCTTTATTTTAGAGTTTATTTCTGGAGAAAGAATTTTGCAACTATCTTTAGTGAAAAATGAATTAAAATTTTTGTCAGCCAGTTGAGAAACACTCAAGAGATTAAACTTGAGGTTTTCAACTAAGCTAACATCTTTAAATTTCAAATTTCCTCTTGAGACAGAACCGGATCCCACTATCCAACCTTTTGCATTGTTTCCGAAAGAAACAGATCCTCCATTATTTGGAATGAAGTCATTTAGAATGGATCTGCATCCAGTCATGTGCCTAGATCCTCCACTATCCACATACCAGAGATGATTTTGGTTTGAAGAGGATTTCTGCACATGAGAATTATGTACAAAAGATTAGATATGGGGTATTTTATTTTATTTATTTGTTTGGTTTATTTTGTTGTGTATCTTTCATCAATTTCTGCATCATTAACAGCAGTTGTTGCTGATTTTGTTGGAGAAGATTGATTTGAGAATCCACGGGAGAAGAGTTAGCACCATTATTAGAGTAAGAAACTGGGTTCACCGTAGAATAGGGAGGTGGTGTTCCCAAAATGGAAGGTCTGGAGTTAGTACTCAAGGAAGAGGGTAAGATAGAGGAAGAATGAGGATGTGTCCCAACAGATTGGTTACTTGCTGTTCTTACTTTCTTCATCTTATTAGGGAGGTTCCCTTTAGATGAAGAAGTATGATCAGCTTTCAACTTATTAGCCTTTATCCTAGCTTTCTCCAAAGGTGTTTTTGTTCTGCAGTTTTCAGTAGCATGATTGTACTTAAAACATTTTAAGCAGGCTGGGGAAAGAGAGGAATAATTTGGGATGAAAGGTCTATTTGCTTTCATTGTGGGATAAGGAGGATGAGGATGAGAAGGAGGAAACTGGATATTAATCATAGGTTCTTTTCCTTTATCAAGATTTGACTTGATGTTAGAAGTAAGACCCGATTTTGTTGTTTCTTCTGAACTATGAGTAGAGCTCATATCAGGGGCAATCTCATTTTGTTCTGAAGAGTTATTGTGTTGAACTGAGTTCAACTGAGGTTTTTCTATTCTTGTCAGATTTGTATTAGTGGGGTATACAAACTTAGAAAAATAGTTTGGATGATACACCAAAGGAGGTGTATCTATTATTGGAGGAATTTCATCAGGAAGAAAAGTTGGTGAGATAGGTTCAGGAGTGGTTTCTTCCTTATTGTTATCGATTGGGGTGTAATCCTCTGGTTGAGCAGTGTGATTATACCCAATCCCAAATCTTGCTTTGCTGTGAACTTGCTTTTGTAGAAGCATTTTGAATCCTTTGCAAGACTCAACCCACTTTTCACAGCTTACTTGAGTTTGAGATAATTCATCTTTACAAGCATAATATTTTTCTCTTTGTAGATCAAACAATGCTTGTAAATTGATTTTCTCAGTTTTTAAAGCACAGATTTCATTATCTTTTATTTTTATTAATTTTTCCACTTCAGAATTTTTATTGTCAAGGAATTGTTCCAACTCCTGATTTTGCTTTTGAAGCAACATATTGGCTTTCTTTATTTTTGCAAAGGCCTCTATGCAAGCATTGGAACATAGTTTTTCTAAGGTAGAAGAAGATACCTGAGCATCAGAAATATCTGCTTCAGGTTGATCAGAGGAACAAGAATCTTCACCAACAGCCATAAGAGCAAAATCTGTTGGTTCAAAAGTGATGAGGGCATGGCCAACATCTTCAGGCAAGCTGCTCCAGTCTATGTACTCTTGAGAGAAAAGAGCCTGTTGACCAGATGATAAAGATTGGACAGCATGTCCGGGAGCATTTATTTGTGAAGAAGGAGCTGTAACAACTTGAAGTGAGGCAGGAGTAAGTTGGTACATGTTTCCATTTGCAGCTTGTACATATTGCACATTGTTAGAAGAAGAGTTTTGTGCAATGTGTGCTGATTCTTGAGGATTATTGGACCTTTTGAAAGAGGAAGAGGTGGATGAATGTGGTGTTGAAGAGGTGTGTGAAGGTATGTTTGGAAAGGTCACATAAGAAGAAGGGTTAGAGTTTGAAGCATTAGAGCATTCCCTGGCAAAATGTCCAGTGCCATGACATCTATAACATTGGACAGTAGCCTTATTTAGACCAATCCTGGTTTTTCCATGGATACCAGGAAATTTTCTTCTTATCCTCTTGTAGAACTTGTTAGTTCTTATGCTCAAGAGAGCCAGTTGATGGAGAATATCCATCTCTTCCAAGTCATCACTTGGAACTTGATGAAGATCGTCCATGATAAAACAAGGATGGTCAGAGGGGAGAGAGTGGTCATCACATGAAGAGAATGAGGAGGTGATACCAGTAGTTATGTCAATATGTTCATCATAACCCTGATTATTTATCACAGAGTTATGACTAAGGAGAGCAGTGTTCCCTTGAACATACTCTTTAGTTGATTTTCCAGATTTTATTAGTTTTCTTTTCTAGTCAATCTCTCGCTCAAAAGTGAGTAACTTACCATGAACTTGGGTAAGTGAGAGTTTACCAAAATCTGGTGAAGATCTCATGACTATAGAGTAAGTTTCCCATTTTTCAGGGAGAGATCTTAAAAATCGATTTAGAACTGAGATAGGAGGATACACTTGACCAGCTAATTTTAGTTCACTTAAGAGAGAAGTGAACCTTTCAAATTGCTGAGTCAGTGACTCATTATTTAGTTGGCAGAATGTCTCATATTGTTGAGCCAATATCTCTCTAGTATTGGCTACAACATCATCAGTACCACCGAATTGCTCTTTTAGAGCATCCCATAAGTCCTTAGCGGACTCATGGTGAAGAAGACCCGAATAGATTTCATTCGGAAGGGCCATGGCCAGCTGAGCATGTGCCTTGGCATCAAGCTCCAATTTATGAAAGTCTTCTTCAATATAGTTTCGGGGATCCTTAGGGACATCATCTCCAGTCTCTGTGTCCAAGACCATTGGTTTATGAGGTCCGAACATGACAGACTTCCAACATCCTGTATGATTATTTGACAGGAAATGTAACATCCGTCTCTGCCAAATATTGTATTCATGCCTAACCAGAATTGGTGGCTTTGTGGCAGAACCAGTGTTATGGGGGTCTAAGGTGAATTTTTCTGCCATTTGTTCAAACCGTTTTGAGTAAATCAATAGATAGTGAGTACTCAAGATAGTTTGGTTGAATCATTTTTGAACACTTTAGAGTTTCAAAAAACAATCTTTAGCAAATTTTGAAAAGAAGATGATAATAGAAAACTAAACACAGATATCAAAGCGAGCTTTGAATTTTAGCCTTGATGGTTAAACCAAGACTAATGACCAAGGCTCTGATACCAATTGTAGAAAATTGGTGAGCTGAGGAGAGACTAACTTAACCAGGATCAAGAGCTTAGACAAAGCTTTTGAGGTTTTGCTCCCTCTGGAATTTTGCTCTTTAGTTATTTTAGTGTTTAGTTTTCTTAAGTTAGAAGAAAAGAACAGAGAAAACAGTAGGACAACACAAAGAAGATTCAGAAAAGTGTTGTTAATTTATTCATTAGATGTTGGGGTATAAATAGCCCCGACATTTAATGTTTCAAGACAAATACAAGAAGAAGACAAACAGATAAGACTGATGACACTATTACAGACACTGTAGCATCAGAATAGTACAAGTGTAAAGTCAACATAGGATCTTTAAAGATCTTAGTTCAGACTTTTGTACTGATGCTAATACATTATTCTTTCGGAAGCTCTTCATAGGAAACTATCTAATGTAGACAGTTATCCTAAAGAAGGTTACATTTATTCTTTCATCAGAAGAAACATATGTCTTCTGAAATATTGTTTTTCTTCCGAGGCAGATGTCTTTGGAAGTCTTCCGAAGTAAATGACTTTTATTCTTCGGAAGAAAAGGTTCTCTTCCGATAGTGTCTTCTGAGGTTTGTCTTCAGATAGAGTCTTCCGAAGCAACTTCTGAAGTATTGTCTTCGGAAGCATTTTTCTTTTATTTGTCTTCGGAAGCAGTTGTCTTTTATTTATGTCTTCCAAAGGTTCTTCTGAAGACTTTTCTTCGGAAGCTAGTGTCTTTTATTTGTCTCTTCCGAAGGTTCTTCTGAAGACTTGTCTTCGGAAGCTATTGTCCTGCAACAATTACAAAGATTATTTGAAAGGTGGTTTTGCTTTGTCAGTCCTTATTTTCCAACACTTCATCATGTACGCGAAGCTGATGATACCCAGACCTAAGATCGATCTTTGAAAACCATGCCGAGCCTTGAAGCTGATCGAAGAGATCATCAATGCGCGGCAACGGATATCGATTCTTGATTGTAAGCTTGTTCAATTCGCGGTAGTCGATGCACATCCGGAATGACCCGTCCTTCTTCTTAACAAACAGGACCGGTGCACCCCATGGCGAATGGCTCGGGTGAATGAATCCTTTATCAGTAAGCTCTTGCAGCTGGCACGCCAATTCTTGCAACTCTGAAGGCGCAAGTCTGTAGGGAGCTTTAGCAACTGGATTCGCACCAGGTACTAAGTCAATTCGAAACTCTATTTGACGTTCTGGTGGAAGACCCGGCAGATCATCTGGAAATACTTCTGGAAAATCTCTGATCACAGGAACATCTTCAACTATCTTTCCTTTATCCTTTTTCTCCACAATATGAGCTAAAAATGCGATACATCTCTTCCTAAGGTACTTGTGTGCTTTAGTGCATGGCATAAGCTTAAGACCTTTGCTTGAAGTTTCTCCAAATACTCTTAAAGTTTCACCAGTAGGTAAGGGGATACGTATGTATTTCTCATGGCAAACTATCTCCGCTTTGTGGGTGGCTAACCAATTCATGCCTATGATAACATCAAAGCTACCAAGATGCATAGGTATGAGATCAATTGGGAAAACGTGATCACCTAAATTCAACGTACATCCAATAATAATAGTGTCAATATCAATGGTGTTTCCGTCAGCCACCTCCACGTAAAACGGTTTATCTAAGTATGTACGTGTTTTACCAAGCAAGCATTCAAAATCATATGAAACGAAACTCCTATCGGCACCAGAATCAAATAAGACAGATGCATAAGAGTTGTTGATCAGAAATGTATCGTTGACCACGTCCTGGTTGGCTTGAGCAGCTGGAGCATTCAGTTGGAACACCCGGCCTCTTGCCACCCTCTGATTGTTCCCGGTCAACTTTGAGGAGCTGGCAGTGCAAGCGGTGCGTGTTGCATCCTTTGAGCTTGCGGTGCGCTCCTACAAACATTTGCATAATGACCATACTTGCCGCAGTTGTTGCAGACGCGACATGGGCAAGTTAGGTGCGTGATGATATCGGCAGGTATTACATTGAGGAGTATTTCTAGTGTAATTTCTGGCAGTAGTGTTGTTAGATGATTGCTGCGTAGACTTAGCAGCAGGAACAGTGACCATGAAGTTTCTGGTCTTCCTCTTTTTGTTGCTGCTCTTTGATGAATTAGCAGCTTCAGTCTTGATCTCAGTCTTTGTTTCCTTTGTATCAGTCTTCGCCTCAGTCTTCTTCGTTCCTTTCCTTGTAAGTGTTCCATTCTTCACATGATTATCAGTAAGAGTTGCAGATAAACGGATAGCAGCCTCAAGTGTTTTGGGGTTGCTCCCGTAAACAATGTCTTGAATCTGTATCGGTAGTCCGTCGATATACTTTTCAGTTGCTCTCTCCAAGGGTGTGACCAAGTGAGGCACCAGCAGACTATAATCGTGAAAACGAGTATTGTAGATGACATTCTCCCCGCTGTCTTGCTTGAGTTCCCAAAACTCAGTCTCAAGCTTCCTCATCTCGCTACGAGGACAGAATTCAGTGGTCATTAGGTTCTTGACCTCTGTCCATGTCAGTGCTAGGGCAGCATCAACTCCCCTAGTTCGCTTTTCCCCATTCCACCAAGTTAGTGCTCTCTTTTGGAAAACACTGGTGGCATAGCGCACCTTCAAGTTCTCGGGACAATCGCTGTTGATGAAGGTATTCTCCATGCTCTCAAACCACTGCAGTAGACCAGTGGCAGTCTCAGATCCCGTAAACTTCAGTGGATTACAGGAGTTGAAGTGTTTGAATGTGCAAGTTGGTGGGTTTGCACCACCTCTGTTCTAAGTGAGAGACTGATTGGCTTGTGTCAGTTGATTCACCAATCTAGTGATCAGTGTTGCTAACTCTTGTATACCGGAGTTGGCATTACCGTTGTTAGCATCCCCACTGTTCGAGTCATCTTCGTTGTGACTGCGCGGCGGCATGTTTCTGAGAAATTAAAAACATGTTACTACCGTTTACAACGTAAGTCATACAAACAATGGTCAGTTGAGTTCATTTAAACAGTTAGGATTACATATAGGAACTATATTTCTCTCCTATCTGTTATTAAACTCATAACATTTATAAATTTCCTATTATTATACTAAGTGTCCTAGTTGGTCATAACTAATATTAGCTAGCTATTCTTAAGTCCTATACATTCCCCACCCTATACCAACACTGACAACCTCCCGATGCAATGCAACAAGCTTATATAAAGGGCATATGCAGAGGTAGATCGCAATCTCCCCTACACCGTCCCACCACTGTTCCATTGCACCACAATTATGCCCTTGCTAGAATTTAGGGTGTATCATGTATCTTACCATAGTCACACTTCACAAACCTTATCCTAGGTAGGATAATTTTGAGTGAAGTGGTCTCTAGTTCCCTTGGACAATTAGGTTCGCCTAATGTCTAAGTTCACCTGACATGTAGGTTTTCCTATTTCTAAGTTCACCTAATGTCTAAGTTCACCTGACATTAAAGTTCCCCCTAATGTCTAAGTTCACTAAATTCCATACCAAATCTCAATGTCCCTAATCATCAATAAGGGTCCATATCATCACTGAGTGCTCTTATTGTCACTAAGTGTTCATATCCTCCCTGTAATTTATTCTCATCAAGTGTCCATACCATCACTAAGTGTTAGTATCATCACTATGCGTTTATATTCTCTCCAAGTGTCTATATCATCATTCAAGTCTCCAATCAATCACCAAGTGTTCGCTTCGTTCATTGATCCTATGCATCCTACGTGTCCAATCTGTGTGTTTCATAAGTGAATTGATAAGTGTTTATCAAGTGTGATCATCCATGGGTCAATCCAAACCACTCCAACAAATGTATCATCAACCATAACCTTAAAACAATCCCTAATAATATCCTAAGTTCCTGACACTGAAAGACCCCCAATATAATACAAATGGTATATGTATAGGGCATATGTAAGGGTCAGTCGCAACTGCCCTAACCACCGTCCCACCACCTTTGTAGTATACCACGAGTGTGTCCTTGTCCGAAGTTTATAAATTAGACAAATAATTCTCTAAAGCGGATAATTCCTAAGCAATTAATTTCCTAAACAGATAATTTCCCAAACGGGTAGTTCCCACATTCTTCAATACTGACATCCACCTAATGCACCGTAAATGGTATATATATAGGGCATATGTAAGGGTCAGTCGCAACTGCCCTAGCCAACGTCCTACCACCTTTACGATACACCACGTGCATGTCCTTATTGAATCATTAGGGCACACGTAAGCAAGAAATTAATAAGCAGTATATGCATATCAGATGTATAACAGGAGTTCAGTTAACATGTAATAAACACATAAGCATGAAATCCTGAATATACTAACTAGTGTATGAAATAGTTCATACTAGGGTATCCTACGGTTATAGACTAGGTCAACCATTTCTAGTAACCTAATTCCCTATAACCCAGGCTCTGATACCAATATGTAACACCCCGACCGATGGTGGAAACGTCGGGATGCCACGAGAGATGTGTAGATTGTTCAAAAGCTCGTGGGCATCTAAATCAAATCATCATATATCATTCAATCAACCGAAATAATTACACAAAAATCATGTTCATCATGAATTAAATACATCAAATACACAAAAGAATTAGCTAAACTAACTAAACTCTATTCGCCAGAATTTTAGTTAATTTCAGCTAAGTCCAAGTTCTTATATGATGATTGTCCAAAAGTGAGATTTCATCTCCTTCAACCTACTTAGCTTCATCACCTGAAACATGTAAAGAAATCAAGTGTCAACTACTAAGTAGTTGGTGAGTAATCATAAGTTTTTATACTTAAAAGGTTTTATAAAATGAATTTAAAGGTTTAAGTTTAAAATAGTTTTTATAAATGGTTTAGATAAAATGAGTATAAATGCTTATGATTTCCTGAGAAAATTCACAATAATACCTCTATGAGATAATCCAACCAATATCCAAACTCAACAATCAAACACATACACAAACACATAATCACATAACCAATCAGTCATAATCAATCATAGATAATCATAGTCAATAAGAGAAAATCAAACCTCATAACCAATCAATCAATCTCATTATCAACATTCTCAAATAATATCTGTGACTATACATGGACATTATGTAATTAACATAAGTTAAAAACATGATCCATAGAGTGGTCGCTAACCACGTGACAATACATGAAGTCAAAGCAATTAACCGAAGTCAAAGGCAATGATTCACAGAGTGGAAACAATCCACGTGACAATACATAATGTCAAAGCAATTAACCGAAGTTAAGAGCGATGATTCTCGGAGTTTGTGACAATACGTGAAAATCTTTGTTATTGACCGAAGTCAATAACAATGTTTACACGGATATAAGATAATAAGAGATAATCCATAATAAATGATAATTTTATATTTTGAATATCATATTGATAAACAGGTATTATCCTTGTGTTATCAAAATAATATTTAAATTGGTATACATGCTTCACCTCCGAGTTTTAAAACAAAACAGTTTAAAGCAAGGGAGGTTATGAGAACTCACCTGAAGTCCTTAGTATATGTGTTCTCGTATTATGCACGCTCGCGTATGTAACTCAACTCAAGGAACTGTAATTAGTGTGTTTACATGTTCATAAGTATATGTGTATTTTATCCCAAATCAATTGTCTAGTTTATATCCTTAAGTGTCGGGTCACTTAGTGGATTTATCCTAAGGTGGCTTGTCCCACCTGAAGTTTATCAATAATCATTTTAGGACATGAATTAAACTTGTTAGTTTTCACTTAATTATAGCTGATAATTACTTGTGAATATATCTATATTAAACAAAGATGCCCAAAAGAACATGATGTCTTCGTTCACACATACATCATATATATACATGCAAAATTATTTAACTCCACCACTAATATCCAATTTATAAGATTCACTTCATGTTTATAATAGTTGTAATTTGTTTGCTCCCTTATTTGTTAAATCTTACCCATTGAGTTAATCCCATCATTGTTAAAAACTTAGGTTAGAAAGAGAAAAGGTGGTGATCGTTATAGTTTTCTTATGCATGTATTGATATATGTATGTGTGGGTGTATATAATCATGTTCTTCATTTAACCTAACCCTTTCCTTTAACGAAAATTAGGTGCGGTTTCATACGAGGGCAGCGAACCTATTCATGAGAATAATAGGTTCGGCCCATTGGACTAAGGTTCGACCAAGTAGGAGTTTCCACACTAAGGGTTCGGCTAGGCTCAAGGAACTCCATGGTTCGGCTAAGAAACTTCAAACCAGCCCCAAGGTTCGCCTGAATAAGGTTCGTGGCTCCCATAGAGTTCGGCTAGGGCTCGCTTGAGGGAGGTCCATAGCACAGCTTCGCTGCATGAAGCCCACGAACCCTTAGGTTCGTTATCATGCAGCCTAACCTCAAAAAGGTTCGTTACAGGTGGGTTCGTTGCAAGCTGGGAGAAAGGTTCAGTGGTGTTGCTAGGCCTGGGTTCGGCTCCATATGGTTTCGCCACCCTAGGCCTCGCTGATGAAGGTTCGCCCACCCTTCATGAAGGTTCGGCCCCTTAGTTGCAGGGTTCGGCCACCTGTGCAGTTGCGAACCAGCCATCCCCATTATGCTCATCCTTTTAATCGTAGGTTTAAGGATATCCATGGCATCCCTACTGTTACTACTAACTCGTTTAAGAGTTTTACACACAATGAAATCCGTGATTATCACAAAAATTAAAGGTTCTCAATCCCCACAACAAAACCGAAAAATAATACCTAGATTTACCTCGATTGGTCGGTTGAAAGCAGGGTTTCTTTGTACCTCCTTGTAGCTCTCGCTCACACGAACGCGTGGACACCAAGATCTTTCGATTTCGTGGAGTGATGATCAAGAAAAGTTAGAGAGAAGATAGAGAGAAATGTAGGTGTGTGTGTTTTTAGAGAGAGAGAGAGAGTTTAAGAGAATGAAGAAGATGGTGGAGTATTCCATCATTTATGTTCATCCCGTCCCCGCGTGTTCGGTCCCGTTTTTATCGCGATTATAATAAAATGTTCGGTTTTTTTTTAACGTAAAACATATTTAAACATAAAATGTTTAAATAATTGGTTTTCATTAATTAAAATGATTTAAATAATTTTATTTCGTAAAACGATTTCGTTTACTAAATCAATTATTTTAAATAATGATTTATTCGATTTTGATTTAGGTTGTGATTCCTAATAAATATTTTTAGTTTTCTTTATTAATTTAATATCGTTAGATATTATTTAATTATCTCGTCGAAACGCGTTACTCGTGTACGTATTCGTAAAGATCGTCACCTTTGCGAATCCGATGCTCGTATCGTATTTCGATTTGATTTATAATTTATGGAATATCGTTTCAGTATATTATTCTTAATAATTATATTCGTGTGAATCGTCACTCACGCGAATACATTATTAAGTTAATATTTCCGAATCAACATTCGCGTTTAAGTAATGTTCGTAACCTCACTTCGCTTAAACAAATTTCCATTATTTATTAACTTTAATATTATCATTCCCAAACCAAAACCCACTAAACCCTAGTCACTGACACATCCATGATAGACCGAAATATGCATATGTATAGGGCATATGTAAGGGTCAGTCGCAACTGCCCTAGCCACCGTCCCACCGCTCTTTCGATAAACCATGACCATGTGTCCTTGTCTATGTTTAGTAACCAACAACAACCAACTCTTAATCTCCTTTCCATTCCAACCCAATAATCCATAATCATCAGAGTATTCATCTGCGATAAACTCTCTGATTCTGTTTAGTTGAGTTACAACTAAACTTCCCATGGTTTATGCGTATAATATGTACTGAATATGTATACCAATAACAGTGATAATCATCAAATAATGTGTTAATATTAATAATTATAAAATCTCAGGTCGTAACAGTACAATCGTACGAATGTACGGACAACCTAAAGTACAGTGATGTTACATAAGGTTCCTAATTTGGTTGAAAAACACGCGTCTTGAGTTGTTTAGAGGATGAACTGGAAGCTGGCATGGTTCGATCCTTTGATTGACTGAGAGGGGAAAAGAATTTTGGCTTTGACCCCTTTAAGCCCTCCATTTTTGTATTATTTACACTTTTGACTAGGAACCTTCTATGGATTAAAACAGTTTAAATATTTACATATATGGCCCTCTAAGTTTTTTGAGTTTATTATTTCATGTAATTTCTTTTATAAACATTCAAAAGTTACTAATAATAATTTCTATTTTTTAGATTATATAGCCAATATATACTTATGTATATATACATTAGTTTTTATAATCTTCTTATTTAAAATTTCACTTATAACTTTTTAACATAATTATTTTATACAACAAATTTTACAAAATAATGAATATCATTATTATGTGTGTAACAAAATTTGTTTGTTTGAGTGTATATATATTGGTTTATGAATACAAATGTTTCAAAGGATACCACAGGCTTTGTTTTATTATAAATCAAAGATGATTATATTGTTAGAATTCGTAATGAAGAATCCCAGGGATTACATTCAGTGGCACTGAAAAATTGTTCACTCTAAGGATGAGTAACAATGACATTATGAACCTCCATCTAAATTTGCTCCAACTTGTCCATGCCTTAGTTGTATATGATCTTGAAAAGATACCTCTAAACAAACATGATAACCACAAGGATGGCTGGCATAAAGAAGGCCAAGGCAAGAGTTAAAACTATAAAGGCAACTAAATGAAATTTTGGATGCATTAGCCTAGGTCCAAGACTGTAAGAACATAAAGGCTCGTACTTCCCAAAATATTCTAAGTTCTTCGTCTCACTATACTCCCAGAAGTCCAAAGAAAGCCTCGGAATGATAAAGTTATACTTTGAAGGCCATTAACCTTCCGAAGGTAACATTACCCAATGCTTCCAGAGAATAACTCTATCATTCCTATGCCAAAGACAGAAGACAAAGCTTCTGAAGTATAGAACACATAAAAGGACTTGCTGATCTGAGCTTTCGAAAGAAACTTCACATTGCATGCCTCGATGATTCGATGCGTTTGATAAAGCAGCTTCCGATACAATAACTTTCGAGGAGATTCCTCTTCAAATGAATGCCTTTTTCAAGAAAGTTTCAGAGGTGCTTTCCATTATCAAAACCGGATCAGAAGACATTCCTATGATAATCGGCAACATGCTACAATTGTCACATCAATAGAGGACAATTTGCCTTAATGTTGTGTGTAGCATAGGAATTTAATGTTAAAGTAAAATAAGTTATTTATATTAATTGTAATTAATATAACTTGGCCTGTCAAGCGGTTACAGTATACTAGATTTAGCTTTAGTTTGTTTCTCATGTTGTGTCCAGCCTTGTATTCCTACGAGTATACAGCTGAAGCTCTTTGTATATAACATTTCATATGCAACTTAGGTATCGTGCTTTCAAGAAGAGTCTTGTACACTTTGCAATTTTAATCAAATATACATTGAGCTTGAAGTTTTTCTACGTTCAACGATACTAAATTGTTATTGTGTTTGTGAAACAATTAATAGAGTATTCCGCATCTATCGATTTGTTAAAAGAAATCTTGTCTAAGTGTTGTGTAAAGTTGCACAACTCGATCCAACAAAGTGTATTATTGAAGTTAACTTCAAGGAAGGAGATCACTACAAGCTATGTACTCTATGTTTCTAACATATGTAAAGTCTTGTGTCGATATGGTTGCTAAATAAGCATGCTTCTGTTTAGTTTTTGAACTCATTAACTTTTTTCAACTATGCATCAAATGTTTGTTTGTAAGGAATATGCCCAAAATGTTTTTGTTAAAACTCATGTAATAACTTCCATGAAAGATATGAATAAAAATGCTTATACTTCTGCATATTTAATTAAGTCTTGTAATGTTTGGTATGATTGTTTTTGACATGTTAATTTTACATCAAAGTTTCATTTGATTAAATTTGATTGGATACTCAATTTTTCCATTGATTATAATTCAGAATGTGAAACATGTCTTAAAGTCAAACAAAAAATATCAACATTTTAATCGTTCTAAATTATATTCGAGCCTCTGGATACGATTCAGATTCAGTATTCGCATTAATGTGTGTGATTTAAGTTGATTTCCACATTGTGTGGCAACAAATACTTTATCATATTTCTTGATAATGGTACAAGATAATACTTTGTATATTTATTTAATAGTAAGGATGAAATAATTGACATATTTATCTTGTATAAAACTTAAAGTTGAAATTTAATTATAAAAAGAGAAAAATCCTAAAAAGCAATAGATGAGGCGATATATTTCAACATTTTATAATATTTGTGCACAACTGTAATCATTCAAAGTGCATTGCTACTTACTCCCAAGATAATGACATTACAGAATGAAGAAAATCATCCATTAAAAAATGATAAGTTATTAGTAATTCGGTATCCATGTTTCGATAAGGTCTAGGGCATTGAAATCGCTTGAGGCCCCTCACACTAACTATATTTTTTTTCTTAATTATAATTAAATAAAAAGGTATTTCAATAATTAAAAAAAATAAATTTGACAAAATTTATGATTAAATTTAAATAAAAATGGAAAAATAACAAAAATTTACATATTAAATTAAACTAATATATCACACAAGATTATATCGAAGTCGAAAATGTTTATCTTAATCTCATTCGACATCTTTTCTTTCCGACATTTAACTCTCTTAAACTTTACTTCTTTTTGTCTGTCTGGGAAAAATAATACAATAACCATTCTAAACAGCTACATATCATCCACGAGATAGTAGCCACATTTTGTAGTTTCACTTATTAACTTTAAATAGATATCTTCCATGCATTTTACTATTGAGTAATGGTAACTGATAAGAACATTGATGCCATCGTTCGTATGAGAAAACCAACGGAACATGTGTCAAAGCCATAAATCATATGAAACCCTTGATTTGAGTACGATAGTTGGCTAGTAGTGATCACCTTAGTGAAAATGCCCTCACATACCTTTTGAAAAATTTATTTGAACACAATGAGTGCATTTGATCAATTATACCGAACATTCATGTGCATGGACGGATTTAGGTAGAGGGCAGTGGGTTCACGGAAACCCATTGCGCTTCGACTCATTAGTAGGGAATTTTTTTTTGAATGAGTTAAACAACAGAGTGAACCCATTAATATTTTAGGGATGAATCCTGAGATGAACATATTAAGATTTTTAATAGTGAATTCTTAATATAATTTTCATAGCAATTTGTGATCAGCTTAATTAGATTTCTATATGATCGTGTTAAAATCACATTTCGGTCATATAAACTTAGCAAGCAAAATGGTAATTATTAGTGGTTAAAACCATGGGATCAAGGTAATTTTGGTCATACAAACTTATCATATTTCGTTTAGGTTTCGAGGCGTTGCCCTCAACCATACAACGGGCGTTGCCCCCTTGACCCATGTTTGTCTACGTACATTTTACTTGAGTGTGATGCTCGGTAGCTACTACAACATTCGCAACAAATTTAAGATCACCAGTCATAATCTAATAAGTCAAAGTGATTTGAGATTAGTGAAAATTCATTTTGTTGAATTGAAATTTTTTTATAGTGTGATTATTTAAGTGTATGTTTAAAATGAATGGGTTTCGTTCATTTATATAGAGTGAGAAGTTCAAAATGCTTTTTTTTAATTATCAAGATTAACGGTTAATAGTTGTTAAATGGCTTCCTATCCAGTTTTTTGGACCCACGATTCAGGCTGCTCAAGCAAACATGAGAGGTTGCGGTGAGTTACCGGTTAACCCTTCCAAACCGGTTGAACCGATTGCCCAATCTCGCAAACACCCCCTTCCCTCATAAGTCCTAACAGAAAGTTTGGACGTGCATGTTTTCAAAATAGACAGGCCGGTGTAGTATATATGTAGCAAATAACATATAACTAGTTGCATAATAACTGTAAATTACAAGATCAACTGCACATAAAGTTTATGCTAAATCAATGTAATTTAATAAGAAACGTTATAAATATTATATATAATTTTAATGATAATTTTTTCTACTATTATAATAAATAAACATCTTTGTTGTCATTTCTCATCTTCTTACACTATTATTATCACATGTCATTTTTTTATCAATCTACTCAATTCTCTCTTATATTAAATAATAATAATACTAGTGATATATAATATTATTTTTTTTTCATATAAAAAATAGTTTTAAAAAAAAATTAAATGCAAATCTATTTTTAGAAAATACAGTTAAAAGATTTAAAAAAATATAAACAATTTTAAAACTAAAGTTTTCTAAAAATAAGAAATATTTAGTTTTTAGAAAGTAGTAGTTAAAAAAATTCTTAAAAAATTATTTTTTAAAATAAAATAAACTTTAAACAAGAGTTTTTAAACATTGTGATATTTATGAACAGATGATGTCTATTAATTTCTTTACAAAATGAAGTAATAGAACTGATAGAGAAGTTACATTTTTTGTACTTTATATTATGATATTTTTAATTTGACTCCTTTGATTGTAATAATTATATAAATTATGCCTTTTGTTCTTGATTTACAAAAAAACTAGTTTTTAACATAATACGAATTAAAAAATTTAATGTTAATTAGTTCAATGATATCAATTGTTACAAATAAAGATGATCATGTATAATTTATTTAGTTATTAAATTTTTAATTATTATTTTTCTGTTAAAATATTTATTAATGTGTAAATTAATCATTTTATAATTTTTAAATTTTCATTGCTAATTATTTAGTGTATTATTTACTCCATGTTATAAACAAGATAATAACCTACTTACAAATAAATATGAAGTAATCTAATAAAGAGCTTGTCTAATCTTCTTATACTAATAAATGACTCCAAAAAATATCTCATGATATTCCCCTATTATTTCAAAAAAGTATGTTTATTTTTAAATATAAAAACATATAATTAATGTTATTAATAATATACATTGTTTGTACAAATACACTAAATTGATACTAATAAATAATAATATGATAATAAATATCATCTATATATTATTATTATTATTATTATTATTATATATGTGTGTGTGCATTAAGAAAAAAATTATAATTTTTTTAATTTTTAAAGTTTATTAATATAAAAAAGGTATAATTATTTAATTAAAAAAGAATACAATTATTTTAATATGATAAAGAATTATGAAATCATATAATTTTTATTTTACAAACAGGTGTAATACGCGATTATAATCTAATAAAGAGCTTGTCTATCTTTAGCGAGATACCAGATGCAACGTAAGTCGCCAGTCTGTGGGGCAATTAAAATTTTGGAGCAGTTTGTCCTTTTGCTTAGAATTTGGAAGATGTCACTGCTTGTGGGCACTTAAAAAAAATTTTAAAAATGTGTGGTTATCAACTCTGTCATTAAATAGAATTTATGTGGAATGTGGTATAACTTTTCGATAATAAAATTTAATATTATTATTCAGATATAACAAAAGCTGGCTCTTCTTTTTGGGGTTGCAACAAATTTCATGTTTCTAGAAAAGGAATTCTAATCTTCTGGTTCCATGTTCATGAGTCTTGGAACATAGGTTGAGGGTACAAAGGTAAGCCCGGAGTGTTAAAAAAAATCGTATTCGAAAGTCTCGATATATAGTGTTAAGATTCGGATACCTATTTTGAAAAATTTTAAAGTAGTTCGGATATTCGATATCCGAAATAGTTTTTTCGGATAATTTTTTTGGATTTTCGGATGTTTTGGATATTCAGATATTTGAAATTTATATTTTTTTTTAAAATTCACTTTTTTTTATCCGATTGGATATCATAATATGTATCCGAAATTTTCGGATATCCAAATTCAGCTATCTGAATCACCAGATATCCGACAATTAACACCTCTACATGCACCCAAGAAGAGATTTGAACGTCTCCTAGAATTTGATGCTCTGAGGCATGCTCGAGCCCACTCAATAGAAACCTACAACTGAGTAAACCTCATAACCTTGACTCAGCAAACTTGTCTCAGTCTATATTCGAATCCAAAACCTCCTATAAAGAAGTTAAGAGAACAACCATTAGACTGACTACAAGCTATTAGTTTTGTAAGGGTTAAATGGATTGTAGGTTTTTTCATATTTGCTTGCGCGTGCTATTTTACGGTTAATAAAATAAAATAAAATTAGAGATTTGGCATAACTATGAAGGTAGATTTCTAGATCAGAATTTTTGAAGCGTTGAGAATAATCATTGTGGGGAGTTTCACTTTTAATTATAACCATCACTTTAGTAAAGTCAATAGAGATTATATGTTCTTAGCTCCTTAACAGAATTTCAATCGTAGGTCCCTCGTCCGGCCATCCACTTTGTCTAATTTGAGTATTCGATTCCCTCTAGGCTATTCCTACGTAAAAAATGACCTCTCGTGGTACACTCTAGTTTCCCACAAAATTTTCCGACAAAATATCGACGAATAAAATTTTCTACAAAATGGCGACGATTTTCTGACAAAACAAAACGAAAAAACAACACTAAAATTTCCTGTGAAGTTCCGACGAAATAGCTTCCAAATATAAATTGGTCGCTATCTAGTCGCTACATCTTTCTCATTTCCGACAAACTACAAACAAAATTTAGCAATATTATTAAAAATTTTAGTTCGTCGGAAAGTGAATTAATTTTCCGAGAAAATTCCGACAAACGAAAAAAATTATTTTAAAGAAAAACAAATATTTCAATTTTGTTGGAAGTTTGTCGGAAAGTTGACAAATTTTCCGACTATGTTACGATGAAGTAAAAATTATATTATTTAGTTTTATCAAATTAGTTTTAGAAAAAAAAGAAAACTGTTAATTTTCATGTTTGGTCAGTACATCGTCGGAAAATAGATCAAATTTCCAACAAGTTTCCTACAACTTTAAAAAAATATCACTTTTCTTTATTAGAACAAATTTGCTAATTGTAAATAATATTTTTCTTTCTTCGGAAATTCATCGGAAATTTGATATATTTTCCCACGATTTTCCGACAACCATAAAAATATTATTCTAGTTTTCAGAAAATTATCGTAACATTTATACATTTTTTCAGTTTGTCGAAAAGTTGTTGGAAATGTGATTGATGTGCACAAAGTAGTTTAATTAAAATTAACAAAATCGAAACTAAACTAGACACTAAATAATACTCTAGACTCTCTAAAACTAAACTATTGACAGGCAAGTGGACATATCGAAATTAGTAAAGCAAAAGCAAGTTCGGATATCAAACCCACAGACTTCTACAGAAAATGCTAACTATACTCAAATACTTATCTATACAATTATGGTTAAATGAAAATTAGAATTGGAGGGGGGGTGTTTACTAAATAATTAAAAATATACTAAAAAGAAAGAATGACCGAAAACAACTTGAGTCTGAAAACATAAATCAACTAAGATTTTATGATGATGGAATTACTGCCTAGGTCTGAATTCTATACATGCTCAACAACTCTTCTATCAATTATGGAACTAATGTGAAACCGTGATCTTGAAATACTAAAATTATAAGTAACCTAGAGCATCTTCGACCCTTCTCAAAGATGTTAACCAAGATACCTAATAGCCGTTGTAACATCACTGTACTTCCGGTCGTCCGTACATCCGTACGATTGTACTGTTACGACATGAGATTTTGTAATTATTAATATTGACACATTATTTGATGGTTATCACTGTTACTAGTATACATGTTTAGAACATATTATACGCGTAAACCATGGGAAGTTTAGTTGTAACTCAACTAAACAGAACCAGAGAGTTTATCGCAGTTATATTGTTGATGAATATGGATTTGGTTTGGAAATGAAAAGGGGATTTAAGTTGGTTGTTGTTTGGTTACTAAACATAGTCAAGGACACATGGTCATGGTTTATCGAAATAGCGGTGGGACGGTGGCTAGGGCAGTTGCGACTGACCCTTACATATGCCCTATACATATGCATATTTCGGTCTATCATTGATGTGTTAGTGACTTGGGTTTAGTGGGTTTTGGAATGGGAATTGATAATATTAAAGTTAATAAATAATGGGGGTATAATTGGAATTAATTACGCGATGGTGAGGTTACGAACACAATTTAAACGCGAATATAAATTCAGAAATATTAACTTAATAAAGGTACTCGCGTGGGTGACGATTCACACGAATATAATTATTAAGAATAATATTCTGAAATAATATTCCTTAAATTATAAATCAAATCGAAATACGATACGAGCGTTGGATTCGCAAATATGACGATCTTTACGAATACGTACGCGAGTAACACGTTTCGACGAGATAATTAAATAATATCTAACGATATTAAATCAATAAATGTAAACTTAGAACGTTTATTAGGAATCACAACCTAAAACAAATCCGAACGAATTATTTTGTTTAAACAATATTTGATTTAACGAAAATAAATGGAGACCTTTTATTTAAACGACTTTCATTGAAAAACTATTTTATTGAAAATGAAACTTATTTATTTAAATGCCTTACGTTTAAATATGTTTAACGAGTAAAACCGAACATTTATTATATCTTATCGCGATAAAAACGAGGCCGAGCACGCGGGGAGAACCCGGGCTATAAAAGCCCATCCCTCCTCTTTCTTCTTCATTATTCATACTCTTACTCTCTCTCTAGAACAAGATTTCCGCCACTTTCTCTCTCTAGATCTTTTCTCTACCATAACTTCTTCGTTTCTTGACGGATTCAAGTGATTTTGGTGTCCACGCGTTCGTGTGATCAAGAGGAACAAGAGGATACGAAGAACCTTTGCATTTGAGCGTTATTTCAAGGTAAATCTGCTGTTCTACTTTCGGTTTTCATTTAGATCTAGAATCGGTTATATTCTTGTTGTGTGAACGATGTTTATAACTTAAAAACACTAAAACGCATGGGGGGTAAGTATGGGAAAGCCATGGTAACGATTTACAAGAAAGTTAGAGCCTTGGAGATGCTGATGAACAGTAGAATTTCGCGCAGCTGGGGGCCGAACCTTCCACAGGTTGGCGAACCTTCTTGGGCGGGAAGGGTTAAAGGTGGCGAACCTTATGCCATCACCGAACCCTTGGCCGAACCCTTGGTTGGGGCGAACCCTAACCACCACGAACGAACCTTCTTTTGGCAAGACAAGTGCAAGGGCCGAACCAATGAGGGTGGCCGAACTTTGGTTCGACCGAACCTTCTCGAACGAGCCTTTGCTCTAGTTGGGCCGAACCTTAGGGAGGTTAAGAACCCTGGACAGCAAGCCTTGTGGCACCGAACCTTCATAGGCGGGAAAAGGATGGCGAACCCTAAATGAGCCGAACCTTCTTGTTCCCTCTAGCCTCGAACCCTCGGTAACCCTACGAACCTTAGCATTCCCTGTGAGCCGAACCCTTTCATTCCTTTTGGCCGAACC
This sequence comes from Mikania micrantha, assembly GCA_009363875.1. NCBI lineage: Eukaryota > Viridiplantae > Streptophyta > Magnoliopsida > Asterales > Asteraceae > Mikania > Mikania micrantha. The sequence continues at coordinate 58,294,493 of CM018691.1, read as the reverse complement.
TGATGAAGCCGGGATCACATGGGAGGGACGAACCTTACCGAACCTTTGCTTTCATGTGGGCCGAACCATGGTTATTGACTGTGTATTGGGCCGAAACCTTGGTGTGGGCCGAACCTAAGAGTGCTATACAATAGGTTCGCTGGAATTCTAGAACAAAAAGCTAAATTGGGGTTTTGGACTAAAATTTAGGATAATTAAAAGAACAAGGTATATATGGGGATCCATGCATGCATGAAACACTTTAGGTGACCACCTTTTCTCTCTCTAACTTGAGTTTTTAAGGATTTTGAGGTTATATATATATATATATTGATTAATTGTGTAAAAACTTAAATTCTAATAAGGATAAACTAAATACAATTTACTTTAACTTAAAGTATACTAATATGAATTAGAGTATAGTGGTCAATTGAGTGAATCATGCATGTACTTATAGGTATGAGTGTGATTAGGATTAATACACCTACACCTACATACCTATGGGAGTATACTTAGGATTCCAAGACTTGTTTATCATTATGTAAGGATGAAAAGAACAAACAAGTTTAACTCCCGTGTTAGGATGATCCTTAATAAATAAAAAGTGTGATAATGTAACTAAGACTAAACGAACTAAGTTAACAAATCGCTTGATGATTTAAAGTAAACACTTAAGATCGCTTAACTAGATTATGACTTGTATGCTTATGAACACGAACACACGCTAATTACAGATCTTTGAGTTGCTTTGAGTTTACATACGCGAGCGCGCATAATCCAAGAACACCGGATCTAAGGACTCAGGTGAGTTCTCATAACCTCCTTTTAAACTGTTTTGTTTTTAAACTCGGAGGTGAAAATATGTATACCCATTTTCAATATTTTTTGATATCACATGGATGACACTTGTTTATTTGTACGAAATCCATATTTATGGATTATCATATTCCATGAGTTGTTACTGTTGACTTCGGTCATTCGTAACGACTGTATGTATTGTCACGAGGAGTTTGCCTCATCCGTGTGTCGTTGTCTTTGACTTCGGTCAACTACAATGATACATGTATTGTCACGAGGAGTTTGCCTCATCAGTGTGTCGTTGTCTTTGACTTCGGTCAACTACAATGATACATGTATTGTCACGAGGAGTTTGCCTCATCCGTGTGTCGTTGTCTTTGACTTCGGTCAACTACAATGATACATGTATTGTCACGAGGAGTTTGCCTCATCCGTGTGTCGTTGTCTTTGACTTCGGTCAACTACAATGATGCATGTATTGTCACGTGGAGTTTGCCACATCCGTGTGTCGTTGACTTGACTTCGGTCAGTTGCAATGATGCATGTATAGTCACTTATAATATTTGAGATGATTGATAATTGAGATTGGTTGAATGTTTATGTGATTGAATACTTATGATTAATTGAGATGTGTGATTATGTGTTGGATTTTGTGTTTGGATTATGTGTTTTGATTGTGATGGATTATATCGCAGGTGTCATGTGGATTTTCTCAGGAAAACTCTAAACTTTTATAATCATTTTGAAAACACTTTTAAATATAAAACTTATGATTACTCACCAACTACTTTGTAGTTGACACTTGATTTTCCTACATGTTTCAGGTAAGGAAGCTAAGTAAGTTGAGGAAGAAGAACTCATACTTTTGGACATCATCATATAGGATCTTGGACTTAGCTAATTAACTGAAATTCTGGCGACTTGAATTTAGTTAAATAGTTAATTCTCTTTTGTAATTGATGTAAACATTTCATGATAGACATGATTTTTGTGTAATTAATTTGGTTGATTGAATGATATATGATGATTTGATTTAGATGCCCACGAGCTTTTGAACAATCTACACATCCCTCGTGGCATCCCGACGTTTCCGCCATCGGTCGGGGGTGTTACAGCCGTTAAACTACCGGTTAGATGGATTTCCTTCACAGGTCACCCAAACCCACTAATGACATATCCAATAGACAATATACCTCACAACACGAAAGTCACAAATACACCAAGGTGCAAGGGATAACTAGGAATCTCTATCTGGATTCGGTAAACAAGAAATGACAGATAAACTAGAAAGAATCTTCTCACAAAGCCTTTGACTAGAAATCTAACACACAAGATAAACAGACAATCTCTCACTTTAAACTTTTGAGATTGGTTGAACATCTAGATCATGAAAACCACTCCTATGGAATACTACGTCTAGCAAACCATTCAATAATAAAAAACACACAGTAATTGATCTAACATGCACCTATGTTGTGAAAGACATTCACCAAAGCACATGAGGAATAAGAAATCATGCAATAGTTGATTCTAAATATACGTATACATCCAATAATCAAAACCAAGTCTTTATATCATTAGTTCATCACAATCAAATGTTCCAAAACCAATAGAATTAATGTCAAACATGCATATTCATCATAACCTAGGTAGTTCTAAGGGTTTAGCCCAAAATCATTCCATAAACAATGGAAAATCTAATCAGAAACTGAATTGAAAACATGGAAATTCAGTATAAAAACAAAGAGTAATCAAAACCGAATGTTTTACACCCTTGATTATGAATCCTAGGGCTTCCAAATGTTAATCCTTGCCTTCAAGATCTTCCAATCACCTCTTGTCGCCTCTCTAGAGCTCTTTAATCGTGTGTAACCCAAATTTTTCCACCCAGCCGTCTTTTAATCGATCAAAACATTTTTTTATGGGTTATTCTCTTCGTCGCGTACGACGATAGGGTTTTGGGATGTCGTCGCGTAGCGAGACGAGCTGCAAAAGCCGACAAAATAGTCGGGTCAACCCAAATGATTAAGTTAAAGGCATTTTGGTCTTTTCCATCTCTCTCGTAGCGCGATAGGGTTACATATCGTCCTCGCGAAGCGCGACGACTTTTATTTTCTTGATTTTTTCACTTCTTAAATTCCCGATCCATCCTCGCACTACCGGAAGCCTGTTTCTCTGCATTTTTGTCCCGAATATCTTCAATTATGACCTACATGCAACAATCAACATAATGTTAAGTACTAGCTGTAATTAACCAAAAATAAAACAAAATATATACAAAAACAAGGAAAAACGGACTGAGAAAACCGATGTGTTTTACAACACATCAGTGATAAATTTTCCGACGAATTTTCGACAACCTAAAAAGTATTATTATAGTATTAGTGAAAAGAAAGCGTAAAATTTATAAAGTTTAATAAATTTTTCAATACAAAATGAAAATGTTGTTATTTAATTGTACAAGATTAATTTTAATAAATAAAATGATGATATTTTTAGGTTGTAATAAAGAAAATATTACTTTTTACTATACTAAAATTGTTAGTGGGCTTAATCTATTATATAACACTGAAATAAAACATTCTAAAAAGATAATATTTTTAACGATTATTATAAAAAACAATTTTAACATTTTAATAACGAAATAGTTTTGTAACAAATGATTGTTAATAATTTAATACTATTAACATAATATGTATAGGTATATGTTTGTTAGTGTATGCGTTTATGCATATGAATAAGTTATTGTATATGTATATGTGTATGCGTAGTGTGTTAGCAATACAATGTAGCAAGAGAGAGAGAGAGAGAGAGAGAGAGAGAGAGAGTCAGTGTGTGCGCGCATTACGCACATATGTTAGCATGTGTATTTGTATATGCACGTGCACAAGTCTAATTAGTGTTTTGCATGTATAATATGTGTATATATCCATATATTTAGTGTGTGTGTATGTGTTAACGGATGCATGCATATGTGGTGTATGTATATATGTATGTTTTATATGCATGTGTTGTGTATATATGTGCTAGTGTATTTATATCCATGTATGAACGTGTATCTTCATCTGGTAGGATTAATGTATGCATGCATGTATGTGTGTGTATTTGGCAAGTATGACATAATAGATACAATACATATCATAACGGGTCTTTAAGAGTAAATAATGTATGATATTGTCAATCAAGGTAAATACCCGGTTGTATATTTAGTTCTCAACAATATATAATATATAATATTAATATTATTATCAAAATCCGATTAAGGAAACTGTTTAAAATGGTTCAACAACTAAATAGACGGGGTTAATTTGTTTAAACTCGTTTATTCGCCAGATTAATTCTTATTCGACGAACTAAACTTCACAAGATTGTTCGTGTTATTCTTAACATGCTTCAGTCATCATGAAATAATAATCGGTTACGATGACGTGACTCGAACAGGTTTATTATGCGAGTAGGTTTATTACTCGAAATAATAGTCTTGATTCTATCATCTTTACACCTACAAATACACACACCATGGTCCATGGCTGGTGGGTTTTGCTTTGGTTTGATCGATTCGTGATTGTTTGGTGATTGTATTGTATCATGTGTTTCTGCTACTTACTTGACAATTAGATTGATCGATTGTACCAGATCCTTGGGTTTCTGGACCTATAAAGTTGTAATTCAACGATCACAATAACTAATTAATTTTTTTTATATAATCAAAACTAAATGAAAATAATGGATATTTAATATTTCTATTCAATTTTCAAGATGTTTGTTTCTTTAGCTTTCAACAGGTTTAATTTTGGTAATTTAATTATTGTTTAACAATCGTTATTCTTTGGTTGATAATTGATTGTTAGTTTGTTAGGTAATTTTGGTAAATGATTTGTTTTCAATATAGCTTTAATCAAGTTTCTTCCCGAAAAGAATGAAGAAAAAGAAGTATGTGAGGGTTTTTCTTTTTTTTTTCTTTTTTCTTTTTTAATTATGGTTTCTATTTTTGAAGGTTGGCTCTTCAATGTTGGAAGCAAACCTTTTGCTACATTCCCATATGTTTCTAATTCCTAAGAACTTGATTAAATTTGATTCCTCTTCTTTGTTGCAAACATGGTCTATATCTAAGAGGATCCACAAATTCCTCATCTTAGCAATTTGTATGAGATATAATTAAATAAATCTTTTAATGCATGCTATTTTTTATATAAAAACTAGACATTTATGTATAATTTTATTTGATTTTTTTTATTGTTAGTTAAAAATTTTTATAAATTAGAATGAAAAATGAAACTTAAACTTTATTGAATTGGAAATGAATTTGTGTCGATTTGGGGTTTTACACCAGAAGTTGATCCAAATCTGATGATGATAAAGAATGATAATAGAGGACTCCTACAATTACATGGTAGTCTTGTTAGATTGATTTGAAATTCCAATAAACGACTTATATATAGGCATGTCCTAAAACTTTAATATTAAATGTGCTTTAATTTTATATGCATGCAGTAGAATTGTAGATAAAAAGGTTTACATGTATACATGTCAAGTTAGAAAGAATTTTTTTTTCAAAATTAATTACGCAAAGTTCGAAACAAGCAAGGTAAAATAACAAAACAAAAAAAAATTCTCATTTTTAAAAAAAGTCTACAAAAAGAGATGACAAAAACCTTACCGGTAGCAAGCATAGGGACATGTGCAATTCGAAAAATACAGAGTATTTTCATAGTATTTGTATATCTAAGTTTATTAATTCATAATATTAAAAAAAATGAAATGCAACATAGTAGTAGTACGTGTTCATTCTAAACTTTTATGCACATGTCACTTTAATTAATATTACTTTATCTTTAATAAAAGATGGTGCCAACTTCCACTTGCTCATTTACAATATATTTTATTTAATTTCTTTGCAAGTAGATTCAAGACTTTTGATACGTTTTCTTTATGGTATTCTTCATTTTTCCATTATATTAACTACAAAAGTAACCCGCGCACTGCGGTGGGATAGCACGTTGAAATTGCAAAATTTGTGGTATGATTAAAGGAAACATATCAAATTATAGCTGATCAGTTATAAAGAATGAAACGCAAATAGAAAACATTATTCTACCCTATAAGCAAAATCACATGATGTGACGTGTTTATGAATTTCATATAGAGGTGACAATCTTCAACCAAATCAACACAAATATGTTGGTTTAGGTGAACAATTATTATATAAACAAACAAACCTACTTAGTATATTCCCACTTTTTAGTAGGGTCTGGGAGGAAGTATGGACACAAACCTTACCCATATCCCCCAGTTGGGATAGAGAGGCTGCTCCGAAGGAGTCCCCGGCTCAAAGTTATCGTTTGAAGTTGATCATCTCAACATTTTTAACATTATTTTCACAACACAAGTAAAATAACGTTAAAATTAGTGCAATTTTACTTTGGCCCTTGAGGGCCAACACATATATACATTATATGTGTGCACCGCAAATGGAGGTATGAAATGAGTAACATTATAACATGAAATGAGTAACTCTTTAACATAATTTGAGTTAAAATGGATAACCTAAAAACTATATGAATGCAATAGCTTCAAACGTTTAAGAATAATTAATAACATATTTGACAAGAATCTCTAAAAATTATCCTAATGGACTATTTGTTTTGTTCCAACATATTTTGACCTAAACCAAATTGATGTTTCTTAAAACAATCCATTTTGACCTAAACTATTTGCTTAAAACTCATTCTAACCCCCACTCATTTTGACGCGCACCCGTTTTAACCCGTTAACCAATCCGACCGACTCACTATTTTGCCAGGCTTAATTTCATTACACAAATTATGTCTTGGTACATAAAACATATATATTTTCTTACAACGAATTGCTTTTAGAAATCGAAAACATATATAAAAATAGTTATAAAAAGGTGAAATGTTGCAATATTGTGGTACGGTTAAAAGAAATTATCAAATCACAACTAGTCGCTTATAAAGAATGAACGCGTATAGAAAAAATTATTCTACCCTATAAGACAAAACATATAATGTGGCGTGTTTATTAATTTCATTACACAAATTGTGTCTTAGGTACATAAAACAAATGTATTGTTTACAACGAATTGCTTTTAAAATTCAAAACATATGTAAAAACAGTTATAAAAAGGTGAAATGTTATTCAATTAGTGTCGATGTCAGTGTCGATAACAGTCTTATTATTCACGAACAATATATATTAAAAAATCAACAAAAGAATATATTGTTAAAAATCAGATGGTATATAATATATGAGATAAACTTTATACTTTAAAAAACACCGCAACATTATACGCGAAAATCGTGAATGAATAAGTTATATTGTTATAAAAAATGTTAAGAAAAATGTAAGAAAATGAAAACGATCAAAATATAGCTAAAGTTGTAAAATTTAAACTACGAAACATGAAAGCATATTTAAATATGTTAATAATATATCGTAGACGACTTGATCTTGATTAATATTTATATAAGTACGTATTATCAAAAACACATCTCAACATTAACTCAAAATCATAGAGAGAAAGAGTATATTTCGAAAAGTAAAAAATAAAAATATTGAGAAAAAAGGGGAAAATGGAGGAAAAAAGACAGCTAATGGTTAACAAGAGATGCGTCTCTAACCACTGACCCCCAAATAAAATTAGGTATGCAATACTGGCTTCTGGTTTTTTGATTGTTTAGACTTCTAACCAACAAATATATAAAAACATGTACAAGATAAAAACATATAAGTTATATCGTCGTAAAAAGTTAAGAAAAACAACTGATAAATATTTTTAAACGTAATTAATTAAAAACACATCTCAACATTAACTCAAAACATACGATAAAATTATATTTCAAGAGTGGAAAATGGAAAAAAAAAAAAAAAAAATTGAAGGAAAACAAAGAAGACAAATTAAAAATCACCCTAGAGAGACTCCTACCAACTCATCTATTCAACATATGTTATATTTGCCGAAATCACTATATAAAACCTATAAAAATTTTGCGCGAAAACAAAAAAAAAAGGAAAAAGAAACAAATTACGGATGCACACGTAAGGAACCACCAACCTTTCAAATTGAGTTTTAAGGAATATCACATTTTATTCTATATATATATATGTATGTATATTTGTTATCATTTCCTTAGTCGACAGGTTCAAACTGAATTAGTTAGTTGGTCCAACACATCATTTTGTTTCATAACTTTTAGGCACATAGGTACACATATGATGTTTTTATATGTCCCCGTATAGGTTTAACCAATTGTTTGCATTCAAAATTGAA